>JAQOWM010000073.1:1480000-2149831 GCA_029041755.1 Resseliella maxima | reverse complement strand
GGTAAAACCGGCCTGCCTCTGGAGAGTCAGGGAAATTTTTTAACGCGTTTTTGAATGAAGCTAATGAAACGTTGTTTCTAATTTCAACTGGTAAACTGTTCCAAAAATTAATTTCAGAGTAACTGAATGCGCGTGTGTCAAATGCGGTACGTGGGTTAAAATTAACGCGAAGGTTATCTGGGTAACGCGACGTTTCACCGTTACGCATAAACATGTGATTCAGATGTTTAGGAGACTTTATCACCTTTGATCTACTATTAAGACAGCCGATTGCACCTTTGATCTACTCTCGGGCGTCAAATTATTCAAGCGTTCACGATATTCGGTAACATGCTCACTACGCTTTTCTCCAAAAATATACCGAATTTTATCATTGTCTGCAACAAGATCACAGTTGTGCTGATTTTAAGTGCTATGTACACCCCAGCCATAAGTTACTACATTTCCATAATCCATAATGGGGTCAATGAGCGCCGCAGCCATATCACGTGATATTATTGATATAATTGGGTATAAAATGCTTTGAGTGACGAATGCGTTTTTCATCACCAATTTTCACATCACTGATCTCATCAAAATGTAACCGACTTGTATGATATTTAGAACCGATGATCATTACTTTCGATTTAGAATCGTTTAATTTCATACCGAAATTACTAATTCGATACTGGTATTTATTTGATCAAACTCAACTTCAATAAGAGCCTGACAATCTAATTGTGTCGTTAAAGTAAAGCGAAAAGAATTTTTGGCCAAAATTGTTTCCTCAAAGTACACCGTTGAAAAATTTCAAAGTGTCATTACTGTCATCCTTGCTGGATTTGCAACATACATGAGATTAAATAACATTCCAATTTGAACGCATGGAATTAGCGTGATTAAAGCTCTCAACTGTTGACTTCTTTTTACTAGTATTAATCATAGATTTGACTCTATTGGTTTTTGCCCTATAGATGCTCAGTAACTGTTTATGAGTAACTACATCACTATGATTGTTTCTCTTAGCCTGTTTAATATCATTTTGAAGCCAGTTCTTGAGAAAGTGATGAAACGCGTAAAATACTCTCATTTAGCGTTGAAATCATATTGTCTACATTTTGATATTGGTGAAAATTTTAATTCAATGGCCGACAACAACGAGCAAGCTAGTTATTATCAATGTTATCAAATTTTCTACCGCTAATGACAATATTTATAGTATATCGATTTGTTCAACTTTGATATTGTATGAGCACAATAACAAATCATGAAATGAAATATCGGACGGAAAATGACCAAAAGTATTAAAGCGCGTGAAATTATTCCACCAGTGAGTTGGACAATCACCATTAAGTAAATCAAAATTTAACGTGATTTTTGAGTTTATAACGGAAGTTATAGTTAGGTTTGAATTATTTAATAAATTAATATTGAAATCACCAGCAAAAATCACGTTTTGCACATGCGCAAAACTGGTACTTATTAATTCAAGAAGTTTGTGAATATTCTCCGCACTACAACGCGGAGCATAATAAGCAACACCAAAAACGATTTTTGATGTACGCGTAAAAATTTCAACAAATAAAAATTCAACGTTATCAATTTGA
Source organism: Resseliella maxima (assembly GCA_029041755.1). Taxonomy (NCBI): domain Eukaryota; kingdom Metazoa; phylum Arthropoda; class Insecta; order Diptera; family Cecidomyiidae; genus Resseliella; species Resseliella maxima. The sequence goes on along the minus strand of JAQOWM010000073.1, from coordinate 2,148,245 downwards.
TAGTTATCTTTAGACGAGTTAAGAATCACCAAATTTTTTAAAACGTAAATCGCTACACCATCACCTTTATTTCTATCACCGGTTTTCGATATTCGATCAGAACGGATAATTTTATAACCAGGAATATCGAGTGATTTGTTTGCATTGGTGGACCGTAACCACGTTTCAGTTAACACGATTAAAATAATATTGCGATTTTCATTCAAAAGCAGCTTCAATTCATCAAAATGACTGGAATCAAACTGCCCCTGAATCGATTTAGAATATTCACCGAATTTATTTTCCTTTTACATTTATTGCGATTTAATAAATGTACGGAGTCGATATTTATGGATACATTTTCAGCAGAAAGAATAGAATTAAGATTTTGCATGCAATCATGAACGCAAACAACTGGTAGCCGATCGCGTAGTATCAAAAGTGAATGTGCATCTGCAGATAATACGATATCAGGAAAATATTATTACTTGTAAACATGAACTTGGAATTTGGTTAACCAAATTTAAAATGTTTTCAAATGACTGACGTGTTGATTATCTAGATTGATCATCATTTTAAAAGTCTTTTCCCACAGGCCACCGATCGGCGAGTTATTACTTCATGTTCACCATTCAAATAACGTATTTCCGGAAATTCCTCTTCCAAATCACGATATCTGAATTAATAATAGGGTCCTATTAACATCTTGAAATGAAATTATAATTTTATAAAATGAATTTATTTCATACTTGATGGTTACGTCAGCTTTTTCATTGAATCCCGCTTGTATAGCTGCTTCATTGGCAGCCTCAGTTGGAAGAATGACCGATGCTAATGTTAGTTTATTGTCTAAGCAAATCTCGTCTCTGAACGAAAGCAGTTTGGAGGCAATCAATGTGTAATTATAGCCGTCTTTAACATAAAGTCCAGCGCTGGTTAGATATTTAAATGTCCCATATTTCCTAAATGTATTTATATTCATACGTTTTGTTATTTTCATCATTTTGTTGGCATTTTTCGGTAAAAAAATCTTTTACAAAGGGCTGAGATTCAATTTAAATGAATAATAAATAAATAATTAGATTATTGTTATTTGTATGGTTACAAGAAACTAGTGCAAATTTTAATTACCAATATTAATTTTGGAACTATATCAATTTTATGGATAAACCATATGTTGATACCAATTATTTCATTTGTTGGCGTGACACAAGCCACAGACATATTCTTATTAAGATGTGTCTTCCAGACAAATGAAAAATATTCGTTTGTCCGACTATCTTCGCCTATACCTAGTTTGATATTATTTTTTGAGAAAAAATATGAAAAATTAAAAAAAAAAAAAAAAAAAAATGTTTTTTAATTTTTCATGCAGAACAATTTTGATTTTTATTCTTTTTTCAGCATACATACGTAATGCTTTAGTCACAGGATCACCACTGGGATAATTTCTTTCTGCAAATTTCAGTACTTGTTGATATTGATAAGGACGTATTAAACGAACGATACAATCGTTCGATTCCACAATTTTCGTGACAAAAACTCCAACGAGTATCAATATAAAAGATGTTTGACTTAACATCGTTGCAATAGTTTATATCAACAATTCGTTTATAGTTTACAGTTTACCGTTTACAGTTCACAATTGGATAAATTTGTTTGAATGATGAAACCTTTATATAGCCCGAAATTACATTTTTCTGCAACACCTACTTGTTTTTGTATTTTCGTTTTATTGTTATTATAAAAAATTATTATTGTCATCGAAGCAATTGATGAACTTATCAAAAATTGTGTAAGAAATAGCAGAAATTCCAAATAATGAAATGAAATTTCATGTTCAACCAGCTGCAGTGTTAATCGTTGTCGCCTTTTGAAGATTTCTGTTTTCATAATGTATAATTTGTAAATACAGATAGATATTTCTTAATTGACACACACATTAAAATATTTGTAAATTTTTGAAGGTTTCACTTGAAAAAATGTCGAATTATAATTGATATATAAGAAATAATTTTGAATGGAAAAAAACGAGTCGTTCGATAACAATTTTCATTCGAATCATCACTGATAATTGAGAATGGATCCGTAACTAATAGACTATTATACTTATAGTTACTAACTATCGATTCAAGCTCAAAATTATCTTTATGAAAATTATAAAAACCGAAGGAAGTTTCATTCAGATAAACATTTTTCTTTAGTTTTACAAACGTAAGGTCAAAAAACTTTTCGCTCCATTATCTAGAAGTTACAATTTCTGTAAATGTGTTTCGAGGCGTTATAACAAAAACATAATTTATATATAAGCTAGTCATATTAGTGTGAATGTAAACCAAAAATTCTTTTTAAATATTTTTATTTAAACGAATGTATCATTCGAAAACAACATTTTAAAAATTATCATCAGCACATCAAATACGCAAATTAACATATAATTTCAATTGTGAGTCTAATTCACACACAAGTTCAACGCCATCTACGATCGCAATCAAATGTACGTTTAATATCAGTCATCTCATTCGCCTCTCCTCTTAGCTGCGTGCTCTTTCGTATCTCATACAAATAGGCGCTCTTTCCGACTATAGAGCAGAGTTACTATTTGCGTATGTATGCGTGTGCGCTTGTGATTGAGTGAGAGTATATGATATACACAATAACACACTCACTCAGTCACAATCGCACAAGCATACATACGCAAATAGCAACTCTGCTCTATAGTCGGAAAGAGCGCCTATTTGTATGAGATACGAAAGAGGACGCAGCTAAGACAAGAGGCGAATGAGATGACTGTTTAATATCGTACGGGTTTGCGTCTTCACTAAGAAGGTTTGAGTCTAGTATCTATTGATGTTTTATGGTCTTACATTTACGTTTTTAGATGGCGTTAAATTTTATCGAACACCATAATTTGCCTCATTGGTATATAGAACGTCTATGCGATATATTTCCAATAGACACAATACTATACGGCACTAATATCTAAGATCGTCCGTATACTCAAGCGAATCTCAACGCAATACTAACGAGATTTATCATTCAGTTACGTTTGTGTATGCGGATTATACTACACTAATATCTTGGATATTAGTGCCGTACAGTATCGTGTCTAATGGAAATATCGCATAGACATTCTATAAATTTTGGACACGCTGATATTCATTAAACTAATTTTCAAATATTGCGATTAAATCGTTTCTTTCGATGATATTTATCTTTTTATTAATTCGCTTCAATTGAATGAAGATAAAATGAAAACAAATAAAAGGAAAAAGCAATATACATTTTTTAATAAAAGTCTTGTTTTATTCAGCTATTCAAATTTTACAATGACAAATACAATGATCATTTAGCATACTTTTCAAATGAGCAAAACACGTCAGAAGATAAAACAACGAAAGAAAAATATTATTACTTGTAAACATGAACTTGGAATTTGATGTTCCGAATCCAAATTTAAACATTTTTTCAAATGACTGACGTGTTGATTATCTATATTGATCATCATTTTTTAAGTTCATTCTCACTGATCGGCGAGTTAGTCCTTCGTGTTCACCATTCAAATTACGTTTATTCGGAAATTCCGCTTCCAAATCATGATATTTGAATTAATGAACCCTATTATTAACATCTTGCAATGAAGTTTTATTTTTATAATATGAATTTATTTCATATTTGATGCGAACGTGGAAGCAAGTAAGGAACGAAAAAGGTTTGAACAAGTAGCAGGTTGATTTTTCGATTAGCAAGTAGCAGGCTATCTTATTTTGCAGCAAAAACTCGGACAGAGCAAATTTTGGTGGTTATTTCAGCTTCTTTATTGAATCCAGTTTCTATAGTTACTTCATTGGTAGCCTCAGTTAGAAAAATGGTCGAAATTAATGTTACTTTTTTCATAGATGTGCCAAACTCGAATGTTAATACATTTTGTATTATTATAATATTTTATATGCTATTAACTATTGCACCGAGAGGTAGAGGTAGAACGCGAAGACGATATTTGGATTCGGTAAAGAATGATTTGAATGAAAGAGGGTATGACTGGAATAGGGAAACTCTAGACCTAGCTCTCGATAGAGTATGTTGGAGAAGAATTGTGAAGGGGCAGCCATTACCAAACAGACCAGACGCTGAAAGGCATTAATGGTCTTTAAATGTTTATTGTTGTTGTTGCTATTAACTATTAACAACATTAATAATACTCGTATTATTGTTGATGAGTATTGTTTATTAACATCGATCTCAATGCGAGATACATTTGTCATTTTACATATGTTTTTCACACGGAGAGTACACCCCCCGAGGCGATCCACTGCACCATCTAATTTGATTGAAATCCACATCATTCTCTTACTCACAAATCTATGGCACACAATGGACTGTTCTAAGCTGTTATGAATAATCCAACATGCCCATAAAAAATCTGATAGAGCAGAATTGTTAGGATAGTTGAGGTTTGAGGAATAGAGACCAATGAATTTTCAGCCGTGTATTTTTATCACATAGTGCACTTTTATTATGGAAGGTTGGAGATATGTCGAGGGTAATTAACACTTTTATATGAGTATGTACTTAAAAATGTCATTTTGAGATGTATAAGGCAACAATTATTTCGCAAAAATATTCTGGTTTTAATAACACAGTTCTTCCGATAACTTTTTTTTCGTTGCCTTGCGACAAAAATAAAATATTTTATCTTCGCAGAATAGCAAAATTGACTCATTTTATTTATTCTGGTACAATTCTGATTATGTCTCCCATAGGGTGATTGGAAGCGAATATTAACATACATTGAGGTGTATATATAGCTGATTAGCATACATTGAGTGGCAAGTGAAATCTACTTTCAGGCGTATTTTCTATACATTTACATGCAAATATTAGTTCCTTCAAGTTTCTGAAAATATGCTAGTGAGTCTCATATAAATAAAATATTCTCCCGATGATGTCTCCTCTGAAGACCATTTTTCAAATCAATTTTACGCGCATATTCATGTTCGTGTAATGAAAAAAAAAAAAAAATGTTCAGCAGCAAAAATTAGCCTAGGATCATGAAGATAGAATTTGTTTATAAATGCGATAATTTTCACTTGTTTTTGTTGTTTGTGACTTTTAATCTCAGGGTCAGGGTAACGAAAAAAATTCATCGAGAGAACTTGTAATTCATTGTTATTTTGGATGTAAATAGCAATTATTAAGTTTAAATGTTAAAAAATAGCAGTTTTGCAACAAAAAAAAAAAAAAATAAAATGTGCATTTATCGGCGATTTTGTCTGATAAAACTACTACATTTTCTCGAAAAATATAACAATTCACAAAAGTATTATTTGAGCTTAAATTCCGAGGTCGGCACTTTTCATACCTCTTGTACATCATTCGAGTCAATGCAATTTTAGATTAGTGCTATTTTATGATTACCCAAATCTATTAACCCTTTATGGTTCAGTTAATACATATTTTTAGAGATTGTGGACTTGCTTCCAAAATTATGTTCTGTAATTATTTTGATAAAAAGCATCATTGACGTGAATATTGAATTTCATCTGTTGAAAAAAAAAGAACTGATCGAAATTAATGAAAATCCCCAATGTAATATAATGAAATCGATTTTTATTATACAGAGTACAGAGTACAGAATCTTATATTAAAAGTTTTTATTTATCAAATAAACGCACTTAATACAAATAAATTTCCCTACTTCTTACATATTGTTTTTCTGTGAAAATCTAATTAATTTGTGATGTTACATGCTCGACGATTGTTTGGTTCATTTTGGACATATTCCAAAGATTAAAATAACATTTGTTTTAGAGCTACCAAAAGATTAGAAAACATTGACAATCAATAATCGAATAATGCATCTTTCCTGTGGCATGCATACAACAATTCAACCCAATATTGTAATAAGAGCTGCATTTTTTCAATTATGAGCTACCGGAATCCAAAAGACCTACCGGTTATTTTAATCCCTGATATATTCCACAGATGAAGGAAGAAAAAACTACAATAGAAAAGTATAGTAAAACTGAAGCAAAATTGTCAGGTCAGTCTAGCTGCATATTCAACATATATGATGAGTGTTTTGATTTATATTCTAATGTTAATGTAAAAAAAAAAAAAAAAATCAATTTACTATATTACAATGCAATCAATGTGTTTTGTGTCAATGTTACGAACAGTCTATTATGTTCACAATAATTTTGGACTTAACATTTCAGATTTGTATGCCGAATCTCTTTTTCAGTTTGTATCACATGTTCATTAAAAAAAAAATCCTTTTCGTAGACGTATCATACTCTCTCCATTATCTCCCTAATTTTAACGATCTTCTAAATATTTTAAAACTCCTATACTCGATGCAAATATGAACAACAATAGAATGCATAGTTAGTTACATTTAGCATTTTTCATAATAAAAAACAAAGAAACGATTTTTTTTAGGCACTCAAAAAATGATTTAGTTTTTTAGTTGCGGTGATGGTGGTGGTGGCGGTGAAAAAAATGTTGAACTTGAAATAGATACAGAACGAATAGGTGATGGTGTACCTAAGGGGGAAAGGACGAAAGTAAATAAAAATAAATATTGTAAATATCCTGCAAATATTGTGAATATTTTTAAATATACTAAATATCATAAATATGCTAAACATATGACTAAGTATTGTTTAACTTTGAGATTGGTAGTTGAGATCATACTGCATTCGCCTGTGTCTGTAAAAGGGAAAAAAACTTACTATAGAATAGTACTTTGTGACCGTCAGCACTACCTATAAGAGAAATATACAAATAAATGAACATTTTGAAATTAATACACTTGAACTAACTTATCAATTATATCTCATCTGATTTCATCTGATTTCATCAATATCACTTCAATACCTACCTCTCTCCCCTAGAGGACGCCCCGGCCAAATTTCTTCTTCTTCTTTGCTGTTCTGCTGCTGCTACTGCTGCACATGTATTGGTTGTGAAATCTCAATACGATTTTGTATCATTGGTCAGTTGTTGAGCGTACTTCAGTACGAAAGAGATATGCATATTCTCTTTGTCTTTCTCTTTCCCATTTTCTCTTACTATTACACAGACTATCGTTCGTGTTACAATGCAAACAATATTTTATAAACGGTACACTATGAAATGAAATGAAATGTGTAAATGATGTAAATGTAAAGGAAAGAAAAAATGCTCACCAATTTTTAGAATATGCTGTTCTCTTCTCCTATCCTTCCATGTTGAATGTTGACTTGATCTCAGCTACCAAATCTCAATTTCAAGCAATACTTTTTTTGCCATCAACAATATATTCAAAAATGCTAACTTATTGATAAAAATTAATTGAATTCACTAGATATTTCAAATATTTATGGATATGGTGTGTGTATTTTTGAATCTAGCAAATATTCCATAAATATTTAAATATCGCCTGAATATTCTGAATATCTACTAAATATATATATTCATAAAGGGTTCTCAGCCCTTAGGGTGTACCAGGACAACTACTCTCTGGAGCTTGATGACCGTCCGAATGATAGTGTGATCGTGGTGTTGGTGGTGGCGGACATGGTTCACGATCATAACAATATCTTGGTTTTATTCCGGTACCATTGCTGATCGTTCGTGGTATATTTGTTCGATAATCATGCGGTTCACATGATAATGGCGATCGAATACGTGAATGTGTTCGATATTCATCGCTTTCATCACAAAAATCAGTCGTTTCGGCTGGTGATGGTGGTGGCGGTTTATTAACTTTTTTATAATGTCTATTATATGGTCGATGGCTATTTGTACGTGTTGTTTCTGGACTTGGCGGTGGATTAATATAACCAATACTTCCATTTGTTGTTGAACTTGATGCACCAGTAATATTATTTCGATCATAACTATTTGCCATTGTTGTGCGACTGTTTAATGTTGACATTCGTACATTATCTGATGTGGCTGTGAGTTTAGATACATGCGTTGGTTTATGTGATGCAGGTGATAATGGATCCATTGCTTGATCATCTTTTGGTTCATTTACAGCACCAGCTAATTTGGCGCGACAAATTTGTGTTCGCCGTACATTTGTATATGCAATTAAACATACAATGATGATGACAATAAAAATAGCAAAAAATATGGTTTTTCTATCGGAAACTGGTTGTACTTTTGGTTTTTGCAAATTACAAATCTCTTCAGATTCATCAGCACTTTCTGGACAATTTTCCCATCCATCACATAACGAAGCGGCTGGTATACACACCTAAAATTGAGATAAATATATTTAGTCTTAGTTCATTGATTGATTTTAATGATTAAAATTGATACGAAAATTGTTGAAATCAATTTAAACTTACCTTATTGCTTGGACATTGGAATTCTTGAGGTTGTTTACAGCAATTTGCTTCATCATGACCATCCGAACACTGTGAAATATCAAATAATGTTTCATCAAAATCAATGAGACAAAATCATAAAAAATATCACCAAATTACCTGTGTTGTTCCATCACAAACAAGACTCTTCTCAATACACTCGCCGGATTGACAACGGAATTGATCAGGTCTACACGATGGACAGCCAACTTCATCCGATTTATCTGGACAATCTATGAATCAACATTAATTAGTTAAATATCAATATCTTAAACTGCATGAAATCGCTATAAACATACCAGCTTGCCCATCGCAACGCCAACTCGATGGAATGCAGTCTTTATTTCCCGAATTTTCATCAGATGAACCATAAACTGGTGCAGCACACGTAAAATGACTTGGACCACATACTGGGAATGCGCCACAACTTCGCTTGTCTTGTAATAACATTTGACCTTGCGGACACGAGCAAATCTCTGTTTCCGTTTTTGAATATTCAGCAATGCAAAAATGCGAACATTTCGTCCGGCTCATTGAACATGTATGATTTCGTATCACTTTCATGTCTGGCATTAAAACTGCAACAATATCGGTTATTTGAAGTGCACGTTGAGTTAGTTCAGCTCGTCGTCCATCACCAGTAATTGTTACACGTTCAACGCCAGCTCTTTCATCCAACCAATAACAATACCCCTGAAGTGCTGCCAATGAAACAACCGTACTTACATGTGTTGACACCAAAATTCTCCTGTGACAATGGAAAAGCAATGAACATTTTGTTAGAAAAATCAATTATCAGAAAATAGATTTTAAATCAAATTTGGATATTTTTAAAAAAAAAAAGAAAAATGGATTTACTTGTTACGGCCATCGAGATCCATCACATCGATGCGTTTATTATAAGCAAAGAATAGCAGATCTAAATCTTGATCAACAGCAATGGCCGCAATTCCATCAAGCTTAAATGCCAAAGTAAGACGATCTTCACCGTCAATACGAGATCGATAAATTGACTGTTGACTACCAACATCAGTCCAAAACAATAAACGTTTCATTGAATGCACAGCAATACTTCGCGGTTTCTCCGAATCACCAATATCAACTGTTCCCAATGGTTGTCCATCCAATCTGAAATTATTTAATACATTTAATGTGAAAATGATTTTTTGGAAAATGTCGAGAAAAGAATGAGAAAATTTTTATATTGAAATATACGAACCTTGTAACATTTATTGTATTTGCGGATGAACATGTGCAAAATAATAATCGTCCAATGACATCGATGGCAATATCAAATGGTTGTGATTTTTGTGCAAAAATTAAAGTTGCTTTTGTGCCATTGTCAAAAGAACGCCGAATAATATGACCTTTGCTTTCAATCTGAAAATGATTTGGAAAAACATGTGTTTTCAGTCATAAATAATAAATAAAGAAAATAGTTATTCAAAAATTTGCATTTAAAATTAGCATGAAGAAAATTGTAATTTTATGACATTTACCCAGTAAATAGTATGTTGAATAGGATCATATTCGATGGCTCGTATATTTTTGCCTAAAACTGGAATTGGTGCATCTGGTGCATCACTAGCATTCGTTAATAATCGTCCAAATGCATTTTTTTGGCTGAAAATCACATAATTTTTGGGCGGAATACACGAAAAATTATCTTTGGCAAGCACATAATGTGTTGGACATGCACATGTTCGTCCACGACGACCAGGCAATGCTAAGCATAAATGTTGACATCCACCATTATTTACATGACATGGATTTGTTCCAAATTGTCGATTTGGATGATAAACCAATAATGAACTTGTTAAATCTAAATTATTATGCACAAGTGATTGATCACCGCCCGACATTTTATTTGCTCGTTTAATATCGCCCGAATCCCATTCACTCCAATAAACATAATCTTGAAAATGTGTTACAGCATACGGTGCTTCAATGCCAGTTGTAACAAGGGCCTGACGCTTTTTACCTACGGGAAAAAAATAAAATAAAAAAGAAAAATACAGTGAATATGATATCTAAATATTGTTTAAATTCAAGATTTGGTATAATGACTGAGTTCGCGATTTTATTCCTCTGAAAAAAAAGATGCAAAAAATTAGCTTGCATGAAGTGGGCTTGCATGGCTGAATCTCAGCTACCAAACCTCAGTTTTAAGCAATACATATTATGCCATTACGACAATGTTTTCGTTTTCAAAATTTCAATTTTCAACTTAATCGCTAATTTATTGTAAAAAATGAATTGAATATTCACTAGACATTTCAAATATGTATGGATATGGTGTACATTTTGTAATCTAACAAAATGTCTCATAAATATTTAAATATCGTATGAATATTCCAAATATCTATTAAAGGGATTATATTCCCTTAATTTTTTTTACCATCCCAATCAGCTGATTCAATTGCTGGTGGCCGAGATTGTGATGCCCAATATAAACGACGTGTATCTGGATCAATTGTAAGACCAGATGCATGATTTGCTCCCGAAATAATTGTAATTATTTCGGATCCATCTAAAGCAGCTCGACGAATTGAATCAGATGGCCATTCAGACCAATACATATAACCTTTGGTTGGTTCAAGCACTAAACTTCGCGGCTCTTCGATTCCTTTCCATAATAAAATACGTCTACTGCTACCATCCAATCGTGTCACTTCAATTCGTTTTGCTTCCGAATCCGTCCAATAAACATTCCGTGCAATCCAATCAACGGCTATACCTTCTGGTCGCATTAAGCCTGAATCAACGACTTTTTGTACATCGGATCCATTGATAAATGCACGTAATATACAACGAGATTTTTGATCAGTCCAATAAATGCGACGATCAGCCATATCCACATCAATTGAATGTGCATCACGTAGATCTTTGAATGGTATTATATAATCGTTTTGATTATTTTCATTAAAATCAATTGATATGCGTCCAATGCTGCCTTGTCGGGAGAATAGCAAAAATGCCGTTGGAACGATGCATGTTCGTTTATCTTTTGCCAATTCAAAATCACTTGGACACCGGCATACATAATCATTTGGTCGATTCAAGCATAAATGTGAGCATTCACCATTTTTAATTGCACATGGACTTGTACCTTTTATTTCTTTCAATTTAACCACTTTCAGGCCCATTAAATCGGGATATTGATCAAGAATTGTAATACGATCATTACCAGTAATTTTATTTGCTCTATCAATGGATCGTCGTTGCCAATCCGTCCAATACAAATATTCATCAAGGATGCTTAATGCAAATACATGTGGTAAACCTTCACTAACAATTATACGGCGCACAGATCGACCATTTTCTGGTTCCATATTTTCCACTTCAATTTTGTCCGTTTTTGCATCACACCAATAAATTTTTTTCGCTTCAATATCTAAAGCAATACCATTTGGCCAACCTAAGCCTTCTGATACTAATGTATAACGTTGTGAACCATCCAATGCGGCTCGTTCAATTTTTGGCTTTTTCTCATTCCAATCACTCCAAAACATCCAACCAAGTGATGGTGCCAATGCAATTGCACGTGGCTCTTCTAAATGTTCATTAATTATGACTTTTCGTGATGTACCATCCAAACGACATACTTCAATACGATCGGTACCCGTATCAGTCCAATAAAGATTTCTGGCAAGCCAATCAATGGCCAAACCATCGGGATGCTCAATTTCAGTTGTAATTATATCCATTTGATCGCTTCCATCAAGGCGTGCCCGTCGAATTGCATGCACTTCTTCATCAGACCAATAAATAAAATCATCGACCGGATCATAATCAATTGCAATTGCATATCTTACACGGCCCAATGATAATGCAAACGGTGTATAATCGGGTGAATCAAGCGATATACGACTGATTTGGGTACGTTGCACCAAAAATAACATATCTTGTATATCATCTGCACATTTTGTTGGTGTTAACAATTTCACGCCCGTTGGACATGCACCTATTCATTAAATAATTCAATACAATTTTATTAGAATTAATTAAAAAACAATTTCCTCTTTTTGTCTTTCATTTTTGTTAGAAAAAAAAAAAAAAAATTCGTGCTATACAATCAAATTCCAAAGAATTGTCAAAACTTACATGTATAACCCGCCGTTGAATTTGATAACAAGCACATATGTGAGCAGTTTCCATTATTGTGCTTACATGGATTGTCACCCGACGGCTGTAAACGTTCATCCCAAACGTGAATAACCCACGGCACATCGGTAGTGTCAATCAATTCTCGGGTTTCATTCGTATTTAAATCGTGCATATGTATTGAACCAATTTTCCAATCAGTCCAATATAAACGATTGTGTGCTGGAGATACCGTTACACTGAAAATAGAAAGAATGATCAATTGATTACTCGTGTTAATAGCATTTGCCAATTGAACATTAATTCTTACCTGTATGGATATGCAACCATTTTACTATCTTTAACCAATGTTCTACGATTTGATCCATCAAGATTCATAACATCAAGAAAATTCAGATTACCATCCACCCAATAAATGAGTTCTTTTTCAATATCAACGGTTAAACCATTTGGCCAAACAAGTTTTTCATTGACTAAAATGCGACGAGTACTTGGATCACCATCCATAGCAGCACTTTCAATCTTTGGATTATCACCCCAATCGCTCCAAATTAATAATGCTTTTGTTGGAACAACAGCAATGGAACGCGGTTGATCTATATCCGTCCAAAATAATACTTTTTGATATTTTCCATTGAGTGTTACCACTTCAATACGACTTGATTCCGCATCAGTCCAATATATTTTCTCTGTATACCAATCAATTGCAATACCTTCAGTTTTGTCAATGGTTATCACATTTTGTGTACCATTTGAATGTGTACCATTTAATTTCATGCATTTTATACGCTGTTTAATTTCATGCATTTGCTCAGCCCAACAAACCAGTTGTTTTTCATAGAAAAAATCTAAGGCACCCGCTTCGGATAAATCTTTGGCAATTATTTCAATCGATGATGGTGGACCATTTTGTCGTGTTATATTTGCAATTTGAATTTCTTGATGTGTACTAAACAATAACGACACTGGCACAGCAATCGATTGTGTTATTATGGCAAATACTGTGGAAAACGAATGAAAAGAGAAAAGAAAAGAAAAAACGTATTAAAACAAAATGATTATTATTATGATTATGATTATGATTATCGAAAGGATGTGCTAATTTTTATTAAATGAAAAACTGGGAGGCATGAAATGTGGCCAAATCCATATGATGACTGTTATTTCAACATTACAACAAACTCACAAAAAGTCCATCAACACGATGGACATATCTTTATATTGAATGAAATAAATCAACACTAAAATGACATTCCATGAGATTGCACGTTTAGTTAAAAATGCAAACGAGAAGTGACTGAACAAAATAAGAAGAGAAATCCATGTGAAAAAAAAAGAAAAACATATCGAGAAGATGAAACAGTGAAATTTTAAATTGCATACATAAATATTGTGTGTTGGATCATAAACATTTTGAAATTGATTCAAGTCTAAAATAAAAAATCTCAATGTTTGCTTAATGCATTTTGTATTAAACAACATAACGTTGAATGCTTATGTACATTATTCAACCAGAATGATACAAAGTGCGTAAGTGATGAACGAAAGGAGTCAAATCGAATATAAAAATCGATTAAAAATTTCATTAAGTGAAATGGCCATACGAGAATGCAACAAGGAAAAGAGATGGAGAAAAGAGAGAGAGAGAGAGAGTGAGAGAAAAAGAAAGAAAAACAAGATGAAGATAAACAACAAGCCAAACAAACGATTGTGATTAAATATGAATGGAGTAAGAAAACAAGGAGAAAAATAATGAGAGAAACAAAACGAGATAGGCTATTCTGTAGAGTAATTCCAATTTTTATTTCAAAGTGTATGCATCGAATCATCAAATCTTGGGCTCAACATTGTGACTGATGGTGCGTACAAATCGATCGAAATATTCATCATTACCAGAGAAAAAAAAAGAAAAAAATGTTATGTCTCTCCGAAAAACATAGAGAGAGAAAAAACAACAACAACAACGACTTAAAAACTCGCGATGATCAGAGTTTAATATGAACAACCGTGATTTTTGATACCAAACAATTGAGAAGCAACGATTGAGTGAAGGAAGAGGAAAAAATGAAGAAGAATAAGGAAGACGATTTTTGTGAGTGAACGAGAAGCTGAGGCGGAGAACGATGAATTTGGTGTTATTGCATGCGTCAAAATGCTTAAGTAAATGAAAAATTACAAATTTTACAAGACAGCCAGAAACACTGTGATTTCATCATTCGATATGTGTGTATACATTTTTCATACACGCTGCCCCCTTCGTAATGCATCGTATTAACCATATCTATATCGAGATATTTATGTTCTTTTGGCGTTTCTTGTTCACTTGTTATGTGTTCATTTTATTGTTGTTTTTTTTTTTTTTTTTTTTTTTTTTTGTATGTGCGCATCTTCTTCTTATTTCGTGTGTTATTTTTTATGATGTTTTTTTTTCGTGTGGTTTCTTTTGTAATTGTTTTGCATTTATGCAGCCAACAGGCGTTGTACATCGACTGTCCTTCTCACTCTATATGTTTTCTTTTTTCTTCATTCGTTACGTTTATTTGCAAGTGTAGATCAGATGAACGAAATGCATAAACTACGTGCAAAGTAAAAAGGTAAACAGAATGAAAAGTGAAGAAGAGTGAAAAAGAGAAGAATAAATGAGAGGAGAGTAAGAGCAAAAAAAAAAAAAAAGAAAAAAAATGATGAAGAGAATTGTCTACCCAGGCGTAAATATTCAGATGCTTTTCATTCGCAAAACCCTGTTTATTGTTTGCCTCGTGTGTTCGGTCTCATATTCATTCTACTTAAAATTTTTAACACCTCATTATGGCAAAGATATAATATGTGGCCGGGTATGATGTATGCGTGTATGTACTTGGCTCGTCCAACAAATATTTTAAACGAAACGATGCAGAAGCTTGAATGCATAAAGAGAGATGTGTATGCATGAACAAAAAAAAAAAAAAAAAAAAAAAAAATTATGATATGCATTACACCAATCTATATGAATATCAAAAGACTAGCTCGTTTGCTATGAGACATAACATCATACTGGTGAGACATTTAAAAAAAACTACACACTGACTATTTGCTTTTTCTTTTTTTTTTTTGCTTTGCTTTTTTCACCTCAAATGGCTACTTGAATCGATTTCGTATATTGAATCTACTTTGCAATATTATTACATTGTACGAACATCATCATCGTCATCAACATCATACATTGTTTCATTGCATTGCTCATCCAAGTATCTACTTCAGATCGTTTAATGGTTTTTATTTGGATTCGGTGCTGGCTATATCTCTCTCTCTCTCCCTCTCTTTGCTCGCCTACTTCTCATCAATACGTTTCCGTTTCGTTCGACTTTGACTAGAATTTACTATACATCCGTATTTATTGATGCGCTTTAAATGTAAATTGTGCAATAAGTTTTCCATTATATGTTGTGATTGTGTATTCATCTCTTGTGCTTGGTATAGAAGAAGTATAAAGCATAATTTTTTTTTTTTTTTTTTTTTTTTTTTTTTGAATCATAAATGTAAATGAAAATCACATGCAAATTTGTTCGCCATTTAAGTGTGTCCTGTTATGTTTTTGTGAATACATTTTTACTTGATGATTTATATGGATAAATGTCTGTCGTTTTTGTTTTTCTTCCTGTACATCTCATAAAACCTCTTATTATTCATTCTTTTGTGTAGCGTTCGTTTCGACCATTTAATTGCAATGGACCATGTCCAGTCACATATTTATGGAGCTTGGTTTTCACCTTCTGGCAAATATCATCTGAATATTTCATTCGGTTGGTCAAGTGCACAAGAAGTGATATTCATACGGACTTTGTTGTTCTTGTTCTTGTTTTTTTTTTTTTTTTTTTTTTTTTTTTTCAAAACAATATGAAATGCATAAGGCAGAGAAATATGGTTGTCAGTGAAAAATCAGATGCAATTAACATTTATCAACTTGTTATGATGATGCAACCCCTTTTGAATGTTCATTAACATGCCAACATTTTTGTTGAATGCGATTCAGATTGTGAATTTCGATTTGGTCATTTAAAATGACGATACATTCATCGTATTGCATTCTTTTATAGTGGTCAAGCTCCAACAAATTCAACAAAAACAATATACACACATCTTTCTCTCACATCAAAATGCATCATCTTTTTTCAGGCTTTCTCTCTACTTGAGATGCACGTAATCGTGAATTCTTCACTCTTGTTAGAAAAATGAGCAGGTCAATAGGCGGGTGAGAAATATGAGATGGTAAATTTATCCAAGAGAGAGAAAGAGAGAGAGAGAGAAATGTTTTATGTATCATCATCGAAGCATTTCACCGAATGGAAAATAACGAATGCACAAGAAGGAGCAAAAACTGATTCGAATAGATAAACTAGTTGCCACGACCAAAATGAACAATGTTCTTGTTTCTCTTTCAGTTTTTTTTTTTTCTGTTTTCAATTTTATACGTGTTCTTCGATTATCAGATTTATAATTCAACGCTGTTCGCCTCTAGCCTATGACTTTATGATTACAAATATTTCTTCGGCTATTTCTTGGTCTTTCTACTTTCTGTACGTTTTCATTGTTATCTTTTGAAATTATATGCCATTCATTTAGGTTGTTGCATATGGTGAGTGTGTATATGTGCGCGACTGCTTGCCGCTCAATTGTTTAGACCATAAATGAGAGAAGGATAAATGATCAACAACAACACGATCCAATTTAAATAATAATTCTCAGGATTATGTCTTGCTTGCGCTTAGGTATATCAATGCATGGAACTCATTTTCTATTCCATTCTTGATTTTTTGTTCAATGTGAATCTCGGCAGCTCTCTCTCTCTCTCTCTCTCTCTCTCTCTCTTTCCTTTTTTTCTTTTTCTCTATTTTTCTTGCTTTTCCCAATTTCTTTCTCTTTCTTTCTTTCATTCATTCCTTTTTCTTCTCTTTGTTTGCTTCATTCTCTCATTTTCCATTTCCTCTCTATACATTTCTCTCATATTCTTTCTACATCGCTCTCTCATTCATATTCTTGTCCAATATTTTTCATTCTAAACGCTCATTTTACATTGTTGCGTGAGTATTCACGATATTATTTTGATTACCTTGTTAGGCCAACTATTAGCCACACCATGGATATAAATAACATAAATTTTAAGTGCATATCATACGAGAATGACTCGAGTCGTTTCATCGATCATGCTCTTATTTCCTCTTCAATGTTACTGCTCCTCCAATATTCAACGAAAAAAAAAACACTATTTTCTGTTTTTGTGAGTATTGGTGTATTTCTCTCTCTCTATCTCTACATTTTGTTAAAGCTACACGAATTGTGTATAAATGCTTTGGCAAAACAACGTATTGTTATGATTATTTCTTTACGTTTTATTTTCTTTTTTTCGCGTCTGTTTTGTTTTAACTTGCATATATGCAATTGTATGCTAGCACGATCACCCCCCCCCCCCCCTTTATCTTCTCTCTCTCTCTCTCTCTCTCTCTCTCTCTCTCTCTCTCTCTCTCTCTCTCTCTCTCTCTCTCTCTCTCTCTCTCTCTCTCTCTCTCTCTCTTTCTATCTATCTATCTATCTTTCCATCTCACAATGTTTGTGCATTGCATGGTTTAGTTTGCAAAAAAGTTTACTTATTCTTAGCCAGTTACTCCAATTTACATATAATGGAATATGGAAATTTCATATTAGCATATTTTTTTACTTAACCAACGTTTGCCATTTGCTATGTTATTCGTTGAAATTGTATTTTGTATACAGGCCATGTAGCAAAATGCACTCGAAAGGAATATGCCTAAAATGCACTCATAACGCGTGGATTGACGTCAACATACGCCAGCCACCAAACATACATATATTCCTTGTTGTGAACGTTTTTTTCTTTTCTCTCTCTCTCTCTCATTTTAATCAAACAAACAGAGGCTTCCTTTGTATAACCTCAACTACATAGACGATAAACCGAAATGACAGTAAAAAAAAAAGCTCCTGGAGACGACAAAATAAATATCGAAAATTTATTGTTACTCTTCACGAAGAAACATTTGCATGAATATAAAATAACCATGAAGGATACAATAAGACGCATTAAAAAAAAAAAAAAAATGAAATAGAAAACATAAAAGGGAAAAACCTGAAGTATTCTTGTCACAATGTATAGGCGTCAGCATTTTCTCTAATTACATCATAAACACTTGATGCAACGAACCATGCGAGCTAAATCAATTTCTATTAAATTGATGAAAATTCAAAAAAAAAAAAAATCATTCTGTATTTGATAGCGTATGCTGTTCACATTATTAATTTCACAAATGCAGTGTGTTTATAATTTACGAATATTTAGAAAAAAACGAACAAGAGAACAGAAAACTTAAATTTTCGAAGCGATTCACATGGGATATACATGGGCTGTTGGGGTGATCGATTATATAAGAGAACGGTTCTTATTGCCTCGGGTCATGTCAATGTAAACAATGTTTACAGAACATTATCTTTTGCATCGAAAAGATAACAACCCAATGCAAATGCATAAACAACTTGAAAATGCGTGTACGACAGTGTGTAATTACGAGGAATCGTCAACAATGTGATAACTCGAAATAACAGCAATTATGAGCAATTGTGAGTTATTTCACTCCGCTTGCTGTTCTGTCTTGTCTTGTCTTTCAATCCTTGATTTTTATTCATTCTCTACCCGTCTCTCGCTCACTCTCTCATTTGCATATTTTCTCTCTCTCTCTCTCTCTCTCTCTTTCTCTCTCATTTTCTCTCTCTCTTTCTTTCTCCCCTTTTCTTTCACTAAGCACACTACTTCAATAAAAAAAAGGAAAGTAAAAAAGAGACAGAAAAACCATTTGCTCATATGCATAACAATTGTTGTATAAAATATTAGCAATGTTGGCACATGGTTGATTTTATAAATTGCGAATCATGTAAAACTCAATTAAGTTGTTTGCCATCAAAAACTTTAATCTTATATGTGCTCATCTCATTTATAAAAACTGATGGAAAAAAAAATTCATTTTACAACCAAGAGAAGTAAAAACAACCAATTGCAATGAATAATTTCATTTCATACTGATTTTATATAATACATTTGGAGTAACAACGATTCAATATTGATACAGGAAACGTCATTCCAATGCAAAACCAAACATTTGCTTAAAATTAATCCATTGAATATTCTGTTCATGTAATCTGTAGTGTACTTGAGAATCAAGACCGAAAACAAATCAAAATTCTTGCAGCTGCACGCATTTTCGTTAGCTAATAATTTTTCTTCGATTACTACTGTGTGTCCGATAGCCAAAAAAATTCACATATCCTATATATATATGTGTGTGAGTGTGTATGTAATAAATTTATGCGACCACACACAAGCAAACACGTTATTTCACATATTATCCGTTCAAGCTATATAACATGATCGAAATGAAATTTATGCGATAATTTGTAGTTTTCATCCGAAAAATTCGAAAATAAATGCTTGATGACGATGGATGCGATCATCGAAGAAGAGGAGCAAAAAAAAAACAACTGAAAATTGATTCCTTTAGCATAGTAAACCGACAATTGGTTGTTGTTGTTGAAAGAATTTTTAACATTTTAAAAGCCGTGGAAAAAAAAATTACAACAACAACAACAACGAATTAATGTTAATTTTCATCTTGAAAACGACAAATGAAATGCGATCTTCAAACAAGATGAAAATTATCACACAGAAATATTGAACGATTCGAATCGATATTGAATTAAATCAGAGGGCCAAGCGTTTTGTTTTCTCATTTTGTTTTTTTTTTTTTAATGTTTTTCATGAAATGCATTGAACTCCATTGATTCAAATGGTTTTGCATGCAAAAACATAGCAATAAAAAAAAAATCTTCAAAATAAAAGAGAGTTTGTTGCATGACAAATGCAAATAATTGTGTTTAAGTCAAAATTGTTGATGGTGAAAAGCCTCATTTCGTCAATTGGCGACAGAAAAACAACTGGATTTAAATGCATACCAATTTGAAATGAAGCAGCAGCGAGAAAAGAACAAAGAA
The DNA here is from genome assembly GCA_029041755.1 of Resseliella maxima. NCBI lineage: Eukaryota > Metazoa > Arthropoda > Insecta > Diptera > Cecidomyiidae > Resseliella > Resseliella maxima. The sequence continues at coordinate 2,127,771 of JAQOWM010000073.1, read as the reverse complement.
CAGTAACAAGAAAAGGCAAATGAAATTAAAAAAAAAAAAAAAGAAAAAACACACATAGAGAGAGAGAGAGCGAGAGAGAGAGAGAGAGCGAGAGAGAGAGAGAGAGAGAGCGAGAGCGAGAGAGAGAGAGAAACGGCAAATCTAAAAAGGGAGAATGACCAAAATGGCATCGAACCGAAAACAGACATTTTAAATTCCAACGTGAAGTTCATTTCAAAAATAAGCAATAAACGAAAATGGAATAAAATGTTGAAAACAGATCGATCGATCGATCAAATCAATGTCTTCGATCATATTGCCGGGTATTTCGCATGTTGCAGTACATACATATTATGTTCTTATTTGTATGTTCTTATTGCGAATGGTTTGGGTGAGTGAGTGAGTACGCGCGCGCGCATTTGAGATCGTCCAAGCAGATGTCTTGAATATATACACACGCTTATTATGCAACGGCAAGAGTTGCTCGTTTTGCGTATAATTTTTTTTTTTTTTGTGAGCAGCGATTCGTCGTCATTCTTGTTGTTGTTGTTGTGTTGTTGTTGTTTTCATTATTTTGCATTGACTGCATTTGGATCATTGTTATGCTGTCTCGTTGTATGCCATCTCACCATCTCTCGCCCAGAAATCGAGTAATTATATCTTTGTAAAAAATTTTACGAGCATAAAAATTACTTATTGTTAACAGTTTAATTGGAAGTCTTCTGGGCAAAATGTTCTTCATTAAATTGAAATGTGAGCGAAAGAGATGTAAAAATGATGTAGATTGGCATTAAAAAGAGAAGAAAAAAAAAAGAAAAAGAGAGAAAAAAAAGTAAAAATGTTGCCACGCAAACAAGTCAAACTATAATAAACGATGCTAAACAGATGGGTGGATTCGTGATAACTTTAGTTTTTGCTCGTTTCATTTTTCAAACCATTTATTTATTATTCGCTTTTGTTATGCATTAAATAGATTCTTACATTAACTTAAATTTTGTGGTCGAAACTATATCAGTTGTACAATTAATGTGTAATTGAAATGTTTTGACCTTTTAAAACCACATCAAAGAGGAATAATAATCTGAAGAAAAAAACAAAATCATAATTTATATACGGTTCTTAACGAATGACTGAAGCTGATTCATTTGAAAATTCCAAAAATAAATCGAATTCTCAATTTTGACATTAAATGTGCATGCGGAATTGCACAAAATGAAGAATTTAATGAGGAAGAAAAAACGGAATTTTCAATACTTCATGAATTAACGGTTTTGTCATAAATTTCAACCAATTTTCCACTTAAAAATTTGTTTGAATGCATTTCTGTGGTATGGGGTTTTTCGCCTGAATACTGTCTGCCAAATTAATTCGGTGTAAATAAAATCATGTTAAAAGCTTCTTGGGATAATTAACAATAAATTAAAATCTAGAGAAGTAGTTTATTTAATCATTATTGCAGTAAATTTGAAGAATTTGTTTTTTTTTTTTTTTTTTTTTTTTTTTTTTACTTTTTTTCAATTGGTTTTTCTTTACTCTATATTATTCATAGCCAAATTAAATTCATAGCAAAAAATACCACTTAATGGTTCTCCATTAGTATGGAGTGTGTAAAATGTATTATTATTTATGGTGCAATTTAGTTGTCACGTAGAATTGTGTACTTGGTGGCAATATTTATGTTTTGGTTGTCGAATCAAAGCGAATTAAAAGTTGTTTGAAACCAAAAAAGGGCGCGCGTACAACTATCAAGTCAACAATGTGCAATGAATCATACCAAAAGCAGCCGACACTGTAATAATAACAATAATAATGACAAAAAAAAAAACCGAACAAAATCAATTTGTGCAACATAAATTGAGTAAAGCTAAGAGAGTATTCATCATTGTTGACTGATACACATTGCATACATTTGTTGCTGCGCTGTTCGAATGACATGTGAAGTGTGACAATTTGCGAGACAAATGTTCATTTGCCATCGATTTATTATACTTTTAAATTTGGCTGCATAATGCTGCCGCAACATTGAAATTGATATTTAACATGCATTTTGACAATATCTAGGCACGCCTTAGGAAAATGCATGCAATTTATGTCTTTAAAATTCAAATCTCTATCTAATACGAACTTTGTAAAATCACTAACAACGAACTGCTGGTACTCTTGGTTTGCCAATTTTGTTTTGCATAAATGGCATACGAAATGTATTTCGGTGATGTCATAGTTGACGCCAGTCAAGCTCTTTGTAACCGAAAAGCAGACTATAAGCCACGTTCAGGCGTCACATGTACACACAATATCAACATAAATGTGTTTAGTTTTTCTATTTTGTTTCAAAAGCGAATTTGTTCCGTCTGCATTACATGATTTAGTTCAAGTTTTAAACGCAACATCAAGTAATACATCAATGTTTGTAGGGCATTTTTGATAACAAAACTGTGTGATCAAAGCAACTGTGATGCAATTGGTACTTGAATTGATTCATGTTTTCAATCAATTTTTAGCAATTGCTCTATTTTTCAAAATGCCAATCGATTTACGGGCTGAATGAAAATAGCAAACAGAATTTCACATTAAAAAGTCATATATTTAGACAGGCATTTGTTGTTCTGCTTCTTTGCAATGATGATCGATTCTGTTGCCGCCGCCGCTGCTACTGTTATTGCTACTGCTGCCATCAATACTTATTACATACAAACTTGGTCGCCTTCGCGCACATTTACTACATTTTCTCTTCATTTCTTTTCATTTCTATTCATTTCATTTCATTTGATTCATGTGATGCGTATGAAATGTGGCCAGTGACGTTTATGATCGGACTTATTCGATTATATTCCTAGAAATGGACCTGTTTTCATTCGATTGATATTCAGGCCATGTTTATGGTAGCGTTGGAATGTGCGCACCGATTCACCGATTTATTATGGCGTTTGTACATTTGAAAATTCACAGCATTTCAATCATATCATATGCTGAATGTATTTCATATTCAGTGCGCAATGCGCATTTAATTTTGAAATTTTCATTCATTTTGAATGTCGTGCATGGTGTAATACTAAATAATTATATTCTAGTCAATGCTCATGATTTTACATTGACAGTAAATTGTAATGAAACAACTTGATTATCTTGAATGAACAAAATCTCATTGAATTGGACAAAATCATCAACTCGACAATTTTCAATCAATTTTCATTTCTTTTCTCTTTCTCTCTCTCTCTATCTCTCTCTCTCTCTTTCTCTCTCATTCTTTATTCTTTTTCTTTAATTTTCTATATATTGGTAATTGTTTGCTCAATGCTCAATTGAAAACTTGTAATTTTTATGCAACATTGCATTTGTCGATAAAATTGTTTGCGGTGAATAAACATGCATTTCGAGTTCATTGAATTGAGTATTCATTTGAATATCATATTACGTATTTTAAATCAACCCAAACACATTCAAGTAGTTGCCTGATTATTCATTCCACTTGAAATGTAATGCAGCGTATTGTTTGGGTAAAAAATATAATCCGTACCAAACGCATAGATAGACCGCGTCGTGCTGCCATCATTTTTGTATTGAATGGCGTGAATGATCGATGGTGCATGTTGTTGTTGTTTTTTTGTTTTTTTTTTTTTTCAATTGTCACACACATTTCTGATGACGCCGTGTTACAGATCAAAATATATCACAGATCAATGTCGTGATCTAATCTGATCAGCATCATTCATTGAAGTGATAATCTATGATTTGATCTCGACAATTTTATATTTGAATAAATATCACAATATGTAAATAAAGATTTTAAATGCGATTTGAATGATTCATGTGATAAATAATCATGATGAAATGGATAAACATTTGATCAACAATGGACACCTTTTCCTAGGAAAATTGTCGCATTTTTTTGTTGCTGAATGAGAGACAGAATACCAGAATCTATGGAGGCAGACAGTGAGGGAGAGAGAGAAAGTGATACAGAGAGTGCGAGAGAAAGAGAGGGGGAGTGAGAGAGGGAGAGAAAGAGAGGCGAAGAGGGGCGAAGAGGGGCGAAGAGGGGCGAAGAGGGGCGAAGAGGGGCGAAGAGGGGCGAAGAGAGGTGAAGAGGAGGAGAGGTAGGAAGAGAGAATGAGAGAGTGAATGTATTAAATCACGAAATTGATAACAACACGGGCATAACAATGATGAAAAAAAATGACTTAATTTCCAAACGTAACGAAGCAGGTAAATGAATCAAGTTTCAACTAGAACGGAATAAGTAAAGTGTTTTCTTTTCCCTTTTGAATGTCATAAGTTTTTGTTCTGGTGTTGGTGTTAGTGTTAGTGTTATGCAGTGTGCACATTGTGCACTTATGCTTCATTCATTGCGGGGAATGCGTTAGTGCCCACTGGAAATCGATATGATGCACAGTGAGTTTTTGCTTACTTTGGCTTGTTAGGCCAAAGGTGGTGTGGAGCAACAATTTAAACACCATAAATACTTACATCTCGTTAACACAATATCATAACGCATATTTCTTTCTTTCTTTTTTTCTGCTGTTTCCCACTCTATATGCTCATTCTTTTTATGTCGCATAGCACAAACAGTGTGCGAAATTGTGCGTGTATTTTGCGCATTGATTTTTTTCTTTTATTTTCTCTTTTAAAGAGGATTATTTCGTTGGCATTACAATAAAAAAAAGAAAAAAATAACAACAAGAAGTGGCGACGTCGATGGTTTCTACCGGTTTCTACTCTATGTCTTTGTAATTTTAATATCATTTTTCGTTCGCGGTGACATTGGTCATTTCAAGCATTCACTTTTGCGACGTCGATAATCGCTTCATCTTTTCTGCTGCTCGAACTTTTCACACTTTGATTCTTTCTCGTTCTATCTCTTTCTTTTTCGTTCTAATTTTGTCCTTCTCCACCTCTTTCCCTGTTTCTCGCATTCTCTCTCCATCTCCCTCTCATTCTTTCTCTCCTTTTTCCTCTGTTATCGCTCTCATTCTTTCTATTTCTCTCAATTCTCTTCTTTTTCATTTTAATTTAATTTACATTCTAAAGAATCATTTAAAATTCATGATCATTTGAAATGAACATCTTTGTTCATTGAATAAATTGATATAAATTGCGAAATTTCAAAGGATTGAATTTAGATACAGGTCCATTGCTTTTATAGAAAATAAAATTATCCTGTGCATAAAATTCAAATCATCTAGCCAATTGTGTGTGCTTATAAATTTTAGTATATATAGAAATTAAGAAAATGTCACCGCATTGAATATGAATAGCAAACCGAAAAAAAAAAGAATCATTTAATAAAACCGGTAAATTCCACACAGTGAAAAGACACACATTCAAAATAGAATCCACATTAAATCAACGCTAATTAATAAGAACATTAATTAACCAATGGGAAAAACTAAAATGATGAAGAATCTATAATTATGCTCCGGTAGAGCTATCATCATGTCATATGGTTAAGTAGGTGTTTTTAACTTCTCTTGTCAAATGTTTTACATTCTGTTTCTGTGTCTGAAATATTTTTTTTTTTTTTTTTTTTTTTTTGGTTTTTGGTTTTTTTCGTTGTTCTTTCTGTTTCATTTTGTTGTTCATTTGGTGCCCTCCCCGTGTCGCAGTTGTTTGAATTTATCTCGTTTTCAGTGTAACATGCGAAGAGAATCGGTGGTTTTTCGTACATAAATCACATTATCAAAACAAACAAATTGACATGTGTATCGTTTGGATTGCGAGCATTTGGTGCTTGTTTCACCTGCATGTGTGTACTTTCTAGTTGGTTGAAATAGATTGTGCTGTCGTTGTCGTTGTCGTTGTGGTTGTCTTTGATTTCAAGCGTGTCGTTGATCATCTGTATTCTTATTCTTTTTTTTTCTCTAATGCTCGCTCTCTTTTTCTCTTTCTTTCTTTCTATCTCTCCCTCTCTCTCTCTCTCTCTCTCTCTGTTCATTCCTTCTTTTCATGACTTCTTCTTTAATTTTTTTTTTTAGTGAAAGAATAAACCATTTTCAAAACATCGACATCAAACAATTCAATGGCGTGAGATTGAGAACCAAGATTGGAATTTAAATAATCGATTAGAAAATTATACAGCAACCATAAATGTGTTGATGGCTTCAAAAAGCCATAAATTAATTTAAATCTGTTTCTATCTGTTTTTGGCGTTTGCATTTATATTTATTTTATTTTTTGTTTTTTCGTTTATTCAATTTCATGAAAGACACTGAAGAAACTATATTTTTAGAGCCGCAAAAACGTTAATAAATCTAAATCTATCACACATCACATATATTGTTCAAATATTCGTCGATGTTTGTTCACTTTTTCTTAAATCATTGTCGTCTGATTTGTGTGCATTTGATTTGTTGCCATTTTGTTCATTGTCTTGCTATCAAGCATATTATAAATTGGATGCGTGCGTTCATCAAATGATGATGTGGTGAAAATTCGAAAAAAAAAAAATATTATGAGAAAACATTCGACATATCATGTACTTGTTTTAGCTAATCAAGTGAGGCCTGACACCCGGCCATCATATCATAAACAAAACACAAAAATGCCGAAATGATGAGACACACACACTCACGTTTATACGCATAAAGATAATTGAAAGGTGACACACCGAACGACAACCAAAGCAAATACACAATTTGTATGTTAATAGAGAATGGCGGTCCGTTTGGTTTTTTCTTCATTTTTTTCTTCTGTGATTTTTTTTTTCTTAGCGCGTCGTTGTTTTGTTATTTCAATTGGTTTCGTTTCACTTCAGTTGATGTGTTGGCGCAATGCTTCTGTCGTGCTTCTGGGCGATCTTCTAATATTTTTCTTTTACTTGACGAGTCATAAAGCGCAAGTGACCAGTGTCACTTTATTACACGTTTTATATTCATGTGTGTGCGTTGTTTGTCATTTTTGTTGTTGTTGTTGTTATTTATGTTTCAAGTCAAACGATTTTCGTTCCCTTTTTTCTCAAATAGATTTTTCCCTATGTTTGCATGCGCTCATTATCTCACAAACGTTCACAGAATTTGTAAAATGAAAATAACAATTTTTTTTTAATGCTTTTCGTGTTACCAAAACAGCATTTATATTCACTCGATTTTTTTGTTTTTTTTTGTTTTATTTCTGTTTTGTATTGTTAATCAACAACAATAACTAAGACAAACACAAGGAATACGTATTTCATTTTTACAATCATCGTTGTTATGCATGCCATTTGTAATGACCGAGGCACAGTATGCAGTTAACAAAATAATGTAGAATTTTATGTTTTTTTTCATCGTTGTTTGTTTTTTTTTTCATCATTTCGATTGAGATCGTTTGCTCGCACCCAGAACTTTATACTTCAGCTTCGGACAAAGTATTCACATGAAATGCATGCGAAAAACAAATAAATAATGTCCTGTTTAAAATGTTAATGATGGGGGTCCGACGAAACGACAGCCACTTTTTTCAGCTCACTTACTATATACTTTTGTGCGATGAACAAGAGCCAAGAAAATAAGAAAAAAACTACAAAACAAACAATCACATCGAAATGCGAATATGATTTTCATGGCATCAACTCAAGTCTACCAATTGCGGCTGCCATAGTAGCATAAAAATTTCATAATGAAGCAAACATTGAAATAACAGCCGATTTTCAACGAAGGTGCAGAAAAGAATAAACAAGAATTGATATGGATTGTTAATTTATCTTAATTAACTAACCGACCGAAAATTGCATAAATATCCAAAAAAAAGACGAAAAAGAAGAAGAAAAAAGAAAACCATATGTATGGAGAAAGATTCGCAAAAGATCGTGCCACATCAATTAAATATGCACCTCAAATAAGGTCCAAACATTATCTTAATGTCATGCTAAGAACACACTAAAAGACAATATCTTTCTGCATTTCCGCACTTGTTTCAATTTTTTTTTTTCTCGTGTTAATTTTTAACGATCCTAACGTGCCTTTACTGCCTCATCTGTCTCTTTTTTCTTTCTCTCCTTTTCCCTTTTCCTCTTCCTATTTTTCTATTTCTTTTTCATTATCTATCTCTCTCTCGCTTTCTCTCTCTCTCTCTCTCTCTCTCTCTCTCTCTCTCTCTCTCTCTCTCTCTCTCTCTCTCCCCTCTCTTTCTCATTCTGGACTAAAAATTTGCTTATACCGCATATTGCCACGTAACTGCTGCATCGACGGCTGTAACTTCGACAGCGGCTGCTGCTGATTTTATTCATCCAATTTTATTGCAATTTGTTTTATGGCCATTTTATTACGTCCATGAATTACAGCGTTCGAAGATGTAAACTTATTTATTCCAACGCTTCAGGATATTTAATACAGCACTTTTCTTGATCAATATTCTTAGCGCTGAATCGCTTCTACATTTGCATGTACACACACAATTGTCAATATGAAAATGAATAAGCAATTAATAATACCGATTGTTAGAACGGTGCATATATGTGACGATCATATTTGCCAAAAAATGAAATTTTCAAATTTGGACCATGTTGGAATTTGTGACTTTCGGCATCAAACATATAAATATATATAGATATGCATATTGCTTGGAGACCGGTTGCCGATTTACCGATTTTTATTGATTTGTATCGAATACACTTTATTGAATCATGTAAAAAATTCCAATAAAACAAAATCAATGCAGCCGACAAAGTTTACTCGTGTTTTATTTATTTTATTTTATATTTTTTTCTCTATTCCAATGGCGCCAATCACAGTGATCACGCATAGAATTACCAATAAAGTAAAGAGAAAAATATTTAAAATTCGACATTTGGTATTTTTTTTTGTTCTCTCTCTTTCTCTCTCCCTCTCTCTCTATATATATATATATATATATATAAATTCGGCGATCATTCTTTATCATATAATACTTAAACGAGTTGTGTCAAACCAAATGCTTGAGCAAATCTTTGGTAAATCATGCATTATTAAATGGATTTAAAATCCATTTGGATGGTTTTGTATAGACAAAAAAAAGAAGAAGAAGAAGGAAAAGAAATTTTCAAATAGTTTTATGAATGTGTCATATCATTCTACGTCCCGGATTTCATGCAATGAATTCATTATTCAATATGCTTCACATTGTGAGAATTTATTGTCGAATAATGCGTTGTGGTAATATTGATTGAGATTTTAGTATGCATCTTTTTAAATGGCATGGTGATAAATTTAGTTTGAAATGAGCCTTTTGCAATTCATTGTTCCCAAATTTCTCCTTGAATTCCGAACGGTGCATGTACGGATTATGGACAAAACGAGTCAATCGTAAAAATAAATAAGAAGAACAGATCCGTTTGTAGCTCATGCTTGAATTCATGACATTGAACACACATCGCAACTCAAATAATTTCATCAACATTTTGAAAATATAAATGTTGGTTGGTTTTGTTTTTGTTATTTCGAAATGTTTGTATAGTCGTTGTCTCTCCACACCCCAATCGTTTTAAGTGCATATGTTGGCGTTTGAATGCGTTTCCGATCAATAGACAATAATGGTTTAATATTAATGACAATGGCACATAAGCCGACAGCGAAATGGCAATGGCAAAATGGGCGATGATGTGACAGAAAAATGGTACAATCCATTTTTTATTTGAGAAAGAGAGCTAGCGGACGAGAGAGAGAGAGAGAGAGAGAGAAAAAAAAGAAAGAAAAAGTTAGTAGTTAAAAATATCCACATCGATTTAAACGAAAAATTAAACAAAAACAAAACTTTATTCAAGAAAAAAATGAGCAAACAAAAGAATGAAAAAAAAAAAAATTATCAAAAAAGAGGAAAAAATTTTTTTGCGGCTGGCAGCCACACGAGAATAAATGTCAAATTTGAATAAAGCAGCAATTTCATGGTGTTAAAAATGGTCTTTTCTTATTTGATTGGAGCATTAAAATAACAAGCTGAATGCAACATCGAAAAGCTGTTGATAAAAATGCACAACAAGATATCACACGATCTCATCATTTTCGATGTGGTACAAATTCAAAATATTCGGCTTCAAAAATGTACAAAGAAAAATAAAAGAACAACAGAAAACTGAACACATGTAAACCGCAATCATCTCGGCATACTAACAACAACAACAAAAAAAAAAACGAACGCTTTCTAGTATTCTTTCCGAAAATTAATAGCGAAAATAAAAAGTACCATTGCGGCGAGAAACAATATAATGGAAGACAAGGTTTAAGATAATGAAATCTTAAACTACGAAATATTCCACGGAGCGAATGAGGAATAAACTAAAACCGAAATATAAAAACAAAAAGAAAAACAAAACGAAATATATGGAAAAAAAAAACACCATCAACAACAACAACATCCACATGAAAACGAATGAGATGAATGAAAAATGCCGCGCACTCGCGCATAATCTACTCCGATGCATAAATGTGAAAATTTCTTTCAACTATAGAGTTTTCCCATCTCTTTCACTCTTTCTTTCATTCATTTGCTAGTTGATCGCTTTACTTTTGTTGTTTTCGGAGTACAGTACAATTGAATTGAACATTTTGTCTCGATAGATCGGTTGGATTTTCAATCGAAAAAGAAGTGTGTGTGTGTGTGTGTGTGAGAGAGAGAGAGACACAGAGAGAGAGAGAGAGAGAGTAATACAGATGCGAAACAAGAGCGCATAGAGAAATGAGAGAAAGAGAGATTATTGTAATCCCAGCTTATGAAATGCATCGAAATATTCCCACATTCATAAGATTTATCATTATTCAATATTGGGATGTGAAAGAGCCGTTAATTCAAACAACAACAACAATGAAAACATTGATTCATCCCAAAGAGTTCTCATTTCAATTGTTGATTTTTATGGAAATTTAGCAGGCATCTAAATGGTTGATCAGCATTCAAATGAATGAAAATTATAATTGAAGCAATTTCAAATGATTTGTCCAAACATGTAACATTTTATAGGAAAATACACATTGTATGTTTATTTCTTATAGATTGTGCTAGAGCACTAGAGGAGCGGCCATAAAAATCTATTTGATTTTATAATTAACATGAATGTTGTTTGAACAAATAAAATGAGCTCAAACATTCTGATTTTTCTGTTTTCATCCACTTATTTTCTTCTTATCGGATGTAAAACATTAACAATGAACACCATTCAGTAGATGAGTTTGAACTTAGTCGACCAAATTCCATGATCATTTGTCATAATCGACTGACTCACATTTGTTTTTCCCCTCTTTAGTTAAAACACTCCGAACAATTTTTAAATGAGAATATAAAGAGTTCGGTTTTTACAAGAGAAAAAAAAGGCATTTTTTTTTCTCTCTCTCTCAGTCATTTTTCTAACATTTGAGTTAGTTAATTTGAGCATTTTTTGTTATGTTTGAAGAGATTTTCGATGATGATAGTTGGTAATTTTTTTTTTTTTTTTTTTTTTTTTTTATAAAAAATTAGCTGTTAGAGAGAAAAAAATGATCATTTAGTTTAAAAGTAAGGTGACAAATTGACCAATGGTGTTAACATAATGAGCATATTAATAACGAAAAAAAAGGAAGCAAAAAAGAAACTCAGCTCAAGTGTTGCTGAAGCAACAACATATGCGCGATTTGCGACCAACAAATCAACCGACCAAATGTCGATACTTACATATCGTTACGTGAGTATTTATCGATTTCAAAGCGTCTACAAGAGAAATGTCGTAATTGTGATAAATTGCGCTTAAGAAATAGAGTTATAATCTCAATGTAGACATTTTAACATGGCGACAAGAATCTCATTTTCTTTGAATACGGTCGATTGTATTGAGATGCTTTTCGATTCATTTTATTTTTTCTTTTTTTTTTTTTTTTACAGAATTTTGTTTTTTCTTTTTTATTTGTTTGGTCTATTCAATCCATGCATGGTTGAATGAATAAAACAACATAAAAGATGAATTCAAAAACAGGCAACAATTCACCGAACCATTGGAATCAACGTAAAAATCATCATTATTTCGGTCTCAATTATAGGCTCCAACATGGAATATATATAAATTCATTTAAATGATCGCCTTTCGGACCCGTTTCAACCGTTTTCTCATCTGTCTCCATCTCATTTGATTATTATTCGTGGGTCTTTATGCACTGGTTGATCTTATGAAAGTGTCAACTGAATTCATGGGATCATTAATAAAATATATATTTGTGAATCCCGTTGATCATTAAAACGAAATTTTGGTTACCAAATACAACCCAAAAACGAAATATCGAAAAATTAAGTATTTCGATCTTTTCTTTATCCTCGTGCTCATATTGTCTTATGGTATATTCGGTGCTTCAATCTATTTTTCTCTCCAGATGAATTACGATCATACAGACACACAAAAAAAGTGATGTTTGTTGTTGCACTAAGATTAATTCAGCACAATTCCAAGAAAACATGCAAATTTAAGATGTTTATCAAAAGCAACGAACAAGAAGAAGACCAAAATAAAAAAAAAATAAAAAAAAAAAAAATAACAAAAACCGAAAATTCCACGAATCAACCAACAACATTTGATTTAATTGATGAAATATTTTTTGTTTTGTTCAACACGTTATGTACTGACGACTGTGAATGTGCCATCTATTTATTTATTTTCATTGCTAAAGTATATTGATTCAATGATTTTCGCACGCATTATAACACTGTTCTATTGTAAATAGATTTGGTTTTGTTTGTTAAAGAAAAGGATGAGATTATTTTACGGCCCATGAAAATTGAAATAAAAAATAAAAGATGAAAAGACAAACTTTAATGAGGGAATGAAAGATGATGATGAAAATTGGATAGACATTGCCATCGAAATGAATGAAATGAAATAAACCTGAGTCTCAATAAAAAAAGACGCAGATTGAGAGCGAGAGAGACAGAGAGAGAGACACACACATACACACACACAGAGAGAGAGAGAGAGAGAGAGAGAGAGAGAGAGAGAGAGAAAGGGAGAAAGAGGGAGAGACTGTGAGAAAGGGAGAGATAGAGACAACATCGATCGTATCCCGAGCCGGCATCAAGTTTCTTGTGTCTTTGTTTGGAAAAAAACAGAAATATTCTATTGGTAAATGTTAATGAAAGAAAAACGAGAATGGGAATGAGTGTTCAATGCAAGGCAACAATAGAGCACGATCGACTAGAAATAAGAACGACAACGAAGATAAGAGTAAGAAACAAAAAAAGAAAAAAATTGTCGTAGGATTTCAAATGCGTAGTGAGTTGTTGTTGGTGTTGGGCTGTGATATATTTGTTCCTTGTCGAAATATCGAAATAACAACATGGAGACAATTTATGTGCATGCAATAGAGTGGGAATATTTATCAGTAACAGAGAATCACAGCACAGCCCGAAATAAAAAAAAAAAAAAAAAAAAAAAAAAAAAACGTATAAATTCATTTAACGAAAAAGGAGACGAACTCAATGAAAAAAAAAATGCTCTTGTATCTTTCTGCCGTTGAGAAGTGCAGTCAATTTCCGTTTATTCGTTCGTTGTTTTTGCATTACTTCGTGTTTTTATTGAATTTGACTTCTGCGCAAATGTTGCAGTGTGCACATTTCATGAAAATGAACAAGAACACCATTCAGTATCTCACTTTATCGTTGCTATTCATTTAATCGAATCGCACTTGTCTTTAGCAGTTTTTGTCATTTGTTCGATGCCTTTTTTTTCCGCTTGCTCATTCTGCCTTGATATATTATCTGCTGTTTGAATGTTCTTGTTGGCATTTTTTCTTTCTTTCTTATTTCGTCCATGCTTCTGTAAGCGCATCTTTGCTTCCATTCACGTACGATTACATCAACGTTTGCCCAAAAACAGAATATAAAAATGCAACATGATTGCCCATATTGTGGCAATGTACAATCCAAACTGGACGCACACGCTCTTCGCTTTTTTCTTTCTCTTTTTTTCCTTTCTCTCACCTCCTATCTCTCTCTCTCTCTCTCTCTCTCTCTCTCGCCCTCTCTTTCATTCTCTCCTCTCGCTTCTTTTCTCTCTCTCTCTCTCTCTCTCTCTCACATTTCATTGCGCACATGGCATTCAAATGTCGAACGATCGACAAGAAAACCAAAAAAAAAAAAGAAGAAGAAGTTAAAGCACTACTAAAGAACATCTTGATCTCAATAAAAAAACAAAGAATATTATTGAATCGTATGGTACGTATAATGTTAGCCATTTGATCGTGCGGCTCCTCCACTCAGTTTGAGCGACACTTAACATTTTCCCTTGGTTGGCAAAATGCGTGATCGTGTAAATAATTCTGACATTTTGACACTGGTTTTGATAGCAGTCAACTGAATAACGCATTCGAATATGACAGCTATAAGATGCGATTTAAACCAATGACTGGATGATTCAATCACATTCTCAGTTTTCAATTCACTTCATTTCGTTTAAATTTGATTTCAAAAGGGGAAAAAAAAAAATTCGTCCGTGCTCTGGAAATGGAAAAATGCATGGATAATGTTTCACGTCTTTTTTTTTTTATTAGGTGTTTTTACATTCAAAGGATTTCCGAAAAACATATACGAGCGATTTTCTTCACAGATCTTCATTTTTTTTTTACGTTTTTAGTTTTTGGTTTTGTTTTTTCGAAACTAAATTACAAACAAGAGATTAAAATGTAATGGTTGGTAGGATTACATATTTTCGAAAATGCCGTTGTCGTCATCAACATATTTTCCTATTTCGTTTCCTTTTATTTCTTTTGAGCCCATAAAATTTACAAAGTGGAATGCTCAAATGTGTCGTTTGAGTTCTTTTACGATCACCATATATATATATATATAACATTTGTTAATGAATTTCGTTTTCCGTTTGCTGTTTGTTTTAGTGACGAAAAACTGTGAGATTTACTTAATGTTTCGATGGGTTTCATTTTGTGCAGCAATTTCATAACAGAAAAGGGAAACAAGACAGGAAATCTCACACTAAATACACAAAATTGATTTTCCGTACCGCTTGAGTTATATACTGTATCAAAATGTGGATACAAAAAAATAAAACTACAATGTTAATGGAGCTTTTTAAGTTGTCTTCTCTATCACATATATTACACTTGATTATATTGGAAGAAATATAGCTCGAGTAGATTTCATGTTATATTGTTACTATCTCATCGTGTATTTCTTGCATTTGAATGCGTTTTTCTATGTGTGCATAAAATGAGTGTGATGAGTGTGTGTTTGTGTAACAAACCGTCTGTGAATGATGCCGTACACTATTTTCTTTCTTCTACATCCTACACTTTTTCCTTTACTCTTCCTGATTGTTTTGTTGCCTTTGTTCTCTTGCAATGGAATTTGTGCGCTTCATCTTTTTCATTCAGCCCTATAGGCACAGTGATTTCATTTAAATGCATACACATACTGACTTTGCCACCAACAATAATAAATCATTACATAACAATGATCAGAACGATGCAGGGTGATAATAATGTCGATGAATTAAAAGAAAGAAAGAGATAGAAAGAGACATAGAGAGACATAAAGGGACATAGGGAGAGAGAGAGAGAGAAGGAGAGAGAGAGAGAGAGAGAGAGAGAGAGAGAGAGAGAGAGAGAGAGAGAGAGAGAGAGAGAGAGAGAGAGAGAGAGAGAGAGAGAGAGAGAGAGAGAGAGAGAGAGAGAAGGAGAGAGAGAGAGAGAGAGAAGGAGAAAGAGAGAGAGAGAGAGAGAGAGAGAGAGAGAGAAGAAGAGAGTGTGAGAATAGCAAGAAAAGAGAGACTGCGAGATATAGAGAAAGCAAGAGGTTGAAAGAAAAAAAAAAATGAAATAGATCCATAGAAAAGAGAACATCAAATTAGATGACCATTTTAGATGTGTTGTTGTCTTTGAAGTGAGATAAACTGAATATTTCCATATTTCCAACGAGTTAATGATAGAGCACGTAATTCGAATATACAGAATAGAAAAATTTTACACATTCCATTGAAGTGCATTCCAACAATACTGAAAACAATGTACCCTCTATGTGTCCCCATTCTCTTTGTATGATGCACATCCTCTTGTTTATTCAATTCCAAGCGATGACATGTTTTTTATATCGAAAACTATTCATATTTGATCGAAAATTTCCAATATTCTTTGAGTTTAAATGATTTCAACGCTAATCATATTACACAGCATTATTTACGAGGCAAAAAAAAAAAAAAAAAAAAAAAACTTACAGAAGATGGTTAAGTATTCACAAGTGATAATGTTATGTTAAGTTTTTACCATGTTTTCAATTGAAAAGTGATTGGAGTTTGCATTTTTACTCCAAAAACAGAAAATGAAAAAGAAATAAATTCTTTCTTTATAAAAAAAAAAAAAGTGCTATTTTGTTCGTTGTCAGTCTCATTGATGCCTTAAATAATATTGCCATATCAGGTATGGTACATATTTCGATTCAAACTGAAATTTTTTTTTCTCTTCAACTTGAGTTATAGAAAAACATTTCCGAAAAATCACCGACTTGTTCCATACGGTCAAAGAGACACATAGCAAGACAACACACACATATACATGCACAACAAATCGATACGTGTTGTTATTTTTCAGGGTTTTAAAATGTAAGACATCGAAAAAGGAACGAAAAATGAACAGAAAAAAAAAATAGTGTGGAAGAATTACCGAAAAAGAAGGCACAACGTATATATATATATATATAATGTGTGTGTGCAACTTAAGAATAATAATAAATATTACGAAGAGCAAAATGAAGGAATGATGAAGGAAAATTGTGTAAATTTGATGAAGCCAAAAAGGCAACCCAATGACAAAAATACTGGTGCGAGAGAAAGGAAGAGTAATGAAAAAGATGAAATAACAACAGCTCAATGTGATGATTTTATGAGAGAATAGAGTGAAACAACTGAAAAATCTGTACCAGAATTACCAAAAAAAAAAAAAAAAAAAAAAAAAAAATCTACCTAAATGAGAATCCAGGAAAGTATAGAATCATACACTATCAGTACAATAGTCTGGCCAACAGAGCACACACATACACATGTACACACAATTCTATCGAATTCATCGAATATAAACGTAAGAAAAAGAGATTCTCATGTATTAATTTTTTGTTCATTCTTCCTACTCGATGGCACCGTGTGTTCTATGCGTATGTTTATTTATTTTCGTTCGTACATTTTGTGAAACTCATAGTTTCTTGGGTGATTGCAAGTGTGCAGCATATATCTCTTGTCTGTGGCCATTGCAATGGATGCTTGTTCGAATCTGTTCTGTTATAGTCTCACTCTCGCTGTGTTTTGTACTATATAAATGTGTTTTTGTTTTTATATATTTTGTTATTTCATTCCGTCTTTTTCGCTCATTTTTATTATTATTATTCCGTATGATGTTCGTTCATTTAGATTTGTTTTCCTTGGTTGTGTAGCCTTAATTTTTTTCTTCTTTTTCTTCTTCTTCTTCTTCTTTTCTTTTCAATTCGATCAATGTATTTGTATTGGAAGGAATAAGCGCGCGCAACTTATGGTATGCTTGGACTTCTTTTGTTCCCAAATTCATATGCTATGTGCGAGTCCAGTTGATTTCATTCCTTGTTTTTGTTTTTTTTTTTTAACTGCTTTCGTGCGCATGGCCACTGGTTGCTTGTTTTGTTCTTCGTTTGCTATTGTTGTTGTTGTGTTTTTATTTTCTTCGTCTTATTCTCACAGACGATTGTTATTTTATACATTTTATATGTTTCCTCGTCGTTCTTAACCACTTTGTTTGCATTTACATCGAAATTAAAAATGGAAAACGTGTACATTGTTACATTGCATAGACCAAATGAAGCAGCTACAACATAAAACAATCTGAATAAAATAGCTAATGCTCCTTCTTTGGGTTTTTTGCGCGTTGTACTTTATTTTGTGTGTGTGTATGTGTGTGTGTGTGTTTTTTTTTCTCTTCTTTTTGCTTTGCTTTATT
Source organism: Resseliella maxima (assembly GCA_029041755.1). Classification (NCBI taxonomy): domain Eukaryota; kingdom Metazoa; phylum Arthropoda; class Insecta; order Diptera; family Cecidomyiidae; genus Resseliella; species Resseliella maxima. Next base: position 2,109,919 of record JAQOWM010000073.1, on the reverse strand, counting down.
CGCTATTTCACGATGCACGAATATGTAAGCAGAAGTTGATAAATATTTTTCGCATCGCACGAAAACACGCTTACGGATTCGGATAACCAAACAAAAAGGAGTCGTTAATCTGCGCAGAAAGACCAATCTGACTTTTGTACATGGCTCAAATTCGCGGCTTGTTATTCAATTGTGTTGTGAGTTACGTTCTACGTTTAACGATTATCAGCACCTCTCTTTTTTCTCTTTTTTCTTTCTTTCTTTCTCTCTCTCTCTCTCTGTTTCTCTATCTTTCTTGATGTCGTTTATGAGCATTTTGATACGATGGAAAGAACAGCGAAATGGGTATAAGATTCGGAGCCAGTTTCAGTGTAAATTAAAATTTTGTGCTTTTTTCTCATTTTTTTTTTTTATTCATAATCGTTAACTGGTATTGCACTTCGAGAAGCCAATACGGCTACCGACACCATCTGCTCATCTCTTAGCTCAGTACTAGAGTTCAGTTAAATCTCGTCTGATGTGCATTGTTAACAATGCGAAAAATTAAAATGAACCACTTCACCCAAGTCAACGTATTTGAAATGTCTATGTTAACTCTCAAGTGTTTGTGAGAGGAGAATAAAACAATTTTAATTTTAGTACATTTCACCTGTTAATGCTTGAAATTCCGCTGTTTTTGACAAACCAAAATGGTTGTTTTCAAAAGCAAAATTTTGAACAAGACTATTTATTAGGGCTACATATTCCCTTCTAAGAAATCAAAAAAAAAAAAAAAAAGTCAACTTAACATCAACAGAAACTAAATTAAAAAGAAAATTAAATTCTCTTTAATGCCGAATCCGTATTTGTTATGCATAGAGCACATAAAACAAAGTTATTGCATGAATTTGTAATCTGTGTTCAAACGTTGAAAAACAATAGCCGATGAAAATACATAGCAAAAAACAACTGAATAATCAACAATAGCAAGACCATTTAGTTTGATTTTCAATATTATGCTGAAAATGAGATCATGTTCTTCGAGATAATTTTCTATGTGTGTGTTTTCTCTTGTTGTATAGGCTCGCAATAAATTTCAGACAACGAAAGAAAAACAAACACGAAATTCATTATCATTAAGAGCACACGACTATGAACAAAAATGTTGCTACTAAACACAAACCGAATAAGAATGAAGTGGTGCCGAATGAAGAAAAAGAAGAGCAAGGAAGAAGAGAGAGTGAGAAACAGATTGAAAAATTAACGAAATATCGAAACCGGCAAAACACAACCATAAGAACCATTTACGAGTTCCAATGCGATGCAGATTTTCAGACACATATGCTGGAGACACACATGCCAAGAGAAGATTGGATTCAACAGTCGCATTGCAGTTACATGATACGAAAATGAAACGAACACATCAAAAAAAAAAAAAGAAAAGAAAAAGAAAAAACACACATTAACAACAACTGAACAACTGCTACGATGTATACACATGCAACATATCCATGTTTATCATAAATATTGTTTGGAAATTTTGCGCTTTTCTTTTCGTCAAATACGATACACTGATTATGTGTTGTATAAATACTGCAAATGTTCCTTTAAATGACAAAACAACCAACATATTGCATTTCATGAGACAAATTTGTTTTTTCTCGATTTTTCATTGCATCATGAACCGTTCATCGTTTTCATGTGGTGTAGATTTTGGTTTTGACGCAATTAAAACGTCTAATGCATGAACGTTGTTGTAATCTTATTTACTATTACAAACTAGACTGGTTGCACTGCACATGGACGAATGTTTAACTTATTTAATACACTACGCAATTCAATGTTTTTTTTTTTTTCTTCATCTTTTTCGTCTATTAATTTACGCATAAAGCTGTTTCTTCCGTTCGTTCTTTGTCGGTACAACAACAATTATCTACGCTGATTGAATTTCTTTAACGGGCGCTCTGAAAAATGACGCATTTTCTTTTTCTCTTCCTCTTATTCTTTCCCTCCTTCTTTCTCTCCCTCTCTCCCTCTCTCACTCTCTCTCTCTCTCTCTCCCTTTTCCAATTTCTCTTTCACAAATCGTCTGCTTCCGAGCTAAGTGTCAAACATTTCAAAAGCGTTTCATGTTCCAAATTGAATTATGACGTCGATCAAAGATCGCAACGGTAATAAAAACAACACCGAAAATCCAATGATATTCGACATTATTTTGGGTGTCATGAAAATTGGTTACAAGTCAAAAATAGCAAAGATGAAAATGATGTTTATATGTGGTGTTTGTGTGCTGTTTATTTTGAAAACGTTAATTTTTGGCTAATCACCTTTTTTCTGTTATATTGCTTTCATTCAACTTTTATGATTGTTTAAAGAATATGAGAAATTGATTTTCTTTCTTGTGGCAAATCTGTTGAATATAAAATGAAAATATGGATCATGTTACTGACAGAGCGAGAGAGAAAAGAAGGGAGAGAAAACGAGACAGAAAGTACATAGAGAGCGATAGAGAGAGAGAGAGAGAGAGAGAGAGAGAGAGAGAGAGAGGAGATACAATCATGTGTAATTAAAGCCGGAAAAAACAGACTAATAAAGGATGAAATACACAGTTTCAAACGACTTCGTTTTATTTTCCATTGCGTTTTATTTGTTTGTTTGTTTGTTTTTTTTACGCAAAATCACCTTTGAAATTCAAAAGAAATAATACATAGCGATTGCATCGATATTTCATGTTTTTCATTCGATAAGCCAACCAAACAGCTCGATACAAGAAATGAAATGAAAAAAAAAAGTAAGAATGGAAGCGTTCAAACAGAAACCAAAAGGTGATAAGAGGATTATATTGTACAATCCAGTACTTAGTGTTTGTGTTTTTGTTACATTTCTTTTTCGATTTAATTTTGGTTTATAATCGAATAAACAACATTCGTCTTCGTACTTTTTTTTTACTCAAATTGAGCAGAAAAAATATTCTTTGATTCGTCTTTTTTTTCCTTCACTAATATAGTTGGATTTTTATTGAAGCAACAATTGTCTGTTTTCAAATGAGAACTTTATATTTTACGAATAGTACGAATGAATCTTATGATTGATTTGAAAGAGCATGCATCCATTAAAGTGGCATTGTTGAAAACTATGCAAACAAAATGACAAGCTATCTCGTTGTCAAACAAACGCAATTTTTTGTTTCCTTCAATTTTTTTTTGTTTTTTTTTTTGTTTTTTCGTTCAGTTTGTTATAAACAAACAGAAAGATAAATTTGCTTCGAATGTCAATTTGGTGAGTGTGACTTAATAGAACAAGGCAAATAGACAAACAAACAAATGAAAAAAAAACAAAAAAAATAGAAAATTCAACACAAAAGAAAAAGGTGGAAAAGGACTGGTGACAAATAAAAAAAATACCAATTACTTACATATTATGTTGATAGCGAGAATGTTTCTGGTGAAACTGGTACATTTTGTTGATTTTAAAATGGCAGAGCCGAGACTAGATCTTCGAAAATCTCGTGCTCGATGTGTTGTTAATTCTATTCGATGATGATGCAGAAGACGATCATTGTTATCAATGGTTGTGGCTCGAATTGATGTGCATTGTTTTATTCGCATACATTCAATGCATTCTACCGGTGGCCCCTGGCCCATTTCTATTCAATTGGTTTAATTTCATTTAATGTGAATAATTAAATATATTAATCGGCAATGGCGTTGCTATCGATTATGTTTTCCAATTTGATCATACCAAACATAAAATCACAGAAAAAAAACTTTGATTTCGAAACCAAAAATGAATCAAATAATCAAATGTTTCGTTTTTTTCTTTTTTTTTGTATTTACACAATTTACGTATTAACGATTTACTATCATACGAATATATGGTTCATCGAATTTCAGATAGCAATTATCGTTGAATATTGTTCCCACACATTTTATTGCACAATTTCCAATGATTTAGTTGCATTGATACGAAGGCACATTATTATTATTATTTTTATTGTTGTTTTAATTCAAAAACAATTTCAAAAGAATCAAAATTGAGTTAATTTGAGTGAGTGAGTGTGTGTGTTCTTTTTCTATTGTTCTTTAATTTTTCAAATGGATTTATCTGTACATTAATAATGTATATAAAATGAATGGTTATCACAAATAAGTTAAATTGAGAACTTTCAATAATTTTCATAAAAAAAGTGTTTGAAAGGGAAAAAAATCGAATAAAACACGCACATCGATTACCACATGTTGTTGTTCGATGATCAATGATTTCAATGCCGATTTCTTTGATGATAAATTCAACAGTTGCTTTGAAATGAAATCTTTCAAAAAAAAAAAAAAACAAAACAATAGAACCGAACTTGTCGCGTAACTGTAATTGGCCAGTAATTTAATCAAATTATGGTGCACTTGAGTGTATTGTCGTTGAATTTCATTTAAAGAGCTCTCACACTTGTAAATATTATTTTGTTTTGTGTGTATATTGTCAATCAATTGATTGAATTTAACATTTATGTTTTCTTTTGATAAAATAAAAATTCTTGTTTTTCAAAAATGTTCCCATCGATCAAATTGATTTTTTTTTTTTTTTGTTTTTCGTCAAACTGATCAATTCAAATGGCACTTTTTTTCTCACTTTCTCTCGAAAAGAAAAACTTTTTCATTTATTTACTAACTAGTCAGTCGAATGCAAAATCCGAAATAAATCGGATTTGCTTGATATTGACGTTGGGATCGGTTTTTGCCGGTGCTTTGTTTGAAATTAAAAACATTGAACATTCGCTACACAAAAATGTCAACAAAACAAAGACATCAACGATAAAAAACTATATTACAAAAAAGAAAAAACATTGTACTTATTGTCCAACGCATGAATAAAGAAAATTCCAATGGGATATTTTGTATTTTCTATTTAATAAACTATTTTAGATGTCAATGAAATGGTTTTAATTTGATTTTAATCAAATGATTTATAACAGTTTCAATCAAAAAAAAAAAAACAAAAATAACATAATCAAGTGAAGAATGAGTAAAAAACAAACTGACAAATATTCAACTAAAAACCGTACACTTTGCGCGCGTCCATTCAATAGAAAATCACAAACACATTTGACACATTCGGTCGTCGGTGTCAGACGTCTACGGTTTTATGCACAACAAAAAATAAAACATACATCTATTCAATACATACATATATAAAAGCATTCACATACTATCATCGAATGACTACTGGAATTTCCATGTGTATACAATACACATGTGTTTAGTGCTGACATCTAGGGGTAAATTTATTTCATAATTTTATATGAATTCAATATCAGATGCGAATGAAATTTCATTGATTTTTTTCTTCTTGTGATTTTTTGATCGTTTTTTTTTTTTTCGTCTGATTTAATCAAATTATGTGCTTTGTCTGAGCATAAAATTCAATGGAATTTTCTGATTTCCAAATGGTGAAATCACACGAAAAAGACCTTGTTTTCTTACATTTTGAAAATATTATGAATAAAAACTATATTTACTCGGTTAATTATCATACAATGCCCTCTTTATCCCACATTAAAAACCATTTTTAGCGCATTTTTTAAAAACATTTCCATTTTTTTTTTTTTTTTTTTCATTTTTTTTGTAAATAATCTGATTTCTATGCATAAATAAAACAACTTTCATGTAATTTTACGGTAGAATTTTATTGGTTTGTTCATATCATTAATCGCAAAATAAATAAATAAATAAATAAATAATTTAAATAAATAAGTTAATTAAATGAAACGAGCAAAATATCTGCCGAAATATGAGCCGGAAACTATGTTACTTCTTAAATGCAATGAATGATTATAATCGAAAAGAAAAAAATTTGTCTATTTCAGCCTCAAAATATAGATGATCCACATATCGATTGTGTTATGAGTATGTTTGTGTATTTCTTGAAGGGACAAAAAAGATGAGACGTTTTGAGTGGAAAGTTTATCTAAATAACTAAGAATTTCATTTTCTTCGATTTTTCTCTCGATCTCTCCCTTTCGATGTCTGTCTCTCTCTCTCTTTTTCTCTCTTCTTTGATGAATGTCTCCCTATTTCAATGATTTAATCATAACTTTAATCGAGAATATTCGGTCGCTTCATTAAGTATTAGAATAAACTAAAAGTCTATTGGTTTGTTTATTTTGTGCAAAATCGATTTTTGTTTTTCATCCAATTGCACGTATTTTATGCCTGTTCAGATGATTGTTGAAGGAATGCTTGTGCAACTGAGGCTAATTTTTGTGACACAACCTGTGCAATATGTGAACTCTTTTGCCATACAAATTTCCGAGTACGATCATGATTATCAGCACTATCGACTTTCACCTGAAATTGAAACAAAAGGACGGTCCAAACATTATGATCAGTTCAAAATTGAAAATGTCCATTTCCAAAAAAAAAAAAAAAAAAAAAAAAAAACAAAAAAAAGAAAATGTAAATTACTTGTTTGGGTTGTTGAACTTTAATTGAATGTAATGTGACATTATTTCCAACAACACGTAAATTGATTCGACCCATCATTTGGGTGGTTGTAGCAGTGGCACGTTTTGTTTCTCGTTTAGCACCACGTCCAAATGATTTTTCTACTTTCAAAACCAATGGACCGAGTGCGAAATTCGAGCGCACGGACAAATAGTCTGTCATTGGACTGAAAATATGAAAAAGTAAAGAAAAAAAAAAAAAACAAACAAACAAACGTTTATTAACATTTCTATGGGAAAACCCGAATTATTTGTTTTCCTTGGAAAATTTACTTACGTGACACGAACATTTCCATCGCGTTTTATGGTCGATAAACCATGTAATGTTCCACGTGCTCGATTGATAACTTGTTGCTGAGGTTTGGCATCCGATTTTGTTGGTGATTTTTGTTTTGTAATATTTGCTTTACGACGCAATACCGTATTTTTATTATGATGATGTTGACCTTGTCTCAATTTATGGCTACCGGATGCCGTTGTTCCTGCAGCAGCAGCAGCAGCAGCAACAGTAGACGTACCAACACGTTGAACCGTTGTTTTTTGTTGGACTTTTCCTTTTGCGACAGAACATTCTTTCGATTGATTTGTTTCAACACAATCGGTTCGTGCTTTTGGTTCAGATTCATTGATGCTACCATCATGACTGCGTCCCATTTCATGAATGCTAAAATGTGTGTAATGTTTTTTAAGTTTGAGATAAATAAAAATCCAAACTCAATTGAATCAAAATTACCTCTTCTTTTTTTTCTTTTGTCCATTCTTTTTAACACCTTGTTTTGTTGTGATCGATGTTGATAATCTTACATTGACCGGATCATATGATTGTTTAAGAATGGCTCCGATTCGTTCGTAAATTCGGTCACAGTAACGATTGTATTTGTAAACAAGAGCATCGGGAACGAAATTTGGTGAGCTTGTGGTTGAAAATGCTGATTGTGAATTGTCATCATTTTTTGGTGCAAGTTGTGGTGTTGGTGAAATGCCATTTAATGATTGGGCCGTGTCAGGTTCGGCTGGTGTGACGGATTTTTCCGTTTCTTCGGTCGAATTAAGCGTTGCGGCGCCTGGAAAAGGAATGTTTGTTGTTGTTGTTCGAAATGTCCATTTCGTTGAATTGAAAGCAAAATTAAACTGTTTTAAACGCAAACGAATGTATATTCAAAAGTCCATTTGTCTTCATTCTATGTTTCATTGTTTCATTGTTAAATTTTCTAATATCTCATCTCTTTTTTTCTTTTTCTTCATTGACGAAGAATGTTTCATCGATGTGATTGGCAATTGTTATTGGTGGAAATTTGTGCGTATTATGAACGCAAACACAGAGAAAAAGATGCAACAAGAAATAGATTGAGAATTACTGCGTCATAGCGAGAGAGAGAGAGAGAGAGAGAGAGGGGTGGTGAGGGAAAGAGAGCCTTTTTAATTGAGAAAGTTTCACACCGTAAATATAATGACTTTAGTTGGCTCCAAATGATTTTTTTTTTTTTTTTTTTTTTTTTTTTAATTAATTAAAATCGTGCATACGAAATCGAACATGGTTTTTTTCTTTTTCATTATCATCATTTTATAGCAGTTATTTATTGTTGTGTATTTTCTTTCATTCCATTCAAATTATCATTTTTTCTTCGATTTCTCGATGAACTAGAGGTGTGAAAAACAAGTTTTCTTCTGACGATTGAGGGAAAATTTTAATGAAGATTTCATTTTATACGCATCGCTTTTGTTATTGTCATGGTGGTCGTATGTATGTTTTTGATTTTGGATCGCATGAGAAAAGGAATTTTTTTTTTTTCTTTCTCGCAACGTTTTTCCATTTCATACGTGTATACACAAAGATTCAACGTCAATTAAGTATAACCGATTAACGTATAAATATACGTTTTAAACTAGGTGACCTAGAAATCTACAATGGATACTTCGCATATCTGCATACGGGAATGTGAATCACGATCAAATCGCTTTTTATTGCTTTTTGGTTTAAAAAAAAGCGAGATAATGAAAAGATCAATGTTCATAATGATGGTATTTGCACTGTTTGAGCGAAAATCGTATACACGTGAAAGTGTCTTGTGTGAAATTGTATATGTTTTGCAGTAATCAGTCTTAAAATGGTAGCTCACTTTTTTCTATATCTTTCTCAATCTTCTATCAGCATTCATTCTCATCAGTATTATAGCAAAATTAAATGAAAAAGAAATTGTTTATTTCTTTTCTTATTCCTTCTCTAAATCACATAAACTGGATAATGTGTGATAATTGAATTTGATATTATCGCGTCTATATGGGAATCAGACAAACAATTACTATGTCTGAAATCAAACTGAATGCAAATGAAAGTATCTAAAAATAACATGAATTTTTAATTTCATGCCCATGAATTTAGACTTTTTTAAGATAATTATAATGTCAATGAATGATTTTGCTTTTTTCCCTTTCGTTTCAAAAAGATCTCATGGGGATTTATATGAAAAAAAGAGAGATTTTCTCATGTTTTTCAGAGAAAGTGAAGGTGTGAGAGAGAGAGAGAGAGAGAGAGAGAGAGAGAGAGAGAGATAAAGATGACAATGAAATTTGGTTAATCATGTCATGTACGATAATCATTGATTAGTATTAATCAAATTGTACAAAATTGAAATCAAGAGTCGTTATTCTAGTTGCAAGTCCCAAATCCCTATCTAAAATATTTCTGGGCATTTCAATGTGCACATCTAATATTACACTTTGTTATTGAATAAGTGAGAAAAATAAACGACAAAGCATAAAAAAAGAAAAAAAAAATAGAACTTAACATACAGAAAAAGAGAAAGAGAGTCACAGACTATACAAAATTCAAATGATAAAATAAAGGAAAATAAAATTTATAGTAAATACGCAGTTGACATGCAAGGCATCTGAAATGAAATATAAATTGTTTTGCAAAATTGCAAATGTTTAAATTAAAAGTATCCTAATAATTAGAGGGAAAAAAAGACAGACAGACAGACAGACAGGCAGAAAGTGAGTAAGAGAAAACGAATAAGCGGAATACGTTTAAGCGGAAATATTTACTACAATAAGCTTTAAGCAGATCTTAATTTACAAAGAAAATTGCCAGCGTTTGTTTATTTATTATGTTTTTTTTTTGTTTTGTTTACGGTCATTTGAAGTTTAATTTAATATTTATGATCTATTGGCTAGTTATTGTTCAATGTCTCTAATAATTTGTTTCAATCAATTGTGTGTGTGTATGTGTATGTTTGTGTGTATATTTTTCTGTCTTAAGTGTGTTTGTAAATGAGGTGGTGGTGGTGTGTTTATTTTTTTTTTTATTCTCAATTTTTTTCTTTTCTTCTGTTTAAGGTGTTGCTTCAGTTAGAGCGTTTAAGTGTCTTTCGTTCTCATTTTGATCGAGTTTCATTTGCGTACGTGTAAGTGTGTAAGTCTTTTGTGTAGATCATTTTCTTTTCGTAAATTTGTGTGTGTGTGTAAGTGTAAGTGTATTTGTGTCTTGTATAATTTTTCTATGTTAATCCGGATGCTAACATATTGGAAAGTCTTGAAATGTTTTTGCACATCAATTTTATTTTCGTTTCCATGAGAATTTTTCGATTAAACATCGACTATTTTGTCTATCTGTAATCAATTCCTGTACAAAGCCATTGCGTCAAGAAATTCCAATAATTCCAGCTACCGATATTCGTTTTTCTTTCACATAAAAAACGCTAATAAATATAATCATACACAAAATGTTTTAAGCGACATGAAACATTGACTTCTTTTCATCTAAACTCTAAACATTTACAACGAAAAATTATGTTTTTTTTTTGTTTGTTTTATAAATAAAATAAATAAAGTAAAAATAAATAAATAAATAAATTATTTGTAAAAATACATTAGCGCCATGTGATAAATGCTAAAAACGAAACAATGAAGAAGCAGAAAATGAAAGAAAGAAAAAAATAAAAAATAAAAAATCTGGAGTGTGTGAAGAGACAGAGAGCTAAGCTTTAATACATATATTGTTTGTTGTTTTGATTTCAATTAAAATAGTTTGCATTGATCCGTATTTGGATTTGCATCCAATGAAAAAGAAGAATTAAATGATAGTAGAGAAAAAAAAATTCAGTTGATTGTCAACTAGAGCTTGTCTAAACATGTGAAAGAGAGACTTTGAAAAGAAAAAAACAACATATGAAGAAATGAGAAATGATGGGTGCCAAGAATTGGCCATAAATAGATAGGATGAAATGAAAGTAGAAAAAAGCGAAAGCACATCGCGCCAAAAAGATGATGAAAAAGAGTTTGGAATGACATAGGCCGTTTTTAAAGTGAGTGTGTGAGAGAGAAAGAAGGAGAAAGAAAGAGAGAGAGAGAGACAGAAGAAAAAATAGAACATAATTACACATAATATAAATAGCAATAAATAATTACAATAATCCATTTAAACTTAACGCAATAGTCGACAATGTCACACACGTGCACGATTGACGATCCGATTTGCAATTGGCATTATATGAATTCAAATGATTTTCATGTTTTGTTTGTTTGTGTGTTTCGGGCCAGTTTTGTTGGCTTCTGGTTATTTACTTAATACCAAAATCAAATTGGATAGTCAACGGCTCAAAACTCTTCTTTTTTTTCTTCTCGCTTTGTTTCTGAATTACATTTAGAGTGAAAACTTCAACATTTAAATTCGTTTGGCATTCTAACTGTACATAATGTGCAAAGAAAATTATTATTTTCAATTTTTTCTCTTCGTTCATTCTATGTTTGTTTCTGTTCTAGTTTTCAAGTTGTTATTCGATCAGTTTCTATTCATTTTATTTTATGTTTGATGCTTTTTTTTTCTCTTGTGTATTGCTTCTGTTAAATGCTTTTTTTTTTGTTTTTGTTTTTTATGCTTTGGGGAGTTGGTCTCGTCTTAAATTAGAACATATTTTGTCTGCACATTTGAGCGAGTGAACGGTGATCACTGTACGCTCGCTGCATTGTATCGGTCGTTTTGTGTGTTTCTACTGTTTATTTATGTATTTTTTTTGACTCACGTGCTTTCCGTCCACGGGCTTCAAGTGCATCTTCACCAAGGAATTCCTATTGTTTTGATGATTTTTTTTTTTGTTCAATAAAATCATTAAAACCGTTAACATTTCAGTTGAAATTGTAATTGGGAGTAGATGGTTTTTGGGGTTTCTACTTACCTCTTCATCATCATCATCATCGTCATCGTCGTCATCATCGTCATCATCCAAAGCTAGAAATTTTTTGTTTATTCGAGAATTTCAATTACAGTGACATATTGAAACGAACGTATGATAAAAACATGACTTTTTGATTGAAATATTACATTTTATGAAATAATATGGATGAAAATGTTTGGCAAAAATGAAGCAAATTTTCATGCAACAAGTAAAGTTTTGACACTAACAAATGTTCTATGCGGACTTACCTTCTTCCAAATCAGTTACATCATCATCGTCATCGTCATCATCATCGTCGTCATCATCGGATGATGCAGCTGCAACCTGTTGAACGGCCGGTTGAGAAGCAGCCGCTGCTTGTCCTTCATTTGCTTGGTCTTTTAACGTTGAATCGGCTGTTAAATCGACACCATTTTGAATATTTTCTACCTCAACACCCACACTGTTTTCTTCTTCGTTAAACGTGTCATCCACTACACACACCCAAAAGAAAATACATTGTTTTTTTTTTTCGTTTCGTTTCGTTTCGAATCATTTTCATTCACCAGAAAGAATAATATTTGTCAGTTAAATTGAATTGATAACGACAAATTTGATTGGTGGTGATGGGGTGCAATTTCAATGTACTACGTGAATGTTTTAGTTTTGGTGGTATTTTGTGGAAAATTTCAAACAATGGAGGAGCTTTTTATACGATTAATATACCAAAAAAGAAATATTCACATTTATCATTCCATCTCAGCATAATGTTTAAGAACATTTAGAAAAGAAACAACACTTTTTTTTGTGTGAGAAAACACTAAATGAAATATGGAATTTGTAAAATACAAATGACTGATCAAAAGAAGATCATGTGAATATCATTTTGTGGTATATTTTCTTCAATGAAACTGTTGATTTTCATATGAATTATTTACCTGGATAATCAGCACCAGCTGGCGCTTCTTCGACAACATTAGTGGCAACTTGGGCTGTTTGTTGAACACTGGGTACTGGTTGTTGTAAGCCAGTTGATGGACTAACATCATCATCGTCATCGTCATCATCATCTTCACCCAAAATGTCATCAAAGAACCGTTCGAGATAGTCATCATCGTCATCATCTCCTATGCGAATCAAATGAATAATTTATGTTTTAACAAACTAGCGGTGCAACCTCTTTTTCTTTTTTTTTTTTTTTGATTTTTATTTTCACTGTTTGCAAAGAAAGCAGAAGAAAGTGTGAAAATTTCAAGAGAAGGTTACCATTTGAAGAAATAGTGTAAATTTTTGGTCGTTTAGATCTACAATGATAATTAAATATCACAAATAATCATCATTGTAATATTCAATGACTTGAAATGATTTTTGCCGAAAAAGTGAAAGCAACTTTTCTCTTTTTTCAGAAAAGCTCTTTTTAGAAAAAAAAAAAAAAGCTGAAAATGGCATTGAATTCATACCTTCATCATCATCGTCATCATCATCATCGTCATCGTCTAAAATATCCAAATCGTCATCATCATCGTCATCGTCATCGTCATCATCTTCATCAGCTGCAGCTGGAGCAGCAGCAGCAGCCGCGCTAACCGTTTGTTGCCGAGCTAATTCACTAGATTTTGAGCCATCATTGAATGCTTGTACCACTTGAACAGGAGATGCAGTCGTAAATTGAACAGCAATCAGTGTTGTTGTCATAAACAGCAATAGAAACGTCAACTTCATTTTTTTACTATATGTTTTTGGAATCCTGTAATTCACCAAGTGAGAAAAAAGAGAAAAAAAAAAAAAACAAACGAAAGAATGAATAAAAAAAATTCATACAATTTGCATTGCGTTCACATAATTGAACAAAGTTTATCTAAAATTCGTATTGAAATTACATACAAATCAACAACATTTATCAACATAATATAAAAATAATTAAATCGAAATATTTTGATAAATTCAAACTTCCTTAACGGTCGCATATTCGATTGTATCTATCCGTCTTATCAGAAGCCGAACATTATCTACGGAAGTGATTTGCATTCAATCACGAAATCACAAGCAATAATTTTTGTTTTGAATTTTGAAAAGAAAGTCGCCGTGACATGAAAACATTAAACAAGCGTATAATAAACGTAAATGACAAATTGCTTTGTTTTTGTTTCTTCCAATCTCTCTCAATCTCTCTCTCTCTCTCTCTCTCTCTCTCTCTCTCTCTCTCTCTCTCTCTCTCTTTCATTAAATTGATATCACGCGCATTGAGTTGGAAGTAATGTATCGTGCGCTGCGTGATTTCGAACGTTCGTCAAAAAAAATAAAAAGATTTATTTTGAGTGGCGCATATTAATTTGGAGAATCGGGACATCAATAACCTCAATATTTATCATTGAACATGATGAATTTTGACGTAAAACGAAATTCAATTATGAATTCAATTCAGATAAACGTTTTATATTTTTTGATTGCGCCCATTTGTATTATATTTTTTTATTCATCGTTGAATTTATGTAATTAAACCGATTCATTTGATTTCAATGAGTTTCACTTATTATCTGAATTGAAACGGAAATGATGATAGTGGTCAACGGTATAAAAATTTTTTGTTGTTTTGTTTATTTCAATTTGGACTGTTCTAATTAATCGATATTGCAAATGGGTTTATCGACGATTCATCATCTACTATAAATGGTTTGCCTTTTGGTTTTTTTGTTTTTATTCTTGCACACTTTTCATGAACATTTTCGGAAGGCATTGATTTGTGAAGAGCATTTTGATGGTGTTTGACTTAAGCCATACGGAACATATGCAGATTGTTAATTAATCGATTAATTAATTAATTGATTAGGTTTATTAGGGCGCTGCTATTATCAGCACTTATGGCAACAGTGCGCATTGTATTGTGCTAAGCTATGATTTTTTTTTTCTCTCTTCTTTAATAGACTTAAAGTATCGGATAGTGTACGGTGCTAATCATGATTCGTATCTATTTAAATATGTATGGCTTGATTGGTGTATATTCTGTGTGTACGATTAAGAATGCGAAACCATGAAACAAAATTTAAATAATAATTCGAGTCACCTACTTTAGTGTGATTTGAACGTAAGCGTTGCTTTGCTTTTTTTCTTTCTTTTTCTCTCTTTTTCTGCATTTTTTTTTATTTGCAGAAAAGTGGATGAACGCGCTATCGGCCAAACTGAATTTTATTTTCTTTCTTCTTTTTTTCACTTGTACTCAAGTCAAAAACGAAATCAAGTAGAGGAAGGAAAGAAAGAAAAAGAAAGAAAAAAAAAACAGTCGATACAGATACAGATACAAATGCAAAAATGAAAAGCGGAGCGAAACGATAAAATAAAATGCAAGGCAAGTCCATATTGAAAGCCAATTATGCATCTTGAATATATCATGGATAACGGTTCATTTTCATATGCCCACAAACATACATTGAACAACACCAATAACCAACGGCGATGAATGAATGATGTGAGAGTATTTTTCATCTGAAAATATTGCGTACACAACAATTGCATCTTCATCCATTCAATGATTATCATGATATATGTGTGATATCATGTTGGCCAAACCGACCGTTTAAGGTCTCTTTTGTTCAGATAGATAATTATGGATGATTCGTGCATGCGTATTTAATACGAATAAATGTGTCTGTAAATGAATGTTGGTGCGCGCGCACACAAAGTTTACCCATTTGATATGCATAATTCTGTGATATGCAAAGATTATTTTGTCTCGTAATTAAGTGATTGTACTGTTGTAGCCAATCAAACAGGCGGATGTATATATTAATGAATTATTACGGTTGCTCAGAACATCGCAACATATAACTAATGAATATGTCTCTTTCATTTGGATATTATGTATAATGAAAAGGCAAGAACAAGTTGTGAAAATCGATTGATATCAGCTAACCGAAAACCAATTTTAATTTAAAATTGCAACGATCGAATCAATTCGAAAGTAATGTACACCAAAATAATGCGTTGTGTTCATGTATATTGCGTCCACTTTCCATTATCATTATCTCAATCGAATCGATTCTGATGCCGTTGCATGGAATTTTTTTCTTCTTCTTTTTTTTTTTTTTTATTATATTTGATGGCAACTGTAGACGCAGACACAGACACGTTGTCACAATTTCACATTGAATTTCACGAACAACTTGTTGCCGGTATTAATGGTAAAAAACTTTCTTTCAGCTTATTCTTCTTTTGCGTATACATCGTGCACCCAATCATATTATCTTAAGATAAGGAGAGATATTGGCACCAAAGTTAGTAATTTGCGTTTAATATATGAGATATCATTGGCGAGATAACAAATTTTCCAAATGCACGGTTTTCATTAGACATTTTTTTTTTTCTTCTTTTTTTTCGTAACTGTGATAGTTTGTTTATTGTTGTTGCTTTATTTCGTCTTTTCGTCGAAACACACACACAATTTTAAACCAGCACATTTAAATTAGTGCCGAGAACATATTTTAGCACGCCCTTATGATATGCATGCATGAAAAAATGATACGTTTTTTTTTGTAAGCTGGTAAGAGAGTAGTACATGTACGGACTAATTTGGCATATAAATGAAATGCAAAACTAAAACGGTTATTATGGTGATCTCACGTACGTCATTTATCACATTTATGACCTAATAGTTCAAAAGTGTATATGATACAAAACTACCCATTCAATTTTGA
Source organism: Resseliella maxima (assembly GCA_029041755.1). Classification (NCBI taxonomy): domain Eukaryota; kingdom Metazoa; phylum Arthropoda; class Insecta; order Diptera; family Cecidomyiidae; genus Resseliella; species Resseliella maxima. Next base: position 2,093,618 of record JAQOWM010000073.1, on the reverse strand, counting down.
CGTTGAAAGAGAAGAGAGAGAGAGAATAGAGAAATAGAGAGAGAGATAGAGCGAGCGAGAGAGAGAGATAGAGAGAGAGAGATAGAGAGATATAGACAGAGAGATATAGACAGAGAGAGAGAGAGATAGAGAGAGAATGCGAGCGAAAGAGAAATGAGAAGAACGAAACGAAAGAAAAAAAAAAACAGAATGCGCGCCATGGTAAAAGCCAGAACGTGCATCTTGTTTCTGGTTGTTGATTGTACCTGTTTCCACAATTTCTTTTTCTCGTTTGCGAGTGTTTGTCGCTTCTCTCTAACTTCTCGTCGCTTTTAAATTCATTTCAATAAACCAAAATCAGAATATTACTGTTATTCATTTAAGTTAGTGTCATTGTCGTCGCCGTCGCCATCGTCGTCACCATCATTGTCAATGGCTTTGGCACTGGCATATAGCATGAGTGTGCGCTTGTGTATATATAATTAATATGACAGAGAACTTTTATATGCATGAGAATGGTTACTAAACAAAGTTGCCGTCAAGTGCCATTATCTATCTTCTGGTATACACACATAAATGAATTTGAGAATGGGGTCAAAATAAGGCAGAAACAAAAATAACGCTGAAGAAAAAGAAGAGTATAAAATACTCACGCGAGTACACACACACACGCAAACACACGCGCTATCTCAGACGCAAACAAGCCAATCAACTTAAGCATATAAATTGTGGCATGTAAGAGCGCAAGCATATGTGATGGCAAAATATGTATATGATGATGGAAAATAAGAAGAAGAAAAAAAAAACAGCTCAACACTTTAGATATCGAAATAGTACAAGAAAAATCGGAATTGGATATGCCATCATAGCACAGTGTTTATCATTGTTGTAGCTGTTGTTCGTTAAACGGTTTTTCTTTTCATGCTGATATTCTCATTTTTTTTTTTTTGTCATTGACGTCGTCGTATTCTATCTTTTTGTTTATTATTTCACCGCAGAAATATCTCAATTCTGTTGTCTGTCTTCAAAGTGTTGGATTAGCCAGTTTGCCATCTTCTATTGATGATTTTTTTTTTTTTTTTTTTTTTTTTTGCTACTGCACACATAATACCGGTCTAATGTGACATGATTGTTTGTGCGAATGACTTGATGTCTGTGATATCTATTTATTGCACGAAAGAACAAGAACGAACGGATTTCAAGTCAAACCAAACCAAACCGAATCGAGTTGACAAATCAAGTTCTAAATGCCGTTATATGGCCAATCTAATGCGCAATAACAAAATTTATTGGTGACGACGACAATGATGATAGAAAACTGGATTCTTTCAGCAAACAAACAAAAAAATGTTTTTTTTTCACACTATCACACGTATTGCAATTGGAAGACACACATTCAACAATATCATATCGGTGAAATTCATGATTGGCATTTTCAAAGATCCTTGCCATTCATTAATGTTGTTTCTTTTTTTAAACATTCCATTTTCACTTTTTCTTTTGCATTAAAACGACAATTAAGAATAATTGATCAGATCGATTTTCTCTGTCTCTCTCTTTCTTTCTTTCTTTCTCTCTCTCTCTCTGTGTGTATGTGTCTCTCTGTCTCTGTCTCTCTTGGTCCGAAAAAAGCAAACAAAACAAAATCCACAATAACCGTTCGAATTGAATGCGAAAGGTGAGAAAAGAAGAAGAAGAAGAAGAAGAAATTGAGGTGCAAAGCACTGCTGAAGGTGCTCTCGCTTCAAGTACAAGTTCATGTGAAACTGCAAATGAGGTCAAAACCCAAACGAAAATTGTGGCATTTCGTTACGCCGATCATGCCGCTTATAATTCATTATGAAAAATTGCATTCAAGCAGAAACTCGACCGATCGATCCATTACATACACATCAGTTGCCTGTTCGGTGTTGTTGGTTTTTTTCTGCTTCTTCTTCTTCTTGATACGAAAAAAAAAAAAATATAAAAAGTAACGAAACAAAAAAGGCGATTCGTTTCCGGCAACAAACCAACTCAATATGAGAAGGTAAAATAAGAAATAAACGTTTCAGTTACATTGCGATATATCGAGCGAACGTTCAAGTTCAGTAATTGTCTTACTTTCTTTCTGTAGTTTACTTGTTTTGTTTTGTTTTGTGTATGCCTCGTTATTAGTATTATCTCTATCTCTCTCATTTTCTCTCTCTCTCTCTCTCTTTCTCTCTCTCTCTCTTTCTCTCTTTTGTGTTTATATTCTTGCTGCTCAAATGTATGTGTACTTTACTCAATATTGCATTTAACAGCAATTAGTTGTGATTCTTCTGCGCCTGCCACGTACATATTATGTACATGGACATGCGCTCTAATCCACATAATTTCTGTTCATAGCAGCAAAAAACAATTTCATCCATTTCTCGCGGTGTTTTTAATTGCCAATATCTCTTTGCAATTCAACTCAATTCAATTCAAATTCAATTTGTAACTAAAATACTTTTCATTTAACTGTATTATCCATTTAACGTATTAGTGGTAAATATTTGACATTTAATTTTTTTTTTTTCTTTATTTATTGCAGATAAATGAATGTTCTTTAATTCTTTCTTATTCTACGTTGATTCACTGTAAAAAATGCTGGATTATTGAAAAAAAAAAGTGCTGTTTGCCCTTTTAGATGAAAAGGTCTTGCAATGTTTCTTCTGCAGCTTTTAAAAATACTTGCAAATTAAATCAAAGTGCACAATATTTATTTCTCGCTCAAAAACTATATGTTGTTTTTTATATTATTTTCGAATTTTCCTTAAAATTCGAATTCCAAAAGAATAAAAATAATCACAATTCAAAAAAAAAAGAAAAAAAACACACTGCAAATGCTTCTCTATCACTCGTTCTAATGTTTGTCGCGAGAATCCGAAAAAGGGGGCAAACAAGCGAACGAAAAAAAAGAAATATTTAAATAAATATCGGTGAAAAAAAAAATCCGTTCGATTTGATTAACAAATTTTCGCTGATGATGTCTTGCCTCTGGCAAATTGAAACTAATTCAACAAACGACATAACGTACTATATCCCATTGTGGCAATAAAAAAAAGCGTTAAAATTTAAACCAAAGTATTTTTTTTTTCATTCTTCTTATTCTTCTTGCATTCTAAGATAATATATCTTAAAGCAAAAAAAGAGAAAACGAAATGTGCGAATTTTTGTAAAACGAAACTAAAAACTAAATAATTGAAAAAAAAAAAAAAAAAAAAATATTTTTTGTTTTTATGTGAACAGTGCAAAAATAAACACGTACAAACTATTTGGTTTTTGGTATAATTATTATTTTCCGTAATGGTTGGTCTATATGGTGTTTGATTTATACGAAAGAATGAAAAAAAAAAACTAAAATTGGTGGCCGGAGATCTTCACTCTACAACACTCTAATGAAAAATACATGCAGAAACAGCAGTCACCTTTCTTTTATAGAATTACATCACAAACCAGCCAGCCCAGCCAGTCAGTGCTCATTTCTTTTCTCTTCAACGCACATTTCGTTTCCATTTCTTTTTCGCCTTTGCATGCCCGATTTTCAATGGGCTCTCTGTGTTTGTTTGGCTTATTGTTTTTGTGTGTTCTGGGAATCTCGTACAACTTGCACGAGACTGATTCCAACACTCTCTCATACATAACGTATGTGACGGTTATTGCTTCAAAGTAAATTGGCTAGCGATTTACCTAAACAGAAAGATAAAATTGAAGAAAAAAAAAATGAAGAATATATGAAAAAATAGAGAGAAATAAAAAAATCTATAACCATACAACAATCGAGTCGAGTACATATTTGAACGCATACAATAATTGATAGAATGGGAGACAAAGTGAGAGCAAGAGAGAGAGAGAGAGAGAGGAGAGCGAGAACGAGAGCGAGAGAGAGAAGAGAGAAAGAAAAAGAAAGAGACAAAGACATGATGGCACACGCCACTTTATTCACAAGATTTTAATCAAATCAACGATAACTGTAATCTATGCGTGATTTGAGCTCATTGTGCATCTTCTCAATCACTTTTCTCATTCTACTCTCCTACTTAATTTTTTATTGTTGTTGTTGTTGTTGCATCTTATTTAGTCATGCATCGTTTCACTGATAATAGTGTTTTCATTCGAAACATGGTAATTTGATGCATTTTTCGAATAATACGCGTGTCTTTTTTCTTTTCTTCACGTAATTTTTTGACAAATTTCATATTAAAGTGTGAGAGCTAACTAACTTTCACGATATCGTATTGAAGACAAATCAATTGCATCAATGAAACAGGTGCTGTCAACAAGTCTAACTTTGCAAATTTTCAAAAATTTTTTTTACTCATCATCTAATATCCACTGACCTGTATTCATGCAATATTTCATGTAATTTATTTCGATGAATTAAGAAGAATAAAAAGAAGAAGAAAAAAAAAACGTTTCAGCGATTTAAATTACAATTGTTAAGTTGTTAATTTACAACTAGAAAAACATCTAATTGTTACACTTTGTTAACGTGTCTTATGGCTGATTGGATCTGTGTGGTTCAAAAGGTGTCTTGGCATACATATTTTACCAACATAAAATTATGTTGTAATATAAACCCGATTACTGGATTCATTATTTCACCTGCAACCCATTGGTCCCGTCAATTTTTTTATCCGTCCAACGGAACGATTTACGCGCACAACTGGACCAGTAGGTCAATTTATCAGCAAAACCAGTAAACATGAACAAAAACAATATATAAACAAAAATCTGAATTCAACAAAAAAAAAAAAATAAAAAAAATAAAAAACGCACATCGAAGCAGTACGTGTTTGTTTATGTGTGGCGTTTATAAAAAGCAAATCCATATTTATTTTCGGTAAATAGGTTTGAGTGCAGAAAATGTTCTGCTTCATTGTTTTGGTTCATGCACCCAGAAATGAACATAACAGCAAAGAACAATCGTATTTCCGTGCCATCGAAAATAATTCATTCCCATGTGGAAATCTCTGGGAATTTCATGCTTATGATCCATTGCATTGTTTCTAAAAATGGACTGAATGGTTTTTGTTTTTCATTCTTTGCAGAATCATCTGATTGCAGTTGGAATGGAAAATTCGCTCTTTTTCTTCTGCATAATTCACATTTTCTTTCTGCATCTCTATTTGGTTTTTTTTTTCTCTCTTTCTCTCTTTCTCTCTCTCTCTCTCTCTCCATATTCTTCTTCATTAAAAAATATTTTGAAAGAAAATCAGATTTCATTGGAATAACAAAATATGCATAAATTTACAAAATTCACAATGGAGCAAACATTTAATTCTTGTCTGTTACCTTGATTTCAGAATGCAGACTGAATTTTAAAACAGAAGAGAAAAAAAAGAAAGAAACACGAAACGAAATTCACAGCATGTGAAAAATAATAATAATTGGACGGTATTTCGCTTTCCACTCGCACTTGATGTGAACGCGCAAATGTTATTGAGCGGGCGGGCGGGCGGTCATATGTATATCATGAATGATTATTGTTTCACCATGTGATACTCTTCATTTGAAACAAAAATGAAGAAAAAAAAAAGGTTCCTCGTCTTTAAGTGTCTCAAGTGTGTGCGCACACGCTTGTGCCTCTTTTTTTCGCTGTGTGCGCGCTTTTTTTTTTTTAAATCTTCATCATTACTTACTCGTTTGAATACTTTTGTTTTTTATTTTATAGTTTTGTCGTTTCTTGCTTTCTTTTCTTGATTTTCTTTTTCATTGATACCGATTTTCTTCAATATTATTGACCTAATTTCACTTTCATGCCACACTCTCTCACAATTTACACCGCGTCGCATGATGAGAGTAGGCAAGAAATCAAGCTAAATAACCATAATATCAATCAAATGCTCATCGCAATTGTCCCTCCGATGAATTTCAATTGTTGACTATTGAATAATGGAAGCCAGAATACTCTCATACAGAATGTAAAGAAAAAACTCGTCTCTTTTATGGGAACCTTTTCACATTTACGCTTATGCTCAAGCTCAAGTTTACGCTCAGTATGCAGCGTCTCACCGATCCGGATCAACAAGTGCATGTCGCATAAACTATTGCTATTCATTCACACATCTTTTTATTTTCAAATAGGAAAATATCATTAGATACATTCATTGCTTTTGCATTTGAGTGTATTTCTTCTCTCCATTTATTTTTCTCATTTTTATCGTTTTTATCAATTTTACATTTTATTTAAACGGTTTATGTCAATTTATATCCAAAAAAAAAAAAAAAAAAAAAAAATTGGGTTAAACGTGTTTTTCTAAAATGAAATCATTTCTTTCAATCGCTTTAAAATTTATTTTTATTGATTTTGTTTTCTTTTCACAAGCGTCGATCAAATCAATGCGATAAAATGTTTCCATGCGAATGAGAAATCAATTCACAGCAAGCTGTTTCTAAACAAGATATTGATAAGATATTGATAGTTTTAGAATAAAAAAAAAAACGTTAGAATGCTAGTAGAAATTGTCTACTAGAAAATATGTGTTTTTTTTTTTGTTTTTAAATCCATATGAACAAAGGAAATGAAGAGATTCAAACCTCAAAAATAAATAGAAGAAATATAAAACCAAAAAAACATTCCATTTCCAATGAAAACCTTCTATTGTTATATCTTAAATTTAAATCATTTGTTGAAAGTTTTTCTCTTTGCATAAAGCTTTGTTGTGAGACTGTTGCTTTATCGTATTCAAATTCAATGGTGGATAAAATGACATTAGATGTCGCTACGAGTACATGAAACTTATTTTTATTTGTATACATTAAAGTTTTGTCAAAAAGCAAAAAAAAAAAAAAAAAAAAAAAAAAACGAATCATCTGGCAGTGGATCCCTGATAAAAATTACTTATCATTGTAGTGGTTTGTCATGTAAATTCCATATTTACGATTGACACTGAATAAATACTTCACATTCAAACAAATGTCAATGTATCGAACACATTTTCATCAATGTGTGTTTGAATGTGAAATAATGCCAAAGTCATTTGAATGAATTGACGTTTCCATCGGGGAGCAAGCAAATACAATACATGTATACAAAGCACAAAGCACAAAAATGTGTCTACTGCGCCGCTCATGTTTTCACATCATATCATTCCAAAATATTGGTGCTTTTCGCTATTGGAGCCATACAAATACACACAAAAAAGCGTGAAAGAGAGATACTCACACACATTGAGATAGAGTGAATAAACGCATTATACATACACTCAGGATCAACTGTTTTGCAGACAGAACCATACACAACAAAAATCTATGTGTGGATAAATTTTTTTTTTTCTTCTTACTTCTCTACTCTCCGTCTTCTTCTTCTTCTTCTTCTTCTCCTTCTTCTTCTTCATACCGATTTTATTTCGTTATTCTTTCGCTCTCTGAGTACTCGATTCTGGACTATACACATTATTCGTGCTGAATATCTGAAACTGTGATGCGTAAAAGTGTTTTAGTTGAATAGAACGATAGAAAAATTCAACCAAATTAGTTAAACGAATAGAAAATTATATTTTTTGTTTTGTTTTGTTGTTTTTCGGCCAAAGCATATTTGACAAAAAAAAAATTAACAAAAATTCAGCGCCAAATAAGCGATAAATTACATACAAAAAAGAGAAATAAAACAAAATCAAAAGATTTTATCGTCACGTTTTGTACGTAAAATTGTGAAACATCGTTGAAATTGATAAAGCAAGAAATCAAGAAAGGAAAAACTCTTCGATTTTTTTCGATTCGCGAAATTCTAAACATTTTTTTTTTCACGCTCTCTTGTCGATTGTTGTGTGCTATATATATATACATAAATATATATATGGTGTTGGAAAAGTATGTCTAAATATCTACATATATAAAAAAAAAAATATATTTTTTTTTTGTCTTGTTCTCATTTACTTATATCCAAATGCTGGACATGTATTTGATGAACTGACAAAATAAGAATCAAACCGATTGAAGGCAAAAAATTGAAAATAAATATATAGTGTTGGTTTGTGAACAACAAACATGATATTGTGAATCGATTGTTGATGTCATAGGAAATAAATTTCTTACACAAAATCAAAAAAGAAAAAAATAAAAACAATACGCAGAAGAAGTAAAAAAAAAAAGAAAAAAACTAGAAAAACTTCTAAAAAATTCAAGACAACTCTCCATGAAAAAAGCAGAAAGGCACAGAGATCCACAGTTTAGTTTAACAGCAGCAACAGCAACAACATCAGTAACAGTAACAATAGCTGCAAAGCAATAGAAGCGAAAAATTCGCGAAGAAGTGTTGAAATCTTTGCATGAATCTGTCTATGTGTGTCGGTTGTAATTCCAATTCCGATTTGGTTAACAATTCTGTGCTTTTTTCTTTTTTTTTTTTGCTTCGATTCGCGCGCGACGTTTTGTGATTTCAATGAATTGAATTTTCTTGTTTTACTTCATTTGATATTGTTTTCGTTCCGATTTGTTGTTGTTGTTGTTATTATTATTAAGATTCAATAAATATATATGTATATATATTTTGTTCCTTTGCTCTCGACCACTGTTGTTGTGGTGGTGGGGTATTCGACCGTTAAACCGTCGGCATTTCATTCTCATAGCTGCTATAACATTTTCATATGGTTCATAAGCTAAATTGAGCTCTCTGACTTCTTGTGTTCGATTGTGTGTTCTCTCAGTACACAAGCAAAAAGCAGTAGCAGCTGTAACCGTAACAGCATCAGAAGTAACGGTTCAGTCCCGTATATCAGTTGTCGTATGAATTCAACAAACCACTACAACTACAACAACAACAACAACAACAACAACAACAATAATAATAATAACAACAGCAAAAATAATAAGAAGAGAAAAGATCGGAAGAACGAAAGAAAGAAAAAAAAAAATACGAAATACAAATTTCTTCGATTGATATCATTTCTTCTCATTTCATTTGCTTGAGGTTAAATTATAAAAAATTAAAATACAATCAACGAAATTGATGAAACAAACAAGTTAGAGCTGAGAAAAAAGAAAACATATATATATAAAACAACACCGAAGAATTGTATGTCGCGCGCGCAAAATCATCTTTTGCATTACCGAAATCATTTGGAATTGAAAATCATTGTGGAATGTGTTTCTGTGTATTCTATCGCATTCTCATTTTATTTAATACGGCTGATGTCAAGTGAATTCATACACACAGCAACCGAAGAAATATCAAGAGAAATAAAAATTATCGAAAGCAGAAATACAAATCAGATGAATTTCTCTTTTAATTTTGCACAAAAAAAAAATAAATAAAACGAATTTTTCTTTTTGTTTCGCGGGGTTTAGCCAACATACAAATGCAATTTTAAAATAGTCAGAAAGAAATAGAAAAGTATTAATCCGGTGTGTGTCTGTTTTTGGGGGAATTGAAGTGCGTGATAAGAACAATCATTATTTCAATAGAATGACAACGTTTCCATTTTTCATTTTATAGTTATTGTCATCGTGCGACAGATTGAACGAAAGAAAGAAAAAAAAAAATTACAGAAAAATCAGGGAAAAAAAAAGGAAAGCATTAAACGAAACAATCTGGAAAATGAACAGATAGTGAGCGGTATTGCTATATGTAAATTTTTATTGTACGTGGACATTGATTAAAGCGAACAGTGTTTGAATCGAGTGAATAGTAAGAAGACGAAGACGACGACAACGACAAACAAAATTCTCTGAAAAGTGAAACAGATAGAATAGAATGAGAGAGTGAGAAAGATAACAAACCTGAATAACATATGAAAAGAGGCTGAAATCAAACACAAATTCCAAACGCAATCACAAATAATCAGGTCATTATCGGTTCAATTCAAATATATATGAGTGTATGCACTAAGTACTTCCAACCAAATCAAGAAAGACGAAAAATCGAAGAAAAAAACACACACAAATCTTATTAATCGACACACCGAACTGAGTAATTCTGCTACCAACAGAACAAAAAAAAAGAAACAACATAATTTTCACTCACCAATTTAGACACAGTGCCATTACGAAAGTGGAAAAAAAAAAAAATATCGCAAACCAAACGAATAAAAAGAAATTGAAGCGCAATGCCTTTATTTGGTAAAAAAGATTCCACCAAAAAGTCGAAACGTGATTCTCGCGATCCGGAAAAACAGTTTTCGGTCGAGGACAAGTATATTCTTAAGGAGATGTTAGGAACGTAAGTTATCATTTTGTATTCTTTTTTCTCATTGAAATTTACTGTTTCTTCTTCTTCTTTTTCTTCTTCAACTTCTTTTTCTTATTCGATCGTTTTGTAATTGTACAAATGTATTTGTCTATGTCAATATTTCATCGTTGATTACATCGCGTTAGACTATGTATCATTGAATCATTTTCATGTTGTTTTGTTTTATTTGCCTTTGAATCGGTATTTTCGATGAATCTATGCGATTAGAATGGCTTTACTCTTTATCTCTCTCTCTCTCTTTCTCTCTCTCTATCTTGTCTATAGTCAATATAGAATATATTGCACGAACATACACACTCTATTATTCTCACACTAAACATACGCCACAAACTATAAGCATGGCTGATTTATCACATTTCCATAAGTATAGTGTGTGTTGTTTGTCACTTAATCCAGTGCCTGAGACTAGTGAAACTTGTAAACAGTAGCAGCAAGTGTGAACGGGAAAAGAAAACTATGAAATTACTGACTACGAAAGGAAATCGCAAGTTATGTGTATCTATGCATTGAATATAAGTCCACATATCAGATTATTAGTAGTATAGCAAAGCATTAGATTCGGAGCATGGTGCCAAAGTGAAGGCGACAGGATCTCGCTTTTACTCAATGGCGTAAGTGCCTTTGCACATCATACCCAAAAACAAATAACACTTTGAAACACACGCACACACACAGGCAGAGAGAGAGAGAGAGAGAGAGAGAGAGAGAGAGAGAGAGAGAGAGAGAGAGAGAGAGAGAGAGAGAGAGAGAGAGAGAGAGAGAGAAAGAAAAAAGAGACATTGAGAGAGAGGGAGAGAGAATGAGAAGGGAGAGAGAATGAGAAGGGAGAGAGAGAGCATCAGCAGGCAACAACAGAAGCATTTGCTCTCGACGGGGTCTAAAATTATGATGAACACACATCAATGATGTGATCCAAGTTAAAAGCGGCAACTCACACACATGCCCCACTATTATTGTTGGAAGATTTAGATTGTGATAAAGAGATAGTATGATTTTGATCATTGTCATTGGTATCGCTTATCGTTTGTCGCTTATCGCCAAAATATGTGTTTGTTTTTCGTCCGTAAAATCTATTTAAAATTCGTATCTAATTAAGTGCTCCCAAAAGCACTATATGATTAGATATTGTGCGGATGATGCCTCAGCATGGAATGTAAATGTGTTATTTTATCTCTATCTTTTTACATTGTCTCTATTCACACATATTTTAGCATGACAATTTACTCTCTATTCAAATTAATAAATGATGTGAAATAACAAGATTTTTAAAATGTGTGTTTTTTTTTTCGCAAAAGCTATATGAGCTAACATGAATATATAATACTGAGTTCATAAACATGCGACATGAGACATGAGACATGGGATATGGGACATTAGAATCATTTTCATTTTGTCATCGAATCAAAGCCTAATCATTGGCATTGTGTCCGTCGACCCTATTTTGTAATGTGTGTTTGTATAGTTAAGAGCCTGTATGCTAATATACCAAATGGTCGACTCTTTTCTATCAATATTAAAAATACTTTATTCACGCCGTTATAATATTGTATATTTTATCACACAATTCATACGATAGAATGATAGAGTTATATGTATGTTGTTTTTCGTCTCTCACTTCTCTTTTGGTTTTGTACAAGCCAACGTGTCATGTCTTTCGTTGAGCGCCGGAATTATGTTTATACAAGTTATGCTCATTTTTTATGACTTTCCGATATTGATAATATCCATTATCACATTATAACAAATATCCGTTGGATTTATTGCAGCATCCTTTTCAGATCCACGTGTTGCCAACAAATCCCGCCAATAAACTTTTCTCGGCCTTCTCAAAGTCCATTCTACCTTTCTCTTTACCCTTTATCTTTCTCCCTCTCTTCCTCTCTCCTTTTCTCTCTCTCTCTCTCTCTCTCTCTCTCTCTCTCTTCCTCTCTATTTCATTCACTCTGCCATTCTTATAATCTGTGACAAAATACTTCATAAAAATGCCCTTAAAATTTACAATGTTTCATCGAATGAAAAAAACAAAAAACTATTTCAACAACTATTTACAGCTGGCACATATTTCAGTATACAGCTCATTTGAAATGTTACCGTGCATATTTGCAAAAATGGAATCAATCTCAAGCCAACCTGTCATTTGTCACATAAAATTACATTGTATTTGAACGTGTTTTATGGGATATATAGAGTAAAAGCTGTTTGTTGTACAGCGAATAAAATAAAAAAGAAAAAATATATATATATAAGTATTAATTCGCAATGATCGCCTTAGCGTTTTAATTATTGGTTTAATGCCGTCTCTATGTAAATGAGTGTTGTTTATTTAAAGCAATGGAGCAATGGAGCATTGAAGCAATGTCAACAGATAAAGCAATAATCGCTAATTACATTTCTACTGCACACGATAGAATAGCTGAGGAATATGTTAAATTGTTGATACAACCAAACCTCCAGTATGCTTTCTTTATCTCTGTCTTTCTCTGTCTTTGTCTTTATTTCTCTCTCTCTCTCTATCTCTCTCTCTATCTAACTCTATCTTCTCCTTTTGCTCATTCTCTTAAACTTTATGATGAAAAATTGTTGTAGAAAATCGTAGCTCGTAGTATTGAAAATCGGCTTTTGTGGATGAATTTGTAATAATGCGATATATTAAAGCAGAGACGTATTGATGACAATCTCGTGAATGGGTTGAAAACAAATTCTGTATAAACCAAAAAGAAAAATAAAACAATCGACAATCGCATTGATATGTTTGGATGTCAAAAAGACATTAAAAGGCAATGTAATGACATTAAAACAAAACACAAAAAACCTATTCAACGAATTAAAGTTAAAACGTACTGGCAATTGTTGTCGTTCTGTTGCCATTGTCGTTGTCATCACAAATTGCGAAAATTCAAAATGGTATTGAATAAATTGCTCTGTTTATAAATGTCTCTCTTTCTATTTCTGCCCCCCCCCCCCCTCTCTCTCTCTCTCTCTTTCTCTCTCTCTTTTGTGTATGTGTGTTTGTCAGTGTATGGCAATGAAATTTTCGACGAAAAACTTTACAATTTTTACTAAAAACTTTTTTGTTTTTGCACTTGCTTGTTTGTATAGAAAATGCGATTGAACGCGCCGATAATGTTTTAATGCTAAAAATAAAATGAAACAAAATATAACTAATCATATTATGTATTCGCGGTCGCTCGAACGTGCGCTCACTTCATTTCGAGTTGAGTCGTTTCATTTATTTCCAAGTCAAACATAAAAGTCGCATTTTGAAACCATATTTGGACGTGCTCAGCTGTTTCTCTCTCTTTCGCTCTCTCTCTTGCTCATTCTTCCACTCTCTTTCTCTTACTGTTTTTCTTTCATTTTCCCCTTCTCTCTCTCTCTCTCCGTTTCTATTGATTTCTCTCTCCTTCTCCTACTTCTCTTCTCACTCCATGTTTCTCTTTGAATTCTGCTTTTTGCATTTTGTATTTGCAAATGCTCTTGTATATCGTTTTTCTATGAAATGAAAAACGAAAAAAAAATGCAACAGTTTGTGGATGTCTTTGAAGTTCAACGCGGTTTTTTGGGGGCAAAAACAATGACAAAACTCACGACAACGAAAACAAAAGCATTACGATGAAAAAGGTGAATTCCAAAACATATTGAAATTATCGATGTTGTATAGGGCGTATTGCTGCTTCTATTACCAAAGTACAAGTTTGTAAACAATGCATATCATCCAACATTGACGTAAAATTGATTTGAAAACAAACCAAAAGAGAAAAAAAAAAAAAATCGTTGCCTGCGACAGTCCGTTAGCATTAAATTTCCACATTGGACTTGGGTTACCTCATTACAAGGCCGGCAAATTGCACTACACAACTTCTCTTCGACTACATCATCGATATTGCTGAAAATCAACACAACGATGCGTGTGCCCGTCTCCACAAAAGCTAAATTCATTTATATAAAAATGATTTCAAATCAATATTTACACAAAAGAAAAAGAAAATTTTTTCCCTCAAAATCTTACACCGTAAATTTTCATCCGTCCGTTCATTTCTATCTCAACAAAATTTAACTTGACCGCATAAGGGTGAAAAAGAACAGTAAAATAAAATACGTAGACGCATAATCTGATGACTGTATTTATGATTTAACCATCTATGTTTTGATACTTGTTCACTTTTGTCAAGTGACTTGATACAACATTAATACGCTCGTTGAATCTAAACGTTGGATAAACATGCAAAAAATAATTTAATAACATGACACATTCAATTGAATTGGAGTCATTCAGATTTAAATTAAATAAAAGCCCGAATTATTTGGTCCAAAATCAAGTCGCTTCGCAAAACACCCTCTCCAATTTGATGTTATTGTTTGTGTTTACAGTTTTTTTTTTTCGTTTTTTTTTTTTTTTTTTTTTTTTTTTGAATTGCTATTATCGTAATCGAATAAATGCTTTTCAAATTGTATTACAGCCAACTCATTGATTTGTATTTAACATTTAAAATTCAGAACGGTTTCGAAGAAAACCTTAAAAGCCACTCGAGGGTTCAATCATAATTGTCATATTATTCGCGCTTCATTTTCAGTTCAAGTTCAACAATTGTCAACGAAATTTTCTTCATTTTTTCCGGGTATTCATGTTGTTTCTTCTCCAACGTGTTGTACTCATACAATCGCAATGGCTTATCGACAAAATTTAACCATAGCAAATACAGTTTCAATGTCAGTAAAGTGATTTTTTGTATTGAAACATTTCCTCAGTGTTGTTTCACATTTCCATCGTTTGTCAATTTTTGTTTCTTTTTTTTCGTCGTTTAAGCACCATATTTCGTTCATTTTTAGTAAACAAATCTATTCTATCAATGTCAATTCAACTTTTGTTGCATTTTATTAAGTAATTGTGTGCAAATGTTTTATTGTCGCTGTCATCGATATTTCTTGCTTTTTTTTTTTTTGGTTTTTGTTGCTATATTTTTATTCACTTGCGTTCGATTCGGTGTTCTTATTTTTTTCTTCATTTCGTTTCGGTTCATTCATATTTTACACTGAATTACCTGAGGCTCATTTTGTTCAATTACGAACACTTGCTTCATTGGAAATCATATTTAACGCATTACATCTGTTGTTTTCTATGAATTGACGCTAATAACACCAGCACGTAGCAATAGAATCAATGTTAATGGTGCTACGCATAAATGGTGATCGATGCTATTCCAATGAAGGCAATAAATTTAAATTTCGACTGTTCGTTATATTTTCATTGATTACAAATCTATCGGCTGCGTTTTTTTTTTTCTTCTTTTTTTGTTTTTTTCAAATAGAGAACGACAATGAGTAAGTAAAACACAAAACCAATCAGAAAGAGAGGTAGATGCTGATTAATGATTATGTTGTTTGAAAATGTTGGAAAATTTTGTCGAAAAGAAAATCATAGCTTTTTCTCATTATTATTAGTATTGGTATTTTCAATGTTCAATCGAGAAAAATATAACAGATAAATGGTTTTGACTTTGGGCCATATACTGACGACAGAAATAAAAAACACACGTACAGACACACAAACACACAGTACGAGCAATTTACAAATTGATTGCGAAAATTTGCAACTGAAATTGATTGTTGCGCCTTTTCGATAAAGAGAAAAACTGGCTAGAATTTATTCTCTTTTTTTTTACTGTGTGCCATTATGGTATGTGTGTGTGTGTGTGTTTTGTTGTAAAATTTGATGTGTGTCTCAAACAAAATACGGACAAAAGATAAACAAGCACATATATCAATGTATTGCAAGGCATTAATCAATATAATGAACTGTTCCGTGCATGGAAAGTGACGCTGCCATTTAATTCGTGCTAAACATCATGTACACACACACACACCAACACAAATGTTTATAAGCCTGAAATGTGAATGACTGAGCGAGAAAAACGCACATTAATTGGTTATTTAGTAATTGGTATGAATTTTGCATACACACTAAATCGACATTTTCGATATAAACGTTAGAAAAGAAAATAATGAAAATGAACGAGAAATAGAAAGAAAGAAAGAGAGAGAGAGAGAGAGAGAGAAAGAGAGAAAGAGAGAAAGAGAAAGAGAGAGAGAAAATCGATGTTTAAATATGTGTTTGAAGTTGTAAATCTGGAAATCGGTCAGTGATTTAGCCGCGCACGCAAACACATCACAATTTGACGAATCAAGTTGAAAAAAGAAAACATGACAAAATAGCCTAGAATGTGCATTTTACTGGTCTTTCATATAAGTTGGCCGCGCGATTTGCTCACATTTGCATATGTATGTCAAGATAATCGAAAAACGCTTGATAGATGCATTTATCATTTGAATATGGACAACAAATGACATTGGCGCATCGTCGCCTCATACCTGCATTATTATTCATTCTTTCTCTATCGCACTTGTACACTGCTGCTGGTGTCCCTCTCCCTTTTTGCTCTCTCTTTCGCTCTCGGACCTATCACTATAATATTCTTTTTCTCGCTCCCTCTTTACCTCTTTAACATTTATTCTCTCGCTTTCCCTATCTATCACATTCCCTCTACCTATTTCATCTTCAATTCTCATTCCTTCTTCATTTATCTATTGTTGTTATTTCTATACCAAATTCCTGTTAATGTTTTTTCTATATTTTTTTTCAATATTTCTATTTTTAGTGGTGCCTTTTCCGAAGTTCGTTTAGCTGAAAGCAAAGAAAATAGCAATCAACTATATGCTGTAAAAATAATTGATAAAAAAGCGCTTAAAGGAAAAGAAGACTCGTTAGAAAATGAAATTAAAGTACTTAGAAGGTAAGTGTTATTTGATTTGATTTAATTTGATTCGAATGTAAACTCGATTTGAATTTGTTTTCCCCCCTTTTTCCACGAAACACAAACAAGTCAATCACATAGTAAATTAATCGGAACGAAAATAACAAAAAAGAATTAATAATAATAATAATAATAATAATAATCAGTGATTAGCTCACCCACACCTAATCATAACTAATTATATAATAGATTTAATGTGTTAATTTTTATTTATTTATTTTTTTTTTTTAACCAAAAAAGCAAGTAAATTTAGAAGCAAAAAAAAAGCGCTTTCCATCATAACGTGATAGAATCGTTTTGAAATGAAAATAATACCCAAAATACAATCAAGCTACTAAACATCACTTTTAGTGCTTGAAATTGCATAATCAATTCAGCAAATGTCCCTCCCTATATATTGAGTAACTAACAAAAAAAAACCCGCCCCCCCCCCCGAAGTGTACATAAAATTAAGCACAACATGTCATTTTAATTTACGATATTATATTCTTCTTTTCACGTTTTATTCGTTTGAATCTTGTGTTCGGTTTAGCCGTACTTTTTTTTCTAAATTTCAATTTAACTTTAAGCTCTGAATGAAATAGAATATTGTGAATGAAATTTGTGTTCAGTCCATGCAACCCTCAAATAAAAATGCATTTTTGGCTTGATTCATTTCGATGAATCAACCAAAATAAATAAAACTTAAATCAAATGCGTGTTTGCGTTGATCTCCTTGTCCATTACACACATACAATTTCACAAATATAAATACATACACACATGCACAAACACAATTCAATTGAACCTGAATGCTATTTATCCATTTTTATTAAAATATTTTTACTTTTTTATCTCTGTCTGCTCTCAATGTTTTTCTCTCCCACTCTCTCTCTCTCTCTCTCTCTCTCTCTCTCTCTCTCTCTCTCTCTCTCTCTCTCTCTCACTCTTCCTTTCATCTCATTCTCTTGATTTTCTTGATGTTATTTTGATTCATGTTGTATCCTACAACCCGCAAACATGGATCATTGTAAAATAAATAAAAGCAATCTGCATATTTTGATTATCTATGACAATTTCTTGCTTAAATTGCTTCCATATGCACGTTCCATCCAATCGCCTACTCAATGAAGAAATGTGTTTGTTATGTTCATTTGTTTTGCTACAGAAAATAAAAAAGACCGCCATCGTTTTTATGTGAATTCCATGTAGCTCAAGTATTTCTTTATCTTTTTCTCTCATTTTTTACATTTTTTTTTTTTTTTTTTTTTGCTTTATTTTTATTGTTATTCTATTTGTCATTTGATTCGTTTTGCTTTCATTCGTTCCCAATCCATTCATCGTGAAAATGCATGTGTGCATTATATTAAATTGATAGAATTTAATGGCAAAATTAAATTTAAAATAAAAACCGTTTGTGGTTGGTTTTTCCATTCAACATCAACGATAGAAACGAATGATGTAAGGCTTTTAATTTAAAGCAACAAATGAAAATAAAAAGTTAAAATAGATAAATAACCTAGGCACACACACACACATACGAACAGTTCATGATTTTTAATTAAATTAAATGAAGTGTGTGCTGTGGTGCATTATCTGTTTTCCCATCAATCTGAATGACCACGCATATTTTCTTTGCTAAAGTTTGTTCGAAATGACGACAGACTGCATTTGCGGGTAAATGTTCAACATTGATGGCATTGGTTTTTGTGATGTTGACAACGAAACGACTGAAGCAACCGACAAGCAAATACTGACCAAAACTCAAAGCACAAATGTGCATGAAATCAACTGAATTGTTGGTTGTAATATTTTCCTCTCGGGAATATAAACAATAAGAGGACATTGGATTGCATGAACATTCTATATCATAAAATCTACACACTTTTCATTGCAAAATACTTTAACAAGCACTTTATTATCTCCATTGATTGCAAAGAAAAATGCTCAAAAATATTATAGAGGCGCATATTCTACACTTTTTCTTACTGTTGCTGTTATTGTTGTTGCTTTTGTTGTTGTTGTTGTTGTCGTCGTCGTTGTTTTTTTTTTTTCCTTTCATTCACTTATTTTGTTCTTTCTCTTCAGTTTAATTTTTGCACACTCTGTATATTTTGCTGCAGACAATTCACAACAGCTCATAGTCATTTGATCGCACTAATCGCAATCTTGTTGCTTTTCATTTTCAATTCCTTTTTTTATCGTGTTCATCGCTCTCTCTTCCTATCATTCTCTCTTTCTTTCATTCTTTTTCCTCCTCGGTTTTTTTTTTTCTTCCTTTTTCTCTCTCTCTCCCTCTCTCCCATTTTCTTTCTCTGTCTCACTTTTTTCACTTTCTTTCCCTCACAATGTCTCTTTATGTTCAATTGTCGGCTATTTTGTGTGTGTGTGTGTGTGTGTGTGTGTGTGTGTGTGTGTGTGTGTGTTGTTTGCACGTTTGCCATTATTGTATTGCCTAGTTTAAAAATGAAAACAGCCTTTTCTTCCATTATCTCTTTTGATATTGTTCAGGCAGTTTTTCAATGTAAATTTTCAGCATATTTTCCATTATAGCAAATTAATGTTCGTGAGAAAATCCACTAAGTATTCCAGCACATGCAAACTTACCCAAGCGATATAAAACCTACCAACACACCCCATTCTCTACCTCCCCCCTTCTCCCTCCGAAGAAAACACAAACACCGAAACGGAACGCATCGGCACACAAAACTCACGACATATTGAAATGTCAATGCCGTTATGCTTGCGCATTGCTCGTTGAAATGTAATACCAAAATGAGGACGAGGGAAAAAAATGAAAAATTAAGAAGAAGAAAAAAAAACCATATGCAAGATGTAGAAATGTGTTAAAAGCTTCATCAAAAATTATTTGAAAATCTAATGTACTCTCGTGACACAGCTAAATATGTTATAATGGCAATGATTTAGTATAATACGGTTTGAGTTACAATAGTGTGAATATCCACATGGAAGAAATTTTACACACACACATAGAAAGAAGGAGAATAGAAAACAGTCCACGCACACGCACACGTGTATAGCAAAAGACGATGAAAATACATCGGTACAAATAGCATTCAGTGCAAAAATATTATATAGTGGATTTGAAAAATGTGGTTTTTTTCTCAATTGATTGTCAAAAGGATTCATGCACAAGCCAAAATGCAAATTGAGTGGAAACTAATCATGCATGAATATTGGGAGAGAAAATAACCAAGTGGCAAACAACGACACAAAAAAAGAAAAAGCAACAACGATACATGCAAATGACACACAACATATACAACACAAATTTACGAAATGATTTTAATTTTTGTGTTTCTCTCTGTTTCTCGTTTTGAAAATTCATCGAGCCAGTGGATTGGGATGTGGACAAACTGAAGAGGCGTATGTACATACGTGTGTGTGTGTGTGTGTGTGTGTGTGTGTGTCGATGTATGATGTGAAAAAATGCAGTGACGTTTTTCCATGAATTATTACTGTTATTGCTGTCATTTTCTTCCCACACTCATTTTTCATCCTCAAATATTCTCTCTAACTCTTTCTCTCGAATATTTCAAAGCTTGGTAAACTATTTTCAAACAAATATACACACATATTTTCTTTGGCTTTTGGTTAATTTTAGAGAGGAGAAAAGAAGAAAAAAAAAAAATAAGCAACCACTTATCCTTATGCATGTGGGTTTAACACAAAGTGCATGCAAGATCGATGCATTACTCGCTTCGGTGGACTCCTTCGCGCTACTTAAGCCTTCGAATTATAGGCCATTTATGAGAATTAAAGAAACCAGGAGCTTTCATTTCAACACTTTTTCCCGACGATAATATAACGTGCACTTTATTTTAATAGCATACAAAAACATTCTCTCGCCTCGATTTTGCACTTATTTTTCGCACTTTTTCCGTCGCTTTTTTCCATTTTCTCTCTCTCTCTCTCTCTCTCTTTCTTTTTCTTTCTCTCTCATCCATTTTTCCACGGTTTTTGATGAACACAGCAATATTGTTAGTACAATATGCGCGAAAAATCCCTCAACGATAATATCTAAAATGCCAAAGATTTTTCTATTTATCGTATCGCTATGGCGAATCTATTCTGCTGAGTAAAAATGGTTGTATGGTCTTTTTACTGGTTCATTACCGATATTTGAATATTCAAACGATTTATGATTTGGTCGAGTCAGTTGTTCTCTCGATGCATATTCGTGTAAAATAAATGAAAAGCAATATTCTATAGACTGGTCGTTTTAAAACAACAAAAATAGCAACAACAGCCATAATTTTATAATGATGATTACGTTTTAGCAGCAATATAATCACTAGAGTGCTTTAAAATTTATATTAATATCGAAATGCAAGTATTTGCTTTGGCTAATACATTCGTCTCGGTTGTGGTAAGGTGTTTTTTTATCACTCCCATTCTCTTTTTCGTTCTCGTTCTCACCCTCTCTTAGTATTTCTATCTCACACTCTCTCTCTCTCCTTCTCTTCCTCCTCCTGTTTCTCATTCCATTTATCTTCTTTGTTCAATGCTTGAAACAATGTGCATTTCATCGTATTAAAATCCAATTCATTGTGTGAGTTGAATCCATCAACCGAATACACTTTTCGAATTCCGATGCCGTTCATCATTGTACAAACATTCATAATATAAATATATATTAACACACAAAATGGGATATTCAATTCTCTAATGAATATCGCCAAATAGATGAATGAGAATGTGATTATACAAATATTGCAAAACATATAGCAAAACCGGAGATACTGTGAAATGATGAGGAAGAAATCAGCTATTCACAACTGACACAAAATCCAATCCATATGAGCTCGACGATTTATAAATTGTTCATATTACATGTTTCAGTTTTACGCATCAGTTTTTAGTGTATCAATGTGATATGCTTGTTCATTTTGAAGCCCCAAAAAGAGAGAGAGATAGAGAGAGAGAGAGAGAGAGAGAGAGAGAGAGAGAGAATAAAAAAATAACGAAAGAAATATTTACAATTTCGAGCAATTCCATTCTATGTATACACACGTGCCTAGTGTATTTACACGATTGAAAATATACATCACAGCATCCGATGTGAATTGAATTTTCATTGAACGCACATCGAATATTCCACTGTGATTGATTTTACGTTTTATTTCCCTCACTTTTACTCTCTCACTCGCTCTCTCTCTCACTCTCTCTCTCTCTCTACTCTCTCTCTCTCTCACTCTCTCTCTCTCTCTAACTCTCTCTCTCACTCTCTCTCTCTCTCTCTCTTTCTTTCTCTCTCTCTCTCTCTCTCTCTCTCACTCTCTCTCTCACTCTCTCTCTCTCTCTCTCTCTCTCTCTCTCTCTCACTCACTCACTCACTCACTCACTCACTCACTCACTCACTCACTCTCTCTCTCTCTCTTTCATTTCTTTCTTCCTCTATTCATTTTCCAAAGATAGAGAGCCATTTTCGAAAGAGCTCAATTTGTGATTTGCAATTTGTTTCTTTTTTCATTTTCTTTTGGTTGCAAGAATGTGATTCTTGTTGCGCATAAATTTTGGCACATTTACTTGTGTATGTGTGTATATTTGTTCAAAATTGTGGTATATATAGTGCATGATTCTTTGGAAAATTTTCATCGAAATACAAACTCATTGCACATAAAGAGCAAGAAAATGAACAATTCCAAACCACAAAGCTAAATAACAATGTGCAAAGAGCAATGGCTGGTAAAAACGCACTGGTTAGTGAGTATAATAAATGAATTTAACCAATAAAATCGAAATGGAGAGCAAACTTGATCTATTCTTTTTCAAGTGATAATCGTGTTATTGCGCTGGCCATAATAATTCTTTTAAAGATTTATAGACAATATATTTCTTGATGTTCGGTTAACGGTTGTGTTCCTTCTGGGATTTTTCAAGTAGCATGAGAAGATGAGAAGAGTATTTGAAAAACAGAGCGAGAGAGAGAGAGTTAGATAGAATGAATGAAGAAAAAAAAAAGAAAAAACGGCATCTCAGAAGTATCCAAAAAGATAAATATAACTCATTTCATCATCGTTGAATTCGTACGTGCATTGGATGCGATGCGATATGGTGCGGTATGGTGTGACGCTGAGCGCAATTCCACTTGAATCGCATAAAACTTTTTACGAGATAAAGTTCATGTTTGCCATTCGACTCGTTTCAATTAGTTTGATAACGTTGAAATTTAATTAGTTTTTGGATTCTATCGAATCAATATGGCTCCATAATTCTGAACGCGAACGCGTTGCCGCACGATAAATATCATATCTCGTCTCGGGCATATGTTCACACGATATTTTTCGTATCAAAATCGTTTGTTTTTTGTGTTTTTTTTTTCTTTTTTGTCTGCTTGCTCTTCATCAAGCCACTTTTTTTTTTAGTATATTTTCAGTGCAATGCAATTTGATATCAAGCAATATGAAAGAGAGTTGATTATGTTAAACCCGCTAAAAATTATTAGATAATAAATTCAATATAATTATGGGCATAAACGAATCAAAAGCATCTGCTTATATATTCAAAATGTCGCTGCATATGGTCGATCGATATAAACCATTTAGTAGGAAAATGGAATCGCGAATCTTCTGTGTTTTATTTAAAACAGTAAACATTTAAACATGCACACAGCAAACTAGCAATTATTAGAATTAGTGTTTGTTGATTTTATTTAACAGCTATAGATAGTTTTGTGTGGAATTGTGCCGGAAACAGAGAGAAAATGCATGAGATCTAATATGAGAATAAAAAGAAAAGACTAATGAAGCAAACACACATAAACACACAGAGAGAGAGAGAGAGAGAGCGAGAGAGAGAGCGAGAGAGAGAGAGAGAGAGAGAGAGAGAGGTGAGAAAAAGCTGAACAAAAAAACCGAATAAGAAGCGACAAAATACACAAAAAAAAAAACATCAACAATCACAACCGACACACAGTTGTGTGGTATGACGATTTCGGATGGTATCACGATTTTAAAACCAAATTTGTAAATTGTAAATGAGCCTATTTCATCGAAATCATGCAATGGCACGGACAGAAAATGTGCGGTCAAACGCACGCATTTGCTGCATGTTAAACAAAATTTTCAGGCAATTAACAGTATGTTCATAATTAAATTTGAGGCATTTTATTACCGCTAAACTGGTGATTATAGCATTATTATTCATTTCAATTTTGTTTTTCGTTTTTTTTGTGTATTTTCAATTAATTTCAGTTCTATCGTTTTATATTTTAAATAGACAATTAAAACACTTGTGCACACGCCACGCAATAGTGAGAATGATAGAAATTTAGCATAGCGACGAATAGAATGAATAACGAAAAAAAAAACACACACACCAAAAACAAATAAATAAACGAAATGAACGAGCTAACAAACAAAACGAATTTAACAAAATCTAATAGATAAAATAGATATTTTGTTTCCATAACCGTCTGCCACCCATATATCCATCTTCCCCCTATCGACCCCCAACTCCCCCCCCACTCATTCGATGGCACACCTAATCAAAACCATGTTTCTGTGTTAAATATAAAAATTTATTTTTGTTTTGAGTTAATCAAAATTGTTCTAGCGCCAGATAGCATAATTAACATTGTTTGTCATTTTCATTGTTGTTCTTTTTTTTTTATATTTATTTCACTTATTTTATTTCAGTTGAAATATCATTTTCAATTTATATCTGTGTTTTTCGGCTTAGTTTAGGATTCATGAGTGTTTGGGCCTATGTTCTGATACGTATTTTTCATTTAAATGTTGTATGCTAATCAAAACGGATATAACATTAAACATAATTAAATGGTTTGACAATGCATAATTTATGTTTGCCTCATCGGTTGGGCTCTGCTGTCAATAAATACAATCATTCATCATATGGTAATTTGTGTTTGGATGAGGAAAAAAAAAAAAAAAAAAAAAAAAAACATTCGAAATTCGAGCTAGTTGGTTTTGTGCTTTACTGTGATTTTCGGTTTGGTTTTGAATTTGGATTCAGGTTTGAGTTTGGGTTTGTGCTTGGTCATTTGGATTGCGTACAGTACACACGATCACTGTGGTTTCCGTGTCAAATTAATTAACCTGCAACATAAATTGGGGAAATTTATTGATTTTACCATCATTTTGCTTTGCATTTGGTATTGTGTTGATGTCAATTATGAAATTTCATCCGTAGCTCTGTCGGTTTTTCGTGTGATAATGAATGGGGAGACAAGTTAAAAAAAAAAAAAAAGCATAATGTGAGCCGATCGTCGTCAACAACGATTGTTATCAGGAATACTTATTAATATTGAATGACGCATTTCACACAATAGAACAAAAAATATGTTCTCCATCCAACTTTACTGATTCTAATTAGAGAATCAGACCAATTTTCATTTGCTTGCATTCTTATTCAATTTTCGCTTTTTCTTTTTCTTTTTCTTCAACTTTCTCTCTTTCTCTCTTTCTCTCTTTCTCTCTTTTTCGCTTTCTCTCTTTCTTGCTTTCTTTCTTCATTCCACTGTCACACTGTTCATTCTCCGTTCAATTTCACTGTCACATTCTCATTCTCTCTGTTCTTTCTTCCCTTAATACTCTTCGGTAATTTTTCTCTCTTTCTTTGTGTTCATCTCTTATTTTCTTGTTAGTTGATGTGTTTGTTGGTTCGCTTTATGGTTCTTCTTTGCCTAACTAAATCAACTCCGGATACAAATCAACCAATTTCCGAACAAATATAGTCTAAAAAGCACTCGGTAAATTATGAATGAATGGGAATAGGAATCTTTTACACTCACATTTATTTAATACCATAACACTGACAAATACGAATGAAGATACCCATCGCTTATATTATCTTCATTCAAATGAAAGTCCAGTTGCAGCGGCCACAATATCAATGATAACAACAACAGAAACAGCAATACACAAATTTCCACAGAAATCATTATGTGAGTTGTTTTGGATAAAAAAAAACAAAAACAAGATGGAACATTTTGAAGATGATAAACAGAGACAATGCAAACACTATATGAATCAGTTACAGCATTCCCTTGGATACCAGATGAATGCTCATCGCATTTCTTATTCACGCGCGCAAAATAAGCAGATTATTCCATGTCGATAATGAAACGGAAAATCAAAAGCAAATGAAAACCATGCTTGCAAGCAGTCAGCTTTCAATACGATGAATTGTTTGCATAGAATCTTATTTATATGAATGCCAAAAAAGAAAAGAATTGAACAAAAAAAAAACTCCTACAATTTTCGTGCCGACAATTTTGTTTCTCTCTTTCGTTCTCTCTCTCTCTCTTTCTGTTTCTGCATCATCTTTATTCCATTTTGTGATATCGTTTGCACATTGTTTTCAAACACTTCATTTAGATGTGATATCGTTCGTTTTATCCATCATTCAATGAAAAAGCTTTGGCCATAGCACACATTTCTTTATGATTTATATGCTTGATTTATGTACATTTGTTTCTCCAGTCGTGCATTCAATATACGATTCCAAACGTTTAGCACGTCGAATGTTTCGTTTTTTTTTCTTTTCTCTTTTTCGGTCTTTAATTTTGGCATTCGGCAATATTTGGTGAAGCATACAGGTATTTAAGCTTATGAATAATTGAGTGAAGCCTGTGTTCAGTGTCAATGTGTTTTATAAGCTAAAATTCTATGAACATTTTGCCAACATTTTATCGTGACATATATACCGTAGAATGTGGAAAATGCCAAAGTGAGAAATAGCATATTGGCTACCTGATCTCTTCTTCGTTTCGTCTCTCATCTCATCTCGATCAAAAATATCAATTCCATATCATTGTAAATTCATATCGCTATAAAAACACTACAATTGTGAAAATGAGGAGAAAAGTGTAAAACAAAACAAAAACAAAACACACACACACACCACTCACCAATATACTTGTGCTAAATTGCAAAATGAAGGGGAATCACGCGTGTGGGACAATCCTCAAATGAAATAACAATCAGACTAATATGTACATTTCAATTTGATTGATGTTTCGTTGCTATATTCGTTCATTTAATAATAACCACTTTTTCCGACTTTATTTTCTTCAAATATTTAAGCACACCCGTGGCGCATAGGCAACCATTTACATTTTACGAAGTAAAACTTTCCATTTTCCGCTTTTTTGACATTCCGTGGCTCAGTGATTTGTTTGTTCAGCCGTGACTGCTTTTTTCTTTCTCTATTTTTCGCTTCCTTTTTCTCATTCTATTTCTCGTTCTCGCTTTCTTTCTCTCTCTCTCTCTCTCTTTCTCTCTCTCTTTCTCTCTCTCTCTCTCTTTCTCGTTCACTCTATGTTCTCACTCAAGCCTTCTGTTAACGAAATGTCGTTTTTTTTTCACTTTTTTCCTGTCTTACCCCATTCATTCTCATTTACCTGTTAAATTGGCTTTCTTTGTGTTAAATCAAAGAAAATGGGCTAAAACGATGCAATAATAATTACGCGCGGTTGTTCGGTTCGTTCAATTTTTTTTTTTTTTTTTTTTTTTTTTTTTTCATTTCGTGTGTTGAATTATTCAACCTTCCAAAAATAGTTTCGAATGTTCAGTCATAAAATTGAATCATTTCCATTTTACCGAATGATGATTTGTGTATTTATGAGTTATATTTAAACTGGTTTTTTTTCTTTGGGGTCTTATTGAAATTGAGCGTCCAATGAAGAATTTTCTCACTTTATGCCTGATAATTTAGCACTTACTGTGCTTTGAATACAAATAATGATTTGTATATACATCAAATGAATAGAAAATAAATTGTTGAGCAATATTTTCCTATGCAAAGCTTTTTGTGTATGAATTCAGTATACGTTGAACAATGTTCAGCAAAAAGCACACACGAACACCCTCTCACACAACACACGCACGCAATTCTTTTGCATTGTTTTTTTTTTTTTGCTCCACATTCTCAAATAAAGTAAAACTTATGCCAAAATTTCCGTACGATGAGTAATGATTTTTGTTAATTTTTTATATTGGCATCATTCATCGATTCAGAACATAGCAGCATTTGTTACGGCATCTAATTACATTTATAGTTAGTTCTCAACACTGTTTACACTTTTTCACCCACATCCATCCCAAGCCCAGACATAATGCCAATGATTTATGGATAATATAATGGATAAGTTGTTAGAAAATAACATAGTTATAAATATCACGCACGTACAAACGTATAACCATATAACGTAATAGAAAACAAAACAAAAAAAAACAGAAAACAAAAACACTATCGTCTAATAGAATAGAATGTAAAACATAATTGTGCCACATGTGCTAACCTCCAACATCCAACAATCATTATATGTATACTGTATACACCTGTTTGTGCACTGTATCCCAAACATAAACTACACATATCCTTTTATACTTTCTCTCCCCTTCTCTCATCATGCTCTCTCTCCCCCTCTCTCGTCATGCTCTCTCTCTCTCTCTCTCACTTTCACTGTGAATTTTCCGTTTTTCTTTTTTATGTTAAACACTCGATCCAATAATTTTCACCATGTTTTTATGTTATGCTTGTAAAAGATTGTTTTTATTTGATCGTTTCACTATTCCATCAATATTCAATTCCCTGATGACACTGTTGGACAGTTATTCATCCACTTCAATACATACATCCTAATCGCTTGTTTTTCCTATTTCTCTTTTGGCTTTCTCTCTCTTCCCTGCTCGCTCGCTCGCTTGCTTTCTCTCTATCACACATCTTCCGCACACTCAATTTGGGTAAAAAAAACCCAAGCCCGAAAAAAGTACCCGAATGGAAAAGCGATATTTCAATACCTTCTCTATCCCCATCATTGAAATTTGGTTCATTCCATCCATTTCGCAATTTTTATTTCAATGGAATTTTTTGTTGTGTTTTTCCTTTTTTTTTTTTTTAATTTCATTCTTGATTGCGTATTTTGTTATTGTTTCAGTTTGTTCTTTATTTTTCTGTTGGCCATACTCTCTATTCTTTCTTTTCTCAGGTTCAGTGCTAATCAGAATGATGGTGGCGACGGAAATGTAGATGGTCCGCGGTGAGTGATGACATGAACAAAAACCAAAAAAAAAAAAACAAAATCTAAAGTGAAAAAACAAATTTAAATAAAAAAAAAAATCAGAAAAACTTTAGCATAAAAAACAACAAACAAAATTACATACACATTCATGATCAGCACACATATTCTACACTAACGATAAAAACAAAATTAAGGGACAAAGTACACATACACAAACACAAACAAACAAAATTATTTGAATATTGCATTTAGCAAAAAATAAAACAAAAAAACTAGACCAAATTCATTAGAATTGACCATTAGAATAGTCCATACTATGGAAAGTAATTCGAAATTGTTGCTATTTAATCCAACAAAATGCAGGCGAACACAATTCCATCGATGCTTATGTTTATTTGTGTTGACTTTTTTTTCTTTGTTTACGTTGTATAACAAGTATAAAGAAACAAACAAATAAACCGAAAACGGGGCAAAATCTTGAACAACAGAAAAACTTCTAGCAGTATATACTTTTGGTTCATTTGTTCGTCTTATTTTATGTTTCGTTGTTGTTGTTGTATTTTCGTATTTTTTTTTTTTTTTTTTTTTTTTTTTAATTTTTTTTTTTTACCGATGAATGCAAACTTTGTCTTTCTGAAGCCGAAACATTTCACTCAATCAGTCTATCTCTCTCTCTCTCTTACTCTTTCTCTCTCTTTTTCTCTTTTACTCACACATACAAATTCTTTATCTCTGTATTTGAAAGATAATCGGCGAACAATGAAATTCAATTTCAATACAAAATCAAATTCTCAGTGGAAAAATGAAGTTCACTTCAATTTTCATCGCTGACAACAGCAAAGTCATTTTTATATAAAACGATACTTTTAACCATTGAATCTGGAGATTAAGGAAATTATTTTAGAAAAATTAATGATAGCTATACAAAACTGAAATGGAAAAACGAAAAGCAAAAGAAGAAGAAAAAAAAAAATTTATTTTAAACAACACACAACAGAGAAAATAATAAAAATTACATTTTTTTTCTACTTGAAATGAAATGAAACAAAAGAAACAAACAAACATACAATTTCTATAGGATAAATAACGAGAAAGAAAACTTTTTTATTACAAAATTGGAAAACATTTTTCAACTCATTTATTATTATTCGTTTTTTTTTTCGCATTTACAGACGAGACTGTACTTTTCGTGTATTTTTTTTTATTTTTCGCTGAACATTTCAAACTAATTTCTTCGGCAAACATTGAAAATTTGTTTTTCTTTCGTTAATTTAATTTTTTTCGTTTTTATTCTGTTTGTGCAGGTTAACTCATCCGAATATAGTTCAATTACTGGAAACCTATGAAGATAAAAACAAGGTCTACTTAATTATGGAATTGTAAGTATTGTAGGACATTTGATTTACAGCTTTACATCTGGAAGAGGAAGTGAGAAAGAGAAAAATAAATTAGCAAACGAGATGAGAAAACAAATGATTGATTGAATACGTGCGCTGATTTTTGTTTTTTCTTTTGTTTTTTTTTTTTTTTTTTTTGTTTCGTTTTCGTTTTTCAGAGTAACCGGCGGCGAACTGTTCGATCGCATCGTAGAAAAAGGTTCGTATACGGAAAAAGATGCATCCGGTTTGATTCGTCAAGTTCTTGAGGCTGTAGATTATATGCATGAACAAGGCGTTGTGCACAGAGATTTGAAGGTAAGATTTACAAAAACCGACTAAAATAAGATCGAATAAAAATACAAAAGTAAATCACATCAGAAAACAAATAAAACGAGAATCGTTAATAATAATTGTACAATTATTTCTCTTTTTTTTTTTTTTTTTTGTCTCAATTGATAGCCGGAAAATTTGCTGTACTACAGTCCAGATGAGGATAGTAAAATAATGATAAGTGATTTTGGTTTATCGAAAATGGAAGATTCTGGAATAATGGCGACAGCATGTGGAACACCTGGTTATGTTGCACCTGAAGTTTTGGCCCAAAAACCATATGGAAAAGCCGTCGATGTCTGGAGCATAGGTGTTATATCATACATTTTATTGTGTGGTTATCCGCCGTTTTATGATGAAAACGATGCAAATTTATTTGCTCAAATTTTAAAAGGTGAATTCGAATTTGATTCACCGTACTGGGACGAAATTAGTGATTCGGCCAAGGATTTCATTCAAAATTTAATGTGTGTTAATGTAGATAAACGTTATACATGTAAACAAGCTTTAGCCCATCCATGGTAAGTGTTAAATTATTTATTAAAAATGAAAAACAAAAATTTAAAATAAAAGAAAAAAAAAACGGAATTTCGTTGCGGCACACATCACGAATCCGAACATCTACATTCGAATCCGAAATACAATTTTCATGATAATTTACATTTGCGTGTGTAGGATATCGGGTAATGCGGCCAGTGACAAGAACATTCATGGTACCGTTTCTGAACAGCTCAAGAAAACTTTTGCCAAATCACGATGGAGGGTAAGTTATTGACATTGTTGCATATTTTATAAAATACGGGTATTTATTCAGTAACTGTATTTCAGTTGTCTGTGAATGTAAACAAAATTCTACATTAAAATTTGTTGTTAACGCATTTGAAATAGAGAAATGATAAATTATTACGATGATTGAATGTGAATAAAACTGAACAGAGAATTTTAGATTTGTTAAATGCTAATCCGTTTTGGTTTTGTGATGGTTGGTTGTTTTTTTTTTTTTTAATTATTATTTCAGCAAGCATATCATGCCGCAACGGTTATACGTCAAATGCAACGAATGGCTTTAAATAGCAGTAGCAGCAGTGGTTCTGCAGCTCGAAATCCTGCTCTTAGTCAATCACAATTATCAACTACACAAATGACAACATCGTCGTCATCGTTACAATGTTCCAGTGATAGCAGCACTTCAGGCTCGAATCTTCCGGCATCAAGTTCATCGGTAAAAAAATGAAAACTCGAATGATATGCTGAAGCGTGGACATCATTGCTCTGGTACATCATTTCAAGAACAAAGAAAAAAAAACACAAAAAAAAACAAAAACAAAAAAATAAACCAATGAATTCAAAAGAAAAAAAAGGTGAAAATGCAAAAGAAAAAAATATATAAAAAGCTAACACAATATATACGATATGCAGAAAGAGAACAGAGAAACATGAAAATACAAAACGAAATGTAAAAAAAAGCCCAATTTTAATATAAAATGGCCAATTTTTAGTTAATTCCTATTATCACAATCTTTCAAATCAGCTTAAACAATAACAACAGAACACATACACAAATTAATTTTTTTTCCTAGGTAATTTTGTGAAAATATTGCTATTCTCTCCACATATAATCAATCGCATGTTACGAAAATGAAAACAAAACACACAGAATAAATAATACTAATAATAATGATAATAATGAAAACAATAAAGTAAAAGTAAAAATGTCGTGTGTGTTTGCAAGCAGCTTCATGAAAACAAAAATAAAAAAAAAAAAATAAAAAAAAAATTTAACCTATCCAATATGATGAGGGTGAGAGATTTTTCGTCGAAATTATCATGAGTAACAGCAAAGTAATTATAAAATAATGGAGCAAATTGGAAGGACACCTGGATCTCCGATCTACTTAATAGTGAAAAAAAAAAAATAAATAAATTAAAATGAACAACTACAAACAAAAAAAGAAGAGAAAATATTAATAAAAAAATGGCCGTTGAAGAAAATTGCATTGTTTGGGTTTCACAACGGCTGTACGTTGAACTTAATATTTACCATCTATCATTAGGGAAATTTAATTAATATATACAAATACATGCACACTTTACATTATAGATGCGACACACAATTCAGTGTGAGCAAAATTAAAGTCTTTCTCCTTCGAACTACCTCTACTGTTTCGACAAAACTACACACTAAACAACTATTTTGATTCACAATTCTTAATTCAAAAATCAACCAAAAAAACAAAAAAGCAACCAAAAAACCGAAAAAAAAAAAAATTCAGACAAAACATATAATTATTTTATTGTTTGCATCGCACACATTCTCAACGTGGCCGAGAATAGTTTCAGAATTTCATATGACATGAGAATGGTGAGTCGCACATGATTATTTCAATATATTGTTTTGCGTGTGTTGTGCTTTTTTTTAAATTATTTTCTTTCCACAATATTTTTACTTCTTCGCGCTTTTTCTCTCGTTCTACTCAACAGTTTACACTTTGCCTATCTCTTTTTCTCTTTTTCTCTCCCACTCTCTTTTTCTCTCATTCTCTCTCTCTCTCTCTTTCTCTCTTTTATTCTCTCTCGTTGTTGGTTATTTTTTCCCGGAGCACAATTAATTTTACTAGAAAAATTCAGCCAACATGCAATACATTAATCTACAAATTTAATCCGGTCAACAACAAAATTATATTCCTGTTGACCAAATAAACTCCAGTTATTTTTGATTCGATGAAACATGAAATGTATCGAATCACATATAATTTTATTTGTCCATGATTTCGACTTTCCTGCTTTAATTTCCTCGAGTTTAGTAATTTTTATTTTTCTCCCTCTCTCTCTCACCCTCTCTCTCTCTCTCTCTCTCACCCTCTCTCTCTCTTTCTCTCCTTATTTTCTTCAATGTTGTTTATAATTTCCTCGCTGCTATTTAAATATTCATCGATCACCTCTATATATTTTATAAGCATGCCTATGACACTCGCCCAACTCTCGCTCTCTAAAATTCAGATAAGGTAGATTAACTTCCTCTTTTATTCAGGATGTGTTTATTTTTTCTCTCTCTCTCTCTCTTTCTCTCTTTCTCTTTCTCTCTCTTTCTCTCTCTTTCTCTTTCTCTCACGTCCCATTAGCAACGAAAACAAAAACCAACTAATCAAACAAAATGTCAAGCACAGAGCGCGAATAAAACCATTTGCTAAATAAATGGTCCGTATTCTATATCGAAACATGGGACGATGTTTTTTGGGGCCCAACATAACAGATATATTGCAATCATATTCAACGAAATGAAGAGAAAATTGCTAGGGGAAAATAACGATTTGAGCATTTGTAAGCATACGCAAGTATTTGAAACATTTGCACAGCATTTCTTAGTGTGCTTGTTGTTGTTTTCATGTTGCATCCTTTCTTTCGTAGCAGACGCGAATACTAGTGGCAAATGCATATATATCGTCTGACGGCATTCGCAAGTATTTGCACGTATACGCATCGTATTCGTATCGTTATTCCCCCCTAGGAAAATTGAAATGAAAAAAAAAAAAAAAAAAAAAAAAAAGAAGAAGAAGAAAACTAATTAATGAGCAAGTAGCATCATAACAGAAATGCCATTTTATTCATATTAGAGGCCAAATAACAATATTTTTCTTAATGTTGCCTTAAGCATAAACTTGTCTCAATTTTTGATCGAGCCAATTGATTGGCATGTCTCATTCATTTGTTGAAAATTTTATACAATGAAATGGCATTATTCGAGATATTCTCGAATGATAAGATATGAAGCACCTATTTAAAGAGATATATATTTCGAAAATCAAATTTTCGCCTCCCTCTAATTTATATTGATTCAAAATTATTAACGAAATATTAACATCTAGTTTATGTAAAATCCAAATCATAATTTTTAATCTATATACAAATAATTTGCAATTGAATTTTCACACTTTGCTTTTTACCAAAGACAATTTAGACTTTTCAATGCAATACAATGAAGAATAAAAAAAGGAATTTTTTTTTGTTTTCGCAAAACTTAATTGTTTAACGCTTTAAATTGATGTGAGGCTCAAATGTATTTGCTCGGTATTCAGCGATTGTTGTTATATTCTTAGAGCTTTGTTTTTATTTTTCTCTTGCTCTGCAAGCAGCATCAATTTCAAAAGAAAACAAGATGCAGAAGAACAGAAGCTAAGAAGAAGAGAAAAAAAAACGAAGAAAAAAAAGTGGAAGAGGAAAATTAACGGAATGGAACGGAACAAATGACTTATATATTAATTGTGTACAGTACTTAAGATCCTTAAGAAAAATGAAAGTGTTCAAGTTTTGGTTTCTTTTTTTTCTCTCATTCTGAAAATTTTATGGAATATTTTGTGTGTACATTGTGAAGAATCTATTTTAAATGGAAAACTTTTGCCGTTTAAATCATCATTATTCTTATATATAGCTGCCATTTAACGCCGTGACGGTAGTGTTTAATAAAGAGTAATAGAAGAAGAAAAAAAAAAATAAATAAAAAGACCGCATAAAGCGTTTTATAAATCTGTTTGTTTCGTTTTGTCGTTCGGTGTGAATTTTTGTTGACGACAGTTAAATGGAGATTTTTCCTTTGATGATGAAACCTTTTGTCCCCCACATTCAATTCAATTCGATTCGAAGAATTCATATGATATCACTTCAAACGTTGACACAATTTGAACGCTCTAATCCATTGTGCTATTAATTTGGATTAATCCTTTTCTCTCTCTCTCTCTCTCTCTCTCTCTCTCTCTCTCTCTCTCTCTCTTCTCTCTCTCTTCTCTCTCTCTCTCTCTCTCTCTCTCTCAAATTTTCTTTCTTTTATACGTTTTTTATTTATTTCATTGCAAATTTCTCGTTTGCTCTACACTTCTTATTCTTATTTTATTTTTTTAGTGTATTTCTATTCATCATTTCATTTTGTTTGGGGAGAAAAGTTCACTAAGAAGCCCGTTTAGCTTTTATTTGTGTGTATGTGTGTATTTGTTTGGCACGCAATGTTGAGTGTTCAAGGGAAATAGTACTTTATTTTGAAAGTTCAAAAAGGTGATACGGTTCTCAATGCAAATTAAATAGCAAAAGTATTTAAGAGAAACATGCAACAGCATTGAAACAAAAATGTAGCAAACACACACACGCGGAAAACAAAAGCACTTTTCGTCAATGACAAAATTGTTGCGAAGTTTCATTCAATATCCAATGGTGCAATGAAAATTTCCGCATTGATTTCATCCTTTCTCTCTCTCTCTCTCTCTCTCTCTCTCTCTCTCTCTCTCTGAATCTCTCTGAATCTCTCCCTCTATCTTTCTCTTGTTTTCCAATTATTTTCATTCGATCTTTTCCCTTTTCTTCTGATTTTTTTCAAATGGTAATATTGCTATCAATCTCTCGCTATCTAATATATTAGTAAGAAAATGAAATGTATTCTAAAAGAAACAAAAATAAAAATCAAATAAAATTAAATTAATAGTTAAAAATAAAAATGGGCAATAGAATCGACAAATCATTGCATTGTTTTTTGTGTCACATTCTTAATATATGATATTAAATGGCTTTAGCGCCAATTGCAAATGTATAAAATAATAAAAAAAAAAAAAAAACAACATAGATATACAAAATGAAACGAATAGTATGCGAAAAGTTAAGAGAAGAAACAAAAAATTTAATGAGATAAACACAAACTAGCTTTGACCATAAACAACTTTATAAAGTGAATTGGTGCATAGAATAATATTCGCGATTTTATCTCCAAAAAATGGAATAGAAAAAAAACAAATATTTAAAAGAAATTGTAATTTTAAATCATGTATTATGTAATTTGAAATTCGTATTTGAATACGAAATATGTGAACATTGAGTAGAGATAGTCCAGAGATAAAATTGAGAATGAAGAAGAAAAAAGAGAAAAAAAAAGTGAGAGAAAATCTGGAGGAATCTATTTTAAGTGAATTGAATAAAAAACAAAATGTTTTATTTTTTTAGGATAAAAATAGAAAAAAAAAAAGAAAAACGGATGCATTTGAAATGTAGTAACATGTTGCAAATACTGAGTCACTGTTGTATTTTGCTCGATGTGCTATTTTCAACATTTTTGAGAGCATTTTTTTTTTTCTGTGATGATGAGGGATAATCCCCGTCCATTCCATTTCACTGTCGAAGTACTTCATTTTGTAATCAAATTGAAAATGAAAACAAATTAAGCGTTTGGTTCTCTACTTAAAAGGAAAATGAAAAAGAAAAATCACCAACACCTACAAATAATCACGTTTATTTTGCTCTCTACTAGCCTTCTTTGTTTTTTTTTTTTTTCGTTAATTTTGGTGTGTGTGTGTGTGTGTTTTTTTTTTTTTTTTAATTTGATGGAGATTATTTAGGCTTACGTCAAAAACAATTGAAATATAAAATGAGGAAAAAAAAATGTCTTAAACAAAATATTATCTCGGATGATCAAAGAAACGTGCAAAATCATCATTTAGAAAAAAAAAAAAAAAAAAAAACCTTGTATGAAATTTGCATGAAGGGCAACACATAATACTTATTCTATTTACTTAAATATTTCCACATTTTATGTTACAGATTTTTATTCTATTTTGTATCACAAAAACAATCAATGTGCAATAGATTTACCACAAACGATTTCTATCTTCTTCTTTCAACCCCCCCCCTCTGTATTCATACTAAAAACCGTGTGTCAGTTATATCCAGAGTTATTTGTGTCGTTAGAAAAACATTTATATTCCGCCCTATGACGGAATTCATCACGATTTAATTTCATTTAAATTTGTTTTAGCAATTTATTTGTTTAATTAAACAATATGAAAATGCTAACAAAAAAAAAAAAACAAATAAATAAACGCATTTTATGCAAAACGCCCACAAAACTATTTGTTTAATAGACGAGAGAGGAAAAAATGGATTAAGGTTACCAAAATATGAAAATAAAAAAGAGCAACAAAAAAAATATATATATTAAATTATATATATGAATAGTGAAACAAATTTATGAATGTATTTACATTTGCCAAGCAGTTTTTGCGTATTGTTATTAATAAAATGCGACACACAAAAATGCAAAGAATTATCTATTTGAGATAGGTGTGAATAATAAGAAAAATTCAACGATGATATGGCCATATTCAAAGAAAAAAAAGAAAAAAAAAAAAAAAAAAAGAATAATAATAACTGATAAGAAGCAGTAAATTTAATTGAAAATAAACAAAAACAAGATATTAAATAAAATTATGTGTATCCAATAATAAAAAAAAAAACAAACAAACTATCCCTTTGTTATGCAATTATAAAAAGATTTTTTTAAATAAAACAATTGTATCTTAAACCAATATTTTTCGTTTTCATCACAATAGAACAAAATTGAATAAATAAACAGATAAAAGAAGAAAAATGAATGAAAAGTAAACACAGAAATAGGTAATTGTAGTATTTTGGATATTTTATATTCAATAGATGTCGCAACATGTCAATTAATACAATGAAATAAAATTTAAGCACAAAAGCCTAGAAATGAATTACCTTTCATTTCACATATAGATGGCATTCATTACTTTATTTAGACATTTGAATTGATTTCCAGTTTCTTTTTTTTATGGCAATTTTCAGTACAATTGTGAAAAACCGTTTTAATGAAAAAAAAATGCAAAGAAGAAAAATGCATGATTAAAAATGGTGGAACAATTAAAAGGAAACATTTTAATCTGGAATATTTTTTTGATTATAATTAATTATTGTTTATCTATCTAAAATTATCAATTATTGTTTAAGCAAAGAATTTTTTTTTTTCTTTTTTTTTGATGAAAAAATCAACCAATTTGGTTCAAGGATGTTGCAACAAAAACGTTCGATATCCTTTTTTCGAATGTAGCGAAATTAATAAATACCTAAGATTATAGTTGAGAAATTTCGAAAAGAATTTTACTCCTGGAAAACGACTATTTTCAAAATGTGTTTTTTTTTAAGTCTCTTATAAAAATCAATTTATCATTAATAAAATTATGTTATTTTGTAACGGGGAAATCTTAAAAAATTCAATAAAAGCAACTCAATTGCGCCTTTCTTTGAAGAACATTTTTATTTTTTCGAAAGAACCAACTTGCAAAAAATCGCGAAGACGGTAGAACACATTTTTATCCTAAAGAGTCATTTTGAGTATGGTCGTTTGTCAGCTTTGAAAACCGTGTTGACTAAGTTATTACAATAGATTGTACGAAAAAGAAATTTTGTGTTCTCATTTTGAGTTGAAATTAAAAAAAAAAAAAAAAAAAAAAAAAAAATCTTCAAGCCAGAATCTGACTGCAATAATGTTTTGGAGATTAATTACCTGGAAGAATACATTAACGTTAATTGAATGAATTTAGTGTGTACTTCTATAATAAAATAAAATCATTAGCATTCGAAGAATTAATGAATTGGATTTTCTCATTTTTGTAAATGTTTCATTGAAAAATGTTTTTGATTTGAATTGAAAATAATTCATTTCTCTATTTCGTTTTTTCTCATGGATTTTATTTTGTTTTTTTTTTTTTCTATTTTAGCCCAATTACGAAATTAATGATTATTAACACGAGTTTCGTGATAGGATTTGATCAAATAAATAGTCTTACGCTGTTGTCATTGACAATAAGCAATGTTTAAAAAGCGGCCTCCAATCATTTTGGATTTATCTGTCCCGGAAAAAGTAAAAGTTAGTCTTAAATTGAGAGAGAGAGAGAGAGAGAAAGAGAGAGAAAGAGAGAGAAAAAAAAAACTACAAGTTAACGTATTTAAATATTTTGTGATTATTGGTCTCTGATGAAAGCTAAAAATTCGTGCAAACCACTGACAATTGATAAATGGTTGTGAAAAGCGATTGGGCTGCCTTTCATAATTTACATCAGATTCTCAACTACTTTGAATCAAGTTAAACAATTTGAAAATGAATACTGTATATACCATTTCATTAATTGAAAAAGGGCAACAATTTCGACTAATTTATTTGCTTTCAGTGCTTGTGATACTTTAGTAATATTTATGCTAACGATTAAATAGACGAATAATACAAGATGAATGGCTGATTAGAATATTGAATATTTTTTTTTTTTTTAAATGTTAGATGATCATTTATAAGGAATTTTGCATTGAAACAATTTATTGTTTATGCATTCACAATGCGTCAAATCACAAATCACAAATGAGTCAATTAGTCATGATAAAAGAGATACTGGCAGCGATAATACTAGCCGTAATACTGGCCGTAATATTGGCAGCGATATTTATTAAATGCGTGAATAAATTTTTTTCACCAAAAAAGGTATAGTTAAAGATGAATTCAATCACAAAATGATTTTTAATTATTCCACAGAATGTTTTATTTTTTTATTTTTTCAATGATAGTCTTAAATTTATACACATTTCTGATTATTTACAATCAGTTGTTAGTAATTTTCTAAACTATGAAATCAGCTCAACATTATAGAAAAAATTGAAAATTGAAAATTGTAGAAAAAAATGCATTTAAAACATAATTAAGGGATTGTTGATAATTTCGGTTTCCAATCGTACAATTTCCAACAAATGAGCATTGCATTCATTCAGCTGATCGAATATGTCATTAAATTTCCAACTACTAAGATAAACTTTTAATTTCGATGAACTTTTGCGTAGTAAATCTTGTCCAATGTAATGCTTTAATTTATTTGTATGATGCATTAAACTGAGAATAGCCTTCTCATATGTGTCAAAATAACAAAATATTTGCTTCAAATTCATTGTAAAACCAGTCCAATCAATATCATCTTCAACATTCATTTGCAATACTTTTAAATATTCACATTTATATATAACATTAAGTAATGCATCATCAATATGTTTTTTTACGAAATACAATCCTTCAA
The DNA here is from genome assembly GCA_029041755.1 of Resseliella maxima. Taxonomy (NCBI): domain Eukaryota; kingdom Metazoa; phylum Arthropoda; class Insecta; order Diptera; family Cecidomyiidae; genus Resseliella; species Resseliella maxima. The sequence goes on along the minus strand of JAQOWM010000073.1, from coordinate 2,053,047 downwards.
CATATGGTGCAAGTGAAATAAATTGATCAAGATATTCAGTAAGTTTATCTCGAATTGAATCTTCAAATCTTAAATGTAATCGTATTTCAAAGTTAGACATTTTACATAAAAGTAATAGTGCCCTTAATAACATAATATCAGCAAGGGGACACACAAATCGATAAAATATAACAAGAGTACCATTAAATTTTGGACCATTGTGAATAAATTGATAGATTATTTCTGGTGAATTGGTATACAATGAAAATGTTCGAATGCTTTGATTTATGTGTAGAAAATTCTTGATTCGATTAACTGGTAACTCTTCATTCGTATGCCATGCTAAATATTCCAATTTTGGATAGATATTCCACATCCAATCATCTAAATTCCATATTGACACGTGTATTGTATTCCAAAATGTTAATTGTTTCATATTTGGCAAATGTTTTAATAAAATTTCATGCAAATTTGTATTTATGTTTATATTTGAAAACATTATTGATTCAATTCCATCCGTAATTCTCATCAATCCAGTTGTATGCAAATCATTCAAATAATACCAATCTTTTAGCTGCAGCATTTTAATTGAATAATCATTTTCATAGAAATATTCACAAATTTGATCCAATAAAAATTGCTCTGCAAATGATGAACCAAGTATTACAGTTTGAATGGATTTTTTAAATTGTTTAGTGTAATTCTCATCGGGATATGTGGTTAAAATGCCATTTTTATTAATATTCTCAATAGTCATGCATTTTGATGTGAAATTCAAACGAAATACATCGATACTTAATGTTTGAAAACGTTTGCATGTTTGATTTATACTGCAAAGATCTTTTAATGTCAATAAACTAAAAATTGAATGACAATTTGTATCTGTGAGCGACATTAATGATGCTTTTGATGTCACACACTTGACAAGTGAATTCTCAATTGATGATTGTTCGTTGATGATTGTATTGGCCATTTTTTTTCTTTTTTTTATGTGAAGCAATTTTGAAAAATGGTAATACTGTTTTTGGAAGAAAAGGATCAAATGAAATCAAATTAATAAAATTTTTCATTGAAAATTCATTGTAAATGACAGATTATCAATATTTTCTTGTTGAACTCACCGTTCTTTCAGATCAATAAAATACAGTAAATGTCGTACAAAACTTCAATTTGCTTGTCACAATTCAAACGAGTGTAAAACTCTCAAATGACTGTGTTTTGTGTCAATGATTTATCTGTAATATGAAGGGAAAATATCGTAAAATTGTATGAATTTCTTAGTTAATTACTTTTGAAATAAAAAAAAATCCGATTGTAATTAGAATACAAAAAAAAGTAGAAAAACAGTGAATGGTCAAAAATTAATTGGATGGTCAATAAAAGACAAAATATTCTTTAATAAGAATTCTTATAAAATGAATAAAATATTTGTTGTAAAATATAACTTTTGAATAATTAAGAAAATACACTGTCTTACCATCTCACATGTTGAAGGAAAAAAAAATTCCCATTCAACAATGGCCAGAGACAAAATGTTGTCTTTTGTTTTCTTGAACCTGTTCGAAACACAATTTTGCCGCTATATCACAAAGATGTTCGTTTACAAATAAGCAATGTTTCGTGCAAAATTTATTTCAATTTTGCCCTATGCGTGTGAATTGACATTCACAGTTGCATCAAACTGTTTGTGCAATGCTTAAACGTGTTAAGTGTATTAATTTGGTTTTTTTTTTTTTTTTGACATAAAACGTTCTCACTGACAAATGACAAACAACAGATCTCACGTTGATTTGGAGACAAATTTAAACATTTTATCGAATGCGCCATATAAAATACAATGAAACAGAAGTACATTCATCCGAGATTCGAGTAAAAATTATGTTTCTCTTTTTGTAAAACGAAAAATTACTCAACTAAGTTAATGCAATAATCGTGAGTAATGCTTCTTTGGAAATGCTTTTTGAAAAAAAAAAAATTTTTTTTTTTTTTATATTAAGTTGTGATGGGAAACAAACACACAAACTAATTTCAATTATCTGAATGTTGTTTATTTCTTTTTCTTCCAAATTTTAATCGGTTTGATGTCAGAATATCGTCCAATTGGAAAATTGTCAGTGTAACGAGAAACTTTCAATATAAACAATTTAATGAAGGCTTGTCAACAAGTGGTTTTCTGGTGGAGCCATTTTTTTTTTTCAGTAAAAAAAAAAACATTTTCCAAGAAAATTTCAATGATAAACAATCATATTTTTCGAAAAAAAAAATTGTCAAATTTATGAAATTTTCGATAATTTCAATGTATATACAGGGAAAAGGAGTATGAAAGAGAAAAAATGAGAAAGAGAAAGAGAGACATTTGATGAATTATTGCATGATATAATGGAAATACACAAAATAATAAAAAGGACTATCTTGTCAAAATAAAAATCTGAAATAAAATCAGCTGCAAGGATGCGCATTGCATTTGATTGTACGCATCTTTGGCCAGTGGCGATTTGGTATCCCATGTGATATGTCAAAACTGTGCGAAAAAAAAGTCATATATATAAGTCAATGTAACACAACAACAACCAGCGACCACTTCCATTCAACGGCTTATTTGAATATTCAATTTATCAAATGGCACAAAAGAATAATCGTAACAATCAGCAACAATGTGCGACTGTGTATGCAGCTAGCAAGAGCAACTAGCAGCAGCAGCAGCAGAACGAACAGCAACAGCAAATGTACGAGTTTCTCCTGTGCATATTTCTTTCTCGAGCAGCACACACATATTTCAGCTTTTGATGGTTGTACAACACTTTTTATGATATTCATACATATTTTGTTTGGTAATTTTTTTTCCCTTCTTCTTCTTCTTTTTTCTTTTAAATTTAAAATGAAATGTAATCAAAATCATCACATATTTAGGTTCGCATTGTGTGTGCATTCAGTGTTATTCTAATACATGGATAAATCAAAATGTGTGTGGCATGAGCGAGAGTAGTAACGCGAATGCGATTAGTGTGTGGCGGTTATTTAACACGATCTCTCTGTTGTATGCTTACACATTTTCATTTTGGTTTATTCGTCGGCAAACACACAGTTCGGAGAGATATGTACTAAACATTCGATACGCGCGCCGCATTATTCAGATATATAACAAATAACTAACACATACATGTAGTAAAAGCAACAACAAGAGAGCGAAAGAGTGACAGAAATGAGTGAGTGAATGGGAAACGTCAATCAGGACAAGGAATCGGAATGAGACAAAATGAGACGAAGAGAGATAAAAATAACAACAACAACAACAGTTTAATACACAAATGAATATACGACGAAGAAAATACTTATTAAGCATATTCATTGAAACGGTTGGCTTTTTTTCTCTTGTATTTTATTTTGTTGTGATTATTATAAGTGAGCGCACAGTCGAGTACGCGTCGATGAGCGAGAACGGTTTTGAAATGATTCCTTGAAATTCATCAAAATACTATCGACACAACTAGACTGTAAAATTCTCGGACAAAAACACAAATCATAGATAACACAGATATATTTGATCGGTACCGAGGATTTGACGATCACATCGGCCAGGATTATTTAAGTGGATACGGAGCAACAATTTTTGTGCATGTGTTTCTATGGTGTATTTTGTGCCGCTGTGCATGCGCCAAATAAATTCCACCGCGAAAATTTTGAAATTTCAAAAACCGTGATCCGTGAACGACGATACAGATATCTAAAAACAATGGATTTTATGCAAAAATTCGAATGATCTATTAGAGAAAAAAATTTAATTCGTAGAAATGTTCAAGTTTATCGATTAAATTAAGTTTATTGAATTATTGGAAACAATGTTAAAAAAAAAAACAAATAATTGAATTTATAAGAAAAATAAAAAAGGTATAACCGAATTTGATGTTCATCAAATCCAGTGAAAAATATCAATGTGATTTTATCATTAAATTCCAAAAGGTAGCCTTAATTATTGTGTGTTGTATTAACTTTTGATAAGGATCGATCGATCGGCAAATTTTCAACAACAATCTCATCAACAAGAGAGATAAAATATAAGGATAATTAATTTGATACAATTGAAGTGACAGCTTAAACTATCACCAAGTTATTTTTAGTTTTTTTTTTTCTTCTTTCAACAAAAAGAAAGTGTTGTGATTGTTATATTTTCTTTGGAATTTAATCAATTTCCGTGTTGAAGACATGGTTTTTGTTGTTGAATTGAAAATTTCAAATTTTACAAAAAACGAAAAATCTAAAAGGAAAAATAACAAAAGATACGTAACGGCGTAAACAGCAAGCAGCTGAACTGACAAAGAACGCAGAAAGGTAGCACTTTTCCGCATTTATACACCGACAGAAGCAGAGACACACAGAAAAATCGAAGCAGATCAAAAAAAAAAAAAAAAAAAAAAAGAGAAAGGAAGAAAGGAATAAAGAACACATTTGGTGGAAAAAAAAAAAAACAGAGCCTATAAAATTAAATACACAAAAATTTCAATCCTTTCACAATTCGGGGATTTCATTTTTCGCTGGATAACCCTCATTTTTTAAAATCGAATGGTATGTGTGCAATGTTTAATTTTACATTTCAAATAAAAATAAAATAAAGAATGATGATGGAGATAGAGAGAGAAAGAGTGGAAAAAATGAGCGAACGAACGAGTTGGGTTTCTTTTTTCCTCGTCTCTCTGTTGTTTGCTTGCTCGCATCATTATTTCAGAATTTTATTTGGTTGTGTATTGAAACTTCAAAATTTCAAATAACATACATGCACAAATGAAGCATGTTTTCATACTGAATTGCACGATTTGATGTGTTTTTTTTTGTCTGCGTCTCAATGATATAATCATACAGACTGCAGGCGATACAGTTTGACTGTACGAGTGAATGTGCCTTTGTATGTGTGTGTGTGTGTGTGTGTGTGCAAAGATAGAAAGAGTGAATAAGCAATTGTGAATACATGCACACCACCCGAAAAAAACGGGAGAAATCTTCAGCAGAAATATTGAAACCCTTTGAAATTTGCTAGCCTGAATTTTCTGCATAAAATCGCTTATTCACTAACAAACACACGAGCGCCTATACGCACACATAAAATCGTACGCACCACCAGGCGTATAACAAATACCGAATAAAACTAACAAAATAACACGGAAAAAAAGAATAACGTGAAAAAAATGTATATATTATGCACAAAAATAATACAATTTTTTGGTTGGGTTCTGCGCGACCACTTTCTATCTCATTCAGGCTCATCGAACCCATATGCATTGACAAAACATTTCCGAGCACACACAGCGGCACAACTAGGATTTTAAACTCTCGGCAAAAGCAAAAGCAAAAGCAAAAAAAAAAAAGTAAAATAGCATTAAAAATGTTTAAATATTATTCAAGTGCTTAAGAGTAGTGAATGAATGAAATGAGCGAAAAAAGGGCGAGCAATTTACTTGTAGCATTTCCAAAACTGTGATTGAATGTGTTTCTGAAACAGCAGTAGCTGCATCACTCACAATCCGGAAATTTTTTGGCGATTTTATATTTTTCATTATGTTCATGCAGAGTGCAAGGCTGAAGTGATTCATTGTCGTTGGGACATTCAAAATGTGTATTAATATTAATAATGCATATGTTATATTTTTATCCTTTTTCCCTGACCGAATTAATTATGAAAGCGGAAAGTTGAAGTTTTACCCATTTTTTTTTTTTTTTTATTGTTGCTTCGTTTTGTTTGGTCGTTGCACAAATGCCTGCCTGCGCCGAATGATCTGGAAGGGTGGATGAACACACACACTTTTTTTGTTTTGTTTTTTGAATGAAAAATGGCTTGGCCAGATCAAATCAAAAACCTGCTCTTGAAACACACATGCATACAACAATGATGAATATCCCTTTCGTTGACAATTTCAATATTTTTTTTTTTCGCTAGATTTATTTTCAACATTGCTAAAAAAAACAACGATTTCATTCGAAATGAGAGAAGACGCACACACATTTTTCTGTTGTTCAAATAGTTTACGCGAAACAAGCCATGATATATATATATTCATAATGTGACGACAATGAGCCACTTTTACGTTTAAAGTAATTCAAAATCAAATCATATCACGTACATAGCATATTTCAATCAAACTATTACCAAAAATTGAATTCAACAAACATGGATTTTGAAAAGTAGTAGCACGGCCGATTTCCGTTTGAAAACCCACGAAAAAAAAAAATATAAATAATACAACGTCCATTGCCAATTAGAATATTCAAATAATATAAAATATGACAAACATACTAGACAACGCATCAAATAAGCAATGATTCGTAAAATGTACACGGTGTTTACTTGAAAAGAAACATTAAATGAGAAATTATTCAGAATTTTCAGTTGTCATTTAAATTGATTTCCGGAGAGAAATATATGGTCTTCATAACAGTATTATTATGTGAACACCTTTTTTTTTACCTCTCTTTCTCGCTCTCCCTTTCTGCCACTCTCTCTCTCTCTCTCTCTCTCTCTCATTCTCTCCCTATCTCTTTCTCCTTCGACTTTCTGTTGCTCTTTCTTTTGACAATTGTCAACTTTTTTCCAAATTGAATTCTGAATACTTTATCGAAGTGTCTGCTTTGTTTCCATTTATTAGGCAGTGTGATCAATTTTGGATTTAAAGAAAACAGTTTTTTTTTTTTCGTCAAAATATGTTCCGCACTTATTTCTCCTCTTTTCTCAAATGTTCGGATACCAAATATGAATTGCAACTCTTGAGCATAACATTATCTCTGTGTCCGTGAGTCGATTTACTAAACTTAAAAATAAACCAAAACAGAAAAAAAAGCAAAAATTCAACGTTACTACTGTAATTTACATATAAAATATTATACACATTTATTCATTCAATCATTCATTCATTCATTCATTGTTAATTTGTACGAAAAGGTGGTCAGAAGCATAAAAATTCAAAAATCAATTGCAATTGTTTGTCTCAAAATACTGGCAATAATTGTTCAATGCCAAATTCACACATTGAACATTCATACGTTTTTAATTGCGTTGAAATCATGGTTGAAAATTAAAACAAAGCAATACACCGCATGGATGTATAAGACGAGTATAGCAAATAATCAACAAATTATCGCAATCAACTGAAAATTATAAAGAAATTACAATAACATGTTTATATGAAATGCGACACATATAAAGTAAGAAACACACACACACGTTCACATTTCCCACTTTGTGACCGGACTGGGTGTTGTTATCCCAGAAAATTGGAATTCATCGGACGATAAATAGACAAAATACACTTTCTTGCATTCATTATAATTGATAAAGTCATTGTTTTTCGATAATAATTTCATTACGATTTTTTTTTTTTTTTTTTTTTGCTCGCTCATTAATTTCATTTTGTCGTTTCGCTTTGAAACGATCGCACTAATTCAGCGTAGTAATTCTGAACTGCTTTTCAATACGCCTATAAGATTTATATCAAGATGACAAAACGATGATGACAACAACAATACTATCGATTTCGATGTCGATGATGATGATGATGATGATGACGATGACGACAACAATGCATGACAAACAATGTGGCTCATTTTAATTCCAACTTCAACTTTTAATTATTCTGATCAGATAATTTTGATTTATCCATATTTTGAATTGTACAAAAATGTACTTCTAAAAATTCCAAAATAAGTAAAACTCATAAATTAAGAATTTATTATTATTTTTTTCCCTTCTTCTTCTTCTTCTTTTGTCTTTAACATACATTCAAATCAATGTTAGTGCGCACTTGATTCATTTCCATTAAAGCATTTAGTTACTGGTTCGGTTTATTTATTTTGTGTGTGTGTTTTTTTTTCTGTTTTGCCGTTCAATCAATGAACAAATTATGGGTTTTATGTATGCATGTCGATTCGTGAATGATAGACGGTACCCAATATGGGTACAATAGAATTTTCATTTTTTTTTTTTCTTTGGCTCAAATCGTAATTGAATGTCAAAAAACGAAAAAGACAAATAATTTCTTCTGTTGAATTTTTTTTTTTTTTTGATTTTCAACTCTGTAATCAGTTTCAACTCTGATCCTTTCCGTTCGCTTGATTGATTGAATTGACATCATTTTTCATTTTTTTTGAATTGAGATTTTAGATAAACAATATTTTCTCCAAGAAAAAAAAATGAAAAGAAAAAATATAATAAGATAACAAAATGTGAAAATAATTCCAACATTTTCCACAAAACAATGATGAGATCTCTGATTGTAACGATGGTGTTACGCATTTCCTTTGGTTGGCGGTGTAACCATTTCAGAAATACCATTTCATATTCAAATACGTGAATTGGTATTTATGGGACGACAATGTCAATTCCACAAATTGACAAAAAAAAAAAAAAAAAAAAAAAAAAAAAAAAACAACAAAATGTGTGTACTCAATTGAGTCTCACCAGAATATAATAATTGAATGAAACAAAATTATCATATCGAAATGGGCACATAGACTTTTTGGGCTATTGCGTCACTATAGTTTCCAAACATGGAATATTGAATTTAACTGGATTGTTCAAAAGTAATATTTCAAATTGGAAATTGGCAAAGAAAAATTCAATTGCACAAAACATTTGAATTTGTCTAAAATTTTGAGTGACAGACCGGAGATAGTGTTAAAGTGCTATTGGGCATATTTGCTTGAACATAAATGAAAAAAAAAAGACAGAAAAGAGGAAAAGAGCAAAAGAAAAACATAGCCATTGAGATATGAATATGGCGGTTCTGTTTAAGAGCGAAAATTGCATCGGTATTGCAATTGATTGAATTTCACAAACAGCGAAATTGCAATGGGAAGTTGAAATTCGCAATTATGTGTGATAAATGTAATTTCAAACAAGTAAAGTCGATAAATCTGAAAATGATTTCTTTTTTTTTTTCATGGTTTCGTTTTGTTTTTGCGAAAATCACTCTAAATAAATTAATATCAACATACTAACAAGCTTAATGTGTATGAGTTTTTCATTTGATTTTTCGCAGATTTGTTCTATCAAAAATTGTGCTAAAAACTATAATGTTTTCTAAATGACTTTGAATGATGGGGCATTTGGCGATCGCATAAATAAATAGAATAAAACCTTCAATGAATATGAATGTTGGTCCATTGCATCTACATGAATATATATATTAATTAATAAACCCGGAGTAAAATTTTATGTATGACGAACACAGAACGTAAAAGAAGAAGAAGAAAAAGAGAAAAAAAAATCCCACATCATATGAATTTAACAAACACGACCAAATTCCACATCATTTTAACCTTTTTAAAAACAATTGGCTTTAATCTGCTTGAATTTGGTGCAGAGTAAATAAAATAAAAAAAAAAGAAACTACACACGATTTGTGTATAAAAACCACATCATCATACACAATTTTTATTGAGATTTTTTCGAGTTTCGGTCCAGTCGAGATAGATCGTCACAGAAAGAGGGCTACAAATACAATATCCGAGAATAGAGCGCATATACATCAATGACGATGATGATTATGGAAAAAAAGGAGAAAAAAAAATTGGTTCTGACAAAAAAAAAAGGAAAAAAAAAAACATTCGAATCCATCAAAAAAATATATGAAGAATAATAAAAATACAAATCCATCGAAATGAAAACACTACAAAATTCACATATATACAAACGAAGTACACACCCGCTCAGGCGGCAGCTCATTGGATCGCCTCATTTACTTTTGATTCGGCGTTTAATGTGTGAGTCTCTGTGTGTTTGCTTGTGTAATTTTGTATTTTTTTTCTTCTTTTTTTTCGGTATTATTATTTCGGGGGGTTTTGTGTTTTTTCTCGTTAATTCCTCCTTAATCAGTATACGTTTTTTTTTTTTTTTTTTTTTGGTTTGTTGGTTTTTGTTATTAAAATCGTAGCTGAGGAAAAAGAGAGAAGTAAAAGACCAATTCAACCTGATTGAATGTGCAACGAAATGATTCAATGGCAAAAAGACACGGTTTCTCCTTGATTTATTTATATTTTACCGAATTTTGATCGACAACATCGAACGCACCGATTAGAAATTCAGTTGATTGACACCAAAAATATTATGTTATTTTTTCTATGAATTGTGTATCCTTTTTGTGGCCGATTCAATAATTGATTTTAATAACGAGTTCGAAGCACTCAATCGAAAGTGTTTGAGATTGTGATTGAGAATTTCAAGTAATTGAGAGCATTTTATGTTCGTTTTCATGCTTAAATGATGGAATTCGGAATAGAAAACTACGCGTCTCTCTTTCTTTTTATATTTTATTGGTTTTTATTCATCTTTTTGATTATTATACTTGCATTCTTTTCCTCATTTAATACAATTTCTTTTTCAATTCGATCAACTCTTTTCTATCTCATTCTTACATAGTCAATGAGACTAAATTTTTTTTTTTTTTTTTTTGTTATGACTCTCTCTCTCTCTCGCAGTCTATCCTTTTCCATCTCGCTTGCTCAGAAACAAATCAAGAAGAATGACGGTGATGACAACAGTAACAATAGCAATAAGTGCTCAATAAATTCCATGTGAAGAATATGAATATAATTTTTATTAATGCAAAGAGCCGAGAAATATTCATATATATTTATTGTATATGTACGAGAATGTACAACAAAGTCAATTCGATATTCATACATGGGCAAACTATTTAAATGATGATTTTTGTTGTTTCAAACTCGAGCGAGTTTCAAGCTCGGAAAGCGCGCGAGCGCGCGCACTTGCGGCCCGTTTCGAAATTGAGTGAGTTAGCGATATTGTAAGTAAATGTATGTGGTGCTTTTGAAGTCAATTTATATGCTCGCATTTATTTGGAGTATATTCTCTCACTTCATTCGAACGATATGCAACATCATGCACACGCATTTGGAAACACGCGTCGCATATTTTGAGCCCAAGAACATGACAAAAATTTATGAAAAAAAAAAAAAAAATAAATAAATAACAATAACCAGCCAGCCAACAAAAATATGATGTTTCGCTTTATTATTGTTTCCCTCTGTCTTTATTCTGTTATCTTCCTTCTTCGCGTATATATTTTTTCTCTTGAACATACTTTATGAAAAATTACTTTGATTGCTTTCACATCTTGTGTATGCGTAATCATTGCTGGATTGTGTCATTTTGCCGAGTATTCCTAATTTCAGATTGCAAACATACACATACACAGTCAACAATTGATTGTCTTTGTCATAATTCTTGCAGTAAAATATAAGTCAAAAAATCGTAAACAATAAATAAAGCTATGGTAAAAATTTGAATGTAAATATGAAAAGGAATGCCAGAAACAGCGCAAAAATGAAACCTGATTTTTTTTTTCTTTATAATTCCGAGGATGGATTTTGAGTCGTTTTTTTTTTTTTTAGACAGAAATTTTGTCGGTGCCGTCAATTATTTATTTTGATTTCTCCGAATCATCTCTGATTCAAATTGTGTATTAAATTCTGAATAAAAAAAATATCGCATCACTCATGAATCCATATGCGATAGATTTTGACATTTTTCTTTGAAACATTGTAACATGCTGATTAAATCATTCAAGATTTTGCTTAATCAACGGGTTATATTCGAAATTGGACAAAATTGATATTGCATTGTCGCATTTCTCAATTGACATTGATTTAATCTGAATAAATTTTATTATAAGCACAATTGCATTTGTTGAAGATGCAACAATTTCAAATCATTTTCCAAATACACAACAAATTAAATTCAATAATCAACAGAAAAAACGAAAAAAAAAAAAAAAAAAAAAAAATTAAAAATGGATGCACTTATTTTGTTCACATTGAAATGGCAAATCGACACATCATGCCACATTCTCATTCAATTGGCGATAATTGCTATATTCTAAATTTCAATATGAATTAGCACAAAATTTTCTAAATCCATGTAAAATGTACATTGACGCGAGTGTTAAATCCTCCAGTTGTATTCAGTTTTATGCATCAATTGCACAACACACATGCACAACATTTCGATTTCGTCTTACATCATTCGTGTCGTGAAGGCAAATAAAGAAAAATGCACACGCTCGCGAACTCACAATGATTTTCATAATTTATTTAAAATGCAACAATTTTCGATAAACTGTGAATTCACTTAAATGTGCTATTCTTCGTATTTGAATGCGCATATTTTTAATTGAATCTTTCACATGAAATACAATTTTTGTGATGTTGTTTTTCATCTCTATCTCTATGAAATCCTTTCCTCTCTCTCTCTCTCTCTCTCTCTCTCTCTCTCTCTTACTTCCATACTCTTTCTCTCTTCAACACTCTTGCTCTTTTTTTTCTCTTTTTCTCTCTTTCTCTTTCTTTCTCTCTCTTTCTTTCTCTTTCTTTCTCTTTCTCTCTCTTTCTCTCTCTTTCTCTCTCTTTCTCACTCTTTCCCACTCTCTTTCTCTTTCTCACTCTTTCTCACATCCTCTTTCTCAATTTTCTCTCACTTCATGTCGAGCGTTTCCACTCAAAGCACTAATGATTTGAAATGTCGAGACTATTTTCATTCAATTCGATCGGTATTCCATCAAATGTGTGATCGGGTTCAAAAAAAATGTCGCTTGTCTTTTGTTCAAAATCTCTGAACCAAAAGACGGATCAAGGAAAAGTATCATATTTTGTTGCCGAAAAAAAAAACGTATCGATTAATAATGATCAAAAATAGTGAAAATAAAAAAAAGAAATGAAAAAGGAAAGAATGAAAAGTTCACACGTTCCTTTGGTGAGCGTGTATACGGTGCAGCGGCATTGCGTCTACCACCTTTCCACAGAGTGAGAAGAGTGAACAAAAAAAAAAAAAAAATGCATCGCCGATGAATCACAACGCTTAAACGTGTGAAAAGGATAATGATTTGAGTGTGTGCGTGTTTGTGTATGCATTGGCACATACGCAACATGCAATACAAAATAAAATAAAATAAAATAAAAACATCGGAAATAAGCGTCTCGGTAATGATGCAAGTCGATGCAAACGTGGTGCACCTTTCTGCAATCGAATTTCGATTGCAAAGAAAAGAAGATTAATTGTTATTAATGCTAAATGATACTTTTTTTTTTTGGTCTCTTGTCGTCAACTGTTACCGGGGCTCACTTGCAAGTGGGGTTAAATTTGTTTGGCTAGAGAATGTTTTTTTTATTCCATCATTTATGTATTAAAAAACGCACACACACACACATGAAAAATGATCGATTAGGGCGAAGTTCATTTTTTAAATTGATTCTTTTTCGATTTTTTTTCGGTGCCATTCGTTGTGCATATCAAAATTGAGAGTAAAGATAATGATTTTATTATAATCAAATGAAAAATGGAAACATTGAGTATTTCAACGCATAAAACAAATGTACAAAGAAATTTTTTTGATTTATTTCATTGTTTAAGAAAACACATACAATAATTTGTTTTGAAAATCGATGAGAAAAATGTAAATATTAAATAATCACGTCAAAACAATCCGCATTATGACTGAAGTCACAGTTAATAATTCATGTATAAACGCTATTTCTGATACATTTTATCATATTTATTGAAAGTTATTTGGTCGTTTATGTATACAATCAGCTACATTGTAATGAGCAAATAAACAAATTTATGAAAAATTGCTGTTTTAATATAATAATAATAAAGATACAATGTATTTTGTGTATATTCACACGAAATATGATTGAATGGCTTTATGGAAAATGAAATTTATTTTAATCGAAACGTAAATTACTGATTTCAACAATTTAAGTGTAAAATAAAGATGAACGAAAATTCTGTGCGATACATTTGAAAAGAGACATTCATTTGACAAAGAAGATAAATTCAGCAAGAAAAAAAAAGGAGACAGCCAAACACTCAACAGAGACAAATGAAAACGAGATGAAAAAAGTCTATTCATTCTCTCACGTGGCCATTATCATTAGCCACTGCGCACGAATTTCGCATAAACTCTAATTTCGATACATTCAGCTTATTTTTGAATTGAAGCGAAACATTAAATGGCGAAACCTTGTGATAAATGCAAACAAACAATTTCAAACATCGAAAATTCAATACACACACACACACACACAAATATATATATAAATCAAATATCGTTAAAATCATGCGAAATGAGACCAAAACTCAATACGCGCGCATACACACAAATCTAATAATAATGTGAAACTACAACGAAATCGACAATTTGACTAAGAGATGACAAAGAATTAAAATAGCGAGAAAAATCAAACAAACGAAAACAACAATATTCAATCGATTGTAAACGAAGAAGAAGAAAAAGAGACGATGCATCGCAAAAGGTGAATCACTATAATCGAAACAATTAAGCAACCGTGATCGAATCAATTCAACAAATTGCGAATATTTTTAGAGAGTTTATATTGTTTCTGTATTTGCCTGCTTGAATTTGTTGTGTTTTTTTTTTCTTTCTTTCTTTCTTTTTTTTTTAAAAAACAATAAAATGTCAATTTCGTATTGTTTTTGAGAGAGCGTTTTTTTGTTCACTCTTTTGGTGTGTCTGTTCTTTTCTCTCTACCTACCTCCCTCCTTCCCTCTCTACTTCCCTCCCTCTCTCTCCCTCTCTCTTTCTTTCTCTTTATCCCTTCTTCTTCTTCTTCTTCTTCTTCAGTGATTTCATTTTGTGATAAAAATCAATGTACAAATTGACAGCCACTGATATAGTATATAGTGGTGTCTTTGAACAAGTGCCAATTGATTTGAATATTTGCATGTGCAATGATGCGCAACTCTCTGATACACATTCATTTGATAAATCGTTCTTTTTTTCTCGATTTTTTTTTTTTTTTTTTTTGCTGTTTTTCATTTCGCTTCGACAAATTTGTTTCACGTAATTTTCGTCGCTTTACGTCAAATATTCTTTTTTTGTTTTTGTTTCTTTTTTTTTTATATCTTTCGCTTTCAAGATTCACTGCGACAAACTTGCACAAATACGCATGCATGAAATAAAAAAGAAAAAAAAAAAAAAAAACAATGTTCAATCAACAACAACATTGACAAACAATTGATTCAATGAAAATTGTTGTATCAAATCGAAAACGATTTCGTGATTTTCGAGCGATTTTATTTCTTATTTTTATTTTTCTTATTCATTATGCCGATCACACAAAAAAGGATCGATTACGGATTATATCGAATCAATCGATTGTAAGAGTTGCAAGTCAAATCGATTACATTTCACATTGAGAAATTGATTTAAGTTTTCTGGTTAAACAAACGAAAAAAGAAGAGAGAGAGAGAGAGAAGAAAAAAATCAAAGAAATAGAAAAGCATACACAAGACCAAATAGTCAAACGGACAGTGTTAGATTTGATTCTAGTGCATTTTATTTTCGTTTGTTATAATTTTTTGTTTTTCGTTGGATTCTTTACGTGAAACTAGGTGGAAAAATGTTCATTAAATTCAAATTCATATCAATAAAAGAAATTCAATACTTTCTTTCCGAAGAAAGTCGTTTGTCTTTATCAATAAAATAAAAACGGAGTTCATTATTATTTTGTTTTTGTTTTTTTTTTCTTTAAAATTTTTCTCTTCTTTCCCTTTCAATTAGAATCGAAACCAACAAAGTGGAAACTTACGGACAACATATCCATTAAATAAAATTTTTGATGCAGTACGATAGCGAAAGAGAAACTCAAACAATAACTAAAAGAATGAATCGAGGCGATATATTGGCTAAATTGCAATCAACATCGGCAGCTGAGACGACGCGAACACTGTCAATAACCGATGCTGCCATTCAAACTAAAACCGATGCAAATACTATAAATGCATTCGATGCACAATCGGTATTTAAATTGATTTCAAGTGCAAACAATTTAGAGCAACAATTCGACTTAGATAAAATGTACGATAATACAAAAACCGAAATGGCACAACAATCACTTGATATGCATGCAACAACAAAAAATAAACGGAAAAATTTTAAACCACGAAATGCAACGGCAAATATTAATGCAAATGATTCATTGATTACCGATCAATTTATTATTAATTTGATGATGCAAAATAAAATGAAACAAATTCAACAAGAGCTACAGCATGGCCAAATTAAACGATGGAACAACGATGACAATAACAAACTTGACCAACAAACCGTTGGTGATACTGACACATGCACAAATTCGAATAACAATGAATCATGCAACATTCTTAAATCACCACCAAGTTCACCATTGGGCAATGGTCATGGCACAAGTGGAGGTAATTTTAATTTTAATTTAAGGACGCCTCTTTTATTTTTTTCTTCGTCTTCGTCTTCGTCAATATTGATGCGACCATTGAATATACAATATTATTCTAAGAATTTCAAAAGGTTTTTTAACAAAATTAAGTCATTTTTAGAAATGATTGGTTTTTGTTTTTTTTTATTTTAATTTTTTGGGCTTTTTTTCGATTAGAAACCAAAAGAATAATAATTAATATTAACGCGTCACTGTCTCTTTTCTTGCATTTCCAGAAAATGCATACAATGCCGTTCAAGATTTACTCTCCGTTTATGGTCTAACAATGTCTTCGAATGATATAGTGGATGCATTTAATAAAAGAAATGAAGCGGCTGTATCGATTCGTGATCTAGCAAATAACCGTGAGTATTTCATCGTAATTTCTTTTTTCGTTAAATATTAGATTAAAGTTGCATCTTTTTTTTCCAATGTGGCATCTTGCTCGCTCGGAGTCGCTAAAATTGACTCCTTGCTGATTTTCTCATGGCTTGAGAAATTGTATCTTTTTTTTTTCCGAAAGAAAAACAAATGAAAGTAAAAGCAACTAAAGTAGTATTTTTTTTTTATTGAAAATTGTCCACAATGTAAGAGAAGAGTCACACAAAGTAAAATACAATCATTTCAACTATATTCGATTCCGTTCAAATTCCGGTACTAATATACGATAAATATTAAAGCTAAAGATAGAACAAGAAAGTAGAGATAGAATGAACCAAAAAAAGATGCCTCGTAATACTTTTTGCACTCTTGAAAGTTTCATTATTTGATTTCATATTTGTTTAGTGTGGAAAATATTGGGACAAGTATTTTGGTGGTAATCGTTTGGTCTTTCTTCTTCTTTTGATTCCCTTCCGTTTTTATCTCCGAAAGGCAGAAAGAGAGGGAGAAAGGGAGAGAGGGAGAGGGACAGAGTGAGTGAGAGAGTGAGAGTGAGAGAGAGAGGGGGGGGAGAGAATAAATAGAAAAAAAGGCATCAATCGACGAGAGAAAAAAAAAAGAAGAAGAATATACCGAAAACATAGAATTGCTCATTGTTGATTGCTCACAAGAGAAAGATCTCTTCGGTTCATCGTTTTTCTATTGTTTGCTTCGGATAATTTATATAATTTAATGAAACGAAGGACATAGGTTAGAAATATTAAGGTTAAATGATTCACCCTTATTCACCCTTGAACGTAAGGTTTTATTACTTGAATCTCCATTTGTGTCTGCATCTTTCGCACTAGATGCCTCTCTCTCTCTATCTCTCTTCTTATGTGCATTGAAGAAAATTGCTCCCTTCATTCATCTATCGTTTCAAATATATATATATATATATTTTCTTCATTTCTGCTTATTTTTCTTATTCACATCTTATGTTTGTGATTGTGTGTCTGCAATTTTATCCCGTTGTCGATATTTGGCAACGGATTAGGTGCGGAATGAGGATGAAACTGCTTACAATGATGATGGTTCAATCGCAGGCATGAAAATTGCGTAATTTTGACTATGCGTATGGTTCTTCTTCATTCTATCTTGCTTCTTCATTCTATCTTGCTTCTTCATTCTATCTTGCTTCTTCATTTTTTTTTCTGGTATTTTTTTTTTTTTTTTTTTTTTGGTGTCAATTCGAATGAATGAGGACAAGAGTTCATCAATAACTATTCGATCAGGTTATCTCTTTAGCATTTGATTTTTGATGTGTGTTGATTTTGCTATGAAC
Organism: Resseliella maxima; assembly: GCA_029041755.1. NCBI lineage: Eukaryota > Metazoa > Arthropoda > Insecta > Diptera > Cecidomyiidae > Resseliella > Resseliella maxima. The sequence goes on along the minus strand of JAQOWM010000073.1, from coordinate 2,035,109 downwards.
TTTTTTTTTTTATATTCTTTTCGTTCTTTTATTTCAAAATCTGGTTAAAGGTTCTCATCTTTTGGCATTTTTTTTTTCTCCTCTGTCGTTTTTATTTTTATTTTTATATCGATTCTTCTGTTGTTGTTGTTTCTTTTTTTTTCGTTTAAAATTTCTATCGCGTTTAGTTTATGGCATCAAAGGGGTTCAATACCGTAAACGTACACACAACATCGTTAAATTTAGCTAATAGCATTTGATTTTGCGTGTGTGTCGGGATTCATTTATATATATTTTTTTTTCTTCTCATTTTCAGTAGAAAATACACATTGAAAACGGTAAACACAACGCGACGCGTATTTTTCTCCGTATATAGTATTTTTTTTTTCCATCAAGACTATGAAAACAAAAGCAATGCAGGCAACTAAAATAAAAATTGTATTAGAAGCTGTCGTCTTAGTGACTATGATGACGACTTTTCATATGATTGGGGCGATAAAATATCATTTATTTTAGTGTCTCATTACATGCACACATTTTAGATTTGATGCACCGAGTGCCTGCGCTCGGGGTTTCAGGCATTCGATCTTTTTTTTTTTTTTGTCGTTTTCTTTTTTTCTACAATGGGAATACATGAAATTTGTATATTCGTGTGACAATTTCCCGGTTTTCATAAAATTCCATGGAAAATGTCAACGGATTTCAATTCATAAGAAAATCAATAATTTTTAACCCGTTTCTGTTGAAATCGGATATTTGCGATATAATTTCAATTCGATAAATTCGCTTGAGAAATGGTTTCATTACGCTTGAGAAATGGTTTCATTAAAATGGGGATATGAAATTAATTTTATAACTTTCTTCCTTCATGATAAACATTTCTTTGGAATTTTCAATAATTTCGCCGTTTTTTTTTTTTTCTTCATCGACGTCGAATGATGTTTGGCGAGAAAAAAAAACATTTCTTCACAATTGAATGAAAGAATTTTCAAAAGGGTTTCAAAAACTGTTTTAACGGATATTAAGTGAGTGTGAATGTGTGTGTGTGTGTGTGCATGTGCATGGCTTTTTTTCACGCATTTAGCCGTTGTGTGAATTTATTAAAATTTTTCTCCGTGAAAAAACCGCCATGAAACACAATTCATTAACGAGTCGAGAAGTTGAAAAGTGAGTAGCAGGTAGCGGAGCTACCGCAGTGATGCAAAAACGGTCATAATCGTAATATAAAATGTGAGAATAGGGAAATACAATATTGAGCAAATGAAGAACAAAAAAAAAAAAAAGAAGAAAAAGAATGAAATGAAGACGAACAGACAGGATTGAAAACCAGGTTATGGTAGTGAATATCATTTCCCGGGTTGAAAACTCAATGAAAACAAGATAATAATGACCTAATCAACTTTTTGGCCGTTTAACGGCAATGACAATATGGCTTCAGGTAGAAGCGTTTGTACACATTTGAATTTGATACATTTTTTATAGAATGTTAACGAAACTGTTTGGTTTTTATGTTCCGGATCACACGCGCGGCTGCTGTTGCATCATCAACATTTCTTTTCACCACAGATATTTATCAAGACCTTACCAAAAATAGTCCATTGTTAACTATTGTTCAACTGATTTGCATGCATATCCATTGATTTACCTGATATCGTGTCAACGGTTTCATTCTATTCACAAACAATTAAATAAAACAATTTCACATATTTTCATCGAAATAACTGTAAATTTATGCTAAACCATATATGCATATGCAAAGAAGCCCAATGTAACTGTTTGCATTTTAATTCTCATCTCCATCAATAGAAAGGATCCTATATAAGAGATAACTTGATGTATATACAAATCAACAATGTGCCATCATTTAGTTGTTTTTTTTTTTCTCTTTTTTTCGACTCTTTTCAAAAAGTTCTCATAATAAATTACTTGCTTGAAAATGGATTGTGTTTCGTTTCGATTCTTTTGACATTGGTTCTTTTTCTTTTCGTAATGATTTTCGGCAGACACGTACTGTCTGATAGCATCACATCGACACAATTTACCATAGGGGTTAAATGATGTATCTTACGCTAAATTTAATGTACATACCTTTTGATTCTCAGTCTCTCTCTCTCTCTCTCTCTCTCTCTCTCTCTCTCTCTCTCTCTCTCTCTCTCTCTCTTTCCCTTGCTCTCGCGCTCTGTGTGTCGCAAAATTGTAATTTCATTTCATATTTTATTTGCGTGAGTTTTTCCCTCACAGCACCACACTTCAAATTTTGAACTCTTTTTACCAAAAAAAAAAAAAAAAAAAACAAAAAAAGGAAAGAAAAAAAAAAACGAACGAAAACGACGATGAAAATTGAGTAATGCACTACATGTAAAGGGGCAAATGTCGAAGTCAGTGTGTGTGCATGTGCATTCACAAGATTTATGTGCAACAACACGGAACACATTTCATCCGCTGTAGACGGAGAGAGAGAAAAATGCTATTGTTTATGTCTCAAAAGGATACCAGCAAATTCATTTATTTTCGGTTTTCGTGAACTATTTAAACTTTGTATTACCTTTCATCTTTTACCATTTACTTTTGATCCAAATTCCCATAATGTGTAAGACCCTTCGGGATAAATATTTTTTTTTTTTTTCAACGAAATACGAAAAAAAATACACACACGACTTTCTTTTTTATCCATTTCTTATGTTTTTTTTTTTTCATTCTTCCTGATCGAACAATTAGTATAGAAAGCAAAAAGAAAATATTCGATGAAAAAAAAAAAAATATTGTCATCGCAGTGCATATCTATCATTTTATCTCTATCTTTTCCCAAGTTATTGTCTCTGATGAACAATTTACCGAGTTTTTATTGCCAAATTTTACAATAAAAGATCGATCTATTGTGATAAACAGATAATTTCATTGAGATAACTTTGAACGGCTCAAGAGGTTGATTGTAAACGGTAAATTGCATTTCGATACAAATACATGAATTGAAACTGATTTTCATGGTGATGTATTTTTAGCATTATATTTTTGACTATGTTCCAATTTGGAATTTACAACCATTTAAACTTGCTCACTTTCGTTTTTCATATTTTTCTTTGGAATTATTTTTCACCACTGCTGATTATCTAAACATATCTTTTTACTCCCTTTTCACTTGCATACGTTTTCCTTATTTCGTTTTTGTTAGAAGAAAAACTTCTTAACCAAAATGCATTTTACCAATTCAAATGAGTCAAAGTTTCCCCAGTCGAGTCACTTCTGTTTTTTTATTCATATTCCGTACGTGTATCTTGTGAAATGTGTTTTATTTCTTCAGTAAATATCGCGAGTAAAAGTAGAGAGAAATTTTTCTTTCCCTTAAATGGCTAATATGAACGTTTCGAAAATGCCAGCAGCAATATGTAAACTAAATAATGACAATTTCGTTATAACGAAGAAAGGAAACAAAAAATCCGGAAAAAAAATATACGAAGAAAAATTATTCACGTTTAAATTGCATTGTAAAAGAAAACATTAGCGGGTCTCGATCGATATTCACCCCATTGGTTTCATGGTTTTCAGTAGTTTATATTCCAGGTAGAAAAAAAAAATAAGTAAAAAGGCTATTTTCGGTCGAAGACAACATATCGCACGAAAAATGATTTTTTTTTTTCCAAAATACATACACACACAAACACACACACACACACACACACTAAATGCTGAGAACTAGCAAAAGAAAACAGATCTTTTTATTTGTTATATATGTGACGACGGCGCAAAAAATGTTCATCAATGCAATGATGAATCATTTTACCCCGTTTGTAATAAAAATTATTCCAAAATAGAAATAAACATTTGAACATAAAAAAAAATTGCCATTCACCTCTTTCTTTATTACTTCGTTCGTGTTTCGGGATTTTATTGTTTGTTGCTGCTGTTAACCGATTCTTCCTGTATGTATGTGCAATATGATGAAATCGATAGTTCAGTAATAAACGTTGTGCACCTTTGTTTTGTTTTCTTTGATTCTCTCGCTCTTGCTCTCTTTCACTCTTGTTACGTCTTTCTTTTTTGATTCATCTTTCCTTCATTTCACCATTTCGTTTGAATTCTTTCTTCTGTATTGGTCTTCTCTTGATAGTGTTACTCATCTCTCACTGACAGCCAATATATACCCTTTCGGATCGGGTAAAACGCAGGCAAAAAAGGATTAAAGTTAAATTTCAAAAAAAAAAAAAAAAAAAAAACGATTTCCAAATGTTGCACGCTCAATAGATGTGTTTCTATTATTTTTCCATTTTTTTTTTTTTTGCTACGACAATCGAAGAAAACACGAATAGCTGTAAACAATGAACGTTTCTTATTTTCAACGAAAATAATAGCCGAACAAGAAAAGCAAAGAAAAAAAAAAATAAAATACGCAAAGAAAACGGAAAGATGTAATAATAGTAATAGTTATAAATAAAGCGCTAACCCTGGAAATGGTGATCAAAAATTATTAGTTGGAAAAATGATGAAAAAAGAAAAAAAAAATATTACAAAACGTAACGCACATGCGACTGAGGAAGCGAACAAAGTAAAAGGTTAACATTGGCTTATAGGGCATACAAATGGCGATGTACACCGGGCCATAGCCTTTGTAACCCATTTAACCAACATCCAGCATGAAGTTTGACTCGTCTTTTGCCATCATACGTACAGCCTCTGAAAACGCGTGTCTTAGGGACCGAGCGTTAAGAATTTTTTTTTTTTTTTTCCTTTTTTCTTGAACGGGTTAACTTTTATTTCATGAATTTCACACAAACCACCGAAGCGAACTCTGTCAGAGTGAAATTGTCAATTTTAGTGAAAGTATTGAAATCCTTCAAACAATTCAAATACCATCAATGTTTTTATGCGTTTTTATTTCTATCCGTTCGCATCCTTTGTTTCGTCATTCATTCAGTGAAATGTTTCATTTTAATCTGCTTCATCAGTCTTGAGCGTTAAGGATAAAAGTTGGTGAAATAAGAAAATCCGCATTGCAAAACATGACAAGAGATAGGGTTGAAAGAAATGTGAAAATAAGTGAAAAATAGACGTTTTGATGCACCAATCGATATTAGATTGACAGCATCAAATTGATTCACACGCAATATTTGTTTCGTCGAATTCAATTCCTGTCAATTTTCGTTATATTGTAAAGGTTTTTTTTTTGCTGGAATTTCTAAATGTGTATCAACATTCAGAAAATAGAAAAAAAAAAACTTTTAAATCACAATTACGTGTTTTGAAATCGAGCAATGACTTGAGAGTTGGTTTTCCAGAGTTTACCTTAAATGCACAACTGTTTCATTTGTCGTAAATGTCTTTTGATGCGCGTGCATATCAATGAGTTCATGGATTTGTTGTTTGTGCCTGAGAAAAAATTTCATTCGATTTAAGCGGAAAAAAAATAAATAAAACTTAATGATAAATTATCTCCCTTCAATTTCTAGTCAATGTTTTTATACACGGTTCAAGTCACCGTGTTTTCTTTTCTTCTCTCTCTCTCTCTCTCTCTCTCTCTCTCTCTCTCTCTCGCTCTCTATCTTTTCCTCTAGAGTTGAGGAATTTCCGATGTATATACGTTTATTACCTAATACTTGCTTGATTTGAATGTGCGCTTCAAATTAAAATAAAAAGCCGTTTTCCATTATTATTTATTACAACTGATGCTTGAATATTTTGTAGCATATTTTATTTCAATTTTGACTCGTGTTTTTTTGTTGTTCTTCAACTAAATCCAATTGAAAATGAAAGAAGAGTGAGAGAAAAATAAAATATTGTTTTATTGTAAATTGCTGTTACGAATTTACCTGAAAGCGATGCAAGAAAGATCATGGTACACATTTCCAAGGAGATAAAATGATAGAGCAACCGAATGAAAAGCAATCAAATTCATTACACACACACACACAAGCAAACACATGGCATTAATAAAGTGATTTTTTTTTTCCTGTCTTTTCTCGTCTTCATCATTCGTCTTGTGATTACCGCAAAAGTGACAGGCGGACCAGATAGAGATAGATACACAAACAATAATAACAACAACAACTCAAATACCAAAATTAAAATTAAATGTACGTAATGTATATAGCTGATTGTTGTTGTTATTATCGTTCATTTTTTATTCATTTAATACAAAAAATATTATTCGAAAATATTCAAATGATCATGTGCATGGATTGGGATTTCGTTTTTGCTCGCTCCATGCTACAAAGATCTTAATTCGTTCGACGCTGTGTGTTTTTGTATATTTTTCTTTCTTTTTTTTTTGTTTTTTCTTCGACTTTAACATTCGGCTACCTAATTACCGTTGTGAATGGATTCCATTTGATTTGATTTGATTTGTTTGTTGGTAAATTCAACGGTTTCAGATAATTTCGGGTCTTTTTTTGTCTTGCGCTCTGATTCTCTCCTTGTAAAATAATTAATATACCATTCAATATTTCGAAAACAAGGGATCCGGTTCAAAGTGTTTTTTTTTTTTTCAAAGAAATTCATTTTTTGTTGGTTCAACACTGAACACACGAATGCCAACCAGTATCCAAAATTTGATTGAAAGGTGGAAGAGAAGGAAAAAAAAAATTATGTACGAAACTTGTTTTTAGTTGAATTGTCAATTGTTTTAGTTGTACTTCCTACTGATATTCATAGTTGGATTTTTCCACTATCAGATTAAACTCCAAATCAGCTTTAAACCAATTTTTAAAATCATTTTTTTTTTCTTTTCCTTTTCTTTTCTTTTTTGCTTAAATCTTCTGGAATATATTTGTGTGGCAATTTTTGTAATCTTTGCCTTTTGAAATTGTTCAAATTCGTTGAAATTTTGCCAAATTCAGTAGAGAAATGGACTTCAATTATTGAAAAAATGAAATCGATTCTTAACCCCTTTTTTGGAAAATAATTGCAATTTTGCAACATTTCCCCAACAAAACATTTGAAAATTCAATGAATTTTGATTTTCTTTCACGTTTTTCTCTTGTATACTATTTCTGAAGTTTTTTTCCGTTGAATGTCTAGTAGAATTCAAAACAAATTAAAGAATATTTAATAGAATTTTGCATGTCAATTTGTCACATCAAATGATTTTTTTGATGTAAAGAATTGAAATAACCTTGTCCTGTGTCCAGTGATTACCCAACCACAGTGGTCAAAAATTTGGTATTTCTGCTTTAATTCCAATTTCATGTCATAATTCCATGAAAAAAAAAATGAATCCAAATCCACAAACAGTATGATGCAAACATCACGAGTTTCAAATCCAATTAATTGAACTAACTGAATCGATTTGAAATGTTTCTGAGTTAAAATCACCGTAAATGATCAAGATATTCCAAATATGTGACAACGAAATGAATTAAATCCGCCGAAATTCAGAGTGCCAATGGAAGATAGAGAGGAAAAAATATAGATGAGAATTATTACAAAATAAAACAAGAATGCTGGTTGATATTTCATCAGCGGTCCGTCAAAAAGAACTAGATTAAATAGGTTTAAGTGATGCTTCGTTTACAATTCTGTTGATTTTTTTTTTTTTTTTTTTTTTTTTGAATCAAACGTATGTGAACATTTTTCCCTGCATGTAAAGCATGTATAGAGTATTTGAAGTAATCATGATGTAGCTTTTGTCAAGCATCATGAGATCAAAGCATGAGTAATAATATCATGGTAACAAACGGCAAGAGTAAATGAGAGAAACACAGAGTGAATTGAAAAAAGAAAGACAAAAACGGTCAAATATGTGTAATTATTTGAATTTTTTGAAATGATTAAACGGTTATCTGGCAGATAGACGAGTGGCATAAAGAAGATGAATTAAAAAAAAAAAACTACATTAATGCTGAAACATTTATATATTATTTATTTCAATTTGAAACTATTGTGTGATGTTTTACGTTCATTAGATTCATGCTCACAATTTAATACGTTTTTTTTTTCTCTCCTATATTAGTTATTTTTTGTTGTTGTTGTTGTGTATTTGCATTCTGTCTCGCAACTATAAAATTTTGTGGCTTTCGGACGATGGAATTTTTTTTTCTTCTTCTCTTGTATGTGCTTTCACAGTCCCAAAATGCGCAATCACTTGTAATTTGAATATATATTTCAATATTTCAATCAAAATCAACATATTTTATTTAGTGTTTACTCATTTTTTATTTGCTCTACCTCACTCTCTTCCCTTCTCTCTTTGATCATTCCACTACGTCATTTTGAATTGGTTGAATTTAGTGTGTGGCGATAGCAAAACGTACATTTTTTTTTTCACAATTTATCCGATTGCTAGTATTTATTGTTTTGAATTTGCCGCATTTTTTTTCAATCCCTCTTCTCTCTCTCTCTCTCTCTCTCTCTCTCTCTCTTCTGTCTCTCTATCTCTCTATCCTTCTCATCCAATCTCTTAGTGTATATTTCCAAATGTGTGACGAACAAAGCAATTTATTAATTTTTGTGCATTTAGTCATATTTACGAATGTGAATGTGATCGTTTTTCATGATTTTGATCGTTGGTGTGTGTGTGTATTTTTTTTTTTTTTTTTTGCGAGTCCTTTCGCTGTCCATTAATATTGCCAATTCCGAAATACAATCGACTCATGAGCTTGTTGTGTTTTTCTTCCCTCGTTTGCTTTCCATGAATTTGTTTATTATTTTTACGATCATTTTCGTTCAGCACAAAACTTACCCATATTCATTTGAAATGATCAAATTCAAACACAAACTATAATTTCGGATGGAAACAAAAAAATTAAGTAAAATATAGAAGAGAATTCATGTATATAATATATTAGGAAATATAGTCAATTTAAGTATTCAACATTTCAAAGCTCTGTCTTTTTTTTTTTCTCCATCAATTTACATCTCTTGTTCAGCATTTTTTTTTTTATAGAAAGAAAGGAAAAAAAAACAGCCCGACGTAATGAGCTAAGAGATTTATAAGAAAAAAAAAAACGAGATCTCACCATCGCTTCCAGCAATTTTTAAATTATTTTTCATGAAGAAAAAAACAGCAAAGCATACAAATCTCAACTATGCTCCGTGGTACACCACACAAAAAAAGGCAAATACAGTTGGCTTTTTGTTTCATGATATTTATTCATAAATAATATTAAGTTTTCGGTTGGAATGTTATTTTTTTTTTTGTCTTCTTCTTCTTCTTTTCATTTCATTAAATAGGTTGTCTTTTTGTCCATTGGTTAGCGATAGATATCAAGAGTAAAAAAAAAAAAAAAAAAAATACAACACGCTTTGCCGTAACAAATATATATATTTCCCGGTCAATTTCAATGTAGATTTGTGAATGGATTTTGACCGAAAATAACGCTAATGTGATTGTTTGTGATGAATCAAATACACCGTTTTTATTGACTGCGTGAATTTAGTCAAATTGCCAATAAACACTCCCCAATGGCATCAAATATCGAATACGATAATATATACACAAACACACGAGAAACAAAAAGACAAGACAAGAGAAGAGAAAAGAAGAGAAGAGAGGAAAAAAAACCCAATCAAATTTCATGGAATTTACACGAAACGCTAGTGATTGTTGACCAATAAACAATCTCTTTGATTGGCTGAATGACGATACGTAAATAAGCATGGGCACGTGAACCGCCAATTCTGAAGGATTTTTGGTGATGATCACATCGATCACCTTTCGAAGCGTAAAATTTAATTTGATATTTTAGCAAAGATTTGTTCGATTGTTGGTGTTTGTTATATTATTTGCGCAGGGGTCATTCGATCAATGCTATTATTTATTGTAATGAAACTTAGACTAGGATATTTAATCAATTCAATTTCAATTTGAACTTGTTTAACCGTGTTTCAGTAAATCATCATTTATTCGATGATTTCAATTCACTAAATTTCAAGGGATTTTTTTTTTTGTTTTCATCATCATTTTGACATGTTTTTCTTGTCAGAGAAAGAATCAAGAAAATACGAAAATAAAAAAATTGTCTAAGGAAATTGTTCGTTAAAATGCTCAAAATGCCATAAAAATGTAGTCAAGAAGGAAGTGGCTCAATTTCTTTTAATTTACGTAAAATCATGTAATGTCGCTTCAAAGTTTGAAGTTTCATTCAAATCGAACTCAAATTGAAAATAAAAAGAAACATTTCATGTAAGACGCAAATGCATGATTATTAAATGGAAAAAGATGACATGTTGAAAATACGATTCATCGCGATTGGTATAGTGACGATGAGTTTTTTTTTTCGGTGTTTTTCTCTGAAAATCAATCGAAATTAAAGGTGAAATGCATGAAAAAAGAAAACAAACCACATTGTAACATGGAAATAGAATGGAATAAATATACAACACAAAAAATTGATATAATGTATAATTTTTATTGTTGCGTACGCATATTAATCGACATTCCATATTTTTGTGTTGTTCTCTCTGGTTTTCTTGTTGAATTTCTCAATTCCTTTCAATCAAATAGAAAAATCACGGCAGTGAAAGAGGAAAAAACAAAAACTAAAATGTAAAGAAGTAAAGAGAATAAAAAAAAAGAAAGAAAACAACAACAACATATACCCGGAGTTACGACAAGCGAACAACATAAGAATTAATTCACATTCACTTACAAGCGCGCCAAACGCATTTGCTTTCGTCGCCGCCACCGACGATAATCTATGAAAATGGAAATAATTTTTTTTTTCTTCATTTTTTTTCATTTTTTTTTTTTCATTTGAAATAATATACACGAAAAAAACAGCAAGCAAATGTAGTACTTGGTGCGCGAGACCGAAAAGAGAATGGCTTCTCCAAACAATGATCGAAATCAAAGAGTTTATACACATAATTTTTTTTTTTCTCCACATTCTCTTCGCTTTTTTTTTGTATTGAAACACACCAAAATGAACAGGAATCGTTTTGAATTGAACGCACAAGAACAGCTAAGTTTTCTTGGTATATTTCATCGTTTATTTGTACGGGCATATTCCCGTATCTCTCTATACTTAATATGTCAGTCATATTTTGTGTGTGTGTTTTTTTCACTTCTTTTTTTTCCTTATTTTTTTCTCTTTCTCCTCTATCTATCTTGCTATGATATTAATAACAATAATAAATGATAGAAGATGATCGCTTTACGCAGAAAGATAAATTATTACTCAGTTCAGTTGAGTTGATTCGTTTAGTCGTCATCGTCGTCATCGATTAGACTCTTTCGTCTCTTCTTTTTTTTTTTCTAGCACACAGTATGTCTTCGTCAATTTGTTACATGGATATTGTTTTTTTTCTCTCGTTGTTCAATAAATGTATGAAAATTTTTCCATTTTAAAATGAAAAGAGATCGCAAAATAGAATTTAAAAAAAAAACAACTTTTTTATTGTAATTTTTTTTTTTGTCTTCTTCTTTTTATATTATGGGATTTATTATTAGCATTAAATAGCAATGAAGTGGAGATATCTTGATGAAATTGACGAAAAAAAAGCGCTTAACAAAAATGTAAATGAAACAAAAGGCAAAAATGAAGGCGATCTGAAAGAGCATAATCCATGCCGATGATGAGATGTAGAAAATGGACATATCATAATCACTGAGTCATCAATTCATTGCTGCTCTAAGAAAAAGAGACGTAACCAACAGTGAAGTAGAGAATAAGAGAATCCCAAAAAAAAAAACAGAAAAAAATCTTTATGAAAATAACATCAAATCCACTAAAATGATTCACAAATCGAAACAAACAAATGGCCAACACAAAAACTAGAATCTATTTAATCGTAATGGATTTTTTGGTCAATTTTCTTTGGTCGGCACTTTTTCTGCCCGGTCTTTCTTTCTTACACTCACTCTTACTCTCTCATTCTTGCTCTTGCTCTTTCTCTCTCTCTTTCTCACTCTTTCTCTCTCTCTCTCTCTCTCTCTCTCTCTCTCTCTCTCTCTCTCTCTTTCTATCTATCTCTCTACAATATTGGGTCTCTCGTTTTTCTTGCCATCTTCCTTCATTGTTGGCAATGCATTGCCTGCGAAAATGGATATCAAAAGAAAATGAATATAAGTGAAAAAGGCAACAATGACCGGCCGAACAGCAGCAATAAAAACTACCACACATCGGTCAAATGAAGTGGCATTGATATCAAAAATCAAAATGTACACATAAATCGACATTCACTTTGCATATAATAACTTTTTTTTTCTTTGTCACGTCTTCTACTTATGAAATACATCATAATCGAATTTTATCGCTTGTGTTCCTTATTTTATTTTGTTTTTTTTTCGCTGCATGAAGAATTTTCAGTTTTTGAAAATTCTGCAAAATTCTCAATCAACATTCAATTTTTTCCAACATTTTCCATTGAAATTGATTCAATACCCGATTTGCTCCGGTTTACTTTATCATCATCATAGCAAATACATCATTTATAAAAATTAATTATGTTTTCACATTTCAAATCGTCTCAAATTTTCGATTGAAATTTAATTAAAACCCCTATTTTTTGAACAACTTATGAGGTCGAGTTCAATGTATTATTGGTCAATGAAATAAAATTCATTTCAATTAAGACTAACAATAAATGAAAACCCTTTCACTTGGCTAATCAATTCATAATGGAAAATCAGTTCGCTTAACATCAAATTCATTCAACACGAAGTGTGTAACAATAAAATAAATGTAGAAAATTTGAAAGACGAGAGAAAACAAAAACGACAAGCGACAAAGCACACGAAAACATTTTTCAATAAAAAAAAAAAAAAAAAAAACATGAACATTGTGATTGTATGATCATTGCAATGTTGCCTTGTACACATCATTTATAATCCAATCAAATTTATTTGTGACGAACATATTTTGGAGCATTTGACTTTTGGGAAAAAATAACAACTCTGTCCAACTGAAATATCATACAAAATTCATTATTTCCTTCGTCAAATTTCGTTTTATTTTTTTATTTTTTCTTTCAATTTTTATTTTATCGTTAATTCTTTTTCATTTATTACTTGTTGGTTTTTGTCGCTGGTTTCTTTCACTTTGATGTAATAAATAACAATTGACAACATAAAAAGAACAAACGGAACCAGCGCCAATGAATACCAAATAGATGAAATGAAATGAAAAGAATCAAATTTATAAGTAAAAATTGTAAGTAATAATAAATGGGTACGGAATAGTTGTTCATCCCGCATAATTAAATTCAAAGTAGTATCAACCGGCTAAGCCAAAAAAAAAGAAAAAAAAAAAAAATTATAAGAAGAAAAGAAGAGAAAAAAAATTAGTGATTGCCGATCTAAGAGCAAAGAGGAAGAGAAAAAAAAAAGTTCATTTTATTTGAATATAAATAAATTTTGGGCGATTAGTGCACACCAACGTCAAAAAGTACTTTGACAATGAGATGTCGAGAGAGCGCGACACATGAATATACGCACAGCAATATCTCAATATTCGATTCAAGTAAATTTTAATTTATGACAATATATGCGTTGCGTATAAGCAGATATATGTACTTAGTGAAGAATTGGTTGTCTCTCGCTCTTTCTCTCTCTCTCTCTCTCTCTCTCTCTCTCTCTCTCTCTCTTGTTGCTTCTTATTTGCTTTCAAATCGACCAAGAAATTGTGCCCATGCCAAATCGTCGGAACATAAACGTAACGAAACTAAATGAAAACAATTACTTATTTAATGTAAGCAGTTTTTTATGGTCTTTCACAATTTTATAATATTTTACCGAAAATGGACGACCGCAACGGAAAGACACTGAGCACGTGCAGATGGAGAAAAAGAGAGAGAGAGAGAGAGAGAGAGAGAGAGAGAGAGAGAGAGAGAGAGAGAGAGAGAGATAGATGAAAAAAGAAACGACACTAACAAATATTTTTTGAGATATCATACTGTGGGCAATAATGAGCAAATGCAATCGAAGTACATTAAATTTGTGTCTATTTGTGTGTGTGTGTGTGTGTGTGTGTGTTTGTTTGTACTGAGATCACACGCTTACATGACTCAATAGTTATTGAGCATGTTACATTTTTGTAATTACAACTGGTTATTAATCAATATTAATCTTTTTCCATCTCTTTTTGTTGAAGTCACGGTTTCCTTTCGCTCAATCTAAATATAATCGATGCGATGACATCGATCCATTCTCTTGGAAAGCATAGCAAAGAAAGAGATCGAATGAAGGTTTTAATTTTTTTTTTTTTTTTTTTTTTTTTTTTTGAAAAAACAAAAATAATCAATATTATTTGAAAAAATATGATGGATTCATTAATATTCCAGAATTCTAACAATGTTATATTGTCTTTTTTTTCTTAGATTTCTATTTATTCCATTATCCAAACGAACTTGAATGGTTTCTTCTTCATTTTTGTTCATGTGTATTTCGATAAAGAATTTTGATAAACATGATCAATTCCATTTAATGTACAATTTTAGTGCGTTCAATTAGAAAAATCGTAGCCTCTATATCGTTTCATGATAAACAATTTTATCCGAAGGAGAATCGATTTTTTCAAGAAATGTTAAATCAATTTTTTCCCTTGAAAAGACTGATCAATTTCCTAAAATGATGTGTTGTTATTCCAAAATATAAAAAAAAAGAAGAAATCCTTTGAATTCATCATTTTCACGATTCGTTTCCATAAACGGTGTTATTTTTCAAACAATCTCTGTTTTGTTCACACGAAACAGATACATAAAAAGGTAATTCTTTTCGATTTTCCAATTGTAGCTGACATAAGTGGTCATTTCCATGTTCATTTTTTTTTTTTTTTTTTTATTCATCATCATCATCATCATAACTCTCTTTGAAAAGTTGATCGATCGGCTCGATCTCCATCGAGTGTCCAAAAAGTCAAGAAAAAAAAAAAATTATGTAAGAAGAATTAATGAAAAGAATGAAGAGCATAAATAAAAATGGGAATTTATTCAAATAATAAGAGCGTAGCTGTCAGTATATTTCATTTTGTTCGATTTTGACTGTTTAAGCAATCTGACGATTCATGAAAAAAGACAAGAGAGCATCGACTCTTTTTTGTCGATTCTATGGCAATATTCATAATCACAATTGTGTGAGGAAACATGAAAAAGAGACGAGCCACAAAAACCTATTAGATATTGAAATATTCTTCTCTTTTTTTAAGTAAAAAAAAATTTTTTTTTTCTTTCTGTATTTAATCATTTAATGCGAATGAATAATAATTTTTTGTATGTGTGTGTGTGTGTGTGTGTGTTGTTACTTTATAAAAGTACTAACAATAATAAAAATATGAAATTCGGAGAACGCGCACGAGAGACGAAAGAAATATATATGTATATGAAAAAAAAAAACGGGTAAAACGAGTCATGATTTGATTTTTTTTTTCGCGTTTTAGTTTCGTGTCGATTTCTTTTCAATATTTTCATTATCATCATCATCATTTCATTGGCGATTGTCTTTGCCATGCAAGCCAGATATGGTTTGAAATTGAACGGTGCGAGCACGGCATGGCAAGTAGTCAGTATTATGGCTTAAGTTTCTCAGTCCGAAATTGACGAACAACAAAAAAACAAAAAAAAAAAAAAATAATAATAATAAAAAATTATGAAGAGAAGAAGAAAAAAAAACACAACAACACCGTCTTCATGTATAATTGAAGGTATAATAGAAATGCTATTTATTATAAACGAAACTATTTTCAATTCAAATTTCGGCATTTTTTTTTTCTCTTCATCTCTTACTCTCTCAATGCGCGAACGCCTGTTGTGTGTACTTCATTTTTTGGGAGAATGTATGCAGAGTTTACGGAAAAAAATTGTTTTTTTTTTTCTTGATCATTTCATTTTGGACTGGATTGGAATGTGTGTACAATTTGATCGTGCGGCACTTGCCTATATATTTTACCACAATGTAACAAAGTGATATGTTTTGAACGAAACAATTGGATTTCAAACCAAATCAACACACCTTCTCAAACTGATCGAATACGAAGTCTTTTGACAAAAAAAAAATATTGGTTATATCCGAAAATATAATATGATCCAAACGAACTAACCTCATTGTGTAAAATAGAGATAGAGAGCAAAAAAACGCAAACACATACGTGCAATACAAAACAATGAAAAAAGAGCGAAAAAAAACAAAAGCATACAATCGATTTAGTTTGATTTGTAAAAGTTAATTTGGCTTCATTCATCTGGTTAAATTAAATGAATTGAAACCAGGCGATTGATCTATCGATCGACTAAGTGAGAGAGAGAGAGAGATACCGAGAGAGAAGAACGGTTATGCAAAACAAAACAATTAATAAAAAAAAAACTATGAGTAAAGAGATTGTGAAATGTACTTATGGACGGTAAATTGAAAATAGACAAAATTAAAGAAAAAAGTAAATTAAACGATTTGATTTGTGTGAGAAATCAAATCGATATCTATTGATTTTATATGCAATGATGATATTCAAGGCAAAAAGATGATATGTTGTTGTTGTTGATGATATTCAATTTTTTTTTTTTTTGCCAAAAAAGAAAAAAATATTTTCAATTCGAAAAATTTATCATCAACTATTTATGCAATAATGTGAAGTCTTTTTAAACAAATTAAGGAAGAAAAATAAATTGTTTGAATTTCGTTATTCCCCTGCTTTAATCGCAAGCAAGAGGCAAGAGATCTCTCATCACATCACATTCTTTGCTCAATGTTCATCCAAATAGTCAAAATACAATTTAATAATTCAATTATTGTCAGCCACTCAACAAATCCCATTGAATATTTGACCATTCCTTTTGTTATAACAATTCAGTCAACACCTTTATTTACCGAAATGTTTGCAAACTATTTTGTATTGATCTGTTACCACATACTCCGTAAATAATACAAAATGCATGCCATATTATGGTCATTCTGCCTTTTTCCAATGCATATCGTATTATTCTGGGGTGAATTGTAACAAAACGTATGACAAACAATGAAACAAAACAATAAGAATAAGAATCAATGATGCAGCGACGACAACAGTAAAACAGAAACAACAGAAGAAGAAGAAGAAGAAGAAGAAGAAGAAGAAGAAGAAGAAGAAGAAGAAGAAGAAAAAAAAGAAGAATATGGAAACTTTAGAAGACGAAGAAGAAAAAGAGGATGATGAAATAATATATATTGCTTAACATTAAGTAATTGCTTGTGTGTGTGCTAAGCGCATTTGGTTTATGTCTATTTTTGATATTTTTTATGCATATTCGTCTTCGGCATGCACATATTGCCAATTTGCACACAAGGACGTAACGCAAAACCATTGAATAAATCAAAGTGTATCGTTCAATAGTCGATACGATCATTCAAATACATCCTTGTGATCGGCATGCATACACATACACCGTATGGATTTAATTGAATCGAATTGAATCAATGCAAGTAAACAGAGGAGCCAAAAAAAACAACAACAACAACAGTTGAGTAGGGCTGAGATGCAGAATAGATGCGATGAATTATTCACAAAAAGGCAAAAAAAAAAAAAAAATGCATACTACAACAAAAGAAGACATCAATCGCATCGACATTAATTCCGTTCCCATTCATATCGACAACACTTCACAAGAGCGGCTGTCTTTTTTTCCATACAACTTCAAAAATGGAAATGAATCCGTGTGGAATTTTAATGCATGCATTCAAAGATTTTTTTTTTTTTTTCGTCAATTATTTATGAAAAATTTGCATAAAATATCGTTTTTCTAACCCTAAGTGGATTTAGCTATAACGAAATGTACTTTTTGTACATGCGCGTGTATGTTTTTTTTGCCCGTCTTTCGATTTAATGCCAGTTATTTCGATCGTTGAAATTTCAAACAAAATACAATATTAACATTTTTTTTTTTTTTTTTTTTTTTTTATTTGCCTGCATTAAGTAAGTCGACAAACATTCAAATTGATTTTGATTTTTATTACTGGTCTCATATTTCTCAATGCAAATCTCAATTAATGTTCGCTATAACATGAAAAAAGTTCCATAGAAATTCAGTTGAAATTGAAACGAGTTTTGGTTGTTTTGTTTTTTTTTTTTTTTTTTTTTTTTTTTTTTTTTTTGTCGAGAAATAGGCGGTGATCATTTTTCCACTAAATACTAAAAAAACGATCCCAAAGTGGTATCGTCAATTGTGATTGGCTGGTTAAAAAAGTGTGTTTACTATTTCAATTGCTAAATGTTTATGATAGAAATAGTTTTTTTTATTTGAACTAAAAATTTTTCAACATTTTTTACCCTAAATACGTGGCAAAAAATGACAAAAACTGGGAATAAAGTTCTGCAATTGGCCCTTTAAACTGTGCAAATTGTATAAAGATCATCGTTCAGTCTATTCCAAGCAACATTGCCATCGCAATACACTAACATTTTGAGATATACATCACATCCATTTTTTTTTCTCCATTATTTGCCTCGCTCGTTTCGCTGAAATGAATTTACTTTTAGGGGAATTTCAACGATAATTTAAACAAAACGATGTAAAAAAAAAAATATATGTATAGACCCGGCGCACATTCAATTTTCGTTTGAAATGAATGGAAAATAGTGGAAAAAAATGTAGTCACGAAGAGACGCGCATTGGATTTAATAATTTGTATACATTTTGATTACCCCTTTCACAATGTTCCCTCATTTTCATTTCCGAATCTATTTCGATTTTACGTTGAATTTTCATGCGCAACAGCAGCCGTACACATATACTCATCAACTGGCACTGTAAATATACTTTACGCACATTCGATCCTTCTTTTTTTGTTCAACAGAGAGACGATGCATTAAAAAATCTCCTGCGTTTTGTACCCTCTCTGTGTGTTTTTTTTTCTCTATTTTGGATGAAAAAAAAAGAGAAAAGCAAATACAAGGTCGATCGAAATGAAAGAAGAGTGAAAAGAATAAAAAAAAAAAACACAATTCACTACAAATAAAATTGAATCGAATATACGTGTGATTTGGCATTTAAAAAAAAAAAAGGTCTATTTGTGATCCTTTTCAAAGAATAAAAACTTGGTACTTTTTCTTCCCCATTTTTTCTTCGATCTTTCTTTCTCTTTTTCTTGAAATAAATGCATTTGTATTAATGCGCAATGCGTTATACGGTTCTTTTTTTTTTTTTTTTTTATTAATTCTTCTCTTTCTCTCAAATCTCATGCGTTTTTTACGATTTTGCTTTTTTTGAAACATATCGTCTCTAAGAAACGCGACGAGACAAAGATGCGTACGAGTTAAGTTACTTCCTGATCATTTTTTAAAAATCAGTTCAATTCGAACAATCATTGACACAAGAAGGTCCTGTTTTACTTGAATTTTCTCGTGTTTTACTTTGTTGTGCACATTTTTTTTCTCTTGTTTATCGTAAATTCTTTTTATTTTAGACAAAATAAACTTGCTTATTGTAATACATTTTGCATTGCAATTAATTTATTTTTGCTATTTGTTGTTACTATTTTTTTTTTTTTTTGCGTGTGTGGATTTCTTATTTAGCGAAATAATTCGTGCGTTTATGTTTGCTGCTTGAGATAAAAGTTTTCATTGTGATTTTATGAATAATTTTTGAATAAAAAAAAAAAAAAAAAAAAAATTTGTCACGAAATTCTACATTTTACAAAATCCGGACAAACCTAAGTGTTTCTTTGGATTTTTCTTAACCAATTATCAAGAAAAAAAATCCTCTTTTTATGCAAAGAAAAAAAAAATTATCCAAAGAAAAATGGAAGTGCAACCGCAATTAAATCAATTAACTCAATTTTGGTTATCACAATTGAGTCAAATGCATCAATTTAACAGCACTTTAAATAATCAATCAAATGATAATAGTGAATCAGCAAACATAAATGAAACGAATGAATTATATAGTGATGCTAATGCATGCAAGCAAAATATTGATTCACAATTAGCCAGTTTATTTAATCAAAATAATGAAAATTTTCTTGCAGCGCTTTTGAAAAAGGGTGCCAATCAATCGACACAATCAACACAAAAGCAACAACAGAATGCTTTAGTGCCGCCCACACCGCCACGAACACCAATCACTCCGTCCGCTCAGCATCAACAGGTGATTTGTTTTTTTTTTTTTCTTCTCTTTTTTTACTTGTTTATTTTGCATATTTTACATTTCCACGTTTTTTCGTAAACCTTGTTGGAGCGTGAGCTCTACACACCGTGTAATACAACATTCACTCTTTGCTCATGGTGTTGCTATATATTGTCACGCTTCAACTATTTGACACAGCCTCAAAATGATTATTGTGCACTCATTTCGGAATTTTTCAATTCAAATCAATGAAAAGATTTACATTTTATAAACACCAATCCCGATAGAGTACGATTTTTCTGTGCGAAATGTAAAGCGTTTTTTATGTGCGTGCGTGTGTGTGTGTTTTTTGATAAATTTGAAATTTTTTTTTGAAAAACTGTTGAATGAATTGAAAATACTGAAATTTTTTCATTTTTTTTTTTTTTTTTTTTTTTTTTTTTTTTGCTTTTTGCAATCAAATAGATGACTGACGGTGTAAGTGATGACGATGATAATTGTGAAAATAAATCAGTGGATTCGATGGCGAATCGCAAGCGAAAATTGAATATAATTTTAGGTTCAAATAAGCGAATGCATGTGGAGTTGCCGATCAAAACTGAAACCGATGTTGATTCGGACAGTAACAATGAGAACAATGATCGTGCCACCAGTCTTAATGACAATGACGACGGTGCTAGCAGCCGAATGAGCGATTTTGATGATGGTCAGTGGAATTAATTTTTTGTTTTTGTTTTTTTTTTTTTGTTCCTGCTTATATTCGTTTTCATGTTATTTTTGTTTTATTTCAATACAATTTTTCGTCAATTAAAGCCAATAAATTCACAATATAGTTCATTTTATTGAAATTTTAAAGTTCAAAGAAATTGTTAATTTATTGGAATTTGAAATGACGAAACAAAAAATCAACGATTGTTCAGGCAAAATTTTTGAAAGATATTTCTTGAAATTCTTTGCTTGGTTTCTAAGCGAAGTAATTTTTTTCCAACGACCCTTGAACTTATCGTAGTTTTGTAGTCTAAGAATGAATAATATGCTTTAAATTTATCAAAAAAAAAAAAAAAAAAACAAATGATTCATGGTCATTAGTTTAATTCAAATCACGTGACAATATTTTACAATGGATTTTTATTAATCTTAGTATGGTATTTTGCTTTTTTTTTTCGTCTCTTCGTTTTGTGTAAATAGGAAATGCGTCATTGAAGAATCGTGCGTTCACTGACACCAACGATGCATCATTCGATTCATCATATTCGGCATATTTACAAGAAACAAAACAACAATTGGCTAAAACCGTACAACCAACACTCAATTTATCGCAATCATTATCGAATATTGTCGATGTATCTGGACTTAGTTTAGCTAAGGATGCATACTTTGAAAAGCCATCAATGGTAAGTGGAAAATCAAAATTAGTGCAGAAAATTCACAAAAAATTTACTTAGATTTAATACAATTGAATTCTGAAATGCGAAAATTTTATTTTTGCAAATTGAAAATTCAATCTCTCGGGTTGCACACTTTTTTTTTTTTTTGCGTTAACGGTGAATGGTTTCCCCTCCATGTATTCGCATCACCAAATTGTATTATATGAACGAGCATATTACATAACATAAGCTTAGTATGCATTTGAAATGCGTACGGATTTGTAAACGGAACACAGGAAAGACA
The DNA here is from genome assembly GCA_029041755.1 of Resseliella maxima. NCBI lineage: Eukaryota > Metazoa > Arthropoda > Insecta > Diptera > Cecidomyiidae > Resseliella > Resseliella maxima. The sequence goes on along the minus strand of JAQOWM010000073.1, from coordinate 2,013,500 downwards.
CGAGAGAGTCTGTATGAAATAGAGAGTGGCTAATAGGTAGATCAAATTAAATGTGACACAGAACTCAGACGCAAACAGAGGGAGAAAAAGAGAGAAGGAAAAGGACAAGGTGTAGAAAAGTGTTTGTGTATATTTATTTTTCGAATAATGTGAGTGCAATGCTTAAGAGAGTGTAAAAGACCTTTGACCATTATGTTAACCATCTTAATATCTTGGCTAATCGATCAATTTAGTATATTGTACTATATTCATCTTTCTAACATCTTCTTATTTATTTTTCATTTTTTTTTTTTTTTTTTTTTTTGTCTTTTATCCCTAAATAGAGTTTTCTTTCACCGGCGGCGACCGCATTGAAAATGGTCACCATGCAAGGTGATGAAAGTAAATTGATCGGTAAGTGTTAATATTTATCTAAATATTAAATAGATTAATGGGCGTTAATTCTGTTAATAATTGAATTTTTGTCAATTGGAATTGAGAGTTCAAAGTGAATTGTGCAAATTAAAAAATAAAAAATAAAATAAAAATAAGAAATGTGTGTAAATGCGCGTTTACGCATTAATATATGTACGGAAATGATGATGTGATTAACTAATTTAATAAAATTCAATGTGCATCGTTTGTGATTGTATTTTTCCTCCAATTTTATTTCACACAAATTCTATGAAAACGACTAAAAAAGCAATTTAAATGCTTGTCTACATACATTTAGACAAAACGAATCAGCAGAAAAGAATGGAAACGATAATAAAAAATATACGAAAAAAAAAAAAAACACCGAATCAACGCTCATAAAATGTAGATTGATTGAAATATTTCAGTTATTGCAATGGGCAAACGCTAGAGAGAGAGAGAGAGAGAGAGAGAGAGAGAGAGAGAGAGAGAGAGAAAGAGCGCAAAACACACAAGTGTCGTCAAAACTATTGGATTTTATAAACAAAATTGTTTTTTTCCACAAAAAGACAAACAAACAAATTTATAAAAACGAATGCCTCATGAATGGAATGGAATAAAGTGAATTGAATGATGTTTTATGTTGGAATGTGCGTCAAGCATACAGTGCGAAGCAAGAGAATTGGTGACAAAATTGACCGTAAAAAAAGCGAATTGTGTGTATATGGTTTCACTTGTTGAATGGGATGCGAGCAAATGAAATACAATTCAGTGCTCATACAGTGTTTTTTTTTTTTTTGGTTGAATTTGTGCGTCGTGCGATTCCCACGATTGGTTAATTGATTGTCTAAATTAGGTCTATTACTTTAAATTATCCAGAAGTGAAGTCCCATGCAGCATTTTTTCCGTGACTTTTTGTACAAATTTCGTTGATTTGATCATTTCCGTCTATGCAAAATGATTGTTATAAAAGTGTTTTATGGGCGACGCATTGTGTGTGTGTGTGTGTGTGTGTGCGACATTTTTTTCCCCAAATTGACGCTGTTGTAGTTCTTTGTTACGGTTTTTTATGAGCTCTGCTTTTATTGAATGTAGTCCATTTTCAATGGCATTATCTCTATAATGTACATTTTATGTATGCACATACACACATCATTTTCCCCACAAAATTCCATACAAAAAAATCACAAATGATTCTTAGTGTCTGCGAGCGTTATTCACAGTATTTTATTTTATTTTTTTTTTTTTTTTTTTCATTTCTTGCTAAATTTATATCATTTAATAAAAAGGCACACACAATGCATTGTCATGAATGTAGCTGAAATCACAATAAACTCAATTCCAGAAAATTAAACCATCAACATACAAATGATTTCCGTGCCAAGCGATCATATACAATTTTACAAAATACACACACATTTTTTATATTTATTCTGATATTATTACAGTTCAGTTGATTCTCCGTTGATTGATTTATAGTTTTCATCATTTTCTATTTTTTTTCTATCTCCCTCTCTCTCTCTCTCTATCCATCATTTTTCTAAAATAATTAATTAGATTCGGGCAAATACCTCTCGAAATATTCATCATTTATGGAATGCAACCATGATCAATGCGCTATTGATAAGCTGAGAGAACATTTTCACTGTTTGGATATTTTATGTATGAATGTAAACAAAGTATTATGCAAACGTGAAGAAGTTCTACGGCATTTAAAATGGCATAAAAAACGAAATGAAAGTTTAAATCATGGATTTTTACGATTCTCATCAACCGATGATTGTTCCATTCAATTTGGCGAATGTCAACATAATGGAAAACAAACTCATTATCACTGTTTACAAGGCAATTGCGATAAAGTTTATATAAGCACCAGCGATGTTCAAATGCATTCAAATTATCATCGCAAAGATTCGGCCATCATGCAAGAAGGGTAAGTGGTTTTTTGATTTGTTTTATTTTCATATTCATTTGAACAATTTCTTTTTTTTTTTTTTTTTGTTTTTAATTTGAAATCTCCAATGAATAACGACATTTTCACAAACATTTGTTAGGTTTCAACGTTTCCGTGCAACTGAAGAATGTAGTGCTGATTTTTGTAGCTTTGCTGGTCAACGTACCACACATTTCCATTGCATTCGTGACAGCTGTAACTATACATTCAAAAATAAAGCTGAAATGGGTATGCATTTTTTTTCTCTTCATTTCTTTAAACTACACTTTTTTTTGTATTTGAAGAAGAAATCATTTCTTTTTTCTTTTACAATTCATTTGAACGAGAATTCGAAAAAAAAAAAAACAATTCAATATATCAAATGAATTTTTATTCGAAATTTTTAAGATTTACCCAAATCAAAACTAATTCAAATGCCATAAATTTGACTTTCAGAAAAGCACAAAACGTATCACATTAAAGATGAACTTTTGGCACGTGATGGTTTTAAAAAGTTCATGAAAAATGAACCATGTTCATTTGAGCGTTGTCGTTTTTCACTTCAATGCAATCATATTCATTGCGTTCGAGAAAATTGCTATTATGTATTGCATTCAAGTGGTCAATTATTAAGTCACAAGCGTAAACATGAACGTATTGATTCGGAGCAAGCATATCAGCAATTTAAAATGACGCAAAAAACGGATGGTGGTGATATTGAAATGCGATCATCTGAACCATCCAGTTCAAAGCAATTGTCACAATTTCCAACTGGTCTATCCACATTGCTTACAAATTATACGGGTGATGAATCATTATTAAATACTGAATCAATGGAAATTTTGCAACAGCTTCAATTTCAAAAACAAGCTTTACTTCAAAATCAATCCAAAGTAGCTGCATCGCTTATTGGCAAAACCAATGATGATGACATTTTATCGGATAATAACAACTATGATGCCATTGATTCAGCAATACCAAAGTCATTTATTCAAAATGCTAGCGCCACAATTGGACGTTCAATTACATCTGCCGAACTTGAACAATTAAAGCAAATTTATTCGGCCGCTGAAAATGCCAAACAAAAACAAATTAACGCCTTGCTATTTGCACAAAATAATTTCAATAGTGCTGATCAAGCTGAACCACTTAATTTAAATTTAAAGAAAGAACAAAAAGACAATGTAAATGTATCATTGTTATCGGCTGTCGTACAAAAAATGCAAAATCAAAACCAAAATATGCCAACTAATTTGCAACAAATCACTTCCATTGATGGGCTATTTAATCGCAAACGTGGACGTCCACCAAAGAATCGAGTCGTTGAAGTGTATGGAAATGTAAGTAAAGTTTTTTATTCATCGAATCATAATTCATTTTCAATTTGATTTAAATTTTGAATTTTTTTTTTTTTTTCACATTGCTTAGGTTCAAACACAAAATCGACCGCAGGCAATTTTTACAAGTTTTAAATTGGAGAAAAATGGTAAAGCATCATCGCCATTGCCATCTGATCAGAGTTTTCGCGCAAAAACGCCATTAAATCAAACGCCAGAAAATCATGGCGATGAAAGTAGCGCATCGAAAGAGTCACCATCAAATTTTTCAATGCATCGTCTCAGTGATTCCGGTGGAAGTGGATGCGGTGGTAGTGGAAATGTAAGTGGCAATAGCGATCGCAAACGACGATTATCATTTTCATCATCACCATCAAATGACAATGAAAAATTGTCAATTGTTCGCGCTGCTGGCACATTTTTTCCACAAAACTGTGACAATGAGAGTGAATCATCGCCACCGGTTAGTTCCCGACGTAAATCAAAAGATAGCATTGATTTTTCGAAAAAGTGTAACATTTCCGAATGCAATCAACAAAATGATTCGCATTTTCATTGCGATGATTGCTCTGAGGTATGTATTAAATTGTTCCAATTTTTTCGCAGAAAAACAAAAATCCACTTTTTCTCAAAATCTTTTTTTTTTCTTTTTTTTTTCATTTCCATTTCCAATGAATTTTATAGGTTTTTGATGATGAATCAAAGTTAATGAATCACTCAGTGAAGCATAAAACAGCTGAATCAATATCTAGCCAAGAGAGCGATCCATCACATGAATTGATGCAAAACTTTGCTAAACAAATGGCAAAACAAACGGAAATGTTCAATATGGAATCATTCATGAATCCAGCGGCAAGTGTTATTTCAAATTTGGCATCATTAAATCAAAATCAATTGGGAATGAGCGGTGATGGGTTCTCATTTAGCGATCAATTGTCCGCACAAATTCAAACATTATGCTTAGCTCAATTGGCCGCATTATATCAAAATAATCCAATGATGTATCAACATTTGTATCCATTGCTTGGTGCTGTTGAACAATTAAAACAACAAGATCCACAGCGCATGTTTATGCAGCAAACAGCAAATCCATTGCAAATGAATAATCCATTTGGTGGTGCATTTGATTTATCGAATCTTGCTGTTTCAAATGCAAATCCAACGGTTGCTAATGCATCAGCAAAATTACAACGACAAATTCCAAAATTGAGTGGTAAAAATGATATGAAAACCACTAAAGTTGCATCGACCAGCAGTGATATGTCATCAAATCGAAATTCGGGCAATTTTAAAATCTTCAAAGATGAACCAATTCCAAAAGGATATTTAAAATTTCGATTTAACGAAGATTGCGGCTTTTCTCAATGCGGTTATTCGAATCTTCAGAGTCATTTTCACTGTTGTCGCACCGATTGTCACTACAGTTTCTGTGATAAAACTCGCTTTGTGCAGCATACTGCTCGTCATGAACGCTTGGATAAATTGATGGGCGATGATTTCAAACAGTATCGAGCGAATATGAGTTGCGGTCATGATGAATGTGTCTATAAAAATAATTTGGGTAAGAAAAATGCCTTTTTTTTTGTTTTTGTTTTTCTTTTTCTTTGTTCCAAATCATCATATTTTTCACTTTATTTTATTTTAAATTGATTTCGTTTTTCGATTTTTCATTCAAATAGGCGCAAATAATAAATCTTCACATTTCCATTGTTTAAAATGTGATTTCATATGCTCGGATACAAATAAAGTTGTCGCTCATCGACGTCATCACAGCAAATTGGAGTACATTCGTACAGCCGGTTTTCGTAAAGTAGCTAATAATGAACCATGTAATCTTCAAACAAAAAAATCATTTGATGAAAATGACGACGAGAATACCAACGGCGAAAATGATGAATGTGAAGAGAACAATACAACAGCGACGGAATGTATTTATAGCATGAAACAAACACATTATCACTGTTTGATTTGTGATTGTGCAGTGCTTAGTCGAGCTCAGCTCAGTTCACATCAACACAAATAAAATTTATTAAGCAACAATTATTATTTGAATAATTAGATTGAATATACCTCAAATCGCATTCTTGTGCAAAGCAACAAATTGAATGACGACTCTGTATTGTTATCACAAAATTAAAAATTGAAACCTACTACCACATAATATTCAAATCAATTAAATATAAATTCCATGAAAATCTCAATTTATTTCCACATTTTCCCCATGCAGTCAAGTAATAAATTTTTAAATTCTTATTGCACAAAAGAAATTTCACATTCAAATAATGTGTAAATATTTTGAGATTTTCCACATAAATAAACACATATTTTGTTTTTTCTACAAGGTAGAAAGCGAAACAGTTCATAATGATTTAAATCACTCAATTATAGATTTAATGAGAATTTCATAAATAATTTATTGGTTTGTAAGTTTAAAACATACTCTATAGGTTACATTTTTATACGAAGTTAATAAAGATTTACTTTAGATTACAATAAATAAATGTTTCAAATGAAACGATTTCAGATTTTGTTTCTATTTTTTTTTTTAGCGGTAATTGAATCCTTCATAATAAATAGTTACTGTAAAAGCATTTAACTTCTAAACTCTTGAAAGAGAAATATTGTTTCTCAGTTTATCTTAACTTTTGAACTTTTTATGCATATAAATTCAATTATTTCTCTCATTGTTTGATTTTCCACGAGTTGAATATCTGACGAAATACGTTTTATGAAACGTACACATTCAGCACAGATTGAAGGAAACATACATTAGGGTGCATCGAATTTCCAAAAATAAATAAACTTAAAGAGTGGCTATGGATTATTTAGAATTGGTTTTCGCTTTTTCAAATGATCTACTTGAACTAAGCGGCCTTCTCTGAGTGTGCCAACAAGAGGCAATGTGAATTAATCTCGTTGCATTACTTCACCCTGTTTATGGCCAACGCATGGAAATTATCTGATAAATTGATTGGTTTAATTCAGTTTTTAAATTTATAAATGCATATCAATTCTTAATTTCTCAAGTCAGTTGCACCAGGGGCAAGACGCTTCGTATTCAACTTAAATCCACATTACATGCAATGAGCGAATCTGATGATAACAAACATCACTACTTATATTGCCTCTATTCACTCTGAAAGTTACATTGTTTCCTACAGTTTTGACAAGCGTCATATTTTTTAATCCCTTGATTTTATGTGACATGCTATATGAACAGCTCAGACGAAAAATGTTATGTAGAAAAGTTCCGTGGAAAAATGTTCTCTCTCCTAAATAAAATGTACATATTGAGCTGTTCATATGGCGTAAACGCATCCAAACTAGGAGATTGACCACATTTGAATTGATCTTTCATGACCAAAATTATGATGGATGAGAAATATTTCGAAAGTTCCAATCGGTTAATTCTATTTCGACCATTTTCTCAATAAATTTAATAACGATATTAACTCATAAGTAATTCATTATCATATCGCAAACCGTCATTTCAACTAGTACGACTTACAATTACTTGTTTCTATTTATTCATTTGCTTATTGTGTATTCACCTATTTATTTCACTTTCTGAAAATGTATAAAACCATTAAAAAAATTATAAAGTTTTTTTTAGAGAAATTCCGTCAAATTTTACACGAAAAATTAATTAATTCATTTATTATAATAAAATACACACAAAGAAATAATGATCAAAAAGCAACAAAATTTTTATTCGCCAATTAACATGAAAAGGTATTTGATCAATTTAGTTGCTGTTAATAAACGATTTATCAACTTTTTTTGCCCATTTGGATATTATAAATGGTCATAAATCATATGGCGTTTGGTTTAAATTATTTTTCGCATTAATGTCGGCTCCATATTCAATAAGTAATTTCATAAATTCTCTATGACCTAAAAAAAAAGCTTTAAATAATTTCTTCTACTTATTACATTGCAATATTTACCCCATCTAGAGGCCTAAAATGAAATGATAAATAACGGAAGAAAGAGAATTATTGACTGATTAAGTAATGCGTACATCTAGGCGTACATTCAGAGGTGTCAACGAACAACGAACACATCCAATGTTCTTTGCTTTGATCGTTCGTATGGAAAATTTCATTCTACGAACGAACATGTTCAATGTGGAATTTCTCGGAAAAACAAATACTCAATCATTCCTACTTCTTTATATATAATGGACGCTTTTCTCATACAAAATATTATCTGCCAACAAATTTCATATTTTTCATTAGTTTTCACGTACAAACGGACAAACGGCAACTAACGAACGAACAAATATTAAAAAAAAAATAACGAACAAACATGTGGCGAACGGACGTTCATTGATACCTCAGAAAGTCAGAATTTGAAGTTAATGAAAATTTTCTATTTCATATAGTTCATCTTACCTCATGAAGTACAGAATCGCCATTGTAGTTTTTAGCATTAACATTTAGTCCACAATCAATAAGAAATTTAATGAATTTTCTTTGACCTGAAAAAACAAGCCTTAAATATTGTATTTTCTTCTACTTTTTACAATCCAGTATTTACCACTTTTAGCGGCCTAAAATGAATTAAAGAATGAAAAAAGGAAGAGAATTATTGCCAATAAGAAATGGATACATTTAGAGGTCCATTATGCGAAACACTCATCATCTTACCATATGAAGTAGTGTATTGCCTTCGTTGGTTGTAGCATTAACATTGGCTCCGTTCTCAATAAGAATCTTTACAATGTCCGTTTCACCTGAACAAGAAATGTTTAAAGTATTTCTTTTTATTACGAAACTTCAAATTATTACCACTTCTCACAGCCCGAAAAAGTGGCGTTTCTCCACGTTCAGCTTCGGCATTAACATTAGCTCCATTTTCAATCAATAATTTGGCAGTTTCTGGAATAACTGAATAAAGGAATTAAAATTAATCTGAACCAATGCATTTTGCGTTCCAAAAAATGATCAAATGATTTTCAAATGTACACGCAGCCAGGTAAAGTTCAATTTTTCTATAAAATAGTAGAAAAAGTGTATAAAACCCTCCGTTGGAGAACTGTATAGAAAAACTGCACGTCAACGGTGTAGCCGAACGATTTCCAAATGAAATTTCAAATGTGTGCAGTTTCAGGTATATTTCGTCGATTTCCTTCCACTTTGATTAAGTTTTGACGATTTCAGTTCCCCACCAATAGTGAACCCATTCATTTTTGGTCAACCGCTGACGGGGGAACCGAAATAGCAAAAACATACGAAAAGACTGTATTTTATTAACAATGTATGAGTTGAGCACAATTTGGAAATCACTTAGCCACATTTGGAATGCAAAATTGATTTTTCCAGTTAATATTTCATTTCAAAATTTCTCACAAATTGGTCCATGAAGCGCCCTGTCATTAAAATTGTCTGCGGCATTAACATTTGCTCCATGTTCAATAAGAAACTTCAAAATATCCGGATTTCCTAAAATGGTAAGTCAAAGTCCAAAATAAAAAGAAAAAAAAAATAAAAATGTACGAAACATTTCGAACAATTACCAAAGGATACAGCTGAAAAAATGGGTGTTCCATTAAATTCATTTCTATCATTAACATTTGCTCCGTGATCTAGAAGAATCTTGACAATATCGGTATTGGCTGAAAAAGTAAGTTTTAAAATAGTTCACAGTAAGAATCAATTAAAGACTTAGAACTGCCATTGATCGCTTGTTCGTTATAGATATGCGTTCGTAAATTTTTTTTTTTTTCATTTTTGTTCGTTCGTTCGCTCTAAGAATTTTGTTTTACAAACGAACAGCTTCCATCACCCAAAGCTAAAATCCAATGGAATCCATATTGGAAGTTTTGAAATTTAGGTCGAATCCTAATTATCCTCAGCCAAATATCCGCTGGCTTTGCACTTTGAGCCATGGAAGCTATTTGTTCATAAGACGAAATACTACGAAAGAACGAACATTGCATGTCTTCGTTGCTCTGCACTTACGTGAGAATACAGTTTCAAATATGGGCGTGTCATTGAACTTCGCTCTGGCATTAACATTGGCTCCATTTTTTAGAAGATATCTAACTAAAACTTCATGACCTGAATTGGTAATTGAAATTAGTGTTAGGATTCCTATTTTGGCAACAGATGATTCAGATAACTACCCTGATTCACAGCCAAATGAAGTGGCGTCATTCTATCTTCATCTCCAGCGTTGATATCAGCACCATGCTCGATAAATAGTTTCACAATGTCCAAATTTCCTTAGATGATAAATCATGAAAATTTGGTTCAATTTACAATATTCCTCGAGATTAAATTGTTATCTGAAGAAGCATTAATTTCTTCAAATTTCTCCCCATTGACGATTACATCGTTCTAAACCAAATGTATCCAAATGATAATAATCATTCTTTTCGAATACCTTTGCTTGCAGCCTTGTGAAGCGGAAATCCATCAGTTAAATTAGATCCTTGTTCAATAAGAGATTTAACTGCGTCTACATCGTCTGCAATTATTTATCAAATCGCAATCATTATTATGTGAAGTGATGATAGCAAAAGAGAGATATATTTCCAAATAAAAATTCATCATTTACCTTGTTCTATAGCTGAAAGAAGCGTTGAATTCTTTTTGCTGGACAAATTAGTTGCGCCTTGTTGAGATAAAAATACACACATAAACAATTAAAGAAATAAATACACTTTAAGTTCTATTCCATAATCGATCAACCAAATCAAAATATGAATATTCACTTTGAAAATATATTTTATTCATACCTGAGCAAACGTCAATGATTAAAACTGAAATGAATATTACTAAAAACCTCATTGTTTCGTGTCTTCTGGCTACAATATTCATATGAAATCAAATCAAATCAAATTGTGTTCAATGAAATTGACCTTTTCTTCTTTTTTATAATGAAAATCCCTTGTTTTCTGAACCGAAGTTGAAACTAAAATGATTCAAACGCTATCAATACCATGTTTAAATAAAATTTGGTTTTCAATATATGTTTTTATGCGAAAGGAACAGGTTTGCAATGACTAATGTGATTCAATATAATTCATGAATGAAAGATTTCTTTATTGGAAACCGTCTTATGAAAGTCATTACAATAATTCTGAGAAAGCTCAAATAAAATTTTGTCCAAATATTGGCATATAATCACGACATTTAGACGTGAATGATTAAAGTATTTATGTGTAGCAATTTAGTAATGAATGGAATTGGAAGTTGTGGACATTTTTTTCTAATAGTAACAGTTTTTTTGACATCAATAAACTTGTTTTGGTATAGATGCAAACAAATGAGCGTAGTACAAGTGTAAGCGATATAACTCACAAGTTGAATCAACAAATTGTTCTGCAAACAACTTTTTATAATTTATGCAAAACATGAAATCAGAGATAGAGCAAAATATCGAGTCAATAGATAAATTCAATCAACTCATCTTTGAATAGTTTGTTTTTAGTTTTATTGAATATTTGCGTTATGCTGAACTAATTTTTGAATTTGAAATCATAATAGAGTAAAATAATATAATAATGATTGGGACTATAGTAGTAGTAGTGTTGCTTTGCTGAAGGTGGTTTATTAGGTTGATCAATTTTAAATCATATAATTATTTGATAATAACTACAGAGTGAGGCACTCGAAGTGATGATACATACGATGATATCTTTGCCATTTATCGACAGATTTTATTAATCGAAACTGAAAAATATTGAGATGGCATTGGCATGAAAAAAGTACTCCTACTCTACTGTCGAAATCAAATTGCGTATTTATTTTAATTAACAATGTCGTACAAACTAGATTTACGCAAGTCTGTTTCAAACCTCTTTGGCGAACTAAAAACAAGCCAATTTCACTTGCAACAATATTTAACGTTATACGGGATTTTCGGAAAAGTAAACAACCAGATCTGGTCGTCCACCAAAATTAAGTGTCAGAACAACGAAAAAACTGCTATCAAGTGTGAAAAACAAGATTGGTCAGTCAACACGGCAATTAGCACGTAAATTTGGTGTTTGTGATAAAACAGTTTACCAAAATATACAGCCAGACAACTCGAAATAATACCAAAATGTTACCGTGCACTTCGTGATAAACACTTTGCAAATGGAAAATTCATCGTTTTGGATGATGAATCTTACTTCAATTTTTCGCAACATGAAATGAGTGGAAATGATGGTTTTTACACTGATGACATTGACCAAATGGAGCTACTGCGATAAATTCTGACACTTATATCAACTAATGAAATTGAAGCAATTCATCGAAAAATATCACAATCAAGACGAAATCATGTTTTGGCCGGATCTTGTAAGCAGCCATTATGCCAAAAAAACGTTAGAGCAAAATATACCATATGTACCGAAAAAAGACAATCTAAGTCTTTAATTGAGTTTTGAAAATAGAAACGATTTATTCTTACTGTGAACTGTTTTAAAACTTACTTTTTCAGCCAATACCGATATTGTCAAGATTCTTCTAGATCACGGAGCAAATGTTAATGATAGAATTTATTTAATGAAACACCCATTTTTTCAGCTGTATCCTTTGGTAATTGTTCGAAATGTTTCGTACATTTTTAGTTTTTTTTTTTTTGGTCCATGTTCAATAAGAAACTTTGACTTACCATTTTAGGAAATCCGGATATTTTAAAGTTTCTTATTGAACATGGAAAAGGAATCACGATACAGATCCGTAAAGGAATCACGATACAGATTTCTATTCTGAGAAGAAAATGAAGATTTTAGTTTGACCTAAAATCCTTCTGAAGAAATTGCGAGAAAAAAATTACATCTTCATATACTTTTTGAGCAACAAAAAATGTCAATTTGTATGATAAACATGCATTGAGTCCAAACTTTCTGCGGGTAGTGTAATAGAGCCATCTATTGCAAAGTAACCGAAACAATTCATACTTTCAATACTTTAAATGTTTAAATATTTCTTGTTCAGGTGATATAAAGATTCGAAAGCTGTGAAGATTCTTATTGAGAACGGAGCCAATGTTAATGCTACAACCAACGAAGGCAATTGACTACTTCATATGGTAACACGATGAGTGTTTCATAGGATGTACTCCTAGATGTATGGATGTATAGATGTAGTTGGGAGAGCAAAGGCAGGTATGGCCACCCCTGCTCGTTAGGTATGGCCACAGTAGCGCCGTTAGTGTTTTGAATGTTATTGTTGTTGTTGTTGTTGTTTTTAGTTCCTAGCCAACAAACATTCAGGTAACGATTTTAGTTAAATTCAGAGTTAAGATATGTAACGCTTTCACTCATTTCTGTGGATAAATTGATCGCATTCTCACTCATTTCTACCGTCGGAATAGGATTTAAAATCAGGTGATTTTTTAATGGTGTGCCACAATCAATTTTCACTGTTGATTAAGAATATTTCATTGAATCCTATTGAAACTGATGAGAAAAAGTATCAAATTTCATATGTTCATTGAGTTTGTGAAAGATTTTAACTAATTGTTATTTAATTAAAATATTATTATGTTGAAAGATTGAATTAAAATAAGAATCTGAATTCAGTGTAAGTACCGAAAATTCCGATTCGAAACAGTAACATTCAAAATAGGATTTTTGACATTTCAACACATAAATACATTCACGAATTTCAAACAAGGAATATGGAATCGTATGCAGTTCAAATCAACATCGTCACACAGTTTGAGATCGAATTCCAAATACAATGGAACGCCGGTTCGTTGAATATGATCATAGTGTTGGTATTGTTAGCATTGTTGTTCGCCTGCTTCGAAAATTGTTTGTTTGTGATTTGTAAACAAATATGCATATTGACATCGCATCGATTTCTTGCTGAATCATAACGACAAAATCAGAAGTAGCTGTGATTTCAAAGAAGTAAGTTGATATCGTATCCACCATTTTGATTGTGTTTAATTTTTTTTTTTTTTTTGTTCAACATTTTCCCGTAATATTCATGATTGTTCCATTATTTTGCTTTCTGTTTTGATTTAATTCACATATGCATAGATTGTTTTACTTGTAACACTTTTTTCATCGTTTTTTTTTTCAATAGATTGGCGACAATCATTTCTTTGTTTTGAAATGGGGAAAAGGAAAAAAGATGATGCAAGTGCTAGTGAGCCAAGTGAAAAAATTGACAAAGTGAAAAAAGAAGATGAACCTGAAATACGGAGCATTAAATTATTGTTAAACTCAATTTTACGGCCAGAATATGCTGAGAGAGTGACGAACATTTTGTTTGATCGTAGTTTGTTAATGACGTAAATAGCAGTACTCGCCTCGCATTTGCTACTGTTTAAAGTGAATAGTGCGTTAGATGAAAACAATTTCGCGTTTTTTCAACAAGAAGGTAATGCGGTAGTAGCGAATTGTTTTAGAGCTGTCGTGAGCCAAATGAACAGAAAAAAAGAGATCATCAACAATTTTGAAAATGTGAATTTAATGCCGCAATCATATCGAGGTATAGTCGAAGTCGAAAACGCAGAAGATTTTCAATGGCCAAATCGCACTATTTTATCCAATAGTTTTCAGTATTTTTACCAACAATATACAACAAACGTGAAGACAAACTTGAAAACTCATTGTGAAACGCGTTTAAAATATTTTTTCCGAATGAAGTGCTATCAATTGAATGCCAGCAACAACTATCCGTATCGATTTGATGACACTGATATCCGAGGAATGCCCTCAAAGATGTAATGAAAGATCAAGATTGGACAAATGGAATCGAACAACGGGAACAAAAAAAAGAAATTTTACTTTGCTATATTCGTGAAATTAGAGGAATTTTTCATCATCAATGCTCACATTGTCAATGAATGGAATGCATTCAACAAAGATCCTGTTACAAATCGAATGCCAATTATACCGCAACCGCCAAAAGTGAATAGTTTCACTGTTATTCCATTGTGTAATTATTAGTTGAAAAACATACGAATCGATCATCGAGCTATGTATCAACTTGCGAAACCATTTGAGCTGATACCAAAATATATCAATCCGAAAACGGGAAAAGAGAATATGTTCAGTGAATCCTATTTCAGACAACATAAAGAGGAGCTGTGGGGAATGATTTTCAACATCGATAAAATCAAGCAAATTTGCAAAAAGAAACAGTTTCATGGCCAAATTCTCACGAATAGCGTTTCGGTATCGGTTTTGTATGATTTGCCAAGGAAATCAACTGAAGAAATACAAGATCACCTTGAAAAGGTCCGTGAAATGCACAGAGCACACAAATTTAAGCATGTTATCGCCATCGATCCGGGAATGAAAACGTGGTTGGTCGCAGTACGACAGACATTCATGATCGTCTTTGGAATAATATTCTTCACAAAAATCAAGGAGGTAAGTGAACATTGAAATGCTTTGTTTCAAAACGATTCTTTGAAAAACACCATTAAAACGCAATTGGAATTTTCTGTATTTTTTTTTTTTTTTTTTTTTTTTCATTTATAAACACTTTTTTTTCATTTCAGGAGAACATCACAATACCCAATCATCGATATCATTGGGGAGCCAAGCAGAGTATACGTGATCGCAAAGCTGAAGGTATGACCAAAGACTTTACAAAAATCGAACAGCGTGCATTCCATTCCAATCCAATCCGCATTCCATCACCACGTGGCTCATCATGGAGACCATATCTAGTGACTCGCATAAAATTGATGAGACAAGGAATGGCAGTTTATGCCACACGCAAATACGCACGACTTGATATCGATCATTACATCGAGTCAAATCGAGAAAGCGACAACACAGCAAAGATGCTTACCAAGAATGAGCCGTCGCTGGTATTTATTGGAGCCGCTGAATTCGCTGCCAATTCACCTATTGGCATCAAAAAACGCAAGAGATGCCCAGGCACACGAAAGCTCTTGACTAGTATAAAAAAACTCGGCCATTCATTTGTTGTGTTTGTTGATGAATATTTCACGTTGTTGAAAATGCAGCACAACCAATTGAAACAATCAAGCGTTTGGCGTCGAAGATAAAATATTTCTCCAAAAACTGGCGACCAATGCTGAATAAATTCAATGGTGAATATTGTGCTACTGAACAACAACAACGGTTATACACTATTGTTTGGAATCGTGACGTCGTTGCTTCGAAATGCATTCTGTACAAAGGTATGTATGAAAATCGATTGTGAAATTGAAAGTGTTCTTCATGCTTACCGTTATGTTCATGCTGTTTATATCAGTCTTTACAAATGTTTTGTTTTTTCTTTCTGATTATTATTTCAGGGCTGTGTGCACTTTATGGAATATCAGTGCCTGAAACGTTGCAGAGACCACCGCCGCAACACAGACCCCCTATACTCAGACCATTTATTGAGCGCAGAAGACAATAATGCTAACAATTTCAACAAAAACAGTAGCATAGTATTAAGAAACCAAAGAGAAAAAAAAAAATTTAACAATTAAGTTAAACCCAGCTAGGCTTGATTATGTGGCTTTGCAAATGTACAGTTTAGTACGTACAACTAAGTATTTACAACGCTGTAGGTACGATGCATTTATTAATTTGTGTATTGTATACAGTTTTGTTTGGATGACATTCATTCAAAGTAGAAATGAGTGAAACTACGATCAATTTACCTTTTTAGCTTCCATTTGACAATTATTGTCGCACATATTCAAAAAACTAATGTAATTTTTTTTTTTCTAATTTTCTTTCGTTTCATGCACTTGGACTACGCCCGGAATTCTCTCTATTGTGACTAATTGTTGGATCTTCGGTTAATTTCAACCCCAAAATCAACCTTGGACATATGCCTGAATCTGACGTATTTTCGTTACTAAATGTTGCTTGGATAGCCATAAACAAAATCATTTAAAACGGCAACGGCGCTATTGTTGCTACAGAGCTGTCATGATCTGTATGTGGGAATCAATGTTAACGAAAATAACTACATATAAAAATATTCATTGTTGACTCGTCAATTTTTGATTGACATTACTTTCAGCTTTTTTCAATCAAATGTAAATGTAAATTCGAAATAAAAATGAAATGAAAACAATAAATTCGGTTTTTTGCAGTCTTTTTCACCATTTTTATTTATTTTTTGTTTTTCGCATTTTCTTTTTCTTCTAAATTAGTACAATTGATCATATCAAAAAGTGTTTATTGCAAACAAATATGTTTTTGATTCATTTTCTTTAGAAAATGATGTTCTTACAATTTATCGGTTATTTTATTTGTTGTTCGTTACAATAAAAATTGTTTGTTTGTTTGTTTTTATTTTTTTTTGGTCATTCTCGTTAGAAGTGCCGCAAAGTGTTCCAAAGTATGAGGAAAATGTTGATACACATTATTTTGATTTGAACACTGCATTGACTCCAATTTTATCTACTTCCATAGAACAAAAAAAAAAATTGAATTATTTCAGAAAATATTTCAAAATGTAAGTGTATTTTTTAAGCGATTTAAATCAAAATAACACTACTAATGACGTAATTATGAAAAAAAAAAATTACGGAATTAACAACCTTTGTTTTCTCTAGTCCATTAGCACACTCATGTAAAAATTATTTTTTTAGAATTATGATTCAAATCTGATGTTTGTTTTGTTTTATATATATATATATATATATATATATTTGATGAGAATATGGTCGGATTTACATTTAGAGAATATTTACAGTTGTACGTTGGTAACTAAAAATTCTCTCGACATGATATCATGTCATTGGTGTGTGTATTTTTTCTTATAAACTAATTTCTAATTCTGTTTAGATTAGGCATAATAAATATATTAAAAATTGATAATTCAATACTATATAAATAGATCAATAGAAATAAATTAATGTGTAAAATTTAGCTTAGAAATGAGTACACACTCATTGGAATTTTTCCAA
Organism: Resseliella maxima; assembly: GCA_029041755.1. NCBI lineage: Eukaryota > Metazoa > Arthropoda > Insecta > Diptera > Cecidomyiidae > Resseliella > Resseliella maxima. The sequence continues at coordinate 1,995,998 of JAQOWM010000073.1, read as the reverse complement.
CGAAATGTGATGATTAAAATTGAGATTTAGAATTCGCTTACGGTGGTTGTTTCTTCCTTTCAATTCCGCGAATTGTAAATAATAAATTATCTATTCTTTGATAATTGAAAAAAAAAAAAAAAATAATAATAATAAAATGAAAATGAAAATAGCTTAAATGATTTCGATGCAGTTCGTAGTATCAGTTTTGAGCTGTTTTTTTTTCCATGGCCGATATTATGAATGAATTTGTATTTACTTAATTAAAATTATGATACTTGCAGTATTGTTTTGATGTTTTATTTGCTGATGCAAGTATCATGTGACGATTCTTATAAATATCACTATTACACTGTGAATGAATTGATATTCGATCGAAATTTAAGCATTCGTCCGAACTATTAATAACCATATTTGCATCTGATTTTGATATTGTGGTATTGCTTAAGTTTGATTGTGATTTGGCCACTGTTTTCATTGGCATCGATTGTCGTGATGATTGATTATTTGTTTGTTGCATTTTTTGCTGTTGTTGTTGTTGTTGTTGTTGTTGTTGTTCTTTTGTTGCTTTGAATGTCCCTGTGGCTTTGGATTTGTATTGTAAAATTGACGGGCACCAATTTCTCGATAACATTTATTGTTGCTTTCTCGATCTAATGAATGATGATGTGATTTATTATTTTGATTTTCACACATATTATTGTATGATGAATTTGATGTGTGCGTTCGATGTGGTGAATGCGATGATGATATTGATGATTTTCGGCCATCTCGTTCAAGTGTACGATTATGATCGGAATTATTATCACCATTGCAACCGTTCATTACCCCAACGATATGTTGATTTGATGATGATGGTGTCATTGAATTGATACGCATTGTAGAACCTTTTCTGCTTGGGCCATTTGATGATGCATCTCCCTGTTCATCTTCTGAAAGTTTATTAAATGATACATTTTAAATTTTAAATTTAAAGTAATTTTAATTGATTTGAAATGGATTTACATACTTCGTTTCTGATTTTGATACCAAATTTTCAGTCGATGACCAATTTCAGGGAATGATGGCCGCCGTACAGCTTGTTCATGCCAACACTCAACCATAAGAGAATAAACTGCACTTGGACACGTATCCGGACATGGTAATAGTTGGCGAGATCGAACCATATTAATTACTTCTTGGTTACTGTATCCATAGTATGGCTGCCAAATGTAAGAAAATTTATATTCCGAATTAAATTCAATATTTTTTGTTAAGAAAAAAAAAAAAAAAAAACAAAACTTGTTTCTTCAAGTAAATCAATAGTTTCTTGAAAAAAAAAAAAAAAAAATCCATTGAAAACAAGAAATTTTTTTCATTGCCTTTGATTGATTTAATCATGTCTCACCTGTAAACCATAGCTGTAAATTTCCCATAAGACAACACCAAATGACCAAACATCACTTTCTGTGGTGAATTTCCCATATAAAATTGATTCGGATGGCATCCATCGAACGGGTAGCAATGATTTTGATTGAACGCGATAATAATCCGAACTATAAATGTCACGTGATAAACCAAAATCGGAAATTTTTACGGTTAAATTGTTGCCAACGAGACAATTTCTTGCGGCCAAATCACGATGTACATAATGATGACTGGCTAAATATTCCATGCCATCACAAATTTGTAAGCTGATGTGCAAAAATTGTGTTTGACTTAATGATCCCATACAATTTTCGCTTGGTGTATGCGAAATGAGAAATTCATGTAAATCACCTTGTGCCATATATTCAAATAGCATACATAATGGTTCTTCTTTTAAAACAACGCCCAATATGCATACAATATTATCATGCTTTAAATCGGAAATGAGATCAATTTCTCGTCGGAAGTCGGCTTGTGTCTTGGCTGATGCGTTTTCCTTAAGTGCTTTTACAGCAACATAAATTCGTTCGCCATTCGGTTGTGTTAATTCACCTTTATAAACTTTACCAAATGCGCCTTCGCCCAATTCTTCAACAAATCGTACATGATGCAACATGTACTGGCGAACTCGTAACGCTGATCCACGTGAGCTACTACTTCTACAGCCACCGCCACCACCGCCTCCTCCTCCTCCTCCAACGCCACTACTACCACCACCACCACCACCACCACCATCACTTGTACATAAGCTTGTAGTGTCATCATTGCCCGTATCTGAACTTTTTAAACTACCACAAATTGAGCCGCCACCATTGGTTTGGCTGGGACATTTATACAAACTAAATGAATTATTGCGATGTGATGAATACGAATGTTGTTGTTTCGATTGTGGTTTACCATTTTGCATAGACGCAACATGTTGTTGGTTTTGAATTGATGTTATCGTCGCATTTGATTCATGGTTTGTATTGGCATTACCAATACCATTGCCATTTTCCTGTTGATTTCCACCAACCGTTAGCAATGATGTCATTTCAATTGGTGAATTTAATCGAGAATTCCCATAAATATTTTTACCAGTGCCGGATACATTGATCTAGATGCCAATGACACAATAAAATTGAAAGAAAGTGAGAGAAAGAGCAAAAAAAAAAGAGAAAAACCATTACAATGAAACAATAAAGTATTTTCTATTGGTTTTGTTTCGATTATGGTCATATTTATGATTGTCTTTGTTCTAATGAACTTACATTATGAATGTTGGATATTCCTTCGCGTGAATCATTCTTTCGGAATTTACGACAGCAAACAATCGACACAGTGACCATTAGTAATAATAAAAATGATATGAATGGTGCTATCACGTATAACCACATTTGATCGGAACACCTTGGTATGTCACACATTTCGATTACTTTTTCCACCGATTGATTTATGACAATATCAACAAAACACCATGGTCCTGTTTGTGATCCGCCCGGATTCCTTGAAAAAAAAAAACCCAAATGAATATGAAGTTATATTTTCTACCATTTTTCCGATTCAATATAATGCTTTGAAATAAAACCAAAAAAAAAAAAAAAAAACAAAAACAAAAATATTTAAAAAAAAAAAATCGAATTTTACCTGCAATAATTAGTGCCAGCCAATTCTGGATAATCGGCAATTTCCTTCATAAGCCGTACCCATGTTAAACATGGTTTGCCGGATTTCGATACCGCCGCTTTTCCACGATATTTCGAACCATTTTCCCAATAGCAATCTTCATTTTCATCAACATCAATTGCAATACCAAGACTTGAGCAATCATTTAGCTCTTCTGGTAAATTTGAACAATCTTCAATTGGTAGTACTTGACCAATAGCTGGATGTCGTTTTGCAATTGCATATTCTTTTTGACATAATTCATTTTCCAATAGTTCGCATTCATTGCGACATATGCGTCTTAAATTGGATGTCGATCGTGCTGGTGGATAGTTTGAATCGGGTGAATAAATCATTGAATGTGATATGGGCATTGCTTGACGTAAATGTCGAAATTTTTCTGCCATATTTGCAAAATTCAAATGTTCATCCCAGAATTCTTCTAAAAATCGTCGATTTCGTCGTAATTTGTCATCAATATCATCAAATTCGATATCTTTTGATGATGATGATGATGGTGTATGGTTGGCAATTTCAATTGGACTTGGCATTGAATGTTGTTTTTTCGATTTTCGATCTCGTGATTTTTGTGATTTTTTTGGCCTTGGTTTGACAGTTGTTGGAAAATCACTAAAATTTGTTTGCAATTTTTCCTGAGTTATTGAGTATGTTGTGTTGGTGCTCCTTGACGGCATAATTGTTGTGGCTTCTGGTATGGGGGCTGTTGTTGTCATTATCGTTGGTGTCGTCGTCATCGCATTCGTTGCTGTTGTTGTTGTTGTTGTTTGCATTGTTGTCGTGGTCTTTGCCGTTGCAGTAGTAGTAGTTGTTGTTGTTGTTGAAGCCAAAGCAGCCGCCGCTAATTCCAATTTTCTTAAACGTTCTTTCTCTTTTTGTAATGCAATATTTCGAAAATATTGATGATTGGTTTTTTCTGGTGTACGACAAATTGGTAATACACTATAACATAAACTTGGCAATGCAAAACCACGACAATTTGGATTCATATCCTTTGATCCATCAATAACACCATAAAAAGCCACCTTTAAATTATCTTCCAAACTCTCCAACGTCAAGTGTGGTGGCACAAATACCGTTTGATTTTTAAGAAATGGCTCACAAGTTGAGCCTGTATATAATTGGCATATGCCTTTTGGCAACTATATACGAACAGTGAAATGGAATGAAAGAAGAACAAATGAAAGAGAAAAAAGAGAATGGAAAGAACAAGAACAAGAACAAGAACAAGAACAAGAAAAAAAAAAGTTGAATGAAAAAGAAAACACTTGTCAAAATCAACATTAAATTGAAAAATCAACAAAACTTTAACATCATTATGATAGAGAAGCAAAAGAAGAAAAAAAGCAGCGCTAACCGTTGTTGGATAATCATCTGATGTGAATGGCATAATGACTGGTTGAATGTCCATTGTGTTTCGCTTTTGCAAGTGGTTTTCCTGACTCTCTGGCATATGATCATAATGAAAGTTTCTATCGAGTAGCAAAACAGGAGTAAAAAAAAGAACGAATTTCCAATGATCAACAGAAGAGAAAAAAAAAAATCACTTCACTTCGGAAACATACTTTGTGATTCGTGACAACAAAGAAAAAAAAACTTTTTTAATTAACACTTACGAGTCAGCAGCAGAAACGGCAGCAGAAGTACCATCAATATTATGATCCTGTATACGAGTGTTTGTGTGTGTGTGCAAATTAATAATAAATGAAAATTAGTAAACAGTGATTAATTAATTAGAGTAAATGGGTTTTTATTTGAAGCTCCATTGAAAATAAACTGGTGTGAAATGTTGATTAAATGCCTTTTTAAAAGTATTTTGATTATCCCTAATTGAGTCGATTGAACTAGTTGACTGTTCATGAAATGGCCGGTGGCAATGATTTAAAAACTTCATCACCCGCACATTATTCTCTCAGTTTTATTATTATTTTTTTGTCGATTTTATGTCTGTGTGTGAGTGTTTTTTTTTTTTTTTATTTTTTTTTTCTGTTTTCACAAATACTTCCGATCGATTTTCAATGGGAAAACTATTTAAAACAATGTATATAGTAAGCGAATTGTATTGAAAAAGAAAGGGGCAAAAATAAAGCCAACAACAGAACATTTACCAGCAATAAATGGGATCCAGCATCGTTGGAACTGTTCACATGATTCAATTGCAGGAATAATGCAACGAATATGAGTTTATGGAAACTAGCAATTGCCGCAATCATTATCGACACAATAGAATGCAGTGTAAATGAACATGAACATGGAATCTGGAGTGAAACCACACAAAACACCGAGAGAAACTTTAAAATAAAAAAATAGATTATAACACAAACTCGTTCTCTCGCTCTATGTGTGTCGCTTTCTCACTTTTTCTCTATTCCTGCTACTGCTATCGGGCACAATCACTTTTAATTGGTGTTTTTTTTTTTTCACTTTTATTTGCTCGCTTATTGAATTATTTTTTTTTCCCCGTTACTGATTGGTTTTCAAGGGAAAAAAGTCCATACAATTTTGATCGGATTTAAATATGCATATCCGTATGATCCGAATTTGCAGAGCTCTCAACAATCGATGCACAGATCAAAATACGCAGCTAGTGCCAGAAAAAAAAAGCCGATAAAATGTTTGTGAATTTTACTGCACGAATGTCGATAAAATTTATTTCAATTGTAATATATTTAATGATGGAATTGAAATATTTTATTTTCGGAAGCCGATTAATCTATAACGACATGACCATTATTATCACTGCCTACAGGCTGGCCAAAGGACGAATGAAAAAAAAAAATAAAAAATAATAATCGCATAATTTCACTAATCTTCCTTTTCCGCTCTTACACACACACACACTCTTTCTCTCTTGTTCTCTGTGTAGTTTTTTATTTTGTGTTTTGCTATGAATCCATGTCCACTCAATTTACATACAATCATACGGTTTTTATGCACTTTCATTCGGCAAATATGGTATTTTCAGTTCAATTGCGTTTTTCCACTAATTTGACATTTGCAAATAGATTTTTTTGCATATTCACCACAACTGTATTATACAAAAACGTACATGCACTTAACAATATTGGCAAAAGGTAAAATTAAACGCGGCAATGAGCGATTTTTAAAATTTCATTCTTTTTTTTTTTCGGTTAAAAGAAAAATGTATGCACACACGTCGAACGAACGAGTAATGGTAATTCAGAAGAGAGAGGGAGAGCAAAAGAATCAAATGAAGACTCTTGTTGGTAAAACGTATAATATCCACTATCCACTTCACGCGTACAATGCACGAATAATAAATAGAGTCATCCAAATGAGACTTAATCCATTGTGTGCGGCTGTCGTTTTATATATTGTTGTATTTTTTCTTCCTTTTTTTTAATGGTTCTCTCTTCTTCTTTTTTTTTTTTTTTTTTGATTGTGTCGTTGTTCCTTGTTCCTCTCTATTTCGTTTCTTTATTATTATTATTGTCGTTACGTACGTATGTACATGCACACACACTGTGTGTATATTTAATGTTCTTTATTGTTGTCACTGTGTTGCTTTTCATTGGCACTCTCACACGGGTACATTAAAATAGCTTTGGCGGTTGTTCCCGTGCGCGATTGTATTTGGCGTGTGTGCGAAAAAGAAATTAAGTTGTCCAAATGGTGCAAATGATCTAATACTATATATGCACGGTGTCAATGTCGTATGTTCGCTTGTTAACAGCAGGAGACCAACCATACAATCGTATATATTTATATTCAAATTATGCTATTTGTCGTCGATTCGCTCCCGATCCTTGATATGTATATTTATTTCGTTGTTTTTTCCTTTTTTTTTTTCTACACACACAAAAAATAGAATTACACAAACTCACTCGAAAAAAGTGAAAAGTTTTAAACAATGCAAAATACCATTTGCATTCACACTTTTAAATCCGTCTAATAAAATTCAAATAAAAAACTCAAAAATCGAATGAATATTTTAGCGGAGTTTGTGTTATGTTATGCGAAAAGTCGTGCAGCTACTTTTTAGTGTAAATACCGTTTCGGATTTGTTGGGTTTGTGCGAAATAGAATAACAAAGATGACTGAATGAACAAGCAGCAATAGCAGCAGCAGCAGCAGTAGCAGCGGCAGGAGCGGCACAAGTAAACGAACACAAGACAAAGTCAAGCGAAAATGAATGGATGAAAACGAATGGAATGGCAATATAAGAAAATCGCTTTTGGTTTTGCTTTTGCTTTCTTTACAACATGGTAAGACTCAAAGTTATCGTTTATCCTTTTTAGCATTTGGTCCATTCGGCACATCAACGCGTTACATACACACTTCATCCAATTATATGGAAAGTCGAATCAATCTCCAAACATATTTTACTCCACATCCGATTACGATAAAATCCTTCGGTTTTCCATTTACATCTCTTGCACATACACCATAAATGATGATAAGAATAAGTTGAAGATGAAGAAAACGAAAGAGAGAGAGAGGGAAAAACCAAAAAAAAAAAAAAAAAAAAAAAAAATCCGCAAAGAAAACAAACACACTTTATACCATATAAATAGGCAAGCCGAAGAAATACTTTCGGGCGCTTGCGGATAAAATAAATTGCACTAATTTAATTCAAATATGTTTTGTATCAAATGAATCGTGCTAACGGGACCGGAGACTGAAATAATACAAAACACAATACATGGACATCCATATAACAGTGGGGAAGATAGACGCGCTTTTTACTCGATTCCACAAACACAATCATTCACTTCATATTCACTTTAATCGATTCAGATTCACTCTCTTAATTCACTTTAGGCCTTAACGAAATTTCCCAATTTATTTATGTATTTAGCTAATTTCGATTTATCTATTTTGAATGTTTTTCGGCAAAATTATAATTATATTTTTTTTTTTTTCGTTTTTGTTTTTAACTTGGTTGAAAGAATTGAAACATATTATGGAAAATAAATCGAATGAACGGAATCACCGTACACATCGAAATGGGAGAGCACGCATTCGCTTTTACACACAAACTGTTCACAATCACAATCGGGAATGAAATTTTTGTACCAGAGATAAAAGAAAAATGCTGAATGAGGCGAAACGGGAAGGGAAATGCAAAAGGAAACACACAGTCAGGCAGGCAGGCAGGCAATACAACTCATTGACGGTCTTTCAGAACCTCGCGCGCTTCGATGTGCCTGCTATTCCTTGTGCGCGCTCACTCGTTCGTTACACCGACCGAAACAGAAAAGAAAAAAAAAAAAAAAAGATAGAAAAACCAATGCCGATACCGTATGAATGTGAAATACAAATGAAGAGGGGGAGAGTCAACCGACCAAACGAACGAACGAACGAACTAATGTACTTTACCGTATTGTGTGCACCACTGTACTATACTGTACAGAGGCATAATATATATATATGCACACAACAACACACAAAATTCTACAGTACACACGATTGCTACGATTATCATAAAATACCGATTTCAACATTTCCACGATTCCTTGCCGCACATAAAAACTCACACTTACTTGCACACTTGCACATACACACACACACACACAAACATAGATACATAAAACCAAGCACATTCAGATGCGCGCTACCAAACATATTAAATCGAATAGGAGATACTACGATAGCCAGGATATACCAAAATGGTGCAGTGACTATGTTTCATCGTTTTTAAGATTTCAATAATTTCGCATTGATTTTCCAAGCACTTTTTCATTTTGGAAAAATCTTTTTTTTTTTTAACTGATTCAATGATTATTAAGGACATTCTTTTTTGATAAATTCAAATGTTCGATAAAATCCTGTTGATTTAAATATTTGCGAAAAAATTTAAATTTTTTCCAGCAAATACAAAGACTTTCATTTTGATTTAGCGTTAGTTTTATCAATAAACTTGATATTTTTGATGTTAAATGGTAAAAGTTTTCCATTTCATTCTAGAATTTTTCATTTTTTGATGATTTTTATTTTTTTTTTTCTTTTTAGTAACAATGGTTGAAGCTTTTACGCTAATTGTATTAATGTGCAGAAAATCGATTTGTTTTGGCATTATGAGTGCATTTAAAATAGTCTCTGAATCATAGACTATGCGTACGGTACAGTAACATGCAAAAGTAGAAATAAGGGATGAATTGATTGTGTTTGCTGCAATCGTTTTTACATTCATACGTATGATGTTGTTGCTTCTGCTGTAGTTAATATTGTTGTTGGTGCTGCTGTTGCTGCTATTGCTGTTGATGTATCGTCCAAACGACGTAACAGTGAGTGAATACCCCGGTGCACATTTATGTTATGATGTGTACAGCGATAATATACAGAGTCAAATACACACCACCACCGCCGCCGTAGTCGTTGTTTGAGTTTAGAATTGAATTGCACGTCTTTTGTGGTACGAGCGCACGAGTTCTATGTAAAGGCGTTTGTTACAGAGAACACTATGACGACGAGTTATGGAAGAAAAAAGAAGAAAAGAGAGAGAGAGAGAGAGAGAGAGAGAGAGAGAGAGAAAGAAAGAGAAAGAGCGAGCGAGTGAGTACAGAGAGCGGTTTTTGTATGATGCTCATGTGTATTGTACGCTTTTGCGCGTCTAAAATTGAAGGTGTAGACAATGAATATAGGGGATTCGATTTTGATGTTGTTGTTGTTGATGTTGATGTTGTCGTTTTCATACTTTGTCGTATTGAATCATTTTAGATTCCATGAAATTTTCCATAAAGACATTTAAAAAAAGAAATTCACACAACAAGGAAACGACGAACGCACGCGAGCTCAAATGAAAAGTAAAAAGCTTATGATCGAAATTGGGAGAGAGAGGGAGAGGGAGAGAGAAAGAGAGACTAAAAATTTGGAAACTGGAGTTTCAAAACACATAAAATGCATTGTACATTATAAAATACAGAGCAAAAAGAAAAAAAAAACAAAAAAAAAAAAAAAAAAGAATTAGACTGAAGGGAATGCTTGTTCATTCAACTGTTTTCCTTTTCTTCTTCAATAATTTCGTTTTTTCGTATGTTATTTTGGACAATAATGGTCTTTGTGTGTTTCGCATATCTTTTATCCACATTTAGTGTGTGCATGACTATATGGAAAACTACGATGTGAGTGCCGGTTACAGTCATCCTTTTTATTTTATTTTTTTCGTTTGTTTGTGTGTGTGTTTGTGTGTGTATTCCATGCTGGCACTTTCAACGCTAGTTTATGCAAAACTGAATGAATAACAGCTCTTGGTAATTGTTTTCGATGAATGAGAGCGCCGACTTGACTCGCTTTATGTGAACACACATTTTCATTTGTATACAATTTGCTGTTGCTCGCCGGTGCTGTTGGCTCGCTAAGACCGTCAATAACATTGTACAATAAAACAATGGAAAACAAGCAAAACGTTGCTCTTGATGCTCGATACAAATAGCGTGAGAGTGGAGAGAAAGAAAAAAAGAGAGATTCAAAGATTTAACAAGGATTTTTCAGAGTTTATGGTAGTATGGTTCGACCGTACCGTTTGCTCTCATATCAACGAAACGACATCATTAAATACCATGTTTGTTTTTTTCGTTTTGCTGAGATTTTCTGCTTGTTGGCTGCTTTCGGTGCCATTCTCTTTTGCTACATACATATCTCTCTAACACATTTCTCTCAATATTTTCATTTATTTTTCTGTTTACTGTTGAGGCTGTTGTTGTTGCTGTTGTTGCTGTTGTTGCTGTTGTTGTTGTTGTTTTTTCCTTTAATTCGCTTCGGTCCGATGTGTTGATTTTCATTTTCACGAAATGAAAGTGCACTTAAGATCGTTTACGCCATTCAACTATAGTGTATCTCTGTGTGTCAATTATCACAAATATTTTCACTGTTGCCTGTGCCTCTTTAGTGCACTTTTTTCTACATTTCATCAAGCGATGAATGCATTACCCGACGACTCATTTCCATATAATTTTTTTTCTCTCTCCTTTTTTTTTGGTTCCGTTTTGTTTTACTTTGCTTTGCTTTCTATTTCGTCTCTTTGCTCCACCTCCAGTGTACACTCTGCACTTGGAAAAGTGCAGCTGTACCCATCAGAACGTGTGTATAGGCAGTGAGTTTATGTTTGGCATTTTTATATGTACCACGTTCGTTCTTAAAATAGAGCTGTAGCCACATTCATCATTCAAATTACCTTGCTGTCATCATAAACACCGGATGGATAATGTAGCAAATTTCGAACATCAAATTAGCTGCATTGTTTACCATTACCATCTCACATTGGTTGGTTTGACAGCATTAAAAACTTTATACTCACCCGTACATCTCCCTGCCTCTCACATCAGTCGAACTTTGTCTTTATCATTCCCATTCTTGTCGATTTTCCTCTTTCTCTCTTTTCTATTCCATTTTTCTTATCTCTTAAATTCCTTGCTCTCTAATTTCATGTTTATCATTATTGACATGGAAATTGAAACGTTGCAAAGCATCTTAAAATGTATTTACACTAGTTTTATAAAAATACCGATTTCATCCCCGGTCATAGAAACAGCATTTGCTATAAAACACATCACTGCTGATAATTTCAGAAATATCTTCAAATTTCACGTTCACTCATTTCACTGAGTAAGGGTGTAGAGTAAGATGTGTGTACCCACAACTTTATTGACTTTGTCTAATCGACCACGCTCTAATCATAATAAAATTTGCAAATTACTATCGAATTCAACTACAAAAAAAAAATCCGCACTGATTTGACAAAAAAACCGATACTGATACATACGAAAATGAAATGTAATCATATATTCGATTGATTTGAAAAATAAAAAATAGAATTAAAAGCAGAAAACTTTTATTGAATGCTTCAGGTGTTCGTTTTTTGCATATGAAATATGTTTTTTGATTTATTTTTTCCTTCTTTGATTCTTTCATTTTTAGGCAACTCTGTTGTGAGTGACAGTATACAGTAAATTTTAGGTACATATTTGAAAGTGTATATATCTTTAAAGAGCATTGATGCATGTGAATAAACATTATGTGCATGTAAACAATATATGATGCTGAGGCATCGTTATGCGGAACTCATGGATTTTCATGTTAAACATGGAAGGGAATTAAAAGTGACAGAAATTTTTTATTTCGCCTTCTCGTTTCATTTCGTTAAAGTAATTATTTATTTTGAGTTTTCTTCATTTAAGAATCATGAGTTTCTTTCTTTTTTTTTTTTTGCTTCAAATAAAAAAATTGTAACATATTGTACGTGTCTAGATTTTGATCATTAAATTTTGTAGCTTATAAACTACATAAATGTGAAAACTATTTTTAAAAAAAAAATTTAAAAGACAAAAAAGACACTGGTAAATGGTAATGATTTGTTTTTAGTATGTATGTTATCGGTGCTCTGTTTCCAATTTGGCATTAATTACCCATGTCACTACCCGTACATCACTTCCCCTCAGTTATTCCAATTTAGAGGTTTGAAGTCATTTTGTTAATTTTGAAAACAACTAAAAGCATATATATATTTATATGCTAATGTATATCTGTCTCCAAGAGCATTGATGCATTTCAATAAACATTATGTGCATATAAATATATGATAGGGTGCTGGCGGAACTTATGGATTTTCATGTTAAAAATGGAAAGAAAAATTAAAAGGTTTATCGAAAATGCAGCAGTTATAATTCTTTAAATGGAAATGTTAGATGAAAATCAATCCCACATATAAGCAAGGAAATGGTAAAAAACTTTAACAATTTTTAGTTAATGTGATATCAGGAACAACAATTATATTTTTAATAAAATTTAATTTTTGTCTCAATCGAATGTTATTTCGTAAGTTTTTAAAAGTTTTTTCATACGCACTTTTGATATATGCTCTTTTCAGATGCATAACACCCCAATAGCGTATTTAGAAAAAATTTGCATTTGGAGATTTTCTTTTCAAAATTTAATTTTTTAAAAATTTAGTATTCCTCTTGGGTTTCGGAAAAGTATACTCACGTTTTAATAAAATTCCCATTAAAAATGGAAATATCAATTTTAATTAATGTAAAATGTACAGAATATTTGTTTATTTAAAAGTGTGCACATTTTGAAGTGTTGTCATTTACTCCGATGTATTCATTATATTTTGTCTTAAAAAACAGATTCTATGGTTTTCCATAAATTAATTCTTTAACTAAGATAGTCCCAAACTAAGAGATTTTCTTCGCAAAGGAAACTACATGAGTTTGAAAAAATGTTTCAAATCAATCTGCCTTTAACACCAAATGTTAATTAGTTAAACAATAATGTTAATTAGTTTGAATCGAAATGATTTTAAAATAATGCTCCAAATTGCACTTTTACTTGAGTGTAAAGAACTTCACAAAACTCATTCGACCAATCGCTCAAAATGATATTTTTTGACATTTTGGACTGTGAAATTTTTTTTTTATGCAAAACACATGACGAAAATTCCATTAATGTCTATTTTGGGTACTTTTCATACAAAAATTGTCTATTTGCATACTCTCGACATATAATCATTTAAGCTAGGGGCTTTTATTTCAAAATATATATTTTTAATTTCGTGAATATTTTCTGTTTATCACATATATATTTGAGTATACTTGTACTTATTATAGGTATTACATACGTCATATTTATGAAATATACAAAATATTTATGGAATACACATTTATACACAATTATTGACATTTATATGTGTAATATTTTCTTATGGATTTGATGTATATTGATTGAATATGCCGCATCTATGTCATGAATATCGTGTATATTCCTGAAATATTGTGAATATTGTGTATTATTTCATATAAATGGTGTATATTTGTGACTAGATGTATGATAAAAGCCCCTAGCATTAAAGTGTACCATTTCACGAGTCCACTATATGAATAACTTCCATGGCCTTGATAATATTTTTAATTGAATTGACTGTTTCGAAATTAGTCGATAATTATAATCTGATGATTTCTTCCTTGATGATTAAAACAAAAAAAAAAAAAAAAAATTGAACAAAATGATGATCTATTTCTTATTTGTTTCGTTACATGTGAGCTTGAGTTGTCAAATTGTTGAATTTATTTATTTTTCAAACAATAGCTTTTCCAAAAATTCCATGAGCTTGTTTGTTGAACAAGAACATGCGCTACTTCGTGCTAGATACACATTTAGAAACGCTTGTAAAATTCTTGCAAATATTATTTGTTTGCGGAAGATAAATATGGGCATTTCTGTTTTTTATCTGTTTTGAATAAAAAAAACGGTCGACGGTTTGAGGAAGGTGCATCCACAATAGTGCGAGAGTATGAGGATGGATGTTGATCATAATTTGAGACTCAGCCTAAGAGATCGAATGTGGAATTGAGAAAGAGAGAATCGGGGAGATGGATAAAAGTGAGGGGGTAGAGAGAAAATGAGATGGTGGGGGAGGAGATAGAGTGGCGAAAGCGAGAGAGAGAGAGAGCGGAGAGAGAGAGAGAGAGCGAGAGCGAAAGAGAGGAAGGAACAAAAGATGGAAATTTAGAGAGAAACAGGGAGCACAAACAGAATAAAAATGCATAAATTGTTTTTTTCTTTTCATTAAAGTAATTGTTTATTTTCATTTTCCTTTTTTTTTAAGAAATATAATAGTTTATTTTCTTTTTGCTTAAAACAAATTCTAACATACTGTACGTGTCTATATTTTGTTCATTAAATTGTGTAGTTGTATGTAAAAACTATTTAAAAAGAAGAAAAGACAAAAAAGACACTGGAAAACGGTAATGATTTGTGTTTAATATGTATGTTAACGGTGCTCTGTATCCAATTTGGCATTAATTTAATTTTAAGTCATTTTTTAAGGCCCTTTGGAAAGACCGAATCCGGTTGATGATTTTTATGATGATTGGAATTTATGCGTTTGATTTTTATATTCAAAAAACATAAAAAGCAAAAATAGCTTAAACAGATCCAGCTGATTACGAAAAAAAAAAACAAGTGAAAAAGAACGGTCTAAAGAAAAGCGTTTCGCAAATTATGTCTTGCTGGTAATGATTTACGTAAATGTGTTATTGATGATGAATTCGGTTAGTTACGTGTTATCTCTCAGAATTCTGTGTAGTAATTCACATTGATTGATTAGTATTGCATATCAGTTTGAGTCTGATGCAAATACAACGGATGGTTTTTCATCATCATCATCATCGTCGTCATCGTCGTCGTCTTCTTCATCATCTTCTTTTTCAATTTACTCAGACATTCGTTGACGTTTACAGTCTGTGTATAGTAAACTATTTATAACCGGTGACATGCTACGTTCGTTACCTAAGGGGGAAAGAATGAAAGTAAATAAAAATAAATATTGTAAATATTGTGAATATCTCATAAATATTTAAATATCGCGTGAATATTCTGAATATCTACTAAATATATATATTCATAAAGGGTCCTCAGCCCCTAGTCGTTACCATTGCTATTTCCATGTGACTAGAAAATAAAATACAAAACAAAAACATGAATAATTTAGAATCCATGAAAATTGAAATGTTTTTTTTTTTTTTTTTTTTTTTTTTTTTTAAATAAACTTACTGCTGCCATAATGCTGTTATTTGTTGAATTGTTTATACTAATGCCGCCATTATTTTCCTGCTCATCAAGAAAACGATCCATATAGTCAGTGAGACCGGGATGAAGATTATATTTTTTCTTTTCAAGCCGAGCTTTATTTGCAAAGATATCATGACGTTCGGTTTTTTTCCATAAATAATAAAATTGAACAAGCTCACTAACTGATCTCGTACGAACTTTTGATTGTTGAATTGCATGAAAATCTTTACCATAAACACGTAAACCACTTTCAAAATTTCGACATTCTTCTTCTGACCACAATGTATTTTCAATTGGTGATTGATTTGAAGCAGTCGCTGCAACAGCAACGGCTGTTTGTGGTAATGTTGCATTTAATCTCCTTCGTCGTAATGCCTCATCAGTATTATGACCGCATTGTAATAATAAAAATAATGAACCCTCATCATCACGAAGATGAATACCATTTGGTAGTGTGATTGGTTTTTGATTGCAACTTTGTGATGTTGGCGACGATGGCGAATTTGATGATGGTGAACCAACAATAACTGGTATGCTCGCTTTTTGTAAATACGATTCAATATCACATTCTTGCAATTGAGATGGATCCCAAACTAATTTATCCTCATTCTCATACGGTAATGCATCATCATATCGACATAAACCTTCTGGAATTTGCGCTTGATATTCACTACCAACCATTATTTTCTGTGTTAAAAAGAAAAAAAAAAAAAAATGAAAATTTATTAATTGTGATATTCGTAGTGAATGCCTGTTGATTTGCTTTTTTCACTTTGTTCTTTTCTTATTAAATGATTGACCAATTCTCTAATAAAATTAAAATTCTCTAATACTCATTTATAATTCATACTTTTTTAAATTCATCTTCTTCTGGACTATAATCAATATCTTCTTCTTCTTCTTCATCATCACTGTTTGGCTGTGAATTAGCTATGCATATTGAAAAAAAAAAAAAAATTATTAAAATACTTATGTTTTTATGATTAAATAAATGGGATTTTCATACCACGTAATAATCGAGGCTCATTGGTTTTATATGTTTCAGGATACAATTTTTTGAGCTCGGATTCCTCTTCCTCAGATTCATCTTCATCTAAAATCACAAAACAAAAACAAATTTTTTTTATTCGACATTTTGGCATAAAAATACACACAAAACGAATTTTCATGTCTGATGATTGACGAATTCGATTTGAATGCAAGCAGAAAATATTTCTATGGGTATTTTTTTTTTTTTAATTCTTTTTATTGTTTTTCACATATTTAGTTGATATGTTGACATATGCCCGCATTCTTATTCACATTTCTGTAACTTATGTACTTCAATAAATGTGTTTCCAAAAATAGAACAATTTAATGCATCCATTGCAAGGGTAAATTTAACTATATATTGAAAAGTAGTTAGCAGTATCAATAACAGATGTATTCAGTTACTGAATTACTTCTTAAAATTAAATTATAATTGAGTTTAGTTGAAAACAACTTGATAAAAAGTCATTTAATGTGAAAAAACAGAAAGCCATTTAACGTGATAAAAAAAGAATAAATATAAAGCTAATCTTAAAAAAACATACCTTCATCTAATGTTTCGTCAATTGTTTCATCAATGGTTTTTTTATTTTCGTCATTTTTTATTACTAAATCTGTTTTTATGTCACTAGCTTCATCTGGAATGGTGAAACAAATATATATATATATTTTTTTAGTTTTCGAAGGAAAAATTCTCAAAAAAAAAAAAAAAAAAAAAAAACGAATTCCGATCAAAATTACCTTTCGAATCTTGTTCCTCCTCATAAGAATGAACCTTGATGTCAGGTCCATTGGCGGTTAAATTATCGGCTACTTCTGTTTTCGATAGATTTTCATTTTCATTTTTAGAATAATTTTCTTTATCGCTGTTACTGCATTCAGTTTGTTCTTCATCAATTTCCATTTTGACAGATTGTTCCCCATCTGTCACATTAGCATTTATTCCATCTTTAACATTTTCATTTTCATTCACATTTGCATCTTTACGCTGTTCCGATTGTACATCATCTTGCTTAATTTGATTTTCATTTTTTAATTCTGTGTCTGTTTTTTGTTTGGATTGTGTTTCGTTATTTGTTTCTGCTACAGCTGCACTTACAGATTGCTCATCCTTTGCTTTTACCGTAGACAATGGTTCAGTTGAGGTTTTCGGTGTGTCTGGTGGTGGCATAAGCGATTTATCAATTCCAGCATTTCTAGATGTTTTTGATTTTCGTTTTCCACCACTTGATGTGGATGTGAATGTATTCGTTGTTGGTGTTACACAATTATATAATGCTAATAATTGTTCAATTGGCATATCACCCTCCTAAATAATAATTAAAATTTTGAAAAAAACATTTTGTTAACTTAATTGTTCATTAAAAAAAGAAAGCAAAAACTTCATTGTATGATGGAATTTCATAATATTGTGAAATTTGCACACTAAATGTCGAAACTCAGTGAGAATTTCAAATTTTTTTTTTTTCTCTCAATTTTTCTCAATTTGCTCACTTTTTGTAAACTATTTAATTCGGCATTTGGATCTTGAGATTCTGTCGATGCCATTTTCTCTTCCAATTCCAATGTACTCTCATCGTCAAAATCATTAACCATCATTTCCAGCGATGGTTCAAATAGTTTGTCATCGGTTGAATTATTTTCAGCACCATTATCATCTTTGCCATTATTTCGATTAGTTCTGGAACTGGATGCACTTTCATTTTTCCTTGACGCCATTTTTTTTTCAGTAAAAATGCTAAAATTGATAAAAATCCAAGACAAAAAAAAAAAAAAGAACAATTAAAATCCATTCAAAGTCTATTCGATAATTCATGGGACGAAATGAAATTGGCGGCAAAATCACGAAATTTCTCATGAAAATAAAATCAAAACATCAATTGATACGTTTAATTATTTCAATGAAATATTAATAAAATGATGTGAATTCGAGAAAAAGGCGCACAAATTATTGTTGTCGATACAGTTTTCATTTTTTTTTTTTTTTTTTTTTTTTTTTTTATACCTGTGTGCTATTCGATAGGACGCCAATGGAATTATTGCAGTCAACAAATGTCGAAATTATACAAATAGATATCAGTAAAAAACAATGCCAAAATGTTCGACATAAAACATAAACATGAACAGTAAATTGAAATGAATCAGGATGTGTTTTGTTTAAAATTTTTTACTTTTTCCTTTCAAACTCTTTATTTTTTTTTTGCACGCTCGTTCACAAATAAATAATAAAAAACCGTCCAATGCATACGAAAAGATTGCATTCGAAAATGTACGCACATGTGAATTTCAAGTATTGTTTATATTTCACTAAACATAAATTTTGATATGGAATCTTTTTTATATTGATATTGTCAATAATTTGCACCTTTCAATAGCAACAATTTAAACAAATGAATGGAAATCACGGAAAACGCGCATAAAATAAAGTCAAAACTTAGTTTTGTATACAAAATATTCAGATTGAATAAAAAAAAAAAAAAAAAAAAAAAAATCTAGTGTCTTCACACAGAGTCACACATACACAATTGCATCGCTTCAAGCATGCAACACAAGGCTTTTAATGTTTAAAACTACAATAGATGAAATGTCAAATAGTCATCGTTTACATGCATTTTTTTTTTTTTTTTTTTAGATACACACACATACATTCACATATGCAAATCGATTAGATGCTTCCAACAATCCAGTCATGCCACTACATTCATACTGATATACACAAACGAGCGCTCGCATTTCACCATTGCCAACTTTATAGCAACGAAAAAGATAAAAAACAAAATAAAATAAACGAAATACCACAGACAACGTCAAATGACTTTTACACATTTCATAAAACTTCAACCTGTGACACATCGACAGACTCAACAACATTGTTGTCAGCAGCGCTCGAATTGTTTTGTATCATCCAATTAGTAATAGGTACTTTTGCTTCTTTTTTTTAACAATAAATAATTCAGAGCGTATCATTTTCTAATGAAATATTTTGTTTTTAAAGCAAATTTATCAAAATGAGTGAGGCCGATTCAAAAGTTAAATTTAAAGTAACGTTGACATCAGACCCAAAGTTGCCGTTTAAAGTGTAAGTGAAAGTGTGCATGCAAATTAAAAGATGAAATGTGTTCGATTGATTACTCAGTTATGTTTCTTCTAATTTTTTTTTTTTCTCAACAGATTCAGCGTATTGGCAAGCACACCATTTACAGCTGTTATAAAATTTGCTGCTGAAGAGTTTAAAGTTGATCCAGCTACATCAGCAATTATCACAGAAGATGGTATAGGAATTAATCCACAACAAACAGCTGGAAATGTTTTCTTAAAACATGGATCAGAACTTCGTTTAATTCCACGCGATCGTGTTGGTCACATTGAATTATAGGAAATACTAATTGAAATTCAACAGATTTTTTTTTAAACAACACGTTTTTTTATCTTGTTTTTTTTTTTTTTTTTTTTCTTTTTGTTAATAAAATTCATTTAAATATTGTATAAAATTCTTTTTTATAATCATTGACTGATCAAAATGAAAATTTACCACAAATTAATTTATGGAAAGTAACAGTTTTGCACAATATAACAATTCAACACTAATGTTCAAGCAGATAAAACTGAAGAAAACTTCATTTGCACTTAAATACAATTAAGTTTGTAATTTAATGTTGTATAAAAGAAAAAAAAAATATCTACGTTGATATCATTCATCAATTTATGGAAATGATGAATCAGCGTTGTTTTCCTTTTAAACTCCCAATGATCCACGGCTTCTTCAATTTCTTCTATTTGTATATTCACCTTCTATGAAATGTATTGATGTGTTTTTTTTTTTTGTACATCTTGCGTCAAATTTTGTGAAATTGACAATAAAATACAGGGAAAAATTCCATACATACCAAATCGATGTTGACATGAACTGCGAAAATACTTACTTTACTTACAAAAAAAATTCTTTCCGATCATAATGAAAGTATTTTTCGAGGGATTTCAATGCATATAAAGAAACGAAAGAAAACATTTTTTTTTTCTAACAATAATTTTCTGTTTCATTCACATTTTGAAACGAAAAACTGGTGTTTTTCTCACATACACCACTTGAAAAAAAAAAAAATGTTAAAAGATTTATTTAGATTCTGAAACTAAAATTTGGATATGATGGAAAAAATGTTTGATCAAAATGAAATGTATTTCATCTTAAGTTTCATTTTATTAATAATGATGTTCACTTTTTTTTTCAAATTCGCTTGATCGAGTATAAATCTCAATATCGGAAACGGATTATTTTAATTTTGCTATAGGGGAGCGGGCCTAGGTATGAGAAGTCAATTTTTTCGAGCGTGGCACCATGGTTACAGTAGCTCTGACTGTTAGTGCGAGCGGTAATTCTATTCCTCCGTTCTTTTTATTTTCCCGAAAAAATATGCAGTCTTCGTTTTTGGACAACGTGTCGCTTGGAACCGTCGGCTATGCCAATGATTCTGGGTTGATGTGCCAAGCTGAATTTGTGCGCTACATTCGCCATTTCATAAAATTCGTACAAACATCGATGGATCGGCCAGTGCTTCTACTCATGGACACATGGAAAATCCCTTCTGTCCGTAGAAGCACTTGACATCGCGGTTGCAAATGACGTTCATATTTTATCGTTCCCACCATACTGTAGCCATAAGTTACAGCCTCTTGATATTTCGGTTTTCGGCTCTATTGAGACTTATTATAAGTCGCAGTGTTCTGCTTGGCAAAATAACAATGCCAATAAGGTGAAGAGTCTTTTGAATATTTTTATTTATTCACCAATTTGGTAAAATGTGTTGCTCTGTTGTTCCTTTTTCAATAAGTCTTGGAAATACGTCATATTGCTGGACTTGTGTGTGCAACATTGGATTTGGCTTTAATGCCAAAAACAATCAAATCCGGCTTTGTTGCAACTGGAATTGCTCCATTCAATCCAGACATCTTCTCTGATGCTGATTTTGTTCAAGCCGTTGAACAGACAACACAAGCCAGAGAACATTGCTATTTGAAGGAGAAAGCAGCGAAGCAAAAAACACCGAAGAAGACAATACAAAAAACACCAAAAAAGCCACCGGCCAAGCGTTTCAAGGCAAAAGCATCACCACCATCGGATGAAAATAAAGATTGTTGCTTGATTTATTTGCAGTTGTTGCCCAACAAATTGACCGCTGCTAACTCCATCAAATTATGGCCAAGAAACAAAACCCGTCTCATACCTCTCCCCCACAATTATCAATAATGAAGTCGATTTGTCTTTTATCTCTGTCATTCTCTAACGAAGAGAACAGACAAAAAGTTAAATCTCTTACAAAAACCATTAGCATAAGCGAATCAGATAAAGAAAAAATACAGGGTGATAACATAAATGTGTGTGTGTGTGTTTTTTTTCATTCTCATTATCATTTTTACTTTTATTATATACCTATAGAATTACATAATTTGTTTTTCTTTTTTATATTCAATGAAAAAGGGATTCAGTAACAGTTTTTTTTTGTTTTTGTTTTTATAATATGAACATTAGAACATTACAAAAAAAAAAAAAAAAAAATTACGGTTTTTTTTTGGGAGAAAAAAGATCAATAAATTGGTTGCCGTGTGTTGTTTGTTTTTCTTTTGAAATCGTTATGTTGAGTTAAAAAAAAAAAAAAAAAAAAAAATAACCGAGATACGGAAAATGTCATACGAACAAAATTTTAAAATTAAAATTAAAATTTTCGAACATTTTACAATTTCATCGCATCTTTCAAATTGATTTTTTTTTTTTAGGTTTTCATATTCAAAACGTAGTAAGTAAATAATAGTGAAAATATACTTTTAAGTTGTTGTGTGGATGAAAGGCGATTTTGGTACACACACAGAAAAAAAAAAAAAATATTTATTCTTCATAATTTTTAGATTTGCATTTAATTTTTTCTCACTTATTCTCTTCCATATTAAACTTTCCGTTGCAAAACAAAATAAGGGCGATTTGGACTTTACGACGAGCAAAAAAAAAAAAAAAAGAACAATTTTTCTTTCATTTGAATTTAGTTTTCAAAAGTTTCTCTTTTTTTTTTTTTTTTTTTAAATAACGTTCAACATTTAATAAACAAGAAAAGGAATTCAACGCGCATTTTTATTTCTCCTTTTTAAATTTTTCTCTCAATGAAGGAATTTTCTTCTCATTCTCATACCAATTTGGTGCGTTAATCAATTCTTATGGGGGATCTATATTATTTTCTTTCTTTCTTTTTTCGTTTTGATTGGTTACATTGTTCATTTCTTTTTCGAAATCAGCATTTGTATGTCGTGTATGTGTGTGTCTTTGTGTATTTTTGTATTTGTGTATGTGCTTGTCTGTGTGTCAGGGGAAGATGCGGGGGAAGGGAAGGAAACAAAATGAACTACTTGAAACATATGAAACGAGTGCATAAAATTTGCGTACACAAATGAATGGGAATACCATACACACATTCTAATTCGCATGTTGATTTTTCTTTTTGTTTTTTTTTTTTTTTTTTTCTTTCTCTTTTTTTTCTTCAAATTTTTGTGCGCCTTTTACATTGCACGAATGAATCAATCACACATTGATGCTGCTTGAAAAAGAAAAATAAATGTGTGTTTGAATATATGTATATGCGTGTATGTGTGTGTGAATGTGTGTGTGTTTGTTTGTTTGTTTGTTTGTTTTAATTTTTTTTTCTCTTTTCTTTTGTTTTTGTGGTTGATGGTTAATATGTGACTTCATTTTTAGTTTTGTTTCGTCTTGCAGCAATTAATTTATAAAATCACACACAATGTTTTTTTCTTCTGCTTCTGCTTCTTTTCCGGTGATTTCTTATTTATTTGTCTCACTAAGTCATAAAATATCTGAAAAAAAAAAAACAACAGAACATTTGATTAAATATTTGATTAACATTTCGGACTTTGTTTTTATAATTTTCGGAAGATTTTTAAAGTACAATTATAATAGCATGCAAGTTTTAAGTAAATGATTGATACAGGCTGTACGGCAAATGTATTCAATTGAAAACTTACATCGTTAACATTAATTTTAGCTTTGGCTGATGTTTCCATAAAAGCACAATTGAATTGATTTGCTAAACCTTTTCCCAAATCTTTTCCAACCACTCGTTCCTCTTCTAAATCGCATTTGTTGCCCACCAGTACCATCGGCACATCATCGGTATCCTAAATTGAATGAATGTATAAATTGCATATGTTAAATTATCATCATTAATTTTAATTTTGCACATTTTCAATTTTCATATTCATTTTCACTTACTTTGACACGCAATATTTGTTCCCTTAGATCTTGCAAATCGTTAAATGTTGATTGTGCGGTAATTGAATACACTAAAACAAATCCTTGGCCATTTTTCATGTACAAATCACGCATTGCTGTGAATTGTTCCTGTATGAATTTAATTGAAAATTGAATTAATTGCACTAATAATGAGGTTGAGGGAGGAGGTGGTTGAAAAAGTGAATGTTATTACCGTTCCAGCTGTATCCAGTATTTCGAGCATACATTGTTGTCCATCAACTTCGACTTGTTTCCGGTAGCTGTCTTCGATGGTTGGGTCGTATTTTTCTACGAATATCCCTTGAACAAATTGCACTGTGAGAGCGGATTTACCAACACCACCGCTTCCCAATACCACAATTTTATATTCACGCATTTTCGTAATTAATTTTACTTGTTCGAACTCTTTAATTCAATAAATGAATATGATTGTTGTCGATGCTACTACGTCTGCCTACCGTTGCTTAACTCAATCTCACTATCTCTCACTCTATCTCTTGCACTCGGTCACAATCGTTTTCGTGTATACAATTCTGTTCTGCACTTCCGCTGTTGCTCAGCATACACACACACACACTCTCTCTCTCTCTCTCTCTCTCACTCTCTCTCTCTCTCTTTCTGTCGCAATTGACGGATCACCCCTTTTTGTGGTGTAGTTTCAGTGCAGCAATTCCTATGAAAATAATCACGTTTGCTTCACCAGTCCAAGCTGAAATCTGTCACAGAAAGTAAAATAAAACAGAAAAATAAACATTATTACGATAAAAAAAAAAATGATATTCAATGAATAATACATTACACACTCCGCAGATGCACTTCAAACAATAATTCATTTGAAGACACAAAAAACCCATTACACACATACACACACACACATGCTCACACACTCGCACAATCAAAGTACAAAGAAAAACATGAATAAATAATCTGAGTAAACAAGTATCGGGACGGATGTAAATTAGATAAACGTCCGACCGCAAGCGAATGATTTGAGCTTGTGCCCGACTTGAATTTGAATTAGCTGAATTACGAAAAAAAATATATGATTTTCATATGACTAAAAGAATTAAAATTTCACTCGCATGAGTTTGACCTGTCTCTTTTGCTCTTTCTCTATCTCAATCTTTAGCTCTTTTCTCTCGCTCTCTTCTCTCGCTCTCTTCTTGTTCTTCTTCATCTTCTCTCGCTCTCTCTCTCTCTCTCTCTCCCTCTTTCTCTCATTGTTTCTTTCCATCTTTGTCATCTGTACATAAACACTCAACCATTTCATGTACACACTCATCAATGCTAAGGATTTGATGATGACTTTATTGATCATCGAATCGGATATAACCGATTTATTAAACAAAGCGACAAAACTAATAATACATTGAAAGCGTTCCAAATACAATCTGGAGTAAAGATGAGTGCAAAAAAAAAAGAAGTAGAGAAGGCTAAAGCGCCAAACAAACAACGGGCGACATACACAAGTGCTGAGAGAGGGAGGAGGGCATTTTATAGCATACACGCGGTACCCACACGACCTCAACACATGCCGATTCCGTTTGAAAAATCTCATAGTCTATAGCATTTTGCTTATAAATTTTACCATGTGTGCATGTGCATTTCGTAAAATGTTATACATGCTCAATAAAAATGACATTTCATACGTTGTGCACATAACATGCTGTTGCAATGCAAAAGCAACAGTTGAATTCGTGGCATCTAATATTAATATTGCATGCAATAATTCTTCTTCTCCTTCTTTTTCATTTTTTTTTTTTTTTTTCATTAATTACATTCTAAACTGTACTGAACTCCACCTTTTTGACACATATGTACATATATCAAATGAGTCATGCTGACGTTTTTCGCAATTGGCAAACAATGAAATTGTGGAACAAATTTCATTGAAAAAGAAACAAAAAAAAAAAAAGAATGATAATGAGATAACTTGAATGAGTAATTTGAAGGGAAAAAAAAAGTTTGTTGTTCTTCAATCAAAGAGAAAAGTTGAAAATAATTAGAACAATACGATGCACAAACGATAAAAATGGAAACGCGAAAAACTAAATCAATTTCATGGGTCAAATTATCCATCCATGCCGTCCAATAATAACGGAATAATTCAATAAATTAATGCTCGTTGGGGTTGAAAAAATAACAATAACAAAAAAAAAGAGTTCGTTTGCATTGAGCATAGAAAATGTTCTATCACCAAGAACTAGACAAACATGCAATAACACCGTTTCAATCTTGAAATCGAATTGTCTGTTGAATAAAATTGTCTTTATACATTGTGTCTCTTTTAAATCAATTATTTGTTCGCAAATTGGTCATTTGTGTTAGAAACCCACAGCTAGAAGCATTTCAAATGAAAAGAAAAATGAACAGAAAAAGAAAAATTGAGATTAAATTTCTACTTGTTTCAATTTTATTTTGCCTCTTCTTCTTCTTCTTCGTCTACTTCTTCTTCTTATTCTTTGCTCTCTGCGTATATATTCAGCTCTCTTTCATTTTTGTCTTGTTTCGTTTATTGTTTATATGTATCGTTTGGCCTATAATTGGAGTGCGTGGTGCTTGCAATGCATTTTCTACTTTAGTTGAATTCATTCCGTGTTTAGTCATTTCGTTAATTTAATTCAATGTGTATAAAACTTGCTGATTTATCAGCATACAGACAGACAATATACGCACACACATACACACACACACCTTTATATGAATATAAACAAACAAACAAATAAACACACTCGAACATTGAGACTGATCGAATTATCGGCATTTTCCATAGACATATGATTGTGGGCATTAAGTCGCGTTTGCTGACTATGTTTCGGTATTTTGTGTGAATGAAGGAAAAGAGTGGAAAAGAAAAAAAAAAAAAAAAAACAAAATTATCGTATCTCTCATATAATCTTTCTATGGAATGCATGCATGTGTAACGAAAATCCATCAATACAGCATACGCTGCAAAATAATGTTAATGATAATAACAACAACAAAAAAAAGAAACAGATGAAACCAAAAACAAATCGAATCGATAAGAAGAAGAGCCAACATGTTCAACCGAGAGAGATGAAGAAAGAGAGAGAGAGAGAGAGAGGAGGGAGAGAAATGAAAAAAAGCGAAAGAATAAACAAGTGGTTGTTGATTATTGACAACGAGACATGGATTTTATGCCGGTGCTTTGCTCAAATGCAAACAACCAAAACGAGAAAAGAAGAAGAAGATAAAAACATCAAACACAATAAAAGAAAAATTAAAAATTTTTTACCGAAACGAAATCAGTGAAATTTATTAAGTTGCTTTAAATCTGTTGCATTTTGGTTATGTGTTGTAGTGCCCGATAAAATGCAAACGAAATTGCTGTACTGGCAAATGTTTTATCAGAGAAACGAACAGAGACAGAACCATTGAATTTCTGTGTTAACATGATTCTCTGCGGCGATGGTGGTTTTATTGTTGTTGTTATTGTTTTTTTTTTTTTTTTTTTTTTGTTGCTGCAGCATACTATTGCCACTGATATCTGTTGCTTTTCAATTTTATTTTTATTTTTGGCATACGTTTTGTTTCATTGAGCGAACAAAACAAATATATTGCAAACAAAGAAATCTTTTGGACCGTGTTATCGATACGAAATTTTTCGTTTGCCTTCGAATTTCTTGCAAAATGCATTCAGTTGCAAATTGCATACACACACACACACAATTTCTTCTTTCTCTCTCCTTCTCTCTTTCACCCTTTCTCACTTTCTGTCTTTTTCTCTTTGTTAAGCGATTTGATTTAATGCAAGGCATATTCTGTCATCCATAAATTGAAAATGGAACTGAATTCTATCGAAATATTTTCTTTGTTGTGTTGATTTTAATTCTTTTCTTTTTGTCAGTATTTCTATTATCATTTTCTCTTTCTATCATTCAAACATCAAACAAAAACCACATTTACAATCAAAATAACAAATTGAATGGAATGTTTGTATTAGAACCCGGCTAAATTGCTGATAACGACAATATATAAATATAAATAATATATATTGTAGACAATATGGTAAGAACCAGTTATAGTACAGTAAATGAACTAACAACGACAACAAAAAGATTCGATAAAATCATTGCCATCGTATGAAAAAAAAAAAAAAATAAAATAAAATAAACGAAAATACACTAACTAAGCGATGAATGCAGATGCAAAACCAGCTAACTAACCCGAAAAAAAAAAATGAAATTTGCTGTGCTAATCAATGAAATTGTGGTGAAAAAAAAAAAAAAAACAACTTTCGATAACCAAAATGCAATCTTGCATTCAATTATTCATGTTACAAACTTTGATTCACGACGCTTTTTGTTTCAATTGCTATTGTTTTTGTTTTTGTTGTAGTTTGCGTAATTACAGTGACTTGTTTGGTTTTTCGTATATTTTATACATAAATATGTTTAAGTATCGTTTGTTATCAGCATTATGTTTTGCTGTTTGTCGAATGACTTCTGTTTATAATCGATGAAATTTATTAATTTATGAGTTTGATTACATTTGACCGAAACAACAGAACAGTGAATGAAGAAAAGAAAGAGAGATAATGACAACATGCATGTATCGTTGCTAAATATCAACATAGATAACGCGAAATCGAATATTACAAACTAAATAAATCGGCTGTGAATATCAATGACGAATTAATGTCGATATATGAACTTGAGCATTGAACAACAAGTGTGTGTGTGTGTGTGTGTGTGTGTGTGTGTGTGTGTGTGTGTTGTTCTTTCACATTTTGTATTTATACACAGTTTGATGTGTCCTTGCCTTCCAAATTGAGATCAAATTGATTATATTTTCATATCTTTCACAGTAACATGCATTGCAGATTGATGGCTTTCTTATTGTCATATATGCATTGTACTTTTTGTTTAAATGTATTTACGTTCTTTTAGCGAAATAAATGAATAAAACGAAAACAGAAATGAATGTGAGCTCATTTTCTCTCTTGTGTTTGACATCACACACTCTCTCTGCCATCGGAAAATGTGAAAACAATTGAATTGTCTTGTTATAGATGAAATTGAGAAAAGAGCATCTCTCCCACCTATCTAGATGGATATTAGACAAAGGAAAACATATTTGTTGTTGCTAACTGACTTACAAATATGATTTTTAGCTGAATTCGAATGTTATTTTATTGCGCTAGATGATTCACACATATGCTATCTCTCTCTCTCTCTCTCTCACACACTATTTCTCTCTCTCATACTCTTTCTCTCTTTGGCTTGTTCGTTTGTTCGTTTTTCCTCATATTCATTCCATCCCTCACACACAACCGTTAAAGTTAATCATGTGTAGCAAACATGGTTTGGCGGAGGAGAATATGAATACGATATATTAGGCACCAGTTGCTGTAGCTATATATCGGCAAAAACATGATAAAGGCCAAAAAGTGGTTGCTATTTTTGATTAGAACATCAACAATATACCTTGAAATTTTGACACATAGCGTGTGTACTCTCAGACACTAATGTGGGCCAATATAAATATGAAAATGATCAAAGAACACACATTCCATCACACTTTACAAATAACATTTTGTCATATATATTTCACTCATCGATATACATGCATATGCATACGCAAATACATAACACTTGCGATTCCCCGAAAAGAGAGAGAGAGAGAGAGAGAGAGAGAGAGAGAGAGAGAGAGAGAGAGAGAGGAGATAGAGATAGAGTACGAAAAAAGAATGATGAAACAAAATCGGGTACTCATTTTTAACGGTCGATTTATTAACGCACAACAAAATCAAAATCCATCGGAATGTGCATGACAAATAGAGAAAACAATAGCACACAACATAGTCATCATCGACATCGTCATCGTTGTCATCATCATCGTCATCGTGGTCGTTGTGGTGGTTGTCGTTGTCATCATTGGTCTCGAATAATCGTAATAAATAATAATTGTTGCTAGTTTAAAAAGCAACCGACAACCATAATATATATAAATTACACGCATTTATCTGTATACACTTGATTTAATACGCAGAATGGGCGGTCATATGCATTATTTGCCGTATGTACATTTAGTTTTTTTTTTTCTTTTTTTCTTTTTCTTTCTATTTGATCTGTTGATTTCATTGCAAATTTTATGTAATGCCCACTTTCTTTATTTAATTTTTTTTTAGCCTAAAATAAAGCCATGTCGCTTACTGAATAATTGAATACTTTTGAAATTGTCTCTTTCCGATTAACAAATTTATTTCAAAATAACCTACTAGATAAGTATTATAATATGTTTCATTTTTTTATTTCGTTTTTTTTTGTTCTCTCTCTTATATATATATATATTTTTTTTTCTTCGTTTGGTTTGTCGATAGCAGCCTGATAGCTTCATATATACATAGATACACACTGTATACAGGGGGATAGAACGTAGCAAGCACACGAGAATCAACTATAGAATTAAAAAAGACACACGCACACAATAGCAACACTCTCTAACTCTGGCAAAAGAGCGAGCGAAAAAAAAAGAAAGAAAGATAGAGAGAGAGTGAGAGAGAGAGAGAGAGAGAGAAAAACTACACACGATAAAAAAAGAACAAAACGAACGTCAGGCAGCGTCTTTGACTCATCGCAAAAGTCATACAACAATATCTATAATACACGGAATTTTG
Organism: Resseliella maxima; assembly: GCA_029041755.1. Lineage (NCBI taxonomy): Eukaryota > Metazoa > Arthropoda > Insecta > Diptera > Cecidomyiidae > Resseliella > Resseliella maxima. The sequence goes on along the minus strand of JAQOWM010000073.1, from coordinate 1,965,456 downwards.
TATTGGTACTATTTGCTCTAGCCATTCTATCCTTTGATGCGTTCTCGTGTCATTATTATCGATGCATTTAAATGGTCGTTGCATGATATTCAATTTTCAAATGTAATTCTTAAAGAATAAGAAGAAAATGAAGTAAAAAAAAAAAAAAATAAAAAAAAAAATAACCAACAACGAACAGCAACGATAAATTTAATTCTGCTTTTTAGAATATTTCATTTTTTTTTTTTTGTTTTTTCATTTAGTTGGATTAACACACAGTCAATGGAATTGAAGTTCAAAATGCCAAGAACATAAAATGCCGTGTGCAACAATTACATTCTCATTTTGCTAATTCAAACTTATGATGAGAAATGTTTCATCGGTTTTAGTTTATTTGTATTGTTTTGTAAATGAACACATTTTAAATTTCGACTATGACAAATCAATTTACAACTGGCGCTTTAATAAATATATACATGAATATTTCAATATAAAAAAAAAAAAAAAAATCCCAAAATTCGAATTTTCATCACATTTCGCTTGAAATAACATCAAACACTCACACAATATTCGAATTTGTTTTCTTTCTTTTTTCTTTTGATTTCTTGTTTGAATCAACATTTAACAAAACATTCTCACTGAAACAGGACAATATTTCACTTTTGCTCAATTACAATGAGAATTTATTTAAAGCCAAAAAAAAAAAAAAAAAAAAAAAAACTAACAAAAAATAACATTTTAAATTGCTTGCTTAATATGTATTTTTTTTTTTTTTTTTTTTTTTTTGTGTATTTCTCACTAAGCATTTAACTCACATTGGGCTAGTTATGTCGCCTCGCTACACATACACAGTTAAACCGAAAAAACAAAAAAAAAAAAGGAAAAAAAGCGAATTTTTTTCCCCGACAACTTTGTTACAACTCGGGTAAACGAAAAATCCGTATTTTGCCCGTTTTTATTTCGATAAAATTGTTCGGAATTTGATTGATCACGGTTTTATTTTAAAATTTCTGTGTTGTTCTTCGTTTCTTTTTTAATCATTTATTTCTCTCGTTGGTACGTTCTTGCACTTTAAATGATAGAGAAAAATGTAGATTTTTTTCCGCACTTGGTCTTCTGGAACACACACAACTTTTTTTTTATTACTGATTTTCTTTTCGAAACAATATCTTTTGAAAGAGAGACTACTGCTGTGTATACGCTGGCTCCATTGTCGTCGTCGTTGTCGTGGTTGTCGTTGTTTGCTGCTACTATGGCCGTTATTTGTGTGTGCGTATATTTAACTTCAATGTATGCAATCATTTTAAGTTGATGTAATTTGTAAATACGTACACGTATAAGGGTAAATTCATATGCTGACTCATTTTACACACAAACCAGCAAACAATAGCAACGAAAAATATTAACGCTATGAGCATACATTCATATATATATATATATATATATATATATATATATATCAATGTGTGAGGGTCTTATTCGCTTATTCTCTCTATTCATCATTCCATCTTGCTCAATGCTCGAAGCGACGACATTGACGAAACAAAATTCTCATGCATGCACACACAATCACATTTATACTGTTTGAAATATGTTGTTGATAGATACAGCACAGTACAATGCGCGCATACACACAATACATTCATCACAAATCGCCCAGTTACGGTGTCAATGGTTAGTGAAACATTTGTGCGCGTTCTCATATTCTCACCAATTTTGGTATCATGACATTTCATTTGTATGCGTGCCACAAATGTATGAGAGTCTGTCTGTGTGCGTGCATGCATGCCAATGTGTTTGTGTTTGATATCAACGTTATTTGAACGTTGCCACAACGATTTAATAAACCTGTTTGTTGGTAAGCTCTAAAACCGCAAAACGTTTCATTTTCACGCCTCAGTCAAATTTCTTGCATTAAATTTATTGTATGCAACTAAACATTGTCAAAGCTGTTTTATTAATCATATCAAATCTATTCGAAATTGAAACGTTTTGTGGCTTTTATGGCAAATCAAAACCAACTTTGACAAAATTATGATTTTTGTTTTTCTCTCTTTTTTCTATTTATTTTCATTTTTTCAATCAAATTAGCGAACAAATTGCTGCAAACTGATCTTTTGTTGAATTTTCTCATAGAAATCGTTAAAAAAAAATTTGCACATTTATAACGATGCTATCGGTGCATTTTTGTTTTTTTGCATTTGTGGTCGTACACAAGTCATCTTCAGCAATTCAATTTAATAGTTTCAATCATGACTCGTGCATAAATATGTGTGTACGCGCGCGTGTGTGTGTATGTATATATTTTAAGACAGCGGTCAAATAACACGACATTCATTCACACCAATTCCAACAAATATGCTTGTATGAATCACACATCAAATTCATATCTGAACCGCATGTCTGTATGCGTGATATTTTATACATTGGGTTTGGTCATGATGAACAGTTACCAAAAGCATTTATAATTGTAGATGGCGTGCATATATCATGAATTTGAGCAAATAAACATACACTCATACACGCAAATGTGCGATCAAACAATGAAATATTCAAGTTATTTGAAAATCTCAACCGTCATTGAACTGTTGATTTGTTGTTATCTCGTTTACATTGTACGTAATTGCTCTTTATGTGCCCGAAAATTCATTTAGAAGATTATTTCAATCGTATTTATGCTGGAATTGAACTCAATGAAACATGAAACCAGCATTTTTATTTCATTAATTTTCCATTGATTGAATTAATAAATTGAAAAACTCTTTTTATGACATTTAATTGCATGGTTCAATTCATTTCAATTCAATTCACATTTCTTATCACATTTTTAACAATTTTCACATGAATGTCATCAATTTGTTGCTCAAGTATTTTTAAATTATTTCTAATAATAATATTCTTAAATAATAATGGTCTCAGATTAATATTTAGAGCCATTTTTTTTTTTTTTCACAAAAATTATATTTGTAAATATAAATTACATATTTCGTCATAATATATTTCCATAAAATTTGAAAAAAAAAAAAAAAAAAAAATATCTGTATGGAAAATTCAATGGTATTTTTTCTTTGTTCATAAAGAAATCTTTCATTGAATTTATCAAGATAAATGTATTGTTTTTATTAATCCTTCAGAATTAGTCGTACAGAATCGTCGTTCGATAACAAATCACTTTCAAATAAAATGTCAAATTCGCTCTTTTGAAAATAAATTTGAATTCATAAAACTCATGCAAGTATTTCATTTATCTACGAATTCTTATTTTTTCGATAAAATAATACCATAATTTTCATTTTTTTTTGTCGAAAAAAATATCACAATTTGCTGGCATTATGTTCATTCAGCCAATAAGCACTTGCCAGGGTCGCTCATTTCTTTGTGGCAGAATTGACTCATACACAGAATTCCATTCATCGACCCAAGCGATATATACCACCAATTACAGTATTCGATGGCTATCAAATGCATCGGTCATTATTCAGTGAATAATATTAACAAATTAAACAAATTGTGTTATGTAAAAATACGAAATACGACCATAAGTATTCAAAAATAACCGCCTTAAATACCATTAGAATAGCTACAGAATAGCGTAATTCAGATATATTATCAAAAGAACTCTCGCTATATCTATAACAAAACTTGGGAGATAATAAATCGGTCATAAAGCTTTAAAAAGTAAATATCTTTAAATTTTTTTTGCCGTAGTTCTCTAATTAAAAGTGATGGGTTTTCTCTTTTTAAACAGCTAAGATTGTGATCGTTGACGATTTTTTGACAGTTTGAGCAAAATTGAATGCCTTGAAAAAACACCTCGTCAACAAATTACAATGTTATATTAATACGACTAAAATCGATAATGATTATGCTGACGATTGAAGTCATTGACGATCGCAATCGTTGCCCATAGAAAACGCAGCTTCAGCAAAATGTGACAAACAGACGTTTAAATAATATAGAATATTCACGGGGAGTTTGTTTTTTGCTGTTTTGTATTTTGCTCACTTTAACTTTATCACTTCAAATTTTCTTACTCATGAAATAGAAGTGAGCAGAAGAGAGGAAAAAAAAAGATATTAGGGAATAAGGAAACCAAAACACACAAATACACAAAGGCATTTGGAGAATATGAATAATATGTGAGCAGGTATATGTGACGCTGCATGGTACAGACGATTATTAATGTCTCATTTTCAATGTCAGTTTCAAAAATACAGTTCAAGTGTGAAGTTCATTTATTTGAGCAGACTAGACAAGAAAAGAAAAGAAAAGAAAAAGACGTTACGTTAAGAAAATGAAAAGTAAATGTTTGATCATTTTTCGTCCATCAAATTTTTACTGTCCATCAAATTTATTATTTTTACTTTAAAATAACAACAAATATAATTTTTTTCATATTCTTCCTGTGAAATTTGTGTAAAGTATTCATAGACACTGCAGTATTCGAATTTTTGACGTATTGTTTTCCGGCACGAAAATCATATGTGTTAACGTCAAGAGATAACAAGAATCAAATAATTACATCGTTAAATTATATTGGATCCAATTACATTACGAATGGATAGAATTTCCAAAATCGTGTAAAATAAGCGTTTTAATGTATATTTCAAATATCTAGCCAAATATATTTATTTACTGTTTGGCCTCATCGAAGTTCTCTTTCCATTTTTATTTTTTTTTTTATTATCAATTTGTATTGTTAACCAAATGGCCAACTTTAAAAAGGAACCAGAGACATTAGATGTATTTGATGTGATATACAGAAATGCTGAAGATGAAGAAGAAAATGAAGATGTGAACTATTATCAACTTGGAAGTATACAAGATCAAGTTCAATCAATTTGGGGTCCAAATGAAGTGGAAAAAAAGCCAAAAATTGAGCGTTTACAAGGAAAACGAGAATTAATAATAAAATTGGACAATGATTTTCTGCGAAAAAATTTCCGAACAAAATGGATAGAACTGGTTAAGTCAACATGTCGTCGTCAACATTTTAAAAGAGCTTGCCAATTATGTAAAAAAGAAATTTCATTCGATTCAGTCACCGAATTAACCGAACACTATAAGCTATTTCATGGAAAAGAAATTACATCGTATAACTGTATTCTGTGTAAATTTATTGGAAAAAAGAAAGAAGACATTCTCGATCATTGGAAAATCAAACACAAACAACGTAAAAATATTAATAAATATACGATTAGTAAAAAAAAAAAATTCTCCCAAGAACATATGGATTGGTGATGATGAACTCGTTCGATCAATGTATAAAATTGACGTAAAATTGAAAGGAAAAGAAATTGTGGAATGCAATATTTGTTCAAAAAAGCTAGCTAGACATTGTTTATTTCAACATAAACGACTTCATGCCATTGAAGTTCTATTTGAATGTGATATTTGTCATAAAACATTTAATCGAAAATCTTCTATAAGAGAACACATTTCCACTCACATGAAACGGAAACCATACGAATGTGAAATTTGTCCAAAAACATTTGCACAAAAAAGGCAATTAGAAAGTCATAAATTTGTTCATATGAAAGATGCACCCATTGAAATGGATCCCAGACATAAATGGAGGCAATCACGAAAAGAAAAATTTGAATGTGATATTTGTTTGAAAAAAGTGAGTAGATATAATCTAAAACATCATAAATTGATTCATTCCAATGAGCGTCCATTTAAATGTGATAAATGCGATAAAACATTTCGAATGAAACAATATTTGGAAGTTCATGAAAATGTTCATATCACTAAAAAACGATACAAGTGTACTTTTTGTGGGAAAAAATTTGGAAACATGATTGTTTTCAGGCGACATGAAAATCTGCATCGTATAAAATGTACATGCCAATTTTGTAACAAAAGTTTTAAATGCAGACGCAAAATGTATTGTCACATTCGTACAGAGCATTTTGATATATTACGAAAACAAGACAAAATAACTGGCGGATTAAATGAATGGTTTCAAGGTCGTCGAACATTTGAATGTTACAGATGTAAATATTCAATGCTTTTGCATTGTGTGAAAAGTCATATGAAACACTGTAAAATTGGAAGAAATTATCATAAATGTCCGAAATGTATACGAAAATTTCCAACAATTTCATCGCTTCAATCTCATACAATGCATGTGCATTGATTTTTTTTCAATCGAAATCCACCCGGCTACACCACTTAATTTGTTGCTATGTGCTTCTTTCTTCGTTAGTTGCTTATGTATTGATTCTTTACTCTTCTTCGTTTATATATAACATCATATCAGCGGCTAACGTTATTTCGACAATATTATTTAGCTGGCTAATATCAGCTCACTGTGCCGTATGAAACTCATAAGCGAACTTATGAATGTTACAGGAATGCAAAAAATTTATCCGATACAAAACAAAAAAAAAAAAAAAAAAAAAAAAATTGCATAAGAAATATAGCTATAATAGAGATTTGCATCGAAAATTATCTATTATATTTCAATATTTCATTTGAAAAATTATTGTAACGAAAATCACATTTATATTGAAATTATATTAAACATTTTATATATTTTTTCAAATTTTCGTTGATAAATAAAATAATAAACAATTGTTTGATTCTTAAAAATGATGTTTTTTTCTACTTCATGTCTACTAAGTAACCCTTGAAGTTAATAAGGTTGCATGATAAGCCGCAATTTTTATAATTTTTCCTGCTTATAGATTTATGAAGACAAAGATCGACAAATGAGTATAATCATTGTTAAAATTAACCGAAAAAAGACACATTCCATTAAGGAGAACATTTATTTTTTTTTTTTTTTTTTGGCTAAAATTCATTAGATGTAAACTAATAAAAATCATAGATATGAACCAATGAATCATTAGCAGTGTTTTTTTTCCTCAAAATTATGTCATTTGTGAAGAATGTTAATTGTTTTCTTAATTCTATTGCAAGAATAGTTTGTAATAACTGTATATAAGGTAATCTCACATTGTTGAATTAAGTCAAAAACAATTAATTTAAAATTAATTAATAGAAATATCATAGAGATAAAATAAGGCGCACTTAGTATCTACTACGCTGTCCGTTTGTACCACTGATAACACATTTTTGTGCTACTGAGAGCACATCTGGGCGCATAGTAGGCACTATGTGTACCTTATTTCATTGCCATATGAAATTTTAATATTTTTGTATTTTCACGAATTAAATTTATGCGCATTTTGGACTTTCGCGCTTTCCAGTGTTCGTCGACAAAATCTGTTCTTAATTGTTTGACTCATTACAATACTTTTACGCATAAAATATTATGTGCTGTACATTGATGGTCATATTTACGCAAGCAACATTAGGCCGACTTGTAATTTCCCCATTTTGAATAGTGTGTCAGGAAACAAAGTCAAGTTGCTTATGAAGCGCGCTCATTAAGAGTCGTTAATTAAATAATTGGCCATCACATAACGTCAAAATGATAATAATTTGCTGTGAATTATGGTTCCGTTATGGTACTGCGTATATGAATAATATCTCATTCAAACGTTGTGAATATTTGACAATTTTTCGGATATAATTGCAATTATGACGATTTTTTCGTTTATCAAAATGAATCAATTTGACACGAAATCATTATGCATTTTTGCAATGAAAAATGAAATAAAATAACTGCATTGCACGTGGGAAGTGCATTGACCATTTTGTGTGGTGAATGGCATTATTTTATCTCACATACTCGAAATTAAAATCAATCTTATTCGTTCCAATTATCCAATCTACCAGTCACTCAACCAGTTTGTTTTTGAACGTTATTTTTTTTTTCACTCCTTTCGTTATTCAAATGGCAAACTGAATGCAAAAATATATTTATAAAAATAAATGACCAAATCAAATGACTAAAACGCACTTGAGCGACAATGAAAGCGAACGTTTTGGAATTGCATTGGTATTGCGACACAAAAAAAAATAAAAAAAAAAAATCGTGTGTTTGTTCAAATGCACATAAAGAGAGAAAGATGTGATTGTGGAATAGGTACATGGAAGAGAAACATGAAATCATGCAATAGAAGCGGAAATCTTGTCAGTAAAATGCATTTGTTTGATATTTAGCAAGAGTAACCAGTAAATAGATGCGCGCTGCATTTTGATTCCATATGGCAGGAACAACTTGTTGTTATTATGTGAATCGTCGGTGTTTTATCACATTTTGATTAAAAGATTTTGTCATCATGTGTGTGCTTTTCTGGCCAACCATGCTAAACGAAAAAAAAAAAAAAAACAAAAAATTCCGGAAAGTGAATATGATTGAGAGTTGCTTCCAAGTGCAAAGAAAAAAAAAACAAACAGTGCATCGAATCGCAACATGGGATATTTTAATCACATAACATTAAATCTCGAAGTAACTATGTTTGTTATTTTTTTTATTCGTTTGACGAAATCTAAGCATTGCACGGCCCGCGAATGTGGTAATACACTTCTTCATTTTATTCAATTTTAATATTTTATTTGTTTCATCTCTTCACCGATTAATTATAATCTGGTTATATTCCTACATTCTTGAAACGAGTAGTTTATGTTGCCACCACCACCACCACCACCACCATTACCACTCTCATGTTCATTTCAAACGCACATTTATGCTGTGTGTTTTTTTTTTAGCTTTTTTAGCCAGGTAAATGGTTGATATCACCAGGCAAATGTCGGTATATAATCCAATGGTTACACTGTATTGTTCGCTACACTACTTGATTACGTTTTTAATCAGCCTGCTTGTGTTATTGTTGTTGTAACAGCGGCATTGCGAGAACCTATATTACTGACGATCCGTTGAGATTTTTATTTAGTTAGAAATTGAATTTGAAAAAATGCACATGGAAAAACATTTTTCTAGCTCTAAAAACGATAAAAATTAAACCAGATTAGTGTGAAAACGACAACAAATTTAAAATAAACAAACAAATGCGTGCACATCTCACGCATTAAATTTACAAATTTCAATTTCAATTTCAACGATTTCATTGTAATGCAATGAATAAAAACAAATTCAACAAACAGTGTCCTTGTATAAATTAATTTTTTTTTTTTTTTTCAAAAACAAAATAAAGACGAAAAGAAAGAAAAAAAACACTTATCATTATTTCATGTGCTAGTTTTGATTGCGTTCGTGAGACAAGTTGTTAACAGTTTTTAATTTGCTAAAGAAAAAATAAGTTCGTTTGCATTATTATAGTTTTTCTGTATGCAGCAAGTGGTGTGTAGGCTTTATTGCGGTTGGCCGTTTACTCAAGTGTGAATATGATTATTATTGATGAATTTTACAAATACTTGATAGTTGCATTATAATAAATTCACTTTGTATTGTGCAGTGTGGCGGTTGACTTCAACCTTGGACGAGATTCCATAACAACGCAATCAATTTTTTGTTTTTTTTTTTTTATTTTTGTATTTGACTTTGTGTAACATAATCATCATAAGCATTGATATCAGATAACCAAAGAAACAAAAAATGCAATTAACAAAGCAAATGCAAATTTTTTTTATTGTATTTGGTGCATTATGTATGGCTAGCGATGCAGTATCACCATTTAAAAATCGTGGCAATGGCAATGGCAATAATGTCATGATGAATAATCCAACGGCAAATCCATCGAATATATTTCAACCAATTTTCAGTAATAGTCATGGTCATGGTGGCATTCGTCCACAAAATTTCATTTTTGCCACCGATAAATATGATGATAAATATGGTCAATATCAAACGCCAGTGCCGAGCTATTCGCCACCCCATAATTTTAACAATAAATTTCATAATCATTTTGGTGCACATCAACGTCCACCACAAACAACATACAATTATCGTCCTCGACAATTTCGAAATCCATTTGATGTTGTTTATGAATGGCGTTTAATTGATTGGGAATATCCAACATTTTTAGATCGACAACGTGCAATTTTAAATGGTGATTTTATTCCAATGAATAATGTACCATTGGGTGTTGATCGTTGGCGAAATCGTTTATTTGTTACATTGCCACGTTGGAAAAATGGTATACCAGCTTCATTAGCTTCATTACCATTGCCAGCAATGGATCGATCACCACCAATGAGACCATATCCATCATTTGATTGGCATGCAAATCCAGAAGCACCACAACCAGATTGCACACGCTTAATGTCAGTTTATCGAATTTGGGTCGATGAATGTGATCGTTTGTGGGTTTTAGATTCTGGTGTTGTTAATGCAACCATTCAAATCAATCCAGTTTGTCCACCAAAAATACTTGTATTCGATTTACGTACAGATCAACCAATATTTTCGTATGAATTACCACCGGATCAAATTAAAGAAGATTCATTACATTCAAATTTAGTTGTTGATGTTCGAAATGGTCGTTGCAATGATGCTTACGCATATATTACGGATGTTTGGCGATATGGAATTACCGTATTCAGTTTAGCAAAGGGCAGAAGCTGGCGCGTACAACATCATTTATTTTTCCCAGATCCAGCTGCATGCGATTATACATTGAATAATTTGAATTTTCAATGGACAGACGGTGTGTTTGGATTGAGCTTATCACCGGTTAATGAACCACCAGATCGATTACTTTTCTTTCATCCAATGTCAAGCTATGGGGTTTGTTGCTGATATTTCTCAATCTTTTTCCATTTTACTCACTCTCTCTCTCTCTCTCTCTCTCTCTCTCTCTCTCTCTCTCTCTCTCTCTCTCTCTCTCTCTCTCTCTCTCTCTCTTTGCCTCTGTGTGTGTGTGTGTGTCTCGCTATCTCTCTCTATCTTTCTTTCTTTTTTTTCTCTCTCTCTCTCTCTCTCTCTCTCTCTCTCTCTTTCCGTCTCTTTCTGTCTTTCTTCTCTTTGTTTTTTTAAGAACATTTTCGATTTGTTTGTTTTAATTTCATTAGGAATTCATGGTTAGTACAAGTGTTTTACGTAATGAATCAGCTTGGACACTAAATAATGGTGCCGGACAGGCTGGTTCATTTGTGCAAATTGGTGAACGTGGTAATCGTGGACAATCATCAACATCATCTATTGATCGAAATAATGTGCAATTTTTCACGCTTGTGCTACAAAATGCGATTGGATGTTGGGATGCCGATCAACCATACTTTCAAAATACCATCGATATCATTGCTCAAGATAATACGACATTAGTATTTCCAAATGATTTAAAATTGGACAGAGAATTGGATCAGGTATGCATGATCAATTAATGAAACAAAATTGAATTGACAAAAATGTCGTTTTACATATCTTGATTTGTGTGTTTTTTGTTCTCTCTTACTATTTTGATTCGCCTCTGCAGGGAGTATGGGTGCTTAGCAATCGTTTACCGGTATATCTATATTCACAACTCGATTTCACTGACATTAATTTCCGAATTCAACGAGCCAGCACACGCGAAGCAATAATAGGCACGGCATGCGATACAAATATTTTAAAACAACCGTTGCATACACTTGCTATGCCTTGAGGCGACATATTTCGTTCAGCTTTTTTTTTTTTCTTTTCTTGTACACACAATGTTTTTTTTTCTACTGTTGTTTGCATTTTCCATGCTTCATTCTTATATACTCAAAATCAATTGCTGTATAATCATAATTTTTGTTTAAATATTTTATTAAGAAGGATATTTATGTAAAAAATACTCGATGATTATAATTATTATTTATTCATTGCATGAGACATTTTTTGTTCTTCACAAAATAAATTATCGAATGAAAATGAAAAAAGAAAAACCGAAAATTATTGGAAAACTTTAATCGATTCTAAATTGACGGAATTTGACGTGTCTTTTTTTATTTGCTTTTTTGATTAATAAATAAATGTATCATTTGCAACGAACATTTTATTTTTGTTCTCATTTTTTTATTTTTATTTTTATTTTTATTTTTTTTTTTTTATTTTTTTTGTTTTTTTTGCTTCAATTTTGTTCTTTCGCATGAAGACGAATTTTCGCATAAAAAAACATGATGAAAAATTATCGAAACTGAATCAATTGACCAATTTAAGTTCTTCCAGATTTTGATCGTAATCCAATGGTTTCATTTTCCTTTTAATTGAAAATAATTAAATTCTTACCTTGATGATGATGATGAAATAAATCGATTAGCAATAAAAATGACAAACATTTTATTTCGAATTTAAATTCAAAAATTATATATATTTTGTTGTTGTTTTTCATTTTGAATGTGTTTACAATAGTTTTTGTTTGTTTGTTTACTATTTTGCATTTTATTTAAAATTGTACAATTTCTTTTTTTTGTTTTATGTTATTCTCATTTTTAATTAAAACTCTAAATTCTAATAATCCAATTGTTTTCAATTGGTTTTAACCATTGCTATTGTGTGAATTTGCATTATTTTTGTTTGTTATTTTTAATTTTGTTAATTAAAATAGACTTCGGCTAAATATCGAAACATGTCAACAAATAAATAAATCATTAAAAGGTTTGCTAAAAAGTTAAATTTGTCCACGATATTATTTCATCTTTTTCAATTTTTTTTTTTTTTTATCATTTTCGTATTTACAAATAGACAAAGAAAATTGAAAATAAATTCACCTATCGAATTTCATTTGAGCCAATAAAATGTCTGTAAAATTAACGATTTTTTTTTTTTTTATTTATTTGTTTGTGATTCAATAAATTGTTTTATTTTCTCTATTTTTATGGCATTTTAACTTTTTACTAAAAATGTAACTCTTACGCAAAATAATTGGAATGTTTGCAAAACATTCAAAACGAAAATATCTGCATCAGAAAAAACCAGAACAAAAATACGTAAATAACAAATATTTTATTTCTCTGGAATAGTTTGCATTGTTTGTTTTTTCAATTTCCGTGTGAATAAGTAAATTTGAGAGTATTTTTTTTTTTTTTTTTTTTTTTTTTTTTTTTTAATTATTCATCATCCCTCGTGTCAGGAAAATTGATTTGCATCAATTTGAATCTGTAATTCTGTTAAATATATGTCTAAAAATCACTTGTATGGATATAATCACTTTATGAAATGCCAATAAATTTAAATTGCATATTTATATATACAAATTGTTGTTGTCGTTTTTTGCGAGCTCGAGCCGTAAAATCGTTCATCAGACAGTTTTCCTTAGTACTCGGTAGTCAGTTTATTTTTTTTCTTATTCTCACTTTTATATATATATTTATATATATAATTAGGTGCTGGTCGTCCTAATAAATGGTTTTTAGACGATTATATGTATTGTGTATATGTAAATTAGAGTTTTGTGTTTCTGTTCAACAGTATGAACTTTCATCTGTAAAGAGTTTGTCATCTTGAGTGAGTTGTAGATAAAACTTTTCATTGGTTGGAGTTGCATTATTATTGGCCGTCTTTGATGGTGGACTGGGTGCTTTGGCCTTTCGAACTTCTGTAAACGCAATATTCCAATATGGGTGTTTTTTTTTTTTTTTTTTTTTCAAAATCATCATTTTTAGTTAGTGTTTTTAAAGCGAATTGTATGATTAATTGCCAGTGTTTAGATGCATCAATTATTTTATGGTTCGTAAAAATGAGGGTTGTCGGAAGTGCATGTCGTACGATAGCATGTAAGTGCGCCCAATAAGAACAAATAAAAAAAAAATATGAAAGAAATTGAGAAAATATATATTTGAAATATGGATACTGATAAATATAATTCATCTACGATAGCTATAGTTTTTTATGAGACAAAAATTTAAATTTTCGTCAAATGGAATTAAAAATAAAAGAATAGACGAAATGTAAATGTTTGATGATTTAAATTAAAAGCAAAAAAAAAAGATTAGAAAATTTGCAAAAAAAGCAGGAAAAATTGAAAATGTTGAACGAAACGAAACTCTGATTTGTGCATGACACAAAAATTGAATGAACGCATTTTTGCATTGAAACATGTGTTTGAACAGTGACAAAATTGATTGAGAAAACAATTTAATCAAAACAAATGGATGAATGAGAAAGTGTTGGTTTTTTTTCTTTCATTTGAAGATTCAGTTAATGTTGGCGTTTTTTAGTCGCCGAAAAAAAAAAGAACAAAATGTTTCCGCCGTTTTATCATTTTGAGAGGCTGTTCATCGTTTTCCTTCCTGATAAAATGCACATAAAATGAAATTCCGTTGTATTTTCTTTTTTCTGTTTTATTTAAACAAAAAAAAAAAAAAAAAAAAAATAAATTTGGAACAAACTACTTTGTACTGGCGCAACAACGTCTACAATTCACTAAACACATAAGCAAACAAAAATCAAGCTGAACATAGTAAAGCATTTTTCTACTCAAGCTTCACGGTCTATTGATTGTCCTAATCAAAATTGAATATTATCACAACAATGAAATGATAAATCTAAAAGAAAGTAAAATGTCAATTAAAAAAAAAAAATCAACAAAAAAGACTTGTGTGTTTTTGTTTGTTTTTAGTTTTTTTTTTTTTTGTAAAAAATATGTTTAACATAAAATAATTTTATTTAATGTATTTATAAAGGATACAGAGAATTTTAAATTAAAATAAAAATTAAATTAAAATATATAATTTGAAAATTTTCTAGAACAAGTATCATTTAATCTACGCACAAAAATTTACGAAAATAAAGGAAAATGAATGTTTTTCTTTTTTTTTTTTTTTTTGTTTTCTGTAATTTGTTTTCGTTCTAAAAAGAAAAAAAAAGCGACAAAATTATAAGCGATGAAGTAAATTTCCTGCTACAGATGTGTTTGCTGTATGATATACCAAGTTACCAAGTTACAATGCCATCACAAGCGCAAATGTATTTATGTGTGTGTGTGTGTGTATATGTGATCGCCAATTTGGACACTTCATTGTATAATACGCATTATTGAAATGATCTCTAATCAAACAAAATGCTCCATAAACACAAAAACACACACACTGACATTGTGCTATTTTCCCTTTGCATTTTATTTATATCGTTGGCTCCCTGTCATTCTCGATTTTCATTCAGTATTTTATTTTTGCTTATGCTTTTTCTAATGCCAATCAGCTATTCTCTACGATCCTATGGAAATTTATATTGACAGAATTGAATTTATATTTAAACATTGATTTTAATTTCTACGATAATTTCTATTTGATCGTGCAAATTATAAAAAAAAAGAAGGATTTTTTTTTTCGTGCATAGAACAATAATTACGAAATGTGTAAAATGATGAATTTGGAATATAAATGGGAACACTGTCAATGGATCGGATTAACACACAATTATATTCACATTTTGGATGGAAAGCTGCATTACCGATATTTACGATATGCGTTATGCAAAAATATTATGCGATTTGTAAATTTGCCGAAAATGCGATTTGTAAATTTGTACATTTGCTAACAAACTTTATTTCTTATTTTTGTCCAAAAATAAAAATAAAAATTTTTAAAATATTTTTCATTTGTTAATTTTATTTGTAATATTGATTGAGTTGCCAAAAGAAAAATTGATGATTAAGGATGTGATGAAAAGAAATGTCATTACAGTGATAAGCACACACATGAGCAAAAATAGATAGAAAGACAAGTTGCAAATAACTTTCATTTAGAACAAAATAAGAAGAAAAAAACAAATCAAGTTAGTTCAAATTACAAGAAAAATGCATTCACTACAGCTCAATTAGAATTACATTCAAAGCAAGATTGTTGTTTTTGTTTGACATGCTTCTTTTTTCAAGAGAAAAAGAAAAAAAAAAAAAAAAAAAAAAACAAAATCCACTGGAGCTATGTCATCAAACAAGAGTGAAATGATGTGAAAACAACAATTCAAAACGTACCAGTTGTGGCTTTCACATTTCGACTAGGGTAAGATTTTTCAAATTTCGTAAATGGCTGTGGGGCTGGAAATTCGGTCACATTGTGGAACGAATTACCAAATTTCGCCTCAATGTCCATTACAAATCGGTTGACAGTACGCGTTGAATTTGGCGTTACCGTCGTCACAATTGTTTGATGTTGAACTGTTACTTGAGCACCATTACTATTACGCATTGATGAATGACGTTGTGGCACTGGTGGTGCACCGCTATTATTGTTAGGTGTCTGTCGGAGAAAGAGGAATCGTACAAAACGTATTAATAATATAAATAATTTTTTTTTTTTTTTTTTTTTTTTTCAAAATTAAATTTTCTCTTTTCATACAATTGATGTTTGCCGAATGGGTGGTGGAGGTGCTGGGCAAGATCGATGCGGCGGTAGCGGTGGTGCGATATTATTTGTGCTGGCATTCGGACTGCGATCCTTTGCAACCGATATATTATTTGCACTGCCAGTATTGCCAGTTACAATCTGTAAAATCCAAATTTACAGTTAATTTTGAAATTAATTTTCATATGCTAACATTAAGAATTCAAGCAACTTACAATATTATTCAATAAAGTTGAAACATTACTAGCTGAACCACCAAAATTGGTAGACGCACCATTCGAAATATTGCTCAAATTCGGTGATATTGCAGATGGTGCGATGCTCAGAGGAAGCGTCGGTAGATTTGTATTTGATATGCTTCTGATGGGAGGTGGAGGGGGACTTTTACAACGGCCCTGAGGTCGTTTTTCATTTGTTGGAACAATTCGAGGTGCTTGCTGTAATAAGAAAATTCCATTTTAGATGAATTCATAAAAGCCAATCACGATTTATGGTTTTTTTTTTTTTTTTTTCGGTTACCTCTTTCTCTTTCACAGCCGGCGATTTGACTTCAATTGGGGGTCTTGGTGGCGCTACCTAGGGGGAAAGAACGAAAGTAAATAAAAATAAATATTGTAAATATCCTGCAAATATTGTAAATATTGTAAATATATATATTCATAAATATTTAAATATTGCGTGAATATTCTGAATATCTACTAAATATATATATTCATAAAGGGTCCTCAGCCCCTAGGGCGCTACCGTTGGTCGACTAATTGGCGGTGCCGGTCGTATGCTAACCGAATTGATTGCATCTTGTGATTGATATCCAGCTGGCATGCCACGTAATGTGCCAAATTGTTGTGATCCCGGAAGAATGGTACCAGCCACTGTTATTGGTAGCGACTTGTTTGAACTGATTCAAAAACACATAAACGAAAAATTGAAAATGTAAATCGATTATTAGTTCAATTGTATGAAATTTTTTTTTTCTACAATTTATATAAATCAATTGCAGTAAATTGGGTTTTGTTGATTTTTTTAATTTTAATTTTAATTTTTTTTTTTTTTTTTTTTTTTTTTGTCGTGTTCAAAGATGAATTTGAGACGATCTGCAAATCGTTAATATTGTGGGATGACAAACCTTGGCGTCCGCATGCTTAATGAACGTGTTACTTGCCGAATATTATTTCCATTATTTGGACCTAATGGGCTTGGACCATTTTTTGTAACTGTTGAAGCGAATTCTAATTATTAGATATGATTTTTCACAAATATTTTTTTTCATGTGACATTTGAAAAATATGATGAATAAATTTGAATCGTTCATTGAAAAATGTGCATTTTAAATGTTTGAATTGATGTTGTGTCAATTATTTAACAATAATATTGAAAAGTTTTTTTTTTCTGCTTATGACAATTTTAAATGAAAATGTTTGATATTTAATTCATCAAAATTCTGCCCAATTCTGACGGTAAGATGCGGTTGAATCTTCCGTCAAATACAATGACTGATTGTGGTTAAACCACACAGACTCAAATAAGTACCGTATGGTTAAATATTTTAGCGAAAATGGTTTTTTTTTTATTTATTAAAAATGAACGAAACCACAAAATGAATTTCAGGTTTGAGTTTCCGCTTTATCAAAATGAATGAAAAAGAAAAAAAAAAAACATGTTGAATTTTTTTTTCTTAAAATTTCACATACGAAATGCACATTTTTGGTAAAACAATGGAATAAACTCATAAATTGTTCGCATGTCACATGAAAAATATTGTGAAAAATATCGAACAGTATTTCGCACCTGGTGGCTTTGGTGCACAAGTCGGTTTCCCATAATTCACCACTTTATTCGTTGTCGGTGTTGTAGTTGTTGTTGTCGTCGTCTTCGTGACCATTGTATTCGTATTTACACTATTGCTATTCCCGAATAATGACGATTTATTTGGTAAATGGTTTATTCCATTCGATGATATACTCGTTGGCGTTCCACTGTTACACAATCCAAACAAAAAACCGATCCACGTCGGACAATTTTAATTGAAACAATAAAGAAAACATAAAATAAAACGAAAAAAAAGAACAAAAAAAAAAAACAAACAAACAAACAAACAAACAGAAAACAGAAACCTCTCTAGCTAGAAGAGATTCGTTTTGATTCTCTTACCTATTTGGTTGCTTAATTAAAGGGCTGTTGTTTGCTGTTAATGGGCTACTATTATTGTCGGTAACAGTTTTGCTTGGCGGTTGCGGTGGTGGGCCACGATTTCTTGAATTTACATCGCTACTTGTGTTCGATCCCAATTTCATTTGATTTTTCATTGCTATACGTTGTGATAATTCGGTGCTAAAATCAACGGCCGAACCATTTGAATTGCTTGTACTTGTATTGAGTGGACTGCCACCAGATGATGTTGATGATGGTGATTCATTTGTCGGTGACGTCACTCCTATCGCTAATTAGCAAAAAACAAACAAAAAAAAATTTGGGAAGTAAAAAGAAGAGAATTAATCACATAATTTAACTTGTTTAAACTGAAACATTAACACTTACTTCGACCGCCGACTGGCTTTAACTTTGGCATTGCATTCATTCCTTCAAAAATTCCCTTTAACTTTGGCGTTCCATTCATTTGTGCATTTCCATTGTTTGGTGGCGGTGGCCGTGATGGCACACCAGAATTTGTTCTCGCATTGCTATTATTATTACTATTACCATTTGTATCAGCTATACGACCAGCGCCAAGTGGTCCACTTTTATCAACAGTTGTCGTCTTTTTCAGTTTTGTCCCTTTTTGAATACTTAATAATAATGCTGATCGTTCATCGCCACCACTTCCTGATGATTTACCTATAAATATTAAATTAATCGTTAAATTGTCGCCAATTAATTACACTTCAATAGTAACAAATAAAATGAAAAAAAATCTTACCAAAAGCCGGAGCACCAAGTTTAAGATTTCCTATTGGTGGTGGCGGTGGACCGGGTGGTCCAGGAGGTGGTGGTGGTATAGCCATTTTGGAATTTGACTTTCTGTAAACAAAACAATGCAGAATTAATATAAATTTAAATCCGAAATCACTATCAAAGTAAGTATTTAATCTAAAAAACTATGATTTCAATCGGATTATTTTGATAAATTGTGTTTACGCACACAAAATTTGATTTTGGTCGAGTTTCATGATTAAATCCCCTTAAATTGCCCATTGAGAATTTAAAAACAGAAAAAAAAAACAAGAGAAAACAAAAATTTCAGTGCGAAAACAAGTCAGCGTTCAGCGCTTAGCGCTTATAATTAAACTTAATGCGATGGTTGTCAAACACACTGTGTTTCATGCACGCATTTGATTTATACAAGCTGCGCGACCATCGTCGCCTATAATCGAGAGAGATTTGTTGCTTTGTGCACACTTCAAGAATCATTATATCTCTGTGTGTATAAAATAATATAGATGAAATTACTTTATTGATAAATACGGCAGTACAAAATGATGTTGTGTCGTGGCATAATGATTTCAAGTCATATTTGAACGGCATAAAAATTCTTTAACAATATTTTCATAGATCAATGTGTATATATAGAAGTAAGTGTGCCTTTTCATGCTACCAAGTCATTTGTCTTGTCGGAATCCCTACATTTGTAACATCCTGTGTGAGAACATCAGTAAAAACACACGAAGAATCAAGATGCAAAGTAGCTTGTCCGATTAGCGGTCTTAATCAGTTTGCAATGACTGTTGCGGATGTTGATGAACTCGATGTTGTTATTATTTTTGTGCTTGTTTATGTTTTTCGTTGTTGTTGTTATCGTCTTCGTCGTGTTTTTGTTGTTGTTGCTGGTATATGAGTGAAAAAGTGAGTATTCTTCCTAATCGGACAATTTAATTAGATTGCGGACAATGTGAAGCGCACAAACATTTGTTGACGTAATGAAAGTTCTATTTTCCATGTTTTGCATAAAAATAGCGTGTTTGCACAAAATATCAAGTGGAATCATGGCCTACGCCAACCATTCTCTATCTCTCTCTCCCTCTCTCTTTTTCCCTCTCTCTCTCTCTCTCCCTCTCTCTCGTTTTCCCTCTCTCTCTCTCTCCCCCTCTCTCTCTCTTTTACTATCTCATTCTTCCTCACCCACTCTCACAATCACTGTGTTTGACAACAAATGGAAGAAATGCGATCCAAGTGGGTTGTCGACTGCGTAATGTTCTAACCGGAAATAAAGGTTACATTATTTTTAGATGAGATTATAAAGCGCGCACATAAAATCAATATTTCCATGCATTTGGTACAAATAAACTAAACATTGCAGAAATATTTGTATACATTTTTTGTGTACGAAATTATGCATTGGCATTTTTTTCAAATGACCTCCGAATTGATATACCATGGAAAACTAATTAAATTTCAACATTTTTATCGATCGCATGAATAATGTGATTTTATTTTCTCCAATAAATGTTCGATTTTAAAACCCAAAAGAAATGAGAGAGAGGGAGTGGGAGAGAGATAGAGAGAGATAGAGAGAGAGAGAGAGAGAGAGAGAGAGAGAGAGTGGGAGAGAGAGAGAGCGAGAGGAAGAGAGAGCAGATGAAATACACATAAAATTGAAAGAAAAAAACTGGATGTCGTTGTAAGAAAATTAAATTGCTATTTATTGCTGAATCCATTTGGTTGACTTTCAATCAAGTGTCATCATGTTGGTTTGTTTTATCTTTTATTTGGCTTTTTATTGCTTTGTCTTTCTTTTTTCTCTTTCAATTTTTCTCTCTTTTTCTTATCCCCTTTCTTTCTTTTTCATTCAATTTCAATTTCATTTTCTATGTGTCCATTATGTGACGTTTGATGATATTGATACTTTAAAAATCTAATGTGTGATGATGTCATTCTAGATCAACACATTTAAGACACTGTCCTCTAAATCGAACAATACAAATGAAATCATCACAAACAATTCTGACTCACATTATCCATCATTTAGAAAAATATAACAGTTTTATAATTAAAATGTAGAGACACACATACAGAGAGAGAAAAATATAAAAATAATCTCATAAACGATATGTAACACGAGTTGTGGATTACAGTGCTGCCGGCAAATATGAATTGCCTAAATTGTATGGAAATGTAAGAATCACGAATTGCTCGTATCATCAAATGTCAAATCGTTCTGTTGAACAGCGCACTTTCACAAAGACAAAATAATAACGAAAAATTTGTACACATGAACACTTACAAATTGGAAAATATGTCGTTATGCTTTAACTAAATTGTTTTTTCTTTTCGTAATTTTTTCCACATATTTTGAAAGAGAGTATATCTTCTAAATCTATTGGAATTTGACGTGTTTTCATTGGCTTGATTCCATGTATCAAACAATACTGCATGCTATTTTTCTTTTTATTGAACACACAAAATCTAAAATGGCTCATTTCATTTGTTTTCATTTAGCACAACATGTGTGTGTATAAATATATATATGTGTGTGTGTGTGTGTGTGTGCTTGTGTACAATTGCTCAGTAAATGTGTTTGAATTTCAGCACGTTTCCACGTCTAATTGATATTCCACCTTCATATTCATTTCAAAGCGGCACGGCGCACATTTGCACCCGTCGTTGCTATTGTTTTCTATTTGTCACATCGAGATTTTTCTTTTTTTTTTTTTGGCTACAAATCAGCTACGTGTTTTTTCGATTGCCAAACAAAATGAAAGTGAAAGAATCGCAATGGCATATACAAATGGTATGCATTCAAGGAGTTTATTGTCATAAGCAAAAACAATAAGAAGAAGCAAAAAAAAAAAAAAAAAACAAAGTCATTTAGAAGACCACAACCTATTTTTGGTTGTTGTATTTTGATTGTGTTTGGACATGCGAAAGCCCACACGTCTTATGACTGTTTCACGATTATCTTTAACGATACACACAATTCAAAATGTGTAATACATTATGTATCTATTACATATGGCCAATTCGGTGAGTGGTCTGTTCAAATATGGCAAACAAGTTCGTAATATCAAGTTCTTTGTTTTTATACAAAAGTAGTTTTTATGGCAATTTTCTCTTGATGTCTTCATTTCAGCACAGAAATATTCTTTTCTATCATTTTCAATCAACGACTAAAACGAAAGTTACCAAAAAAAAAAAAAAAAAAAAAAAATAAGAACCTACAAGAATTTAGATGATTTTTACAATAACAATAAAAAATGTCAGTATCTCAAGTAAATCTTCTTTTGTGTTTCATCAGCAATTGTGATATTGTGTGTCAATGTCGTGATGCTATGCATTATAACTGAACTATTTACGCTATTCTTCAAGTAAGGTTGGTAGATGCATTTATTTCTATGAATGGCATCTTTGTTTAACTTAAATACTGTGCTGATGGGACTAAAGATGCGCATCTCACTTAAACAAATATTTTTATGCATTCATTCGAAATGGATTCATTTTTTATTTTTCTTTTTTTTTCTTTTTTTGTATAAAATCGAGTCGCGTCTACGAAAACCACAATTGGTTTCGATTTAATGAACAAGAAACAAAATAAAAAGAGATTTGACGTGAAAACACACATACAAATATGCCATAGAAATCGTATAGATTTCACATGATTTATTTGCGCACATGTGACAGAAAGCGGTAAATTGTGCGCGATGCGGTAAAAATGCTGCGCGCGCACATGAAAATAGTGATGAAAATCTATCGCTTTCTTTAGTTAGTACTTCATACAAACAAATTTGCGGCGGTTGAACGTAAACAAAAACTTTAGCGAGACAGAGAATAATACACAAAACGACAATCAAAATGAAAACAAACAAATTCAATTTCAAAACAAAATGCGCACACGTATTACAATTGTCGTTTTTAAACTTTGCAAGAGATTTCTTGTTTACATTCGAAGATTTCGTGCAAAGAAAATCGGTGAAAAAGTCATAAATGAAATTAAATAAATGTACGCGTTTCACAAGTGAGTGAGAGAATGAGAGAGATAAAGAGTAAAAATTGCAAAATATGCAACACTAAATTCGAGCTTGTATTTCTATTGTTGAATTGTTATGCTGGGCGGTCGTCTAGCATCAAGTAATCAGCTAGACTTTTATGGCTTCTTAATGACATGATCAGCGACATTTTTCTCTTCATCTATCTATCTCTCTCTCTCTCTCTCTCTCTCTCTCTCTCTCTCTCTCATCTCGCTGTTTTTTTTTTTCCTGTTTTATGCACACTGGGCTCATCACACAACATTCATTGCAAACCAAAATTTTATGAGCAAATTGATGAAATAAAAAGCAAATATGAACGGAAATATTATTTGCAGTACAAGATCCACAATCAACAACCCGTATATTTATCATGGATTGTGTGACACAAGTATGCATTGCACATCATTGACAATTTTTTTCAATGCATTACGATTATTATTTAGCGTTTGGTGAAACATCGTTTGCTTGTTAGGCTATTTTAGTGTTGGAAGAAAGAGAAGGGAATGGGGTGAGGGAGAGAGAGAGAGAGAGAGAGAGAGTGAGAGAGAAAGGGATAGAAAAGGGAAAAAAAATGTCACATTTCGATTTCATCAAAGCTAATGACTAACATTACATATAATTAGGGGGGAAATGAGCCACGAAGATATAGAAACATTAATGCCAACTAAAAACGCACGTGAGATCAATGCACTCACAAAATGATGCCGACTGCGTACAATATGCGCACAACAAAATGTGCATTTTAAAACCAGATAAGATCAGTAGGAGGTAATTTTTTTTCATCGCTTCTTTCTTTCTTTCTGTCTCTCTCTCACTCTCTCTCTCTCTCTCTCTCTCTCTCTCTCTCTCTCTCTCTCTCTCTCTCTCTCTCTCTCTTTCTTGCACTCTCTCTGGGTCTGTGCGTCTCAGAGACGTTAATAGCATAGCTGCGTTTATTCATTGTTATTTATAATCATTTATGGCACAATTTAATGCGGGCCCACAAATGGAATGAAATTACGAAAGCGTGGTCAAGGTGAAAAATTATGTTAGATTTTAATTAATTAATCAGTTGAATCAATCAACATGACTAGCTGCTTTTGACTGGATTGACATTATATTGATTAAGACAATAATAATAACAAAATACCAAAAAAACTTTTCAATGTGGTTTTCACACACCATTTACGTAGGCTGATTGAAAGTGGATCTGAGCCAATAGAACGAATCGAAATGGAAAGCCAGACAACCATTGATTTGGACGTGACTTTTCACTTTTATCTACAAATCCATCATTCTAGCACTTTGATCGTTCATATGATTTGTTTTTTCTTTGTTTCGTTGATTTTTGCTCACTTGATTTTATTGGAATTTGTTTTCGTTGTTGTTATTGGTATTTTCATTCGTTTCTCCTAATGTCACATTAATTTCTCTTTGTACTGGAATTTCAACAAATACAAAGTGAATATTTTTTATTTCTCTTTATTTTTCATCGCTGGTTTTTTTTTTCTATCACATATTTCAATGTTTTGGAATGCAACGAAAACAAACAAAAGCAATTGTCACACACACACACAAGCACTTCTCGCAAGCGCTCATTCGTCAGAGAAAGCGATCAATAAATCTGTTGCTCTTGACTTGCCGCGAACATATCTAGCGCTTGCGTATTTTATTGACACATGACTGTTGCACGCTTATTTGTTTTGTAAACATTTCCGTTGGTTAGTCAGCAATGTTTATTTGTTAAGAAATGTGGAAAAAAAAAATGACGCAGAGAATTTCATTGAGAGATATCTCTTGTTCGGTATAATAAAATAAAGTGATGGAAATCTCAAAATGTGCCATTTGCCTGCTTGCTTGCTTGTTTGCTTTCAATTAAAATGATTCTTATGAGTAATCTGCTTCCTTTCTTCTTCTTCTTCTTCTTCTTCTTCTTCTTTTTCCAAATTGGCAATCACATGGACATGCGTTAATCTCGTATCGATACAAATACACATCAAATGCTCGATAAGTGTATTTTCGAAGGTCAATTATCGATAAAATTTCATCACATTTAAAATAAAAGGCGGACAATCTCAATGCAAAATTGTTCGAAAGAAATCGATTTTTGGCAATCGATTCCAAATTTGTTCGGTTCGTTTTAATTTCGTGTTGAAAGCTGCCGCCTCGTCACTTTAAAATCTTTTACAAGCAAAGAAAAAAAAAAATTACATTCATCCAAATCTGTAAAAACAGTTTAATCTTTTTAAATACAAATTCTTGTTCAAAACCTCAATCGATTGTCTCATTTTTCAATTCATAGAGTTTCAGTTTGAGTATTTAAACATTTCAATGAAAACAAAAGCCACCAAAACTTAATTTAAATTGTCTTCATTGAATATAGGCAAAAAAAAAGAAAAAAAAAAAAAAAAATTCGGTCCAAACTAAAGACTAACTGTAGTTTACATTTCGATCAATTTGATAAAATCCATACCGGTTCAAGCTTGGCTGCTCAATACAAAAAACAAGCGAAAAATCGAATTAAGTTTGAAACAAATCAAAATAGATTCATCTAGATTTCGATTTTGGTTTAAATGGCTATTAAATGAAATTATTTAAACGAGAATGTGTTTTTTGTTTATTCTTTCGTTGTTTTTGTTGTCGTTTTTTTTTTTTTTTTTTTTTTCTGTTTTGCTCGCAATTTTAAACGCAGATTTCAAGTGGAATGTTTATGTAAAATGTTTGACTTTTGTATTCGTGGCGTTGATTTTGTGCCAAGTGCTGTTGAACGATCGTAATCGATTTGGTTTATATAAAACAACAACATGTAAACAATTGACCATGGCATGGCTTGTTCGATAAGCTTGCAATAAATGTTTATCATTTGGTTTTTCCTTTTTATCGAAATCTATACACCATTTAAGAGCGATGCGTGTGCGTATCACTATGTGAAATGACATCATCAATCGTCAATCGACAACAATCATTAATCGTCAATTGATGTGATCTATTGATTTTGTCGAGCACAAATTTGGATAAAAGTATTTTATGTATCGATAAATATATGTTTTCAAATAGTAACAAATTGAAATTACACAAAAGCTAATATTCAAATTGCACTGTCAAAATAAATGAAATTCAACACTTGATCGCAGAGCGGATGATGGGCGTTTAAAAGTCATGAAATGTCAAAGATTTCAAACGAACCCATTCATTTGAGAAAAAAAAAAAAAAAAAAAAACTACACAATTCAAATGAGACAAAATTGTATTTACGATCGAAAATTTGAAATTTTTATTTTCTGAGACACCTGATATACCTTCAAAATCTTTTAGAGATTATTTAAAAATTCACATACAAAAGATACCGAGAACAATTGGCATTTTCTTTGGTCAAAATGAAGAAGAAAAAAAAGAAATCAAAAAGAAAAACAGATACAAACTGTAAACTTTTTGTATTTTATATAATAAGCTATAATTGTTGGCTTTGAACCCTATAATTTGGATGCAAAAGTGCCAAAAATTCCACAGAAACATGATCTACGCAATCATTTTGATTTTCAAGTAACAAAGGAACCATCCCATCCCGGATTTTTTTTTGTGCGTCAATTTTCTCTTTCTCTCTCCATCTCTCTATCTCTCTTTCTCTCTCTTTCGCTCTGAATTCTTTTCAATAGATACTTTTTGTAGCTCATTAATAATATGAGAAACTAACGAATAAATAAAGAAGATATTTGACCCAGAATTGATGTAAGCATTGAGTTTATTCGCATCACGGTGTCTATTGTATTAATTTAGCCACAATTTGACAATTAGCCAGCTATGATTTTCTATGCTCTATAATACAGTAATTCAGTTCGCAATCGCACTGAATATGACTAATTTACAAGAAAAAGAATGAAAAAAAGAGAAAAAGAGAAAAAAAAGAAGAAATGATTTGAATCACTTAAACCGCAAATCTTCCATTTCGAAATGATTGCGATGAGTATGAGTCGCGTCTACACTTTGTCACAAATTAGTATGTGGTCAGCAAAATGGAAGTTTCGTACATGTTGTATGCCTTAATTGATTTCAATTTTTTGCATTTCATGTGGTGTGCATTAATTGGCGTCAATGGTTTCGATTCTATCACATTGTGATTGTGCAATTGAAAGTATTGCAGAACAAAGCGATGATAAATAATAAATAGAACTAGAGATTACCACGCAAAAATGTGTTAAAACATTGTCAAAAAAAAAAAAAAAAAAAAAAAAAAAATTTCTTCAACATCGATAAAATTAACTAGAACTGCGTTGGTTGAAGATGAGAACAAGAAAACAAAAACAAATGAAACAAACCAAAGAAAGAACAAAAAAAAAATGTGAGTGTGTGTGATTTCATCTCACGCAGAGAATGAGAGAAGATGAGATATTACATCGATTCATAATTCTATGGTACTAAAAGAGTCAATTGGCCCCACTTTGAGCAATCGAGTACATGCTGCATCATTTGGTTGTGTTTTTCGTTTGGAATCTGCAAAAGATGTACACGGGTCATATGTTCGGTACAATTGAGTACAACAGAATATCTCGGCTTATGCATGAGATCAAGAGAAAGAGTGCAAGAGCAAAAGTAAGAGAGAGAGAGAGGTGAGAGAGAAAGAAAGAGAGAGAGAGGAAGAGAGAGAGAGAGGGGAAAGAAAGATTTAGAGAACAAAAAAAAAACGAGTAAAAAGAAGACGAAAAAAATTAATCCGAATCAGTGGGCAAGAAAGTCAACTTTGTACTGTGATTGCGTGTTAACTTGAGAAGAAATTCTCTTCATTCCAATCGCTAAAGCGAAATCCGTAAGCTCAACGATGATTTATGCGGTGCGTGCCCACACCATATATACATGTAGCCCATCCACGACCATTTCATGTGAAATAAGCAAAATACCACAAAGAAAAAAGACAATTAAATATATCGCTGAAATGGCTCAAGTACAACAGGAACATGGTTGAAATAAGAGAATAACGATTGTTCGTACGAATATATGAACAACAACAACAACAACAACAACAACAACAAAAAAGAGACACAGACAGAATTCGGTGAATATAAAATTGTGTGTTCAACTGTATTTTTTGACATTGCGCGGCCACAATTCACAGCTCAAAAGTAGCTGCCGATGCATTTTGCAATAAATGGAATGGCTTATGCAAAACAACATGACCTTTACTCACGCATTCAGCTTAAATGAACAAACATACCAGTTAAATGAGAAAAAAGAACTGAGCAACACAATACGAAAAAAAAAACTGTCTTACCAGCTGTCGCACTTTTAAAAAGAAATTTATTTAAGCAATTCTACCAACTATTCCTATCATGTTGATCCCAATTATTTTGATACTTTTTGGACATGCATATTTCGATTAATTAAAATCTTTGAAGAATTTGCATTGAATAGAAAGAACCTTATGGTTTTATGAACCTTATCGTTTTAAAAATGATATTTTACATTTGATTTAGATAATCAAACTTTAGTTTTGGAAATGATCTATTCTCAATGAAGAACTGGCTGTTTTTTTTTTCCATTTTACCAAAGAACTAATCACAATGAAGTTCTTTTAGATGAATAAATGTACGCGCGAAGGTAAATTTTAATGAATCAATGAGCTTGAATGAAGATGAATGAAAATTTTTTGAAAATGCAAAGTTTTCATTGGTCAAATGCGAAATATTGCAAATGCAATGAAATGAGAAAATTCCATGAATGATTTGAAATGTGGAATTCGAACACGAACCAGAATGGTAATTACATAGAGCTCATTTGCCATGTTTTACACGTTGTTCTCATTCCGTATCTCATTTCAATGAGATATCAATAGAAAATGTATTGATAAAATCGCATCAATTGCGATAGTAATACATCAATTTCAATCAAACACACAAATATATATATATGTGCACACATTACACGCACAAATACATGCCTCCTTATTCATTCTTGAATCGTTGACATATTTTATAATCGAAGAGGAAAAATGCCCATGATCTAGCATCATATAGAATATATAACGATCACAACGATGTTCTATGTTTTTCTCTATCGTTCGCCATTGAAATTCATTGAACGCGAATCACTATGATTAGTCATCGGAATTTCTAAATGTAATTTAGTTACGTATGTGATGATTCCAACCTTTATCTATTTCACTCGATCTTTCTATAACTCGAATTCCAACTTTCTGACTTTATCTTACTATTTGTCTCTCCCTATCTCTCTTTCTCTCATTCTCTTTGGCACTATTGTGTCTCGTGCGTTTATAATCGCCATTCGACAACTTTTAATTTATCAATAAAATATAAATGATAAGATTGTCAAACGCAAATAATACGCAATATTGACATGAAAAAAAAAGCAATATATTGTACGAATCAATGATTGGCCTCGATTTTTTTTTTCTAGCGTTGTATTGATGCGGTATCAATTAACCAAAAATGATAATGATAATGACAATGTGTTTATAAAAGAAAACGAAAAGAAATAGAAAAAAAAACGAACTAAATTAAACAGAAACGCACGCGATAGAATTATAATGATCATATCAACACTTCAGCTTGGATGTGATGGCCTTTGTTTCAACTTATATGAATATTTTCATACATTCCAGCATTAATGTTTAGCGACTTTGATTACAAACTGTGGCGCCCAAATGACTTTTTTTTCTTCTTTCTCTTCTATTTTTTTTTTTTTTTTTTTGTTGCATTCAATTAATTGAAAATGTTCCAAATTCCTTTGGTTTTGCAAATAAACATTACACATTCTATTGATGCAAACTACCTCCGAATCATTTTAAATTCAATTAAAATACTTTGCGGGCGCATTTTATGTTATCCGCTTTGAATATTTCCGCAGTTGAACCCCAATTTTGAATTGATTGCATTGACCTGATGATCCATTAACAGAATTTACACAATTCTATTCGCAAAAGTACATTCTGATTAAATCTGTATATGCTATGGAGGGAAGAGAGCATTTGTGATTTCAAATTGGTACACACACACACACACACACACTGACCAGTTAGATGCGACGAGGACTGGTTTCAATATACACAATGTGGTCTAACCTTCTGCATTGACCTCTACAAAAACAGTTGCGAATTATCGCGTTAGATGTGAGAAAACTTGAAAATTGAAAGAAGAACGAAAGAAAAAAAAAAAACAATACAAAATTTGTTGGCAATTGCTAACGGCTCCATACTATTGCCCAAAAAAACGTAATTGTCCGTTCAGGGAGATAAATGGAATGATTGCCCAGAAAAATGTATTACTTTGTTTTTTTACCGCAAATGATGCTGTCGCATGTACTCAATTCTCATTTCTTAAAATCATACAATGAGCAAGAAAACCGAGAGAGAGAAAAAAAAAATTTAAGGAAAAAATTCATTGGAATTTGATGTTTACTCACGCCCAAATGTGTGACAACTCACTAATATGCAAATAACACACTACACATATCCACGTCTTTTGTGTTGTCACATTTTTTTTATGGAATTCATTTATTGTTGTTGTGGTTATTATATTCTTCTCATTTTTTTTTTTCTCTTTTTGAACATTTTATTTTTGTGGTTTTTCTTGTATCAAATTTTTCTGACTCAAAAATGGACCATCTGGTTGCGTGAAAATACATTTTGCTATCGTAACAAGAAATGTGGAAATTTTTGCACAAAAATTGAAATCCACATTATGAACAGATGCGAAACAGAGCGATAACGAAAATGAAAGACACACACACAAACGCGCGCGCGCGCGCGATGAGAGTTTCATATGCATTTCTCTTAATGAAAAAGTGAGAAAAAAAAGAATCGTATCAAATTCGATGCGAATGATGTTGCAGTGTATACTTTCTGTATGTGTCATTTGCAATAACAGAAAATGATACGAGAAAGAGAAAAACACACGCCGAAATAAAAAATTACATCGATAGCAGAAAAATGAATGGAATTGAAAGAGTGTATGTGTGTGTGTGTGTTCGATTTGCTTGCGCAAATTAATTCAAATGCACACCAAAAAATACACACAGCAAATGTGTGAAAATGAATAGTGTGCATATAAATGAAATGAAGGATTGCAACAACAGATTCATAGAATTAGCCAAACAATAAGACAATATAAAACCGTAAATAAGATATAGAAAAATTGGAAGCAAAATGTGATGAAGCGATTCGTTGATGATTCATCAGAGATAGAAGCGTTATTATTGTTTGATTTTGATGCATTTTGTACGATGAGAATATAAACATGGATGGATTTGATGGCGAGACGCGGCTACTATTGGGTTTTTGTTTTCTTTTTATTGTTTTTCTTCGTCTATGATATTGAATCCATTGACCAACAATGATCGATTTCAAAGCATTAACAAATTATATGTATCTCTCTGCTTGCTAAATAACAATGCTTTGAAAGTGTAATTTATTGTAGATAAAACAAAAAAAATCTTTATACAATTCCCATTCCGATCAGCCATATCACACGATCGTGAAACTTGATAGAAAAATTATATTCAAGCGTTGAATTCGCAGCGAATTTTTTATCGCGTCTACACTCTCTAACGTATATTGTTCAATATAACGACTATGATGATCTGTAGAGTCGATAAATGGAAATATATAATAAACTTGTAGATTATCTCGTCTTTTTCAACAGTTCATCATCACATTTGGGAAACAGAAAACTTTCATTTTTATTTTTATGTTTTTTTGTCTCTCTCTCTCTCTCTCTCTCTCTCTCTCTTTTTATCTATCTTCTTCTTTTCAGCAGAATGTCCGCACATTGTGAAACATGTTCACAGTCTATATTTAGATCTGATAAACATGAATGTTTTTGTTTTTGCTTGTTATAAATTCACTGACTTATGGTATCGCAAGGATTTTATTTCAAAGGACAGATAAAATATGCAGGTAGATTTTAATTTAAAACATCTGCTCTTTTACGCACACCAATAATCGATTTCACAACAGCAATAACAACGACATCAATAACTATACATAATAATGTTCGCGTTACTTTTGTCAGACAACTCATTGTCATTGTGACGGATTTGTTGTTGTTCTTGCTGTTGTTGTTGTTATTCTTGTTGTTGTTATTGCTGTATTCCGCTACCGCATCCGATAGTCATTGTGCATTGTAATGCATCGAATGCACTTGAATATCTCGACTCATTGTCATTTATTGTAGGTTGTGCACACGTTTTATTTAGTGTGTCTGCCAAAAAAGTACACATTCACATTATTTCTCTATTTGGGCGGCGGATATGCGAATGCCATTGTGAAAAGGGAATCAACAATGAAAATAGTGCATACAGAATATGAACACACCAAGTGCAAATGTTCACTGCACGATTTTCTAAAAGATTTTTTTTCATTCTCATTCTCATTCTCTTTTTCTATTTCTTTCTTTCTCTCTTTTTGACATTTCTCATTTTTTCTTTTTCTTTCTCTTCATTTCTCATTCGACATCTCTTTCTCGTACACTTGAACACTCAATGTTCGGTATTTTAATTTTGCTACAAATTTCGAATATATGCAGTTGTTCTCTCTTGAGTATATTTAATTAAAGTGCATTTTGAGCACGAGCTCTTGAAAAACCAAAGACACAATTCAAAAACAAACCAAAATATAAAATACGGAACAGATTGAACATAAAAAAGAGAAGCAGAGAAGAGAAAAGCAAAGAGAAAGAGAATGACAGAGAGAACGAGAGATAGAGAGAGAAAGAGGGTGAAAGAATGCGGGAGTGAGAGAGAGAGAGAGAGAGAAAGAGAGAAAGAGAGAGACCAAAAATAAAAACTAAAAGCAAAGAGTAAAAGAATGTCCGTAGCACTTACCTCAAAATTCACGGAATTGCAATGAGAAATGGAACAGATGTAACTGTTCAAGCGCCGCGAATTAAGTTATCCTTGGCGACACACAAACACACACACACATACACAGATATATAAACACAGAGACATAAACTGTGTTGCATGTAAAGATTGTGCTATAATTTTCCTTTTTATTTATTATAATTTTTTTTTTTTTTTTTTTTTGCTTATTTCTTGCACTTGTTCGTTTGTATGCGATGTTGTTTCTTCTTTTCAATCTTATACCGAGTGTTGTGTTTTACTTTTTGCCGTTTTCAAAGACAGGCTAAAATATTACAGTGTTTTGATTTAACGAGTTTGTAAAGTTTTTTTTTTTTTTATTTGTTGATGCCGATCATTCGATGGTTATAGTAATGAAGAAATTTTCCGCTCGAAACATTGTCACATACAATTCATATTGTGTCGATGTTTTTTGCTTTTCATAGGAAAAAAAAAATATTTTACCGAACGAAATAGGTTTTTTTTTTTTATTTCATGCACTTTTTATCCATTTGAGATTTGTTTCAATGTATTTATTTTTGTCGTTGTTTTTATTTGATAACTTTTTGATTCACATAAACGTAAAACAAAGAGAAAAACCAATAATACACATACACAAACACTCTTTCATCTTATCGATTAAACAAAAAAAAAAAAAAAAAAAAAAAAGAAAAAGACAAGAAACAATTCTAATATCACAATTTAATTTTCTGATTTCATTTCACTGTAATGTGACTGTATTTGCTTTGTTTCTTCGGTTCTTTTTATACTCCATCCGCAATGAAGAGCGCCATACCGATGGTTAATGATTCTTTAGCACATTGATTTGGCTTGGCTTTCAATCATGTTCGTATTTTCTTCTTTATTAATGTGATTTATTCGAATACAACAAGACTCGATTTTATGTAACTATATGTATGTTGCATTCTCTTGATTTTTAATCACTTTCAGCAGGCTGATTTCACAATGATTTCAATTGATGTTTTAACCATTTGTGGTGTTTGCTGAGTGTTTTTTTTAAATGCTTCTTCTTCTCTCATTTGAGTGTGTATGTAGATATTTCTGTTTTGTTGTTATAGTCTAATGTAGTTAAATTTGGTCAAATTAAGCATAAATTGTGCTCGTTGTTTTGAGTCAAATAGAGTTGTTTTTGGTTTGCGGGACAATTAACAAATTTCCATGACCGTTTTTGGATTTTCTGCAAATAGAAAATTAAGAGGGAAAAAAAACATTAATGAGTGTTTAAAGAATATTACACATTTGCTAATCAAATATGGTGATTTCGTTTTAATAAGTGTTACAAATGGCTAATAATAATTTCGATTTGCCGTTACAAATTGCATGTGTTTTTTCTTTCTCTCTCTCTCTCTCTCTCTCTCTCTCTCTCTCTCTCTCTCTCTCTCTCTCTTTTTCTCTTTATTTTGTTGTTTTTCAGTTACGGCTCTAAACTAAAATTATATATAAATCACATAAAATTCTGAATGGTATTTATCAGCAAAATAATTGGAATAAAAACTACAATTGAATTCAACAAAAACAAGTTACTTTGAAGCAATCGATAAAAAGTTAAGAAAAAAAAAAATTATCACCACGTTTCTCAAGTCAAGTGGCAATGTAAGCTTTCCAAGCATTGACTGACAACATGAATAGTCGTAAAGGAGTTTCAATGCACTTTACATTATCTATGTACGGTCTCCTTACAAGCCTTTCATCGTCTCTCCCACTGATTTTGTTCGCGCTGAACTTGCCGCTAGGCCCAACTACAACGAACATTTTCTTCTTTTTTTTTTTCACTCTTCTGTTTCTTCTGAATAACAGCGAATGGAAAAAAAAGTAAAAATAAAATATATAATTTGTGTGGTAATATATTGAAAAGCATATGGAAATTTCATTCCATAGACATATCCGAATTTCCATTCATGCACGACACACGAATTTCAAATTAACACAATTGCAACGTCGCGAGCGGACTTGCGATTCAAAGCACACCGCACTATTAACCGATATGCATACAAAAATTGTATATATTTCGCGAACGTTCAATCTGGTGCACTTTCGTCTGATATCATTATCTAGATGACTCAATATGCTTTATTATTATATTAACTTATTTTTTCTTCTTCATTTTTTTCATTCTTTTCGTTCGTACACAACAAATATGATAGAAGAGAGAGAGAGAGAAATCCAAATTTATTTAAAATTCAAAAAGGAAAACACAACTGAAACCCAAGGCAGGCAAATCAGGCAGAAAGAAATAGAAGAAGAAAAAAATATGGGAGTCATTGAAGCACTGTACATTTATGCACGTTTTCATGAGGTAATTTAGCTTGTTAGTCAGTTCAGAGTGCGGAATTTCTTTCATGGTGAGTTATGTAAATGCCGAAGCGAGTTTCTGTAGGAAGATGAGCAATCGCGATATATATATATTTCTATTTTTTTTTTTCTCGATGAGAATGAATTGTTCATGTCGATGCGAAACGCTTCATCAATTATATTTACATGTTTGCTGAAAAGAAAATCATTCCATCTCGTCTACCAGAAACCGAAGAAATATTGAAGCGAAAAATGCGCAAAACTGTTTACACATACAGTGTACAGTGGTAAAAATAAAAACGACAACAACTATGAAGAGAAAAAAGAAAGAAGAAGAAGAAGAGGAAAAAACGAAAGTGTTGAAAATCCAGTGGCTTGTTTCGGAACACACATTTTCGGTTTGGTGCTATGAACAACGAAAAAAAAAAAGAATTGTGTGTATTTGTGAAATCAAAAGAGAAGAAGAAGAAGCCGATGACGACGACACCGACAAAAATGAAACAAAAAGAGTTATTCAAATGCAAGCAAAGCAACGGTTTTGCTGTTTTCTTTTTGTATATATTTTGCGCCCCGTTCTCATTATTTTTTCAAGTGTTTTAGCATTTTCTTGGATATCTGTTCATCAAACGAGTGCGAGAATGAGTAAGCACTCAAATTGCACTAACGACAAAATGGGCATTTGGCTCCCAATTTTTGAATTTCATTCTATCTTTCTTTCGTTGTTGCTTATTACTCATTGTGTGTATATGTAATTTGGACCATCATTTTCTTACTGTTGAAAATGATTATTCTTTTTACACTGTGACTAAGACCGCTCATCATATTTCGGTTTTTTTTTTTTTTTTTGCTTTCTGTCTTTCTTTCTTTTGAAACATCCGAATTTCGATGAACTGGAAATTGTGTATTGAAAACAGAAGCAGAAATTAAAGACGGAGTGTGTTTGCGCGTATGTGTTTGAACTTTTCAGTACAAATAGGAAGAGATCATTATTCGTCATGCACGAATGGACCAGTCAGTTAAGCGCTACTTCTTTTCTCTCTCTCTCTCTCGCTCACTCGCTTACTCACTCTCTCTCTCTTGCTCGCTCGCTTTCTCTCTCTCTCTCTCTCTCTCTTTCTCTCTCTCTCTCTCTCTCCGTATGCATGTATGTGTTTTATTTTTTTTTTACATAAACATTGCTACGCTCATCGATCGTATTGATCATTTGTATTACATGAAACGATTGGATGAGTAATTCACTTCCACAAATAAAAACAAAAGACAATCACACAATCAAATCGGTCATTTTAAATAATTATATTGTGTCACATTGTTCTCTCTGTTGAAAACTGATTTCTGTTAACGTATGACTTTTTTTTTTCACTTGTATATAAACATCAAAATTGAACAATTGTATGAATATGAAACATTAAGTGATGAACACTTGTCATACTCAGACCAAAGTCCTTCGTTTCGGTTCTCAGTCATAAAACCGCCCCATGTCATAATGTGATAAAAACAAAACACCAACGAAACTTTATATCAAATAATACATTCATATTCCACTTATGCGATGATTTATGTATCAATCATTTCAATAAAACATTCCCAATGCTGGCAATTTTTAAACCGCAAATAATTTTAAAATGCAATTAAATTGCATTCAATCAATTTAATTCAATTAATTGAATTTGAAGAAATTCACATTAACTGGATTCAACTATGTTATTAACGGAAATTTTCGGTGATGATTTTATAAATACGAACGCAAAAAATCACAACAATATAGAAATGTATTGATTATGAATCAATCAATTGGCCTTTTAGTTTTGCGTCATCATACAAAATCATGCACATTGCTGAATGGAAATACTGCAGCTATGTTCAATCTTCAATGTATGATTTTCATTTTTACCTACATTACATTATTTAATCATTCAATAAATGATCAAGTGAACCAATAAATCATTGACCAATTTGCATGTATAATGCACGGAATTCCTGGGAAAAGATTGACTCATTTATTTTTCTTTTTTTGTTGTTGTAGCACAAATTATTCCCATGCTGACCTCAATCGAAAAAATAAACAGTAGAAATCAGTTTTGTTCAGAATTCAAGCATGATATCAACTGATACAAATGATATTTTTGGAATTTCCTTCTATAATAAAAATATTTTCAACAAACAATTTCAGAAAAATATTTATAGGTTTTATACTCATTTTATCAAGAGTATAAAAAAGACGCAAAAAAGAAACTGTATTCGAATGCTAGAGGGATTCGTAAACATCAAAAGCACTTGACCATTTTATTGTAACAAAGAATTCATGTGATGGCCTGAATAATTGTAGGGAGGCTCAAAATCATAAGTGACTCTCTCTCTCTCTCTCTCTCTCTCTCTCTCTCTCTCTCTCTCTCTCTCTCTCTCTCTCTCTCTCTCTCTCTCTCTCTCTCTCTCTCTCTCTCTCTCTCTCTCTCTCTCTCTCTCTCTCTGTGTGTGTGTGTGTGTGTGTGTGTGTGTATTTCTGGCTCTTTTCATCTCCCTCTCTCAATCCCTCTCTATCTCGCTCTCTTTCCTTCTCATTTTTCTCTCTGTAGTTCTTTTTGTAATTTTTTTTTTCATTTCATCCGCTCTATCCCATATCTTTGGACGCAGTTACACTCACTCTAATTTGAAAATAACAAAACAATAAACGTTGTGCATGCAAGTGTTCTCTTTTTTTTTTTCATTGCGATTCAGTTTTTGCCTTGTGGGAGATGTGCCCTCTAGCCGAGTGTCTGACTATTTGAATGTATGTTTGGAACTTGTGTTTGTCTATATATAGTGCACCCTGTGAATTGATTGAATGAACGAACGTGCGTCAATTTGGTCGGTCGAGCAAAACGATCAAATGAAAACATTAGCATTGTTTTATCACTGAAGCAACCGTCCGACAGCAAATGAGAATGCGAGAAAAGTTAAGCGAAAGAATGAGAAAAAAATAAGTTAATACACAACAAACAAGACGGCAGCAGCAGCAGCAGCACAAGCGGAGACTATCATCAAGAACTAGTCACACAAAAAAGTTTCAAAGTATTCTTGAAATTCTTGTCGATTTGTTCGCGCTCGTTTTTCTGTGAGAATCAATTTGATGGTTGTTTTTTGTTGGTACATATACACAAAACATGTCATACTAATACACACATACACACACACACATTGAAATTCAAATACCATTGTCTCGATGCATTTACTAAGCCCCATACATGTTGACAGCTATCTAATTTACGTTTATTAATAATAACGATGAGCATATTTTTTCTACTCCTTCTTCTTCTTCTGTTTCGTTTGTTTATTTATTTGTTTAAAATATTGAATACTGGCTATTTCGAGTGGTTGTTGTTGCTCTGCATGTCGAGTTTGAGGTCGACCACATTTATGTGTAATTACACTGGCGTTTAAAAATTCTTTTCACCCGTTTTGGTATAAGGTAAATTTATATTTATGCACATTTGATTCGGTGCAATTTGATCCTTATGCGTGTATGTATCTGCTTGTATGCCAAGCGTCATAAAATTGCGCACAAAAGAACAAAAACAAAAAAAAAAAACAAAAAAAAACAATGAAAAAACTTGAAATAAATTTTCAACAACTGCCCCAATCTGCTCATTGCACTCAACGAACTGTATGCGTTTCATTTGATATTTTTGTTCTGTTGTACATCGATTCCGCAAGTGTATCGACTTTTATCTTATACACTTGATTCGCATTGTCTTTCTATTTCTCTCGCTCTATGTGTGTGTGTGTGTGTGTGTGTGTGTGTGTGTGTGTGTGTGTGTGTGTGTGTGTGTGTGTGTGTGTGTTTTTTGTGTGTGTGTGTGATATTTCGATTGTTTCGATGGCCATATGACTATTTCGGTTTCAACGCCAATTTTTCAGCGCACATTCATAATATTATTTTTTTTTCTTTTTCGTTTTGGCAATGTATCATGATTAAAAATCAAACACATATGGCACCTTGTCGTTGAAAATTATTGACAAACCATTGGAAATCAGACGAACAAAAAAAGAAAAAAACAAATAACAGTGCTCACATTGTATTTGAATGAATGTGTTTTTTTTTTGTCTCTGTTGGTTTGCTTCTGTCGAGTGATTGTTGAAAACTTAGTCATAATTGCCATTTCATAATGTTTTCAATGCAATAGTCAAGAAGGCGATATGTATTTATTTTTTTTTTCCAATTGGTCGGTGTCTTGTTTTTTTTTTCGCATGATTTGGTCATCGACAAAGCATGTTTCACACATCATAATAACTCTACCACGCATTAAACACCATATATGCTCATATACAATACAGTCATATTAGAATCAATTGCGCTCTATCATGTAGTACCAAGACTTTTAGAAGTTTTAGCCTTAAGATATGGGATGTCAAAAGAACAAATGTTAAATGAAAACTAGTAACACACAACACATGCAATACGAATGAAATTGACTTTTGCGAATATGTAAAATGGCATGGAAATTTTGCGCAAGAATCACACAACTGCACCTTGATTGAATTGCAGAAAATTCTTAGTAACACTTGATTTTCGGGGCCACAACAATTTTTTTCGTTTGGCATCCGTAGTATATTATAATCGATGGTTAAAATCGTGTCCAAATTATTTTAAAATTGTGTCGTTTATTTCTCAGTTTCGCACAGTGCAACCGATTCACTTTGGTTTGGGGAATTTTTTTCTGACGCACCATTGACTTTTTCTATCACTATCTCACTTTTTCTTTCTTTTTCCCTCTCTTCTCACTCTCTCTCTCTCTTTTTCTCTCTCTTTCTCTTTCTCTCTTTCTCTCTCTCTCTCTCTCTTTCTACTTCTCTTTCTTGTGTTGATATCTCTTCGTAATTATTTTTCACTCCTTTAAAATGAAAAATTGTTCAGAATCCATTCTCATTCCTCTGACTTGTTTTGTCTCTCAATATGCATTCAAACAACTATGAAACAAAATATGAAAAAAAAAAAAAAAATAAACTCCGAGAACTCAAATAAAAACGCTTAATTTATTGCTATTGCCGTTTCTATGGAATGGAGTAATGATCGTATTTCATGTTAAAAATGCTTTTATATATATTTTTTCTCCTCTTTTTACACTTGACTGTTTACTCGAAATGATATTGGCCTTTATTCACTATTATTTTTTTTTTACTTCTTCTCTCATTGAATTATATTTTATTTTTTTTTTTTCGTCGTCTTTCCTCTTCCTCTGCATTCGACACTTTCAAGAAGCTTTTCACTATCCAAAATTATGTTTTATAAAAATTTCTTTTACTCACTTTACAAAATTTCATTTCAAGATGAAAAAGAAAAATTGTTTTTGATTCAACTGTGTATTTTATCTGCCTATTTTCAGCCACGATCAAATCCAGTTCACACAATTTTGCACGTTCATTTTTTTTTTCTCTCTACTTTCTGGTTAATTTCTTACGATAACACACAACAACGTAAATGACAACCACGACGACGACACGACATCATCGAAATACGTTCTATTTATGTGTTATGAAAAAAAGGAAAAACGACAGAAATGAAGTGTGGTGAAGACGAGAAGAGAGAAAAAAAAAATAAAATAATAATATAATTCAGACATGTCAAACATATACACGGTCACATTCGTACGCATACCATTGCAATGCGGAGAGAAAGAGTGATTATGTATATGTATTTTCGTATCCATTTAGTTTGTGTGTATGTGTGTTGATTCTGTGTAGAAAATGTATTCGCCTGCTGACTCTATATATGGATTTGTTCTCATATTCATACAATATACAATTCTTTGAGT
This sequence comes from Resseliella maxima, assembly GCA_029041755.1. Taxonomy (NCBI): domain Eukaryota; kingdom Metazoa; phylum Arthropoda; class Insecta; order Diptera; family Cecidomyiidae; genus Resseliella; species Resseliella maxima. The sequence continues at coordinate 1,924,467 of JAQOWM010000073.1, read as the reverse complement.
TACGCTGAGTTCGGCAAGATGTGAACATTCAATATATTGAAGCATTATGGTTGTTCGTAAGTTTGTGTGAGTAGGCTGGCTTTGTTGTGGTCGTGATGGTGGTAGATTTTGAAATGAGCAATATTGCATTATGTCAACATGATCCATCATCATTCGGGTGCGTTCTTGTCTTGATACAAATTCATTTAAATGAATTTCAATTGAGTTTTTTTTTTTTCTCTTCTTTTTTTTTTGCACAACATTTTCAGCAATTTTGTAATCATTAACTTTAAAGTTATATGAAAAATAATTTTCTTTTTTGATAAATACAAGTCTAATAAGACATAGCTCAATTGGTTTATTAAATAAACTTTATTTGATAAAAATGATTAATTAGCGCTTAAAATGTACATTGATAAATTTTCCCATTTGATTGCAATCTCATTGAAGCAATGAGACAATTGGAACGACAAAAAATGATACTCTTTTCTTGTAATATTAGGACCATTAAGTTGTACTATCACGACTTTTTTTGTAGGCTAAATTCAGCGTTTCGTTAATCGATACCATATCATTCTCAATGCTTCGCGCCCAATTTTCAACGTCACCAATTTCCTATTATTTTAAATTAGAACAGAATATAATCATAGACATTTAGACGAAAAAGGAAAAAAACATTTTTTTTTTTTTTTTTTCTAAATTTCGTATGTTCATACCTTAAGTGCATTGCTAAATCCTTCAATTAAACTCATCCATTGTTGTGTTTGTTTGGCAAAATTTGTGGCACTTGAGTGCAATTGTTTGGCTTCAGCATCCAATCGCTTTTGATTTAAATATGCTTGTGCCACACTATTTTAAAAGTAAAAAAAAAAAACAAAAAAAAAAAAATCTTAAAATTCTATAGAAACAATAATTTAAACACAGAGATAGTTTGAAGGAAAATCGTACCCAACATTCAAATGGTCAACAAGGGCTTGTGTTAATTCACTAGATGCTGCAATTGCCTCTTTTCGATTTTGATCTATAAAGAAAAAAAAAACACATAAAATCAATAGGAAATCACAATCAAAATTGATATTGATATTGATATTTACCCAATTCCTCTTTTCGTTGCGATTGTTTTGCTTGGTGTTCCTTTACTAAAGATGACAACATTTTCAATCATAAATTAATAAAATTGCCTACAAAAAGTTTTTGTTTTCTTTATTTTCATGAAACCGAACAAAACAATTTTGTTTATGTTGTTTGTGTATGTAATCGACAAGTTGTTTCTTGGAAAAAGAAGAGGAAAAAAAAAAGCTCAATTTGTCAATTTGTACGTTTACGTATTTGCTATGTACACATAGTGTGTGATATACGTAAAAAAAATGTAACTTCAATGACAAAATGTCGTTAAACGCCTCCGCAAATGCTTAGTTTACTTGTGAATTTAAGTAAAATTTAAATTGAAAATTTTGCAAAAAAAAAAAATTTACAATAATTTATTAAAAAAGATATTTTTTTTTATTAAATTATTGATTTGTTTGAAATACGCTATAATTTCATCTTTATTTAATTGGAATGATTTTGAATGCAATATATGAGCAGCGCCACCAAACGTTACATGCGCAAAATAAAATTGAAAATTTCAAATAATTTAACGTACTATTTCAGTGATTGCATTGTGGACGCGTTTGTCACAAGAACAGAATAAACATTGGCTTTAGCCGGACGTGTTAAAACGAATAACGGGCAACAAAAGTATTTTATATTCAATACTTTTTTTTTGCAATTTGAACGAGAAAAATAAATACTCAAATTACAATTTTATAACGAAATTAAATATTTTTTTGCATTTAGTGAAACGTGAAATAGTATTTCTTTTTTTTTTTGTGTAGTAAAATAAACACTTAAATCGAAATGGATGATGTTGATCAATTTACAAAAGTGAGTGGAAAACAATTTCTTGGAAATGCATTAAAAATCAAATTTAAATGGAATTATTCCAATATTGAAGCATGCAAATTGACCAAAAATTTCATTTGGATTCTGGCACATAAATGTGAAATGCATATTTCAATGCATTGAGTTTGCATAGTTTCATTTCTAATTGTTTGAATTTTTACAATCATTGTTTTTTTTATGTATTATTCGGTCGGCTAAATCCTTAAGCGCAAAGTTCACTTTTTACCTGAGCATTTTATAATCTTTTTTTTTCTTTTTTCTCTTCACTCTTCTTTCACTATTTTTGAAAAAAAAAAAAAAAAAAAAAAAATTAAAAAAATATCTTTGTTGTTTGGTTTTTCTTTGTTTGTAGCGATTTTTGGAAAATGCACAAAATCGTAGTAAAAAACTTGGCATAAGTAATATGTCAAAGGTACCATTGACTGAAAGTAATAATAAATCGACACCATCGCGTCAAAATTCGACAAAAATAAAAACGGCATCACCCAAACGTCGATTGTCATCCGATCGAAAAGCAACAATTGCATCACCATCAGTGAAAAATCGTGCCGTTGCATTGCGCACAACGAATAATTTAAGCGATGAATCGAAGCATTCCGTAAATATTGATGCAAAAGAGAATGTTGATTTGGCACTTGAAATAAATATCACAACTGGGCCAAATGTGCAGGTAATTGTAAATAATGTGATTTTTTTTGATTGATTGTTGGCTTATGGAAAATTTTTCGTTTTTTTTTTTTTTTTTTTGGCTTAGGTACAGGTTGAAGTGGAAGAACAAGAGATTGATGGTGATGGCAAAGTATTAAATACAATTCAAAAGAAACGTAAACAAATCACCGCCACGGATGAGCATGAGGAATGTGTTTCAGCACCATCATCATGCATACGTGATTCATCACGAAATCAATTACATCGATTGGGCGCATTATATTCAAATCCACAAGATTTGTCATCGCCAGTGCATCGCACGGAAACTCAATTTACAATTGAACAAGATCATGATGAAACACGTTCCGGTACAAAATTAAAAAAATCGAAAAAACTTATCGAATTGGCCAATTCATACAATGAATGGGAAGATGAATCAATGTCAAAACATCGTACACAAAAATGCAATTCAAATGATCAAATTAATGATATAAATAATATAAATGATACAAAATCAACCAATGGTATTAAATCAATTGTTAAATCACCACGAAAACAAGATGAAAAAGGTAATACTGGTTCAATTTTTAATCGATGTGATTCATTTCATAAAAAAGATACGGACAATAACAAGAATTCAAATAATAAAAAATTGAATTGGGACAAAGGTATTATGGATAGTTTAGAATCGCAAGGTTTTAAACGTCGCGATACATCAAATAAACGTTTAGAATATGATTTTAATGATGAAATGGATGGAAAGAAAAATAATACAATTGTTGCACATGCATCAAAACCACCAACTGGTCAAAATGTTATTGGTGGTGGTAGTGGCGGTGATAATAATAAAGGTGCCATACCAAAAATAAAACAACCAGAGCCGGCTAAAAATGTTGAAATTACCAAAGGTTTGGTATCTGGCCGAGCCGCATTATTTGAGACAAGCGCATCGCGTGCTATAAATATAAACAATACAAACAATGCATCAAATGATAATATGAAAAATCAAAAAGATCCAGCCGAAATGTCATTAAAAGAACGAATGGCATTTTTTGAAAAGAACAAAGGTCAAGCAATTTTACCAAAAGCACCACTTGGTATTGGTGCATCGGTTAAACAAATTATGGCCGATAAAAAACCAAGCGAAAATATTCGACAAATTATTACAACACCACAACAACCAATAATCAGCAGCACGGTTACACCATCCATTGCACCATCAACATCATCCGATAAAATTAATAATTTTAATAAAGCATCAAAAACTGAATCAGTTGCATCTGGTTCTGGGATACGACAAACAGTTGCCGCTTTATTATCAGCACCAGCTACAATAGCTGAATCTCGAATTGCTCAAGAAAATCGAAAAATTCGCGAACAAGAAATGAATGTTGTTTTAAATCGTTTCAATCACAAAGCTGATGAACAACCATCCACACCACCACCGGCACCACCAATGCCATCTAATCTATTTAAATCGAATTCAGGCGAACGCAAACGTTCAAGCGGTAAGAAATCCTACATTTTTATAAATTCCATTCAAATTTGGAGATCATTCAAATCTAATTTTTTTTTTTAAATTTAATTGATGAATCTATATCAAAAATCTCTATTTATAGATGAACATTCTGGTGTTTCGGCTAAGGTTCGAAAAAGTTTGGAAAATGTTAAACCAATCAAAGTCAATCCACCGAAAAGTGGTTATGCTTATCCAGCTTTATCGGATATCGAGTCATCTGGCGCAGAGAGAAATACATCGGAAAATTGTACACCAGAACCAGCCTATACAGATGATGATAATGAACAACCAATTATGGATCGTTATATGTATAGTTCACAAGATGAAGGAGATGAAGAAGGAGACAGGTACATTTTTAACTTTTGAAATTAGTCAGTAAAAAGAAGAGAAAATTTGTTTGAAGAAAATTTTCCGTTTTGGATAAATGCTGGTCTTTTTTTGACCAAGTGACTAAATGGAATTTATTTTGAACAACATTTTACAAAAAAAAAAAAAAAAAAAAAAACATAATTCGTTGCAATTGGCAATTATTCTTCATCTTATGTGTACTATTATTCATGTTATTCAATTAGTTACATGGATTCTGAAGATGAAGTCAGCGAAATATCTGATCGTCGAGATAATAGCCGTCACGTTCATTATGCAGATAGTTCAATAACAAGTGCAACATCTGATGGCAGTGATTTTGATAAATATTTGGATGAAGCAATTGATAATGTCGATGATGATGATAAGGATAATCATACTCACAATCGTAAAGCAAACAACGTAAGTGTTCAATTTTATTTTTATCAAACATGTTGTTGTTTTTTTTTTTCTTCGAAAATGTTTTTCTTATATCAATCGATTTGTGTATATTTTTTTTCGACATAGATCCAAAAGGGTACTATTTCATCGAATAGTTTTAGTTATGAGCGAAAACCATTAAATCGCCAACAAGAGACAATATTCGAAGATGAAGCCACAACAAATCATCGGAATCCAAGATTCCAAAGCCCAATTAAATCAAGATTGACTGTAAATCCATCAGATGATAATAATTCAGTTACATTGACACATACCGTTAGTTTTTATCGTCGTCAACAAACACTAAATTCACCGAGTGTTCAAAAAATTGTTCATCGCAATCAACCATTATTTGAACAAACAACAACTGATGAAAATACAGATTATGATGATGAAGATATGCGTGGAACACAAGAAACGAAATTTATTCGTTCCGAAGAAGATTTAGTCGATCAAAAGATTCAATCACTTAAAAGTATTATTAATGTTCAAAATCAACAAATTTCACAAGCTAGCAATGCTTTGACCACATGCGCATCAACATTCGAATTTTCTGGATCAACTGAATCAGTTGTTGCCGAATGGAAACTTTTGGTTGCAAGTAAGTATACAAAATTTAATGAAATACTAAAATATCAAGATTTCGCATTTCGAAATTTTTTGAAAAAATTTCATAAATGTTTGCGAATTTTTTTCAAATTTTTTTCGAAATAACATAAAAAAACAATTGTTTATCGATTTTTAGCGCATAGTCGTAAAGCCGCTTTTCAAGAACTGCAACGATTACAGATTGAACGCTGCTTACGTCAACCGGATGCACCAAAAGAATGTGGTCGTCTTACAATCAAAGATATTGTACTACCATTGCGTGAAGATTATGTGAGAAAAGTGTCGGAAGAGAAAATTTTAGGCCATCATTTGGTATGCTTATTAAAATACAATGAAACTGTTTTAGCAACAAGAACCATACCAACATTGCCCGGACTTTTAGCGGTTAAATTTCCTGGTGAATTGAATTTGGACAATGTATATGCTGATTTTAAAATAACACTTGAAATTTATGGCATGATTGCTCAACGTGAATCATTGCCACATGAAATAAAATATCATTTAAAGAAAGAGAAAAGAGGTGTCATAAAAACACCAAAAGGTAAAAAAGCTGGAACCAGTTTAATAATGCCACCCGCACAATCACCAGCCGGTCCACATGCGGTACGTGCACCCGCATTCGCATACTATGGATTCATAATATTCTCATTGCGTGAAGTGCAACGAAATACATGGACATTAAATCAAGTGGCTGCACCCGATATATCACCATTGGTCGGTACTGTTCACATGAAAATCAATTGTGCACTTTCGGTCAATATTGATCACAAGGCATTTTTAACCATGTTTGAAGATGTATCCGGTTTTGGTGCATGGCATCGACGTTGGTGTCGTTTGCATGGCAATATTTTAAGCTATTGGAAATATCCAGATGATGAAAAAACCAAACCACCAATTGGATCATTGGATTTAAGCGCATGTGAACAGCAAAAAATTTCAACTGCACCACGTGAAATGTGTGCCAGATTAAATACGCTGATGATTGAATTGAAACGAAATCGACGTGATGATGATGAAGATTCAATGTTATTGCAAACACAAGGCGATTATTCATATGTTAGGTAATTTAAGCATAAATTGTGTTTAAACAGACAAATTTCTTATTATTTTTTGTTTTTCTTTTTGATTCAATCAGACATTTGTTGTCGGCTGACACAAAAGAAGAGCGTGACGAATGGTGTGCATATTTCAATAAGACGTTAGCATTGATGCGAGCCTGGGGCAATTCTGACCGATAATCATCCAAATCAAATCCTTATGCAGTATTCATATTTTTCTTTTTTTTTGGCAAATTGTTTTACATAAACCATAAAATGATAAACTTTTGAAAGTTTAAACACAAAAAAGAAAAAAAAAAAAAAATATAATATGGAATCACAATTTTTTTTTTAAGCATTTATATTTAGTCTATAAGTTTGATGATGTGCAGAAGAAATCTATTTCATTATATGATTTTTTTCTTTTTCGAAAATTCATGCAAAACATTACAAAATTACATGACAACCATTCAAATGATCAATGTTTGCTGGATGTTACGCACAAACAAAACCATTTAATGACTTGCGTCATCTAAAAAAAAAAATAATATGTATCTTATAACACTAACCAATGTATTTTTTGCGGTATTATTTTATCATTCGATTTTATACAATATATTATATACGTTTTGCGAAAATCGAAAATCGAAAATCGACAATTCAACATTTGTTCAAATGTTTATGGCCATTTTTTTTTTACTAGAATAAAATATCTATTCGCATTTCGAATATTTTTTTTGTTTTTATTTTTAACAAAGGAAATTTTGATATTCCACTAAATCTTCATCAAAAGAGAGACAATTATTAAATTGTATTTTAATAGAAGTGAAAAGACACATATCAGTTACAAAGGAACATTTTTTCTTAAGAGCGATAATTCAAGATTATTGCCCTTTTCCGCAAACAAGCACATTGACCAACGGAAACCGAAAAAAGATAAGATTTGTCGTTTGCATTCCGTTATGTTGTATGTGCAATTCAATTTATATGGGAGTACTCATTGAAACGTGCGCAAGCTCATGAATTTCTTTCTGAAGTTTATCCAGAGTAGGCTCCAGAGATTAGAACATGTCAAAAATGGTTTGTACGTTTCAAAATTGGTGACACAAAAGACACAGAAGACAAAGAACGTCCTGGTCAAGTGAAAAACTTCGAAGATGAAGAATTGGAGGCATCACTCAATGAAGATTCATGTCAAACTCAAAAAGAACTGGCAAAATCATTGATCGTTATCGACTACAACTGATGGATTTGAGCCGAGCATTAAGCAAAAAACGTCCGGAATGAACGTGCTTCAAGACACGACAAAGTAATTTTGCAACATGACAACGCTCGGCTACATGATGCAAAGGTCGTCAAAACATACTTGAAAACACTCAAGTGGGATGTGCTACTCCACTCACCGTATAATCCAGACATTGCCCCTTCTGACTATCATTTGTTTCTATCGATGCAAGATCACCTGGCTGGGCACCGCTTCGCTTCTTCTGAAGAAGTCAAAAATTGGATTTATTCATTCCTGGCCTCAAAAGATGAGAAGTTGTTTTGGCATGGAATCCATATGCTACCAGAAAGATGGGAAAAAGTCATAGCTTCCGACGGGCAATACTTTGATTAATGTATTCATTGATTTTGTTAACGAAATAAAGGCTTATTTTTGATGAAAAATGCGCACGTTTCAATGAGTACTCCTGTGACAGAGATCGCTTACAATGACAAATCGTCTCATGCCGTAGTACATCAATCGATCATTGATGTACTTGTCGGTGGCCACTGGCATGTACATTCGATACTTGGGTCAAATGCTTTGATTTTTCTCAGAAGAATATTCTCCAATAAATAATAACTTGTGCATGAAGCCAACTTTGTTTTTAAATATATAGACATACGCGGAAAATGTTTCAAACATGTAGATACATGTGTTTTAACACATGCGCATTATATAAAAACCAATACATGTATTCGTACACATTTGATGAAATATTTATTTTTTTTCCAAAAAATATTCAAAATAAACATTCCAAAAGATTTTTCGAAAACTGTCCGTTGAATTTTTCATTTTCCATTGCTAAATTCGTTACGAAATTTAACCAAGAGAGGAGAGCATTCGGTTATCGTAAATTCATATTTCGACAATGACATTTATTGTCAAATAACGTGAATACATAGACAAAATACGTGCAAATAAATACATGCGTATGTAAAATATAGAATTCAGAAAATGATGTTGATCCAACTTATTCAACTTAAAGTTGATCCTAATTATCCGTAAGAATGCGTTCCAGTAATAATTTAAATCAATTAAAGAGAAATTCATATGTGTATAACACTGAAAAAAATTGGCGATATCAAAACTGACGAAAAAACAACAATGAAAATAAATGAAAATTTGATATCAAAACTTCGTTTTTATTGTAATAGAAAATTGATTTGCCGAAGTTAACAAGAAATTCAAGTTTAAATAAACAGTGTTCACTGAATGAAATTTATTTAACTGGAACACCTTTGAGTGATGTTGCTTTGAGTTGTCCCTTTTCTGGAACATATAATGGTTTTCCTTTGTAGCATACAACAAAATCATTGTTGGTTAAAAGATCTGGTGCGATTGTTTCCCAGATTTTCTTTTTTGGATTGAGTTGTGCATCTGGATTACGTTCGTAGCCTTCACAATGTATCAAATCACCGGGTACCGAATTTGATGGTACATTGATGACTTCGACTTTTTCCGGTGTTGATGCACATAAAACCATTCCCTCTGATAAGATGCCACGCATTTTGGCTGGTTTTAAATTGCAGAAAACCACCAATAAACGATTTTGCATTTCTTCAATTGGCACATGCTTGACTAGGCCAGAAATCACTGTGCGTGGTTTATCTTCACCAACATCAATTTTCTCGACATACAATGCGTCTGCATCAGGATGTTTTTGCACATCAACAATTCGACCAATTCGAAGATCAAGTCGACTAATATCAACGGTCTCATCGGCACTGGCAGCAATAACAACTTTTTCACTTGTTTTCTTTTCACCGGCTGATTTTTCTTGCTTCGATTTTTTATCCTTTGATGCTGATTTGGCAGCTGTTTCTGTAACGGCAACCGGTTTTTGTGATGCTTGAACACTGGACGATTTCATCACCGATGTGGCATTTTGTCTTGGTACTAAAATTTGTTTTTTACCATTACGCGTTTCCAAATCAATCAATTGTTGCTTGGCAACTTCAATTTGCTGACGCAATTTCTCATTTTCAATTTGCAATTCTTGCTTTCGGGCTTCATTGCTTTTTGATTTTATTGTACCAAACTATGAAATTAATCAAATCATGCGGAGAATTAGTAAATTATTGACATTTAATTTTATGTAAATTTCATTAAAAATGTTTATACCTGTGCATTGAGCTCATTCAATGTAGCATTGGCACTTTTATTAATTTCAATGACTTGTTTCAGTTCAGAATTCATTTTTGAACAAACGAAAATCAATTTTTCTTCTATCTTCAGAAATAAAAATATTCAGATACAATTCCGGCACAAATTTCTATTACAAATGACACCAAGTCTGTCTACGTTTTTGTTTCTGCGTGTGTATGTTGAAAAGAAATAAGCAAAGATGATCTAACCTCAAACCATGTACTGCACATTGACGATAAACTGTTGTTACGAACGTAAATACATCTTCTAGGCGAATCATACATTTGAAATAAGTAAAAAAACTGTAATGTTTTTGTTTTCTTAAAAAGAATTTATTAATTTTAGTTTTTTAAACAAAAGCAATTGAAATTTCCCAACGCTTTACTAAAATCTATAAAATGCATCGAAGAATGAATGAAAAAAAGAAAATTTATGTTTTTTTTTTTTTTTTCTTTTTTAATTAACAATAATATTATGCGATGTTTGCATTTTTAAGTGATTTCACTGTAACATTTCCTTTAGCCGGTATATATAAATAAGATCCTTTGTAACAGGCAATCAATTGATCGTTGGTGTGCATATCGGGAGCCAATGGATCATACAATTTCTTTTTATCGCGTCCATTTTCGACTGGTGTTCGTTCGTAGCTCTCGCAGTGAACAAGATCACCGGGCTTAGCATTTGTAGGCGGTTCAAGTATCTCCATTGTTTCGCTACTTTTTGCGCACATAATCATACCTAAGGGGGAAAGAACGAAAGTAAATAAAAATAAATATTGTAAATATCCTGCAAATTTTGAGCACATAATCATACCATCAGATAAATGACCGCGAAGTTTTGATTGTTTTAAATTGCATAAAACAATAACATTCTTTCCCATCAATTCATCGGCTGTGATGAATTTTGCGAGACCAGCCACAATCGATAAAAATTCACCACCGACATCAACTTTGGTCAAATAAAGTGTATCAGCATCTGGAGCTTTATTTACTTCGACAATGCAACCAACACGCATATCCAAGCGTCCCACATGATCAACAGCTGGTGGATTCTTCTTTTGTTTCTTCTTTTTTGGTTTTTCTACTTGTTCTGTTTGTTCTGAGCAAAAATTTCGGCTATTTAGATTGTATGCTGCTGTTGGTGTTAAAAATGTGCCAAATGAATCAATCAACGATGTAGTCACACGAAATTGACTAAATTGCCGTTCAACTTGATTAATCAACGATGGTTTAGCCAATCGCACTAGGTTTCGACCAAATGCAAGTCGAATCATTTTGATTTCTTTTGCGTTTAAATTTTATTCAATCAATATTAGAATCACTTCGTTCAATGTTGCAATCACTTTATATTTTCTTGTTAGGTTAAGACCAAATGTCTGTTCGAAATACGAAAATACGTAATATTGACAGATTGTATATTACAGACAGAATCACATTCTACGCAGTTGGTCGATGATGATAACAATTCAAATTATGTTTATGTATTTGTTGAAGGTTTTACATTTGTGTATGTATCGCAAATACCTTATCGAATGCTGTGTTATGATATGTGTTTTGCTATGTATTTTAAAATAGTGGATTTTTGGTGTTAGACCCTCAATTCAATGATAATTCGAAAAAAAAAAGAAACGAAAAATAATACGTGCTTAAAAATGTGCAGTGATTGTGGTGGTGCAGACTTTGCAGCACACACTAAGTGACAAATCGGTTCGTCAGTATACAAAATTTTCAATTGGATTTACATTTTGTGTCGAATTACTTTTTTTGTTCTTCTCTATTTTTTTTTTTTCGCGTCTTGGTACAGTGCTATCTTGATGGTGTCATTTTGACATTTCATTCAGCTGTGACAATTATTCCATTTGTTTTTTTTTATTTATTATTATCATTATTTTTTTTTAGTTCAATTTATTGGTTTGTGATTTAATTTCGTATTGTGCGTTCATCGACAAGAGAAGAGAAGGAGAAAAAAAACAATTGTCGAACATTCATCTGGACATTCAATTATCAAAAATTCATGCATAATAATAATTGTTTAATAAATCGGTGTATTTAAATTGATTTAAAATCTTTGTATATTCATAGTTTTATCTAATTATTTATTACTGTCAACGATTCCATTTATTGCAAATATACCAGTATTTATGCAGCCAAATTGAAAATCACGCATCGAAAAAATATACACATAGTTTATGACAGTGTGAACTTTAATCGAACATAAATCATACCATATTTCCATTTGTTTTGCCGAAATTTATGCCAAACAAAAGAAAAATAACCAAGAATACGCATTGAGAAATGGCAAGTCGCAATCGAAATAATGTTAAAATTGAAACAACCATCGAAAATTGCCGCAGTGAAGCGAAATGGCAACGAGTCATTGAACTGGCCGAAGAGCTCAAAACTGGATCACCCAATTACGGTAAAATTACGCCTGTTTCTTTAATTGGTTTTGGTTTATTTATCAAATCCCATTGACAGTTTTCAATAAAATTTCCTTTCATTATTCTCCTAATTTAGATTTTCATTTTTCATTTTTCAATAATATTCAATCCAAGATTATTCCAATATTTTTACATTTTTTTTTTCCTTCTTCGTTTTGTTTTAAATTATTTTTTCCATACGAAAAAATCTAATATAAATAAATTTCTCATTTCATTTGCAGAATGTTTAGCAAATTTTTTAATTGGCGAAGGAAAACTGGAAAGTTTCATAGAAGAGAATCCACCGATTGAGCCAAATTTTACAAAAGCAAAAACAGGTTTGATTGATGCAAAAAATTACTTAAATCTCGTCACTGGTGACGATGGGAAAAAGGCTGGCATCGCATTGGATGCACACTTACTATTGGCCAAATTACTTTTTGCATGCGGCGATTATGAAGAAAGTCTGGAGAATTTTTCAAAAGCTGAATTAAATTCATTGTCAGAAAAGGAATTAACATTGTATGTGTTATTCACTGAATATAACATAATTTCCATTTTAATCTTACATAATAAGCTCAATTGTAATTATTTTCTCTTTTTTTTTTTTTGTTGTTCATAGACGAAGTTTAAAAATCTTAGCGGAATCGTATGCAATAAAAGGATTATGTTTAGAAAATCTAAGTCACAAAGGTGGTTCGAAATTTAAACAAGCGGAACGAACCACGGAAATGGTTGGTAACAAACAAATCAATTGCAAAATTTTTTATTCTAAAAAAAAAAAACAACAATTATTCCAATAGATAACATGTTTTGAGCGTGCGGCCGATTTGGGTTTATTGTATTTACAAGATCAAGATGTGGTTGGAACATCAACAGCTGTTGTAACATCGAGCACTGGTACATTATAGGGGCTGAGGACCCTTTATGAATATATATATTTAGTAGATATTCAGAATATTCACGCGATATTTAAATATTTATGAGATATTTGCTAGATTCAAAAATACACACACCATATCCATATATATTTGAAATATCTAGTGAATATTCAATTCATTGCAGGATATTTACAATATTTATTTTTATTTAATTTCGTTCTTTCCCACTTAGGTACATTACCATCGTCAACGACATCGGAAAATCGAAAAATAGGCGCCATTTTAGAAACAGCATTACAACGAGCTCCGCTTGTGCTTATCAAAGCGGGCAAATTGCAAGAAGCCATTCAACGATATCGATCAATGCTTAATGCTATCGAAACACATTCCACGCAAATATTGCGATTAGCGTTAGCCCGTCAACTAGCCGAAGTATTATTGCGTGGTGTATCTGGAACAATTTATTCGCCACCATCAAATCCAACACCATCAAAAAATGCATCGACCCCGCGTCGATTGTGGACACCCAAAAAATATGCTGGACGTAATCAATTTGTACCGAAAAATTTAGCCGAAGAAACAATTTTATTGTTATTAATTTCGGAAGCATTGGCTGTACGTGATGCAGTTTTATCACAAAGTCCTGAATTTCGTGTGGCAAGAACACATGCGCTAGGCAATGCAACAGCCATTTATGATTTATTAACATTGGCATCGATGCGATGGGGACAAGTTGGTTTATTACATGAATCATTTGAAAAGGCATTGAAATTTTCATTTGGCGAACAACATATATGGCGACAATATTCATTATGCTTAGTATCATTAGGTAGAAATGAACAAGCTGTTAAAGCATTAAAAGAAACATCAAAATTAATGCCACAAAATACAATTCCATGTTTAATGTCATCACGTATTTGCTATGAAACATTAAATCAAATTCAAGATGGTTTGAATTGGGCACAACAAGCATTAAGCCGAGATACGAAAGGATTACGTCCATCGCGTGCACAATTATATGTTGGTATTGGTTATCAACAATTGGCATCAAATACAACGCTTAAATCAACACGGGAAAAATATTCAAAATTGGCATTGGAAGCATTAGAAAAAGCCGTTCAACAAGATCCAAATGATCATTTAGCTGAATATTATTTAGCATTACAGCATGCATTAAATTATAATATCATTGATGCACTTGTTCATATTCGTACGGCGCTTGCATTGCGTGCTGAACATGCAAATAGTTTGCATTTATTTGCGCTATTATTAACGGCCAATCGTCGACCACGTGAAGCGTTATTGGTTACCGATGATGCACTCGAAGAATTTCCAGACAATTTAAATTTATTACATGTTAAGGCACATTTAGAACTTCATTTACACGATGCAGACACTGCTTTAGTTAGTGTTAAAAAAATGCTACAAATTTGGCGAGATTTATATGATTCACAAACAAATGGCGCCGATGGCAGCGATGAACGAAATTCGGATACGAGAAGCATTTTTCAAATGCATTCCACGCAAATGTCCGATAAAGATTCAAGTGAGTTTGGATAATTTTCAATTTATTTTTCGATTTTGTAAAATTGTCATTTTGAACCGTTTTTGTAAAATTTGCAATTTTATTTGCGAAAATCAAGAAAACAATTTTTTTTTTTCCTATAACTGACTGCAAATTAATTTTCATTTTGTAATTTATATTTAGATTCAGTGCATGCTGCTTCACTTGCTGCATCAAGAGTTGAACAAGCACTCAGTGAGGCAGCCAGTTCGTTGTGTTCATTTAGCCCTCGTCCAGGACCTCAAGGTGCATGGATGATACAGTTGAAAATTTGGCTATTATTGGCCGATGTATATTTGGCAATTGATCAACCACACGAAGCAATGTTCTGCATTCAAGAAGCTTCACAAATATATCCATTGTCGCATCATATTATGTTCATGGTAAACTTATATTTTAAATGTCATTCGATTTTCAATTATTCGTACCAATCCATTAAAATGAATCAAATTTTTCCATTCAGCGAGGTCAAATCCATGTACATTTATCACAATGGAATGATGCAAAACAGTGTTTTTTAAATGCTGTTTCAGCGAATCCAGGACATAGTGAGGCTTTGCGTGCCTTAGGTGAAACACATCATATACTGGGCGAGCCACGTTTAGCAGAAAAAATGATAAAAGATGCAGCGAAAATTGATCCAAATTGTCCAAATATTTGGTTTAGTCTTGGCAAAGTAATGGAAACACTTGGTGACTATAATGCGTCCGCCGATTGTATGGCAACTGCTCTTCAATTGGAACCAACTTGTCCAGTTCTTCCGTTCACATCAATTGCACTAACATTCGAATAAAGAGCATTATCATTGACAGAAACCATTGAAAAATGTGGATCTTTTTAAATAAAAATTAACTGAAAGAAAAATGTATCTTAAGAAAGAGAAGAAAAAAAAAAGGAAAAAAAAATAATGTCACCATTCTGCCAGAAATGAGTCAATTTTATATCGTACGTACACTCTTTTGGTGCGTACGATTGTCTGATTCCATTGTAATATATAATTTATTTTGAAACAAAAAAAAAAAAAAAAAAAAAACAAGAAAGAGATACGCAGAGAAGGAAAGGGGTAAAAACGAAGAAAAATAATAATATCAAAGTCAAAGATGCAAAGCACATGATCGGTATTTCTAATGTGTGATTATGTATTCATATTGTTGTTTTTCTAATTCATAATTAGTTTTTATTAATTAAGCTTTTGAAATTAATTGGAATGACAACCGAATTCGGTTCATTTTCCCTTTGTTGATTATTGTTGGATTAAATATATATATAATTTATTCTTGACTTGAGTGAAAAAAAAAAGAGAAAAATATCTAAATTTGTTAAATGGACTTGGTAATTATTTAAAATCATTACAAAATGAGCTAAAATATGAAAATAGCTTACAATGTCAGAATGAACTTTTAAGATTGTATTCAGAATATCAAAAATAAACTGTTTAAAACTAAATCAATTTTTTCAGAAACACACACACACACCCTACTGTATACAAAACATACACACATCCAATTATATAAATCAGAAGTAAAATGAAAATAATATTCAAAATAACTAACAATACGAAAAAAAAAAATAAAATCTTTTTTGAGAATTAAATATTTAATTATATATGAATATAATAATAATAATAATGTAAATTTATTTCATTGTATATTGTCTATAAATACATTGAACATTTCCATTTGATGCACCAATCAATGTGGCATTTCTTGTATGTTTTTACATGTGAAAAACTTTAATTTCAAGACATTAATGCCATCTATACGATTTATTTTTCAATGTATACTGACTATACCAACGGAAACGGCAAAAAGATACGATTTGTCGTTTGCATTCCATAACGGTATACATATGTGCAATTCAGTGTATATATGATAGAGATCGCTTGCAACGTAACGCCGAACGACTTATGCCGTAGTACATTAATCGATCGATTGATGTACTTGCCAATGGCATGAAAATTCACTGTATGAAATTTCACAATTTTGTTTAATATTCATTCAAATTCATACCGTACTTGCAGAGATGGCGTAAGAGGCAATGAATTCCTGGCAATGAATGCGACTTCGCACCAATTTAATTTCAAAGTGAAACAAGAATTACAACATCAAAAATGTTAAAATTGTTAAATGTAAAATATTAAAATAAAAACCAACAACCAATCACCCTCACTCCCAACCAAACATATAAAAACATATTTTCATTACTTCAGAAATTTATAACATTTCGAACAATATTCAATGTAAAACAAATAATATTCAAACATCTAAAGAAATGTGTAATTTTGGGCTCTTTTTTTGATGGTAGACAAATAATTGTTACAAATAAATGAATATTAATGAAATATTTGAATGACTTTCACTTTCCAAAAACGAATTCAATCCGTTTATTTTTCAGCGCATGGAATTCTCAATTGGAAAAATTATCACGAAAAAATTTGCGAAAAATTCTAACGTCCATTATTTTCACCAAGTTTCATTTCAACAAAAAGTAAAAAAAGCAGTAATTTCGAATCTTAAATTTTCAAATTTTCCATTAAGAAATTAACAAACGCTTTTTGATGAACATTATTTTTCATCAAAATATTTTTAAGATATTAACTGCACTTCAATCCTCTGTAATGAGTAATAAAATACAGTATATAGTACTTATTTGAATTGCATACGATATGGGCATAAGAAAAGTATTACCATTGTATATATGTATATTTGCCAGTGAAATAATTATCTGTCATCGGTGAAATTTCTTTATTTTGATTCTGGTATTAAGTCTCAATATGACGGAATTATTAAATATTTTGTGGAAAAAAGATTCATTAGATTCGGATTTATACGTTGATATTTTTACAATCAAAGGTTATGAAGTTCAAAATTGCTCTCAAAATATATCATCACGGACACAGAGATGTAATTTGCAAGCCGAAGCTGCACGTGAACGTGGCAAATCATTCTTTGGAAGCGGAAAATTTTTTGAAGCAATGGAAGAATTCAACAAGTGTTTGGCTGTTGCAGAAGTTGGTACACAAGAAATGGGATTGGCATTTGCAAATCGTTCTGCATGTTATGAAGGCATAAATATGACGATGAATGCAATTATGGATATTGATTTGGCTAAAAAATCAAATTATCCAGCCCAACTAATGCATAAACTTAACGATCGTCATCGCAAGTGTTTTTCACTTTTAAGCAATAAAAAATTGAAAAAGGTTTCGTTTGGTTTTCGTCTGGAATTCTTGAATTTTCAATTAAATTTAAGATTATTCGGTGCAGCAGGATGTCTGGAAATTGAACAAAACGCAATGTACGGTCGCCATATAGTGACAAAATGTGATTTAAAAATTGGTCAAGTGGTTTTGCACGAAAAACCATACTCTTCTGTTGCAAATGTGTTTTCTACAGAATATACAAATCGATGCACAAATTGTTTCGGAATATTTAAAAATTTTATCACATGCGAACAGTGTAGCATGCAGTTTTGCAGCATGGAAAATTGCATAGAAATGTCACAGCACAAGTACGTTTGTAACATTCCATATTCAGGGCCAAAGCATACATTCATTTTAGTTGTACAGTTGATTTTGAAAATAAACGATACATTCACGGACGTAAATAATTTGATAAGTACAATTGAATCGCTTCACAAGGGAAATCATAATTCTGCTGATTTGGTAAACCAAATGATTGGATATCAAAAATTGTTTCCATGTTTAATTTTCCAAATGAATCATAACCACGATAAGTTATCTAATGTACAACTAAAATGTCTACTACAAGCATCGGCCGATGCTTATTCGCACATCATGAATATCGACGAATTTAAACAAAAATTTAAAAGCGAAAAACATCGACGATTTTTAAAGCATTTAATTTTTCATTTGTTTCACATTGCTCAATATGCAATTGATTTGTATGATTATAAACAAGGGAGTACCATCAACAATACACAAAAACATCTATTTAAATTATTCGGATATGCAATCTATCCAATTGGAAGTTACATCAATCATTCCTGCCATCCAAATGTGTATTGCTATACAAATGCATTTGGTTACCTTGTGTGTCAAGTGATTCGTCCCATTAAAGCGGGCGAACAATTATTTCGATCGTATTTGTAAGTGATTTTAAAAATTTTGCAATGAATCAAAATACATATTAAGCTTTTTTATTACTTTCACAGTCCACCATTGTGGGAACACGATCAACAACGTAATTTAATTACAACACTTGAGCGTGAACAATATTTCAAGTGTGGATGCATAATGTGTACTGAGCAAATACATTTACCAACAGATGATGAGGTTAATTTTACCAAAAATTATTTTTACAAAGGTGGAATCTCATTGATTAAAATGACAATTGAAGAGTTTAGAAAACTAAGAATATTAACAATTGAAAAACATGAAAAAAGTGCTATACAATTTTTGGAAATATATGGCCGATTCCATCCAATCAAAGAAACCATTGATGTTCAAAATGCCTTACTAATTATATGGCATATATGGGCAAATGATTATTTATATTAAAACCATTTAAACTGGCCATTTTGAGAATGATCAGTTTTTTTCATATATTTTCATTTTTCATACTATCATTGAACAATAAATAAAATAATTATTCACAATTTTGAATCGATTCAAATGTAAAAGTCATATAAGTAACTGAAATCAATAAGAAGTTTCATTTATTTGTTTTTCATAAATCAGTAAAGTTAAAATGGCACAAAACACAGCATCAAATCCAGTGGATTGATGTGTTTTCCACTGGATTTGATGCTGTGTTTATTAACGATGAAGTTGAATATTTTGACATCAAATCAAGAGAATCGAAATGTTTTGTATGGGCGAATACAACGGCAATTAGAAAATGGAATCAATGCGACAAAGACACCGATTGCCTTAGTATTCCATGAATTATATTTTGAAAATGTAATATTTGCAAAAATTCTATTAAAATGATCACTGGATAATTCAGATGGAAATAGAAAATTCGGTTGGTGAATTATTTTTTTTTTCTTTGTAGAAATTTAAAGGAGGAATTATGTTTAATTTCTCTGCTCTTCAAATTCTTTCGAAAGTGAAAGTTTGTGCGGTTTTGGAGATGAAATGAATGAAGAATACATGAAGAAATTTGACGAATGAACCACTGCTCGTTTGAAAAATACTGATTTTAATATTTCCATTTGAGTTGCACTTGAGTTGAGTTATCACGTAATTATGAGTTTCAACATTTTTTTTTTCTTCTCTTTTAACATTCATTTGCAATTCACAATTTGAAACAATTGAAAAAAGCAATTTTTACGAAAAAATTAGTTGGAATGTTTTATTTCTTTTGTTTTATAAAACATTTGTCTTGATCAGAGTGAACAAAACATTTTTCAATAATCACAGAAAATTATTTTTGACTTGATTTCTTATTTTCCTTGATTGTCTGCCCATTTGGTTGTTCGTACCACACTGCGTTCTAAGAAAAAAATATTTTGTTCCAAAAAAAAAAAAAAAAATCAAAACTTTATTATAAAAATGTAAATCTTTTCGACTCAAATCATGATTAAATCAATAATTTCGACTAACTTGTTGTTTGGGCATCAGTGATCTATTGCAATTGGGACATTTCATTATTTCATCAACAAATCGGTTAAATTGATTGAATTTACCACGACATATTCGGCACGAGTACTTGGCATCGACTCTGATATTTGGGTCCATTTTCACAAGATGAAAATAATTTATTGAATGTTGCCTAAAATATTTTTGGTCTTATCTAAATGTATCTTTACTTATAATTAATTATTAATGTTTTAATGTTCATGTTGCAAAACGAATGGCCAAAGTGAAATGTTTCCAATATAAACAATCATTTTCAACAACAATATTTACTTAATGCAAAGTAATTGTATATATATCAATTTAAATGAATCAAATGATTCGTATCAATAACATCAAATTGTTTATTAAAACAATAAAATTTTGAAACCCAAGAAAAAAAAAACTTCGTATAAATGATTCTTAATATTTATAATTGCTGTAGAGTAAGATAATATGAATGCATATTAATGAAGAAAAAAAAAACATTTATTCTTCTTCATTTTGAAATAAATGCAAAAATTCTAGTGAAATAACGTTCAGTTATTTGATTTAGATTTGATTTGTCAAATAGTTGTCAAATGAAATAGCTAAACATATGCGACACGTACCGCTTGCAAATAGAAATGTCAAAATGTAAACGTCAATATTCAGTGCTTGTCGCTGTCTTCATATGATTTCTTTTTTTTTTTTTTCTATTGAAATAAATGTTACAATTATATAGTAACCATTGATTGATGTTGTTAAGATTTTGATTTTTGTAGCAAAGATTCATAAAATAAACGATTAGTAATTTTTTACTTGACCGCGTGTAAATTGATGCAGAAAACATTGTGATAATGGATAAAATTACCGATTTTCATTATACGAGTTTACCAGAAGATTCACCTTATGTGAAGCCGTTTCGAATGCATTACGTTCAAAATGGTAAAGAAAAATCGTGGGATCTATTAAAAGTACATGATAGTGTAATAATTATCATTTGGAATAAAACGAATAATAATTTGGTGCTAGTTCGTCAATTTCGACCAGGTAAAATATCTATTTGACAAATCTAGAAAATCTCAAATTGAATCAAAAAAAAAAAAAAAAGAAAAAAATCTATTTATTGATTTTCTCTGTTAAAAATTTCTATTGCAGCGGTTTATTATGCGATAATTTCATCAGATCCACTACATCATACAGCGTCACCACAAGCTTTATTGGAAAAATATCCAGTTAAATTGGCATTCACAACTGAACTTTGTGCTGGCATTGTTGATAAGACAAAAGAACTCATTGAAATTGCAAGAGAGGAAATTTTAGAGGAATGCGGCTACAATGTTCCAGTTCAACGTATTGAATATGTTATGAGTTATAGGCAAGTATAAACAATATCAATTATGTAATGACATTTTATCTTATCGAAAATGTTTGCATGACCAAACCAATTGAAAAAATCATTTTTGTTATTGTAATTTAATAGATCTGGTGTCGGTACGAGTGGATCGTTGCAAACTTTATACTATTGCGAAGTAACCGATGCCGATAAGGCAAATAATGGTGGTGGCGTTGATGATGAAATTATTGATGTGGTTGAAATAACAATTGATGAATGCAAAAAAATGCTAAAACAAGGTGCACACAATAATTCACCACCAAGCTGTTTGCTTGGGCTTAGTTGGTTTCTTGCAAACAAAGTGTCACAATAAAAATTGTTTAACGGCAATTATTATCAATTAAGTCGATTCAAAAAGACATTTTTGTAGAACGTCGACGATTAAAAAAAAAAAAAAAAAAAAAAATTGTTTCCAAACCCAATCACATTATGTATTCCAAATTGTCGCACCAATTTTAATATTTAAATAAAATACAAAATTTGTATTACAAATGTTATTGTACAACTGTTGTGCTGGGATTTAAATATGTATGGAGTAATTTTTTGTTTTAAATTTCAACTAAAAAAAAAAAATCATTCATGTTAATGAATATTGTGAGTGCATACTTTTCCATAATCTTGTATTAACAGTTAAGAAATTGATACTGTAAATACAGTTGAATGAATAAAATTAAAATCAAATTTTGATCATCATTCAAAATATTGAGATTTTTTCATTTACAAACATGATCTTTTTCGTCAATAAAATTCTGATTAACAGCAATTTCAGCATTTGATATTATTATATGAATATTCAATGCAATTTTTTGATGAACAATTTACTTGTCGATGCAATTTATCGGAATTTATTTCAAAGAGAATATTCAATTTATGCAATCAATTCATTCTTTTATTCATTATTCACATTGCTAAGTGAAATATCATGATATCTGAAGGGGGGAATTATTTTGGAGAAATATCAATTTTTTTTCTGTTTTGCTTTATAATGATTTCTAGTACTTATGACTCATAAGTTATGAGCCATAATTATGACTTACGAGAAATGATTAAATCCAATATCAATATCCAATTTTAGGAATAATGCAATTCAACTATTGAAACATTGTCATTATATTTCGAGTGAATGAATCAAATCTAACATTCCTTAAATAATCGAAAAATTATATTACTGATGGACAATTTGACCATTTAATTTAAATCAATTTTTTATTTACATAAGTTTCTAATATCAGTTTTTAGAACATATTCTTTCACATTTTTTCTTTCATTTCGAAAAATATTGCCCATCTTTTGAGGAAAAAAAAAAATATCAAATTGATTTATTAAAGGAATGAATCGATTTTTCATTTAGTTTACACTCAATTGTTATGTTTATAACAGGAAATATCATATGAAAGAAAAAAACATTTTTCATAAAAACATTTTATTAGAAAAAGCAGAAAGTTTAGTCTACGAATGATAAAATATTCGTACATGTGTCAATTTTATTCAGCTTGAACAGCAAAAAAGGGAATAAGATATATTTAATGATTGATGCAAGCGACTATCATAACAAAATCGTTTAATCATGAACTGAGTAAATTTATTCATTTGTTTTTATAAGAAAAGTCTGCCCTTGAGAAAATTCCAGAAGAATGTTCATTAATGTGGATTTATATAAACTTTGTTGGAACGGATGTGCCAATAAACATTTGTAATTTGTTAAAAATATTTCCAAAACAAAAGATCAGCAAAATTTACCAATTTTGATGCATATAAAAGTCGCTTACTGTTCGTTGGTTTGATCATATTATCTCTCAGTAACATTGGTGCTCAACATATAAGTTGTGATCGAGACATTTGAATAAAAAAAAAAAACTATAGAACTTGCATCGAAGATGAGTGATATACGTTACAAAGCATTTTACGAATGCAGCAAATGTCACAAAAAGAACGAGACAATCAATACGAAGCCAAACCAAGAGCGTTCATGTGACAAATGCAAGACAAACAACTATCCATACAAGGAAGTGAGTTGGTTTTAAAATTGTTTTGATTACATTAGATATTTCATTAGATTTTTTAACGTTAATAAAACTTTTCGTTCATTTTTGCTTTTTCAGTTACAGTTTCACGATGGTGAGTCAGTTCCAAACTAATCAACATTTCGCTCGTATTTTGCAGCCAACATGAACAGCTTCCTGAAACCATTCATCAAGCTAAACACAAACACAAATTAATTCTTTGTTTTGTCAAGCAGATTATGAAATTGAATAAAATTGATTGAATAATATTTTGACAAAACGTCATCGGAAAATTCTCTGTTTTATTAAATTTTCATAGAATTTAAATCTTGATTTCAATGAAATTAGAAAATTAAATTTGCAACAATATTTTAGATATTTTGAGAGATAGTTCGGTTAAGTAAGTACATTCTTTGAGTTTCTGAGTATAACAGAAAATTGATTCAACAAAATAAATTAGTACTTAAATGCTCTACGTTCTAATGAGTATATCCATTGAAAATAGTTTAAAAATCATTTCAGAAATCTTTTGAAGATTTTGTTCATTTCAATAGTTAACATTTTTCATAAAATATGTCGATTTTCTAAGAATTTTATTAGATTTTAACAAGAAATGTTTCTTCCAATTATTTCTTAAATCTGTAAAAATTCAATTTCAATAAGTTCGCAACATTTGTTGTCTCAAAAAACAGTTTCAAGAGCAAAACATGAATTTATTTACTCAATGGTGAGTCAAAAAAGAAAAAAAAAAATCATTCATCGAAACTCCATATCAATGTCGGATATTTGAAATAATTCAATGCAACTGTTGAATAAATCTAGGTGTTTTTCAATTATTTACACATTTTTCATCTACAAGGGGCAAAATAAAACTGAGCTAAATTGATGCTATCTCTGGTAATTTAGTTTAGTTTTACTTTCCCCCTTGTACATCTATATTTATATAAATTTTGCTGAAATGTATATGCTGACTTGGCATGTTCATAATTTACTGTCATCGTGATGTTGAATTGCAATTTTTGTGTCAACTTTTTATATTTTATCTTTTAATTTTATAATAATAATAACACTTTATCATTTACACTCTAATTGTGCTGCGCACTTGAGTCGTGATCGTGATTTAATCAATACGTCTTCAGAATTTTCTCGATAGAAATGAGTGATTCAATTTATCGCTGTTTATATAAATGCTGCTGGTGCGGTCAGGAATTTGCTGCGATGAATACTATGCCAAATGAACAGTGTCCATGTCCAGTGCGCAATTGCAACCAAATTTGTTTTCCATATAGACAAGTGAGTTAGATCGATGCCAATTTATTAATTTCAATAAAGACATATTTAACATTTTTGTTCTTTTTTTGTTTTTTCAGGTAAAATATCGTCCATTTTCGTAAGGATGTTAAACACGGTGAATGTCATGACACTTATCAAAAAAAGCTAAAGCTGTTTTGTAACACTTATTGACGTTATAAATGAAAACAAACAAAAAAAACCGACCAAAAAAACAAATAAAAAGCAACAACTACTGAAGAAAACAAACAAAGAAAATTCTTCTTTTTTTATGAGTTTTTTGAAATTTTTTGTTAATTTTCTAAAAAACAATTCAGATTGATATCTGAACTATCTTGAATTATTAAGTTTATTCTAAATAATCCCTCTTAACGACCCTATTTTCAAGAAATGTGATTGGTAATGATTGTTTCCATGCAAATTGTTAAACGATTGCAATGGCATGGAAAAAAGCACACAGAGACGGGCGATGCGCAGTTTTACTGCACAATTTTACTTATTTTTTGGAACAAATTAATCTGATTCTGATAACCACTGAAAAATATACAGTATTTGCAATTTATCTGGTACAAATAAATTTTATGAAATGGCACAATTTTTTGCCAGTAAAAAACTGCAAAAAGACATTTTGTATTGTTTTGTGCAGAAAACGCTTCTCTGCAAAATTGTGCAGTAAAACTGCGTATCACCCGTCTGTGCGCATATATATCAGAATTGGCGCCTTGAAAATGGAGCCTTTAAGTTGCTAGTTTCTAGGACGGTTATTGCGATCGTCATCGATTAGAAGCAGTTTTCAAGGCGATTTTAATGGGCAAAATGTGAAAAGAAATTAATTTGTCTCTAACGCATTTTGATTTAAAACGGTAAGTTTTCTTACGAAATCACTTCGTGGAATATATTTTGTTCATTTCAAGTTGCATACATTTTTCACAAGAATTGAATGCAAAGATCATATAAAATCACTGTATTATGTGAGCAATTGAAAGTTAGTATTGATTTATGATTTATCTTCTTTTGATTTCATCTATTCATTTTTATCTGAAATTGTTTTAGATTTGGATTTCCTAAGAATTGTTGTAATTAAATAAATTTATCAGTGTGTCTTAATACGCAATAATTTGTTTATGCAAAAAAAGAAAACGCTAAATGAACATTTTGATAAAATTAAAATAATAAATATATAAATTGAGTATATGGATTGATTTCATTGAGAATTTATCATTTTATATCAAAATAAATATAATTTTGGTTACTTGATATTCAAAAGAAAAATTGCCATTATTGTGGCGTTAAAAGCTAAACTGAATGAAAAATGCTACAATAACTGTACTTAAGTACATTACAATTGTAATGAAGTCAAAAAAGTGATTCATATTCTATTTACAACACGAAAAATCATACGTGTGCCGTTGGTGTTTTAATACATTTACATGGATTAATATGCAACCTCATCAACCACTTCAGTGCAATGGCGTCAATGGTCCAAGCTATGAGGTGAGCAAATAACAAGTGCAAAGATAAATAATTTGAATATTGTTCATTCGTAAAAATATTTTAAAATCCATTTTGATTTTTTTTTTTCTTTCGATCACCATTTCGGACCATGTCCTTTAATGAATATTTTCCAACCCAATGTCATTATTGATTTGTTTTGTGAATTTAATTTGTCACATTTATCAGTTAATTTAATGAAACAAATAATATCTTTTAATATTCACAAAATGAAGTAAAACAACGGAAACAAATCTGTCCATGTTTTGATAAATAATCAAACAAATGTGTTGTCCTACGATTCTTTGATATTTGAAGGAAAATGTGCAAATTAAATAAACAAAAAACAACATGCCTCATGTTCGTTATAGAGCATATTATAATATTTTGTTAAGCAAATATAGCAATCTTATCAAATGTTCATCATCTGTATATGCATCGTTTTTGTTTCAATTCAATTCAAATCCATTTGAGGATTGGATGATTCTCCATTTATTTTAATTCAAAACAAATGCATAAAATATTATGTTTTGACATAGATTTGGTTTCAATTTGCTTGTCACAAAATGAAAATAAACAATAATTGATATTTATGTACATTTTATGAGTTTAAAAACGCAAAATTATTGCCTAATAAATGAAAATAACTCTAAATATTATTGTTTATTTAAAAAATTCCATCAAATGAAGAGAAAAAAACTGAAAATCGTATTGAATAACTATATTCAGTCACTGTTTGACATCCGAAGAATAATTACTGTTCAAGAAATAGGCAATTGCTAAACGTTGAAATTATGATTGAAATTTGGTGGCAGGCATATTATAAGTGTACAAACTGCGGTCGGGATTATGAGACTGCGAACAGTGAAAAAGGTGTTCGAAGAATGTGTTTGTCATGTGACACATTTAATTCACCACATAACGAGGTAATGCATGAATTCAAATTGATTTGACCAAAATATTTTAGTGTTAAGAATTATTCACGAAATTATTTCCAATTTTTTTTAAATACATTTCCAATTTACAAATTGTTTTCACAGAAAGCCCTAACAGTCGATTTAACGTGCACCGTATAACATGAAGGGATTCTCTTCAATCAACCATCAATGCTGTTTAATATCAAATTTATTAAAAAAAATTAGATGAAAACATCAATCTAAAGCCATGAAATATTAATTATAATTTTTATTTGTGTTATTTGAAGATCAATTGAATAATAAATGAGACAAATGGGGCAAAATTAGCAAATTCCTTTTTTTATATTCTGAACAAAAGTTGATTTTTTGTTTCAATCGACATGAAATTCATCATGGTGTATATCAAAATTTTCCAATAATAATTTTGCAGCAATGTGTTTTGAATTAATAAATTGCGTTTTAATTGATTTTTGTTCCATCAAATAAACATTTAGATTTGTATCAGTCAATAAGAGCACATTTGTTTATATTTTTTTTGAGTTTACTCTATTGTATCGCATTATATTGAATAACTCTGAACTGAGCATTCAGTTGATTTGTGACATACGTGTGTACAACCTTAATTAGTCTGAATAGAGAGTGTAAAGTTCGAAGAAAAATGTTGGGACTTTGGCATGCATATTATAAATGTACATACTGCTCATCTGAATACGATAGAAAGAACAATGTTGAAATGGAGATGCGTATGTGTCTCTGCTGTGGAAATTATAATTTACCAAACAAAAATGTGTGTACTTTTTTATTTATGAATTAAATGAATCATGAATTTTTTTCAAATTCTCCATTTCGTGTACAGACGAATATTTCAATTGATACCCTTTTGGATGGAAACAAGAGCAAAAGTCAAAACACCTCCAATGATGACCAAGCAAATGATTAGCACTGAAAGCAATAAAAATACCAAACGGCATTTTCTGTAATAAAAAAAAAAAACACAATAAATAACGGTCTATATAAATATATCGGTTGATATGATGCAGTTTTATTTATTGATTATTTCACAAATCTTTTTAAAAATACACTAATCAAATAGAATTTTAGCCAAGTATTTACAACAAATTTTGAAAAATTACTACATTTTTTGAAAATGTTGAATTAAAAAACAAAACAATCTTCTCGGTAGAATCGTAGTCTGTTTGATATTATTACTCCCTTAATTACGAATTTTGATTTTTTTCTTACGATATGTTACAAAGATTTTTTTTTTGCTTTTTGTCTTCATTTTTTTGGTTTTCTTGAACTATACTCTCCAATCTTAGGCAACAATTTCCTAGAAAAAATTAAGTATTTAACAGAGATATCTTTAACTGATATTCAAAGATATCTTTAATTCTTACCTATTTCTACAAATATATTATCAATGTTTTGTTTCGTTCTTGCTGATGTTTTAAAAAAAAATAATTCATTTTCTTTGGCGTATTTCTCAGCCATTTCTTCAAATTCCATAGAACGTTTCTCAACCAAATCAGACCGATTAGCAACTAAGGCGATCACAATACTTGGTAAAGCCTATAAAATTCAAAAAAAAAAAAAAAAAAAATTTAAATTGTGCTTATGAGATTGATATAGTTCAAATATTATAAGTCGTCTTAATTGTAATTTACATTCTCTTGAAGTTCCTTCACCCAACTTTTAGCGCCATCAAAAGAATCTTTACTTGTAATGTCGTAAACAACAATGGCAGCTTGTGCAGTTTTATAATACATATTGTTTAAGCTTCGAAATCTGTACAAATAAAATAATGATCTTGAGAATATATTTTTGGCATAAAAAATGCAGTTACTTACACAGACACACCAGCTGTGTCCCAAACTGGAAAAGAAAACGAAAAAATTCGTTAATATGGTAACAAAAGTGGAAAACATGAATTTAGATTTACTCACTTTGAAATTCGAGAATTTTTTCATTTAAAATTTTGATTTTATTCCGATATGTTCCACCAATTGTTGCTTCCTCATTTATATCAAATCGACTATTCACAAATTGTTTAATAATTGATGTTTTTCCGGATGCCGAATCACCAAGTACAACTACTTTAAATTTATGCACATGTATTGAGTTACTACAGTCATGTTGATGGACTTTTCTTATTGATTTCATAGTTTGAAATGAATTTTGATTCAAAAAAATAGCAAAAAACACTGTTTAGTTGTAATTATTCAGAAAAATTAATATTTTTTTTTTTTTTTTTTTCTTTTTTTGCTAAACTGAGAAATTTTTTGCAAGTAAAAATCACAACCAACAAGAATGACGACAGTTTGATAACACAATAACTAAAATCCTATTTAGTCTCTACATAATTAATAAATAGAAACTTTGCTTTTTATCAATGAACAATGAAATTTGAATGAACAACTGAACTTATTTTCATATACAATAATTTGTATAAATGAAAGTTAATGTTTAAGGCCATTCAAAATGCGTCACCTCATATAACTATTTATCTTTGTTTTGTATTCGAACTTTGCACATTGTCCCTTAAGTGTTTGCCTCAAATTTTGATAAAACACATTTATTGAGTGATGCATAATAATAAGTTTGAAGTACTGGTCACATAGATGAGTAATCCATTATTCGTTGTCCATATCATGCGTTCAAAATTTATCAAGAAATACAGTCGATTATGTTTGAAATTATTTAATTCCTCTAGTCGTTCCGAATAAATTGATGATTCAGCAAAAAAAAAAAAAAAAAGAAATAACTAAATGCTTTGTATTCTTTCAAGAATTCTGTTGAATTTCAACGTTTTCTTATGAATCAATTCATGCAGTTTATTCAATCAAAACAAATCAATTCAATTTCAATCGAAACCGACTACAGTAATTCAATCATTTAATCGAAGACATGTGATATCGCGAGATTTGTTTTCATTATCACAATATGTTACAAAAGTTGTTGTTCTCCTTCTTCTTCTCTTCACTTTTTTGGTTTTTTTGAACTCGATTCTCCAATATTTGACTTTTTTTTCCTAAGAAAAATTTAACTAATTAGCAATGATGTAGTTGATTGAGATTAAGTTTAATATAAAAAATTCACCTATTTCAACAAATATATTGTTAATATTCTATCCAGTTTTTGCTGATGTTTTAAAAACCAATAATTCGTTTTTGTCAGCATTGTGTTTGACCATTTCTTCAAATTCGATAGAACAATTCTCAAATCATCCCAATAGCCAATCAAAGCGATCACAATATTCGGTGAAGCCTATTAACTCATAAAAAACCAATCAAAATTGTATTGATTCTCATATTATGCAAATATTATAAGTTGTCTAAATTGTAATTATAATTTACATTTTCTTGAAGTTCCTTTACCCAATTCACAGCACCATCAAAAGAATCTTCACTTGTAATGTTATAAATGACAATGGCAGAAAGGTCATTTTTATAAAACAACTTGGTTATTTCACGAAATCTATTCAAATATTATAATTATCTTAGATTATGTTTTTTTGTGCAATAAATACAGCTACTTACGCAAATAAACCAACTGTGTCCTGAACTGAAAAGAGAACTTCGATTCAATGGTCAAATTTCTCCTCCCTATGGTCAAACAGTCTCGATAGAAATTCGCCATGAAAATATTGATTGAAACGATGCAGTTTTATTTATTGATATTTCAAGAATAATAATTTTTCCCAAAATTTGCTTTAAACCTTTATTCAAAAAAATGATAAACTCTTCGTTTGAAGAAAAGAGATTAGGTTAGGTAAATATTGATATTACCAAGTAATGGCTATTACTCTCAACCTGACTCATTCACCTTATAGTCAAATGGAGGCGCTCAAAAGTAGTATCATTCAATAGGTTATATTTGTATTTTTGCCTTAAATATTTTTTCTCCATTGACTACATTTTGTATATTTTCAGATGTGAATTCGTTTAATGTCCTCTACGAAACTAGAACACGTATCAATTCCTGAAACTATGTGAAAATTGGTTACTGTGTGCAATAAAATTGTTCATAAGGAAATTAATTACAGATACAACTGGAAAAACCCATTACAAGTTTGATTAGTAGTAAATTATATCATCGATAATTCCGAAATGTTATTCGTTCAAACATTTGAAATCTATTTGTCATGGACTTGAACTTGAACATGCATTCGTGATAAAGCTAATGAAATGCATGAGCAATCAAAGTTTAATGACATTAATTCTAATTGCGAAGTCACAGAACATCTTTAAATAGATTTTTGTACATTTGATTAAAAATATACTTCTCGCTTGAAATCAGCTTACATAGAAAAAAAAGTAGGTGAAGTGGCATATTCACTGATAACGAGAGCGTAACGTTTATTCGAGGTGTTCCCTCTTTTTGATTTCATACATAAATCAATAGATTGGGAAAAAAAACGCTCATTTTCTCAATGGAGTAGGCAGAGTGATGCGACAAATAATTTTGCTACTAAAGTTAGTGATCTCAAAGAGATTGAGAACAATAATGATAGTCATATTGAACAAGAACAAAATTTCGTGACATTGAAAAATGAGTAACAATTTACCTGGCGATCATAACTATCAATTTGATGTGATAAAAATGGAAATTTAACAAGCTTTGAGAGACACGAATATTTTGTTTGGAAAATTGACATAAACCAATTAAGGACATTCTCTGGCATAATTTTTCACCAATCTAACCGATCGTATGTATTGTTGTGGCATCTGATAACTATCACCTATATAGTCCTCATAGCAACTCGAAGTTCAATTACATCATGCATGAACTTTTTTTACACCTGCCCATATGGCACCGTTGACTCTCCATATTCAAAAAAACGAACTTTTGAAAAAAATGTTCAAAAAGGTCTCTGTGGTCCGCCCTATCACGTTGTGGCAATGGAGTATCTGTTCGTGAAATGCTGTTGACCAGTGTTATTGAAAAGCGATGAAACGATAATTTAAACTGATCTTATGAAAGTGCTGCAAAATTCAACGAAAGTGTTATCGTTGAAATGAGAAAAAAACATTCATCAATATAGAAATCGGGAAATCAATTGAGTAGAATTTATGGGTATGTAGTTTTGAATCATTGATGTGAATTTTACTACATTTTCCGATTACAAGAGCAGCAATTGTGCATGTTTTAATTATTAAACAATGAAACGCATTACAAAACAAATCATATTTGTTTTATATTCCACGAAATGTCTTTTATTCACAACCAATGAGTATTGATTGCAAAAATTGTGTATATCAATAAATATAAAATTAGCTTGAAGTACTTATCAGTGATCACGTATATGAATAATTGATTATTTATATTCTATAACGGTCGTTCCAAATCGCAAAAAAATCAAGATTGTTTTAGAGAATCTATTTGTTATAATTATTTGCAATCAACTCAATAAAAATACGAAGCTAAAGGCTTTACATTCTGTCGTATAAGGTGATTCAATATTCCTATTGATTTAAAATATAAATGAATGCTTTTCTTCAATTTATTTTATAAACAACTAGCTGTGCCCAGCGTGCTTCGCTACGCAGTTTGTATTTGTTTTGTTTGAATTAAATGAGTAGAGAAAGCATGACTACTTGATTTATATTTTTCATTTATTGTTCATATTGCAATTCACATGTCAGTTTATTTGATAACTGAGGATTATATCAATGATGTGATTATATAATGTTTTTCTGCATTATTTTGTTTTTATTGTTGAAAAAAAAAATAAAAAAATATATTATAAATTATATTTGAAGAAATTTATGGTCTGAATCAGATACTGGAAGTAAAGAGCCAGCACGATGGTACACTTGCCCCTGAATTTTGAATGTCGGCATGTAGTTATCACGTATAATTTTAGTCACGCCAAATGACGTCATTTGGAAACAATTGTTATACTTGCGTATATTTATCAAAAAATGTTTTGATTCAGATGAGGCACCTAAAACCGATGTGAAATTAAATATTTTACTTGTATATGTTTGCTAAAAAATACGTTAACTCAAATTTAGTACCTGAAACCAATGAAAAGAACGGTTCAGGTGGAGTATTCAATTCTGGCAATTTAATTTTTCCACTGGCACAACACATTCCGGGTGTTTCGTTCTTAAATTTTAAAGCTTTACAATAAGTACAGATGATGTTCATCGGTCCAATATAATTACAGAAGGATGTGAATCATAATCGATCTCATTATTGTATTGAAACGCGGCACGTTCTAAACTTGATAAACTTCGTCGCAATGCTGTTCTCGATTGGGCAATGCTTAGACGCTTAATTTGAAGTCGTAAGTTCCGTTCCTCGGTGGATTCGGCTGCCTTTGTTTGCTGATTTCTGGATCGGTTTGCCTGTAGTCGATTTTCTCGCATGTACGGTGTTTCTGCCATTCTCATTGACTTTTGCTGCTTTGTTTTGAGCATTTTTCGCCCAATATCTTGTTTTGGTCGCATTTTTCAGGAATGTTTACACTTTTATTTACTTTATAAAATGACACTTCAAAATGTCAAACAATTAAAAAAATTCAATTGAATTGATAATATCGGCTACTATATATTGTTACTGATTTTACATTGACAAAGGTCACTATATTCTGAACAGATCCATAAGCAATAACGACCTGTAATTATGTTATCTCATGTTAAAACAACCGTGATAGACCAAGATGGACTGAAATGGTGTCGATGTTAGTTTTCATTCGAAGAGCTTTCAAATGGTACCAATATCGATAAAAATGGTGTTATTTCGTGTTAAAACTACCATGATAAATCAAGATGGACCGAGATGGTGCCCATGTTAGTCTCCATTCCATGAGCTGATGAATCAAGATGGACCGAGATGGTGCCCATGTTAGTTCTCCATTCCATGAGCTTTCAAATGATACCAATAACGAAAAAAATGGTGTTATTTCGTGTTAACATGACCATGATGGACCGGGATGGTGTCCATGTTAATCTCTGTTCCAAGAGCTTTCAAATGATACCCATATCGACGCAAATGGTGTTGCATCGTGTTAACATGACCGTGATGGCCTGTGAAGTTTGCAAGAACTTTCTCCTGGCCAAGAGCTTTCCAATGGTTTTTTCAGATTCAAAATCGGTTTAGCGGTTTAGCCAAACATTAGCTACATAGCCACAACTCTCTTTTATATATATAGATTTATCTGAACGCACAAATGAAGTTATCATTCAATTATTATCATATAAATGTTTATTTCATCGTTCACTTGATCGAATTTAAAACAAATGATTGAATCATTTATTGTTCAACAACAAAAGTTTAGATTCAGAACGAATACATCTCGAGGAAAAGACAGTGCTGAATTGGAATAAATAATAGAAACCACGGCCACGAAACGATAAGATGATTACAATGTGGCATGTAAAGTACTTTTGCCCAATCTGCAATCGAAATTATACGGAGGCCAACAATGACAAAGGTCGTCAATGGAAATGTTATCGATGCAACAACATCTACTCGCCATATTATGAGGTAAATGTTAGTTCAATTCAAAATATTCAGTCAGAATTCTTAGAAATTCACATTTTTTTGTTTGTTTCAGCATATAGTGGAAATTATCCCTTCAAATAAATCTTAGAAAATTTACGATGAGGAATATCCAAAGGACTCTTTACTAATTCTGTTGAAGATCAAATTACAATATTTTCCAACACATTAGAATTCGAATCGATTATTAACCGAAGTTATTTCAGAAAGTTTAAATGTTATGAAAACCAATGAACATTTTGGAATTTTTTACACAATATGTATGCTGAATAACAATTGAATATTAAATTCTAGAAAACTGAAACAATATTTTGGTTTTATTTTTATGACGATTATTTAAAAATATTTTTCTGTACTCCTTTCGCCCAATAAATTTTTAGAGTTTATTTATACAAACATTTTACAGCAATCAAAATGTTCTTTCATTAAAAAAAAGTCAGTAATTGGTGAATTGGGTGCATATGAACAAGTCTAAAATAGATAATTTCTTAAACTTATATGACTAAGAGACCAATTCTATATCAAAATAAATATTATTTCCCACTTTGTTGTTCATTCAACTTCAAACATTAAAAAATTTCTCTACCAGCATATCAAGAAAGGTTTTTCTACACTCTGAACTGAATTGAACTCTAAACAACAATGGTCACACATTTTTAATCGCTATTTTTACTTTTTTCCGCAAAAAAACTTCAATATCTTGCAACAGTTTTTTTTCGTTATTTTTTTGTATGTTTGTCTAGAAATTTCAGTTCTATTTCAGTCTTGGTCAATTTTGTCAGTTTTGTCAACTCAACAATTTTGGATAACTCATTATGTGTCAAGAATTTATAAAAACATTTATTTAAGCGAGAACAGCAAATTCTACAAAAATTTTCATAAATTTCATTTTGAATTAGATAATCACAACTACTGACTCGCCATTTGTATTGATTATAATCAATTCAATGTAAATAAATAAATAAATAAATGCTTTACTTTGTATTTAAAATTTATATAAAATGTATTCTATCGCAATGAAGTAATTATTATAAAATTGTTTATTTTAACAAATGAAAAACGAATTTTCGATTTGAATGGTGTTTGACATCATATTTCTTCTAAAGCTATCAAGGAAAGCACTTAATTAAATCAAATCATAGAAAATGCAGGCGCGAAATGTTCAACATGGAAAAAATGTATAATTTTGTGTGGCAATCATGGTATAAATGTACTAACTGTGGCAAAACTTTTGAATGCGCCAACTATTATCAGAATACTGAATGAAAATGCTGGAGATGCAACACAAGCAACAGACCATATAATGAAGCAAGCGTCATAGAAATTAAAACACTAAGATATTATTGCAAAAGGAATTTTTTCAAAAATTGAAATGTTCAATTTTATTTTCAGAAACAGTTGAAAGTTATTATGTTCTAGTAGTATGGAATGTTTATATGCTTAACACTGCAGTCATGCCGAATATCAAAGTTCATTATTTCTCAATTTATCGATGATTTGCCATAAGAAATTATCGAAACAACCATCAAAATCAATGAAGATCTTGACAAATATTGATAAAAATGCTTTCATTTATGTTCGTTGAAGATTAATTGAATAATAAAAGACAGAAAATTAATGAATTTTTCTTGGGAATGTTTTAGAAATACAACATTTAAAAAAAAAAAAATAATTTTGCCACTCACTGAACTTTTCTTTTCTTTTCTTTTCTTTTCATCAACATTTTTATGTCATAACAAAATATGTATATCTTTTTCACATGAATCAATTGATTTTAAATAGCTGCATTATTCATTTGTTCATTTCTTCTCTTCGTGTTTGTTTTTGTTTTCTTAAATTATATTTTACAAACTTAGGCACATTGTTTAGCATCAAAACTGACAAATGTTCAATAATTTAAAACAAAAATATTTATTCAAGCGATTATAGCAATCTACGCAAATTTTCATAATATGTATACATTTGGTTTCATTTTAAATTGTTAATGTGAGATAATTTATGTGGATTTCAGGTATAAATAGATACATTTTCATACAATGTATCTTATCACAAAGGCGAAATTATTATTCAATCATTATAATTGTTTATTTTAATTTCTCTTCAATTTAATTCGATTTAAATAGACATTCATTAAATGTTTGACATCAGAACAAGTACATCTCGAAGAAAAGATAGTAATTTAATTGTATTGTAGAAAATACAGATCTGAAACGTTTAACAATAAAAAAAAAAAAAAATGATACGATTTATTTGGCGTGCAACGTATACATGCGAGAAGTGCGGCCGAAATTATGAAAACGCCAACTATTGCCGAGGTTTAGAATGGAAATGTTTCACATGCAATCAACTCAACTGGCCAAAAAGTCAGGTAAGTGACACTTGAATTAAAACATCTGGCTATTATTACAATAATAAAATTATTATCAAAAATTAAATGTCATTGTTTGGCAAATATATTTTCAGAAGATGTTGAAAATTAATAATTTTCAATGATATTTGTCTTGGGAATGTTAACACTGCAGTCATGCCGAATATCAAAATTCATTATTTCTCAATTTATCGATGAATTTTCATAAGAAATTATCAAAATAACCATCAAAATCAATGAAGATCTTAACAAATATTGATAAAAATGTTTTCATTTATGTTCGTTAAATATTAATTGGATAATAAATGATACAAAATCAAAGAATTTTTCTTCGGTTTTGTTTTGAAAATACAACATTCATTAAAAATAATTTTGTTGCTCAATAAACATTCAATTACTTTACATGCCATATGCGCTTTACATGTCAATCAACTTTTTTATGTCATTACAGTGGATATGTGTCTTTTTCACGTGAATTAATTGATTTTTTACATTTTTAATAGCTTCATGCAGATATGTATATAGTTCTTTTCTTTATGTTTTTTTTTTGTTTTTTGTTTTCTTGAATTATAGGATATGTTCCAATTTCAGGCACATTTGACAAATATTCAATAATTCGAAATGAAAATATTTATTCAAGCGATTATAACAATCCAAGCAAATTTCCATATTATGTATACATTTGGTCTCATTTTAAATTGTTAATTTCACATAATTATCTGAAATAATAAATTAATTTATATGGAATATCAGGTATAAATAGATTCATTTTCATACAATGTATCTTATCACAAAGGCGAAATTATTATTTCAATCATTTTATTATAAATGTTTATTTTAATTTTTCTTCAATTGAATTCGATTTAAATAGACATTCATTAAATGTTTGACAAGTAAATCTCGAATAAAAGACAGTAATTTAATTGTATTATAGAAAACTGAAAAGTTGAAAGCGAAAAAAATAATACGATTTATGTGGCATGAAAGGTATAAGTGCGGCTGAAAATTTGAAGACGTCAACTATTACCGAGGTTTATAATGGAAATGTTTCACATGCACTCAACTTGCCAATAAGTCAGGTAAGTGACACTTGAATTAAAACATCAGGCTATTATTACGATAATAATTATTAACAAAAATTAAATGTCATTGTTTGGCAAATATATTTTCAAACGTTGTTGAAAATTAATAATAAACTGTTGAATATCAATTTTCAAAAAAAAAATTACCATGATGAATTCCTAAAGGTTATGTTCTATGTACCAATTCAATACTGTCATAAGCCATATTATTAAATGTTTTTGCTCTTGTATACGTTAAATATATAAAATGGACAAAAGTAGCGTAATTTTCCGTTGTATTTGAAAATTATGTGAATAAATTGTTTGCTAATTTAGATTTTCTGTTGAATTGATTTGGTGAATTTACAAAATTGATTGATTTTCTTTTGAATAGTTTTTTTTTTCAATTGTAATCAATTTGATTAGAATGAACAACTATCGAGCTTATTGTTAAGAAAATCTGAAAAAAAAACATTGTCTTTCGTAAATAGAAAATTCGCTTTTTTTCTCGCAAACGATAATATAATGTAATTAATTAGGAAACTTGAACTACAATGTAGTTCATGAATTTGATTACAAGAAAAGTGCTTTCTTTCGATGGATGTCAATGAATATCAGTTAAATTTTATTTATACTTGAATCATACTTTGTTGACATTGCAACAAAATCTCCAAACACTATTTCTGCAAAGACAAGTAATTCGCTTTGCCATCTGATTTGATTAAAATTTTTGTTCACTTGTAAATCGTATAAAAGTATGAACAGTTGAAAATATCCGATATATGTTTTAATTGCATTGTGGAATAAGTCATTTTGGGAAAGTTGTTGATTTCACATTTTTGAATGTTAAGATATTGAATGGAAGACAAAGACAAGCATGCCGTTTGATGACAAACTTCATGCATATTATAATTGCATAAATTGCTACAAATTATACACAAAAGTTGTTGAAGAGCAGAACACATTGGGGAAGTGTCCATTTTGTAACAAAATTAATAAACCGAATGCCGTAAGTTATCAAAACCATCCGAGAAATATGATGACATTTTCGACATTGCTTTGATTGAATTTGTTGCATTCATTACCTTTGCAGATTCAATCTCTCAAGCGATAAATTTGACCAGAAGTATAAAATAAAAAATATATTAGAGATACCGTGCTATTCATTTAGTTTTTACAACATAAACATTCCATTGACATTCTTTAAAGAAAATTATTAATTGGAAATTCTTTTTCGTTCTTTTCATGTAAGTCATTGAAAAATGTAGAAAGTTTGATCTGTAAAAAATCAAAAAGGTTTCTGTAACAACAGTCTGACTAAATAAATATGTTCCATTCTGCAAATGGACTTTGACATTGAATATTTGAAAGTGTTTTTTTTTTCTTTTTCATTTTATATAAAGCAAAGACAAAATAAAATAGGTTTTGGAGTAATCAGCACATTTGAAGTTCTAGAACGAATAAATATTTACTATCGACGTGACGAAAGTCATGTAGTTATTCGTTTATATTAATTTAAATAAGATTATCCAAATAATTATCAATTTTTTTGACCAATCTGGGTATACAAACAAGAGTTTATAATAAATATTCTACATTTTTTGGCATTGACAGCAATTTTATCTGGCTTTTTGAACAGATAGTTGTTACATTCAGACGATATCAATACAACATTTTTAGAAAAAAGCCAGTTTATTACATCAAGAAAGAAAAAGAAAAACATTTATTAAGCCATCATGTTTGATCATTATCAAGCAATTTATTTATGCAGATACTGTCATAAAAAATATGAATATTTAATTATTGCAAAAGCTCAGCTACGTCAATGCCCATGTTGCTTGAATTACAATTCGCCAGCACATATTGTAAGTTTCATTTAATTAATTCATTTGTATCAGATTTTAATCATTTTTCATTAGTTCGTAATCATTTGAATTTATTTGACTTTTCATAAATTGTTCAACTTTCATTAAACTTTCTGTTCATTCGTATTAAACGCATCGATTTTTCTGTCTGTTTTTTTTTTTCTTCTCATAGATGATGCTGAGAAATGATGGAAAACACCACACAAATTGAACGAAATACGAAATCATTTTAGAATTTATGGAAAAGACCCTGAATTTCAATGAATATTTTTTAAAATTTATTTTTTTCGGAAAATTAAAAGGAAATAAATATTAAGACTATTTTGATATGATTTCACCAGAAAAATAGATTTCAACTTGAGATTAATCAATTTTGTATTTTAGTTGACATTTTGTGTCTTTAAACAATACAATTTTGACAATTCCAATTTTTATTGTTTATTTTGTCTCAATATATGGTTCAGTTAACGTTTCATAGACTAATCAACATCAGAATATGAAATGATACTGTTGATTAAATACGTTTCAAGCTGATGTAATAAACACTTATGGATAAACAGTTTGGAATATTAAATAAATAATAATTTGCACAGCATGGGAAATGTCATTTCCATTAAAGACCATTGCACATTTTTAAATTCAACTGACTCAGTACCGGTCATTTTTTCAATTTTTTTTTTTTTCATTACTCATTTGTCAACTTGAACCAAAAATAAAATTCTGTAAATTGTTTACTTCAAAAATATTATCGAAAATTATATGTTCTGTTCAGATGTATAAAAGTTCGAAAAAGACATTAGCGAAAATTGTAACATTGAAGCAATTGCATACGGAAAAACAACAAACAATTTCATAACAAAGCAAAATGGGTTTCCATCGTTGGCATGCCTATTACAAATGTGAACATTGTCCAAAACCAGAATTTGACACAATCAATATGGCCGCAAATGTACAACGTCCATGCCGTGGATGCAATGCTATCACCAGAAACAAATATTCATTATTCAATGAACAACAAAGAAAAAATCGTTAATAGTTTTCTTTTGTTTTTTTATTTCTTTTCTATTTTAGCTTTACTTCATGAATGGACAAACCGTTCCAAAAAATTGAAGATCTACAGCGGCCGTTTCTTAGCTTCGTGCATCTAAAAGAAATATCGAGCAATGTTAAATCAAATCGAATCAAATAACTTTGTTTTGTCTAAAATTTCTTTAGAATTGAATAAAATATTGAATTTGTGACAAAACTTCATTGAACATTTTCGCGTTTTCACTTCTTTTCTATTTACTTAGTACTTTTTCACACATATTATCATTGATAC
This sequence comes from Resseliella maxima, assembly GCA_029041755.1. Classification (NCBI taxonomy): domain Eukaryota; kingdom Metazoa; phylum Arthropoda; class Insecta; order Diptera; family Cecidomyiidae; genus Resseliella; species Resseliella maxima. Next base: position 1,882,891 of record JAQOWM010000073.1, on the reverse strand, counting down.
GAGTACAATAAACAACAGAGCTACGATTTTCTCAGTTCCAGATGAGTTTATGCCCAACGTTTACTGTGAGTACTCTTAAATCTAAACTAGGAGAAGATTAAAAAAGAAGAGCTTAAACTTGAAGAAATATTTTATATCATCCAGTGTTTACAAATAATGCAATCGCGAAAGAAATAACAACTTTCAAAAATAATTGTTTATGTAATGCGCCGAATTAAACTGTGAGTCAAAACGATTTTTTTTATTTCGAATGCATCATGATTGTAGCCAAGTAAAGAATATAAATATTGAGTTGTCTCCTGATGTCATTCAGTCAATATACTAAATCGAACGGACAGAATTTCAACAAAAATGAACGTTCAATCATTCTACAACTGTCAAAATTGTCGTCGTGTATTTATGATTGTTTCGAGCGAAAAAATCGGAATGAACAATTGCACATTGTGCAGCATGTGTGTGCATCCATTTTTGGTTGTAAGTAAACATGAAAAATATGAATCCATTTAGAGAGTTAACAAAAAATTGCATAATTGATTTTACAGCGAAACAGCAACCCATCAGAATCAATCGCTGAATATTATGCAACCTATACATGTGTAGAGTGTTCGTCGTATTTCAAAGCTTTGAACACACGTTATAATTCTTTACGAAAATGTTTGAGATGCGGTAAAGGCAATCGTCCCCAAACGCAGGTATGACATTTTATATTAAGTATTATCACAAATTTACATAAAATAATTCTCAAGATTTTAATGTCGCATTGATATTAATTAATTGCAAATAATTTCTAAATCGGCTTTGTTTTCTTCACAGCAACCCATTCACAAGTAGAAGTGCCATTGAATATCAAACCACTCATCTTACTTACGAAAAGTGTTATTTCTATTGTTCCACAAATGTCACTTTAGATGAAAATGAGTTTCCCTTTTGAATCACAAATCCAGATGAAGTTAATTTCTTCTATTTGAACAAAATGCATCTTCAATCGAAATCATTCAATGAAACACATCATTCAATGACGGGATTTTTTTCACAAAAAAAAAAAGTTGGTTGGCTTTTATGCATTCTTTTCTTTCTTTCCATGTACTTATGATTCAACAAAAGGCATTATTAAACACCATTGAAAAATCAGTCTCATTGTTTTCTTGATTGCACTTTGTGCACAATATAATCAGCTCTATTTACAGTGAAATATCAGAAATCTTGAATCGAAGCAAATTTAAATGTTAAAAAACGAAAGTTTATTTTTGAATTCAAGAAAAAGATACAAAATATGATCAAATTTTTGTAAAATTGAATTTTTTTGCATCAAATTGTCTTTTTACTTATGTTTTTCTCAAATAGGCCGAAACTTAGAAAATAATTTAAAATTTAATAATAAAAAAATTGAATTTCATGTTCGAACATTGTTTTTATTTCTTATAATCATCACAATGTAAGTATTACAGTATGTGACAGTGCATTTTTAAAGTGTAAACAAAATGTTGTTTACAAAATTATGGCATTCTCAGATTTTGATTGTTGACAATTTATGACCTGTGTAATTTTCGTGTAGCAAGTAATTTTTTTTTTTTTTTTTATTAATTTCCCGAGCAGATGGTTTTTGCATGGATCGTTAGTTATGAAATTAAACTAGTCAACAGAAAAGAAAAATTGCATTCATCTTCTAAATTTCGAATTTGATTTTCAAACAGAAAACCATTTCCATATTTATCCAAATCATTTTAAATGGAAAAAATGTAAATTTCCTATTGTTCAAAGCCATTTAAAAAGATTTTACAAGGAAAAATCAGTTGTATTTAAATAGAAAATGTGTGCATATTCTAGTCTATGTCATTGTTAATGGTAAAGTAGTTTAAAAATCCATTGAACATTTACAATTCATCGAATTGATACTCATCTTTCCAGCTGCAAACTGCAGTGAAATCCGATCAGCATGCATTTCTCCGTGTTTCTATTTATTCTCAAATTTATACTTGAGACTTCTTTAAATTCATACACCGAACGCATCGAACATGTAGAATGAAATTTACACACGAACGTATGTTGTATGTGTAGGGCACCCCAATTTCAAAGTGAATGGTAGAAGTGTTTCTTTGTTATTGCCAAATGATTTATTGTAATAGCGAAAAAAAAGTCGTTTCATAACTTGCATAATTTATTCCGAACGACATTTAGCAAACAAAAGTTAGCATTTTATCGAGCCCTCTTGATCTTTTGATAGAAAACAACAACGAAGAAATTTTTCATTGAATATTTTCGAGAGAAAAAAAATGTAAATTAGCTTCTTTCCACTATTTTGAATTTTTTTTTTTTTTTAGTGAAGAATGACTTAATAGGAACAAATGTAAAAACAAATTGCAAAATATTTTGATTCGAAAATTCTTTCTTTAAATCAATTATTGGCAAAATCCCGCCAATAATCCACCAATGTATCAATCATGGTATCAATCTACCTGTTTTGCAAAAGACACCCAAAAAAAAAAGATCGTCTAATCTCCGAGCGCTCGAATTGTAATCGTGTCTAATAAATGTCATGTGAAGCGATAAATATACTGTATGCTTGTATTTAAATAAGATTTAAAATTCATTTGAAACTTTTGTTTATTTTGATGTTTATATGGAGTTGTTGTATTTAGTATGAGCCACTGATTCCTGTCATGTAAATCGACTGTATTCGATTGCATTTAGTTATTTGACAAGAGGTTCGTTCGAGTTCAAAACAAGCTGTATTGATTGAGAGAAGGTAGAAATTGCAAGAGAGAGAGAGAGAGAGAGAGAGAGAGAGAGAGAGAGAGAGAGAGAGAGAGAGAGAGAGGAAAGATTATGATTGTTCGAAGCATTGTTTATTAGCCTCTTTCTTTTAGTTATTCTATATGTATATGCATGTGTATGAGTGAGCGAGAAATAGAAGGGTCTAGGTAAAAAATTGAAAATTCAAAAAGACTAAAAAGTAAATAATTGAACATTGAAATTGCAAGAGAGAGAGAGAGAGAGAGAGAGAGAAAGAGAAGGAGGATGCGAAATTGAGAAAGAGAGTCACTGACAGATGAGGAGAAATGAGAGAGAAAAACAGAGTGAAAGAGAGAGGAAGAGAGAAACCGAAAAAAAGAAAAAGACTCAAAAAGCGAGAGAGAAAAAACGGCAAATGAAAAGTGTTAAAACACGCTCTGCTTAATCCAATGTAAGGTCATGTAGCGCTTAACGAGTTTCCCGTACACACCAAAAAATGTTTCATTCTATAGCAACATTCTACCCCTTTTGTTTTCATTTCGAAAAAAAATTTTTGTTTCAAATATAGTCAGGTAGTGTTTGATCATAAGAGTAGAAAATGAAGAATGTAAGGAAGAAGAAGAAGGAGAAGAAGAAGAAGGAGAAGAAGAGGAGGGCGGAGAAGTAGGTAGAAGAAGTCATTTTCAACCATGTTCAATTATTTACTTTTTAGTCTTTTTGAATTTTCAATTTTTTACCTAGACCCTTCTATTTCTCGCTCACTCATACACATGCATATACATATAGAATAACTAAAAGAAAGAGGCTAATAAACAATGCTTCGAACAATCATAATCTTTCCTCTCTCTCTCTCTCTCACACACACACACACACACGCACAGAAATACTAGTATGTCTACATCATCCAGTGCAGAGATTTTGTTAGTTCACTCAAAAAATTGCAATATTCAGTTTACGCATTTAGTCTATGATGTGTGTTGTGTGTCGATGCGTGTGAATAAAATAGTGAACATTCAAATAAAATAAATCAAGTAAAAAAACATTCAAATCAATTAGCAATCAAATCAATTAGCATACAAAATGAATAGTGGTTATTTCGATTTACCTGAATTTTACATGAATTATTTCTACTCGTGTGGTTTCTGTAAAATTCCTTTATTTCGTGGTCAGAATATATCGTTAATGTACATCAAACAAATACAACAACATAATTTGCAGAACCATCAACCTGTAGAGATATTCTTGGAACTAGGTGATATTCTTATGGAGAGTGGACATGGATTGCCAATAATTTTACGCAGTCCAGACAACATCATTTGCTGTTGGTGTAAGCAAAATCTGGCTGTGCTATCGATAGAAGAAATTCATCAAAATTTTGTTGAGCCTGTTCTTCAATTTTCTTTCAACACGCTCAATATGGATTTAAACGTAAGTTTTTTCTATTGTTAAGTTTTTCTTTTCTTACTACTACTATATTATTTTGTACAATTTCTAGGAACCAAACCTTTTGCAGTACAATTTATATCGAGATTATTTACATTGTGCAGCTGCAGCGTAATCGAGAACGTAAATAAAAGTAAAATACAACAAATACTCATCAACGATCGATCGACTGAAAAATAACAGAAACAGAACCGCAGCAACGGAAACTTTCAATAAAAAAATCAATAAAATAATTAATACTAATGTCTTGTGTGGTACTGCAATTTTTGAAATGAACCACAAATAATAATAAAAGTAGAATAGAAATGTATACAACGTCTTAAAATTGCCATTGTCAAAATAAAATTCCACTGGTCTATATTTAACGTGTACATGTGAATTGTTTTTATAATCATTCTTTTACTATTTTCAAAGTTTGAAACAGTTCCATCTTTCTCTTAAAATTTTATTGTTGAATATTTGGGTGTTTACTACCTGTTTTGAACATGTTTCTCTTTAGTATGAACTTTAACCTATCAACAATTGATAGCCGACACAATGAGCCATTATGCTTTACAATGTACGAAAGTATATTTGAGAATATCTTTTCTATGGCTGTTCACTGCACAGTGTGCAATGTGCATATAGCATGTATGTAAAGTATAGTATAGTATCGTTCCATAAATCGATCGTCATAATGCTTACAATAATGATCTTACAACAAAAAAAGTTTTAAAAATGATTTAAAATGATTTAATTAAGAAAATGGAATTCAACTGGCGAGTGTGTATGAGAAAGCCATTTTTTTTTTTCATTTAAAAGAGACGCATTTAGTATTTTTTGTCTTTAAACAATACGATTTTGACAATTCCACTACTTTTAATTGTTTATTTTCTCTCAATCATATCATTCAGATAAGGTTTCATTGACTAATTACTTTCGGAATAAATAAAATTGAAATTGACACTTTTGTTTGAAAACGTTTCAAGTTGATGTAATAACACTAACAGTTTGGAATATTGAATAAATAATTATTTGCCAAACATAGAAAATGCTGTTTCAATTGAAAATCGTTATAAATTTATAAATTAAATTGACTCATTTAAGTAATTATTTTTTGGGGCAGTATCCGTATATTTTAAGTATTTGTCGAATCCAGACGAAAAAAAAATGTCTGTAAATTGTTTACATCAAAAATATTACCGAAAATCTTTCGGTTCGAACGTATAAAAGACGTGCATTGACGTTCAATACATTAGTGGAAATTGTAAGATTAGAGCAATTGCATTTGAAAGAACGAGAAACAATTTGATAAGAACGCAAAATGGGTTTAGATCGTTGGCATGCCTATTACAAATGTACACATTGTCTAGCAACAGAATTTGATACAATCAATATAGTGGCAAATGCACAACGCCCTTGCCGTGGATGCAGTGCAAATCTATCTCCATATCCAGATGTAAGTAAAACAATTTCAAATTCAAATCAAATTTTAAGAAGAATTGTATTTAAGATAAGTTTAAGTGTTTTTAACACAGCATACCATAAGCTAAATAAGTCATTTTTAACTAAATTTTAAAAAACAAATTTATCAGATAATTTTCATTCGATGCATTCATGGTATAAAATGCACATTTTTGTCAAACAATCATTCAATTTTCAATCATCGAATTTTCAAAATTCGATCGAAATTTAAAAGTTTCTACTCAACTAAATATTTATTGTCACATTGAATGCCACAAAACTAAATTTTGTACGATAAATTTTAAATTCAGTTAAATATTTAAATTTAATCAATCACAAATAAAGTCATTAATCATTTTCTTTTGAATTTTTTTCTTTATTTCAGCTACACTTTTTGGATGGACAAACTGTTCCAAATAAATGAAGATCTACAGTGGCCGTTTCTTAGCTTCGTGCATCTAAAAGAAATATCGAGCAATGTAAAATAAATTCATATTAAATAACTTTGTTTTGTCTAAAATTCTATAAAATTGAATAAAATGTCCAATTTATGACAAAACCACAAAACGTAATTGAACATTATCGCGTTTTCACTTCTTTTCTATTTATTTAGTACTTTTTCACAGATATCATTATTGATACGTTTACAATAAACAACAGAGTTTCAGATGATTTTCTTAGTTTCAGATGAAAGTTTTTGTACAAGATTCATTGTGAGTATTTTTAATTCTCCAGGAAAAAATTTATGCTAAAAGTAGAATGTTACAGAAATACTGAATAAAAATGAAAAAAAATTGAAATATTGAAATACTGAGCCAAATAATTTAGGCAAGATAAAAAATGAATTTTTCTTAAGACGAATTTCAAATAAATATTCGAAAAAGAGATGAATCTGATTTGAAGAAAAATTTACTTTTCATTATGCCTAGCTCAATATGCTAGTTTATTTTAAATTTTTGTTTATGTTTCTTCCATAAAATTTTTGTATCAAATATATCTAATATAATCAACAAATTTTATCAGAAAATGATTTCAAAACATCCGTTCAAATTGCATCAAGTTTCTTAAACGGCAATTCAAGTATAAATATAAATGCTAAATAAATAAAGCCAAGGAAATGCTGATTCAATTGGATTCAATTTAAAACTTTTCGAATTAAATCATTGTAAAAATCACAGTAAAATATTTCAAATATCAGTTTTGAATTTTCATTTGGAAAGATGAGTTCAGTTTTTACATTTTACTTCTGTCGATACTGCCAAGAGCAATGGACAATATCATCAAGAGAAAGTTTGGGTATGCAACACTGCAAATTTTGTTCCAAGCCCCTGAATCCATATAATACAGTAAGTTGAACAATTATCACAATTATATTACATTTTTATTATATAACAAACGATTCTTAAAGTGATGAGATCATTTTCGTATTATTAAATCTAGTAATTCCATGTTTTTTTTTTTTTTTTAATTTCCACAATATAGGAAACGATTGACATCAATGCCGTAAGCATTGATGCAAAATATCGCTGTTCAAATTGTAATTTTGAATGGAATCATTGCTCTCAACAACCGGCTGATAGTATTCGGTGTGAAAAATGCAATGTACTTAATAAACCGTACACTCGTACCATTTCTCGTCAATCATAGAGTCAATAATAATGCAAATCACACAAAATAAAAATAAATTTAACTGAACGAATAATGAAATCGGTTAAATTGTACTTTTGACATTCCTTATGGTTCCCATAAATAAATCATTTTATGAATTATTACATCTTTTCAATTGAAATTTTTTTTTTTGAATGCTCATTCAAATAAAAGATTCTTAATATGCTCAAAGTTTTAGAGGCTTGTCAGCATTTGACGTGACAACACATCACGTTGTATAACTTCCCTTTATGAATATTCTTTGTGCATGTTTTTTTCTCAAATGAACTGAACATTCAACAAAAGTAAGTAAAACAATTTAAATAATAATCGAATATAAGGAATCAATCATAAATCAATTTTATAATAATTCAATTTGCTTTTTCTCAAAATCTATCGCAGAATTAAGAACAAAAATAGTAAATATGTGCTATGTTACAATATGAACAGGTCAAATCTAAATTGAATTCTATAAATAAACATAAACGAATCATTTATCAGGAAAAAATTCTATTGCAAAATGTCTACACTTTCCACAATTCAGATGATATATATTTATCGAAGATCCTTTATATTGGAATTTACACTATACACACATACAGTTTATCGAATAATTTCATACGCTTTCTAAGTTCATAATAAAAGAATAGATATTTTGCTGCGAAAACATAACAAGTAACTTACGTTTGAATAGATTTTTCGCTTCATTCTCTCTATTTAGAAATACTTTGAATCATTGCGAGAAGCTAGACGATCAAATGACCTTAATTTCGTCTAAACATTTATTTACATAGAATATAACATTTGTTTTGATTTTTTTATTCTTTTTGTTGAAATTCCGATAAATTTATCCCAACGAAAATTCTTCACATATATTCTTTGTTGAGTTATGTTTATGTAAACGAGAAAAGGAATATTTATTTTGCACAAATGATACGGACTTAAAAAAAAAAGATCAAAAGTTATCTTGAATTGAGTTCAACAAAAAACGATTTATTTTGACAAATATCGCAATTTTAGAGCTACTTCAATGCTTTCATTTGAATGTGTTGAAACTATGAGACATGTTACTTCTGAAATTGATCATATTTTGAATAGTTCTTAAATTTATAGTCAATTGGAAACAACACACAAAATATTTTACTTTGAGTCATCTTTTGTTTTAAAACATATCATCTCTGAAATGCAGAATCTGAACAAGTACACAGAACATACATGTATTTGAATCTAAATTAGACTGTTTAATCGAAAAGGGTTAATTGAAAAGAAAAGAATCCAATTAAAAAATCATTTAAAAGATATGTTTTATTGAATGACTTCTTTCTCGCAATTCAAACTAAAATTATTATCGTAAACTTGAAAGGAGTTTGAAAATGCTCAAAATATCGCACAGTGGACATAGAGAATGATTTGTACAGTCATCTAAATTTGTTATATAAAATAGAGCGATTAGTCATCGTCAAGTAGGAATTCAAATGTTCTTTTTGACAAAACATTTGTCGGGTTTCCTTACATACAAGTTTCTCTCTATGGGCTTGAATGTTAAAATAAAATCAATTGTCTTCATTAGTGTTTTATCAGAGAAAATCACCAATTTTAACGCATCAATTGTTATACATAAATGTCATCCTATTTTTAATTGGAAAATTCCATGTAATTGATTTTCTTCGATTCTATTTAATTGAAATTGTCTTGTCTTGTCTTGTCTTGTCTTGTCTGTTTGGTTTTTATCACATTTCAATGAAATTCAGCCAAAATGACGTCAATTATTTGAAACATCAAAACGTACTACAGTACTGTTACTCATTACTCATCTGTTTTCACTTAAACATTCACACTTTACATGCGCAATAATATTTGCGAGTACATTTATCGTTCACCTTTCGCAATGTTGGCATTTGTAATTTTTGTTATACACATGAGTAAGTACATACAATACGTTTTTATCAAAATCAAAATTACATCATTGTTTGGGATTGTCATTAAAACCGAATTCACCTGTTGCATCCTTATCAAATAACAACATTTTCATATAAAAAATTATCAATAATTCGAAATTTGTCCAGTCTTTAATTGTGCTTCATTTAAACCACAAGCTCATATAGTAAACGCCGCACATTTAATGTTGCGCAGTTTCACATCGTTTATAGAATTCTATACACTTATACGTGCGGTTGAACGACGACATATATTGCACAGAGATAAAAGTAGAGAAAAAAAAAAAAAAAAAAACAAATTCGTTCAACGGTGCGCGTAAGTATATGGATTTCGATGCGACAACGAACCACGCAACGTTAACTGTGCGGCATTTGTTTCATATAGATTCTAAGCATACCATTCGTCATAGAAGTCTCTACTCATACTACATATGAAGAAGAAAACCATTGCCTTCGATTGTCAAATAATTATTTTTCTTTGTATACAGTATAAATTGTGTTGCTAAATCAATTTGTTGCCACAAATTCATTTACAAAAATGGACAAACGACAAAAGATTATTATTGGTTTAATTCTATTTGTATTTATTGCAATAGCAATAATTGTAACAGTAATATTGTGTAGTTCAAATAATAATACGACAATTGACAAGTAAGTTAATATGAAACATTACTGAACATTTTATGAAATTTTCATTGATTTTTAATGGTCAATAAGTGAAGTGTTAGAATTTATATGATTGATGTTATGATATTCAATTTGATGAACAGTTAGAAAAAAGTGCAAACAATTTTGAAAAATCAAATTTGCTATTCAAGTTTTGTGTAAGATCATCGATATTTAAAATGGAAATTTTTTTTCAGCAAGATTGGCTTTTCATAAGGAAAGCTGAGTCATTTGACGGTTTTCGCATATTCTAAATTCGAAAATGTTTCTGTGAAACGAATTTTCGGATCGTTAATATTTTAACTGCATTTTCATGTTAGAATAGCAAATTACATCATAGCATTTTATGATTGTCAAAACTTTTAAGATATATATCGTCACCGCTTGATTTTGTGTAAACAAAAGAAACGGAACGTACAGCGTTCGTTTATGAAATGTATTGCCGCAAATCGATTTTTAAATAAATAAACAAACGATACGGACAGCGTTTGTTGCAATGTTCACAAAATTTGAATGTAAGAAATATGAATATAATGCCAAATTCCGTGTGATCGAGTACGACACTTACAGCAATGTACGTGAGAAGATTCATTCATTGAAGACAATCGATTTATATGGCCTTTAAATTTATTGCAATCAACAAATCGCACTAATGGATATATATATTTTATTCAATATATTTGCAAGACATGTAATCATCGCAGTAAAACAAATGTTACCAAACAAATTTAAATGTGGTGCCTAAGTATTGTGATCAATGAAAAAAAAAAACAAAAATACTTTAACGATTTCGGAGCAAATTCCATTCAATTTTTGATTAATTTCATGCATTTTCATTCAATTTTCATCAATTCTATGAATTTTGCCAGTTTTTTCTGGAAATATTACTTTCGAATATTGAAAGTGAAAGACTATTTTAAATTGAAATGAAATTAATTATTTTGAATTTCTTCTTCTTCTTCGATGACTCTTCTTCACAAAAATATTTCGCTTGATGAAAGAACGTGACAATACATAATTAGTGTCAACTGTTGTATGTGTTTTACATTCAAATATCTGATTGCCGGCAAAATATATTATAATACATATATACATCGTGTTCTTTTCAGATTCAAACCATTTAAATGCATTTAATTAACAATTGTTTGGGATTTGCGTCAATTTTTTTTATGCTAAAGTAAATATAAATAACACTGTGATATTAAATCATGAAAAATATTCTATTTTATTTTACCACCAATCACTAGAAATTTGATAAAATGTCAAATTCACTTGAATATCAGCTGTAAAATAAAGCGATTACATTTATTTCGCAGAAAAGAAACATTGGTTATTTAAAACCAAAAAAAAAAAAAAAACACAAAAAATGTGAAAAATCGCATTGTTTTTGTTTTTGCGGCAAAACTCAAAAAGTCTATCGACATTTTCAATTCGATATGTAAAAATAGCGTAGAATACGTCAGAAAGAGTAAACTTTTCACAATCAGTTGCAAAACATCGATAACTGTCTGTTTTGACAACAATTTTTAAAACAACAACATATTGGTAAAAAAAATACAATTTTTTTTAATATGATCTTCAGAGTCTGTAATTAAAATATGGGCCTTGAAACGTTGTTTATGGTGCAATCGATTGAAGTGGTTGGTATTAATGATTCCCCGAAATGTAGACTTTGTAAACAACATTACCTTGCAATAACGCAATGCGAATAACAATGCCCAGTTGGGTGCATAAAATAGCATATCAAATATATCGATTCTTTATAGAATCATTTTTGAAAATATTTTTTAATTATAAAAATTGTATTTGGCCGAAAGGGTTTTTTGGCGAGTATTTATTTCAACTGAAAGAGGACCCAAATCACACAACAAAATTTCTAATAAACTAAATAGAATGATTGATGAAGATCTTCGAATTCAAAAAAATGTTTCTTTAAATTAGTGTAAAATGAATTAGATAATTTATGAAAATCCCATATAACAAAATCTAAATATAATTATTTATTTTACACAGAACAATTCTAAATAACCAACTTATCGATGCGGCCAATGAAGGTAAATTTTGTTTTTCACATAAAAAATAATAGAATTCACTGTATTTCTGCATCTTCATTTAGGAAACATAACAGCGGTTGAACATTTGATTAAAGAGGGGGCAAATGTCAATTTTGCTAAAATAGGCGGTTTGACTTCACTTCAACTAGCCATCGATGATGGTAATTAATAATTTTAAAAATTCTGAATACTATCTATGTGAAATATTGTTTATTTTTATGGAATAGTTTCAAGGTTTTTGTTATTAGATTTTTTATTTTTTACAAAAACTCTTCCAAATAAACATTATGATGATACAATATGACGAATTTTTGTCAGATGGAGGTTAAAACAACGAAATAATCTTCCAGCAAACTAATTTTTTTCTTTTTTTAATTTGTTTCTAGGCAATGTTGACTTGGCCAAAATTCTTATCAAAAACGGAGCCAACGTTACTGCTGAAAGCAAAGTTAAAGAAACACCACTTCATACGGCTGCCTTTTGGGGTAAATATTTGAATTGTTCAGAAAAATGGAAAAAAAAAACAAATATTTTAATACCTTTTGCTTAAATTTGCTTATAGACAATGTGGATATGGTCGAACTTCTCGTCAACCACGGTGCCAATATTCATGCAAAAGACGATATGCAAGAAACACCTCTTCATATAGCCGCCAAAGAAGGTAAATGTTTGAATTTTTCAGGATGGTATAAAGTTTTTAAAAACTTTCGCTTTTGGATATACTTTTAGGCCATGAGAATGTGGTTAAATATCTAATCGAAAAAAAGGCAAATGTCAACGATAAAAATAGCGAAGGAAAAACTCCTTATAATTTAGCTGTTGAAGAAGGTAAAAAATTTTAATAAAAAAAGAACATTTGAGAAAATAAAACTTATTTGAATATTTCAAACTAATAAAATGAAAATTCATTATTCATTTAGACCATCCAAAAGTTGCTGAAATTCTTAAAAATGTTCCAGCAAAATAGAGAAACAAATGGAAAATATTTATAATTTCAATATAAAAGAAAATTCATCAATTTTTTCTATTACCAAATTGCCAATTTATAATTGGATCCATTAAGAAATCTATTCTTACTACAAAAAACTATATTTAGTTATTAAGGAATGCTTTAACAATTTGCTTCATTAATTTTTAATTAAATAATTTTAAGAAATTCATTTTTAATTTAATACAAAATAATTTCATTTATATGATTACAAATATTGCGTGGCTATCATTAGAATAAATGTATTGTAATAATTTTTCATTGGAAAATCTTTGTTTAATTTTTTCGATAGGAAAATAATGAACATTGTACTAATCCAACAATAACCAATTTACATTTTGAGTAATTTCAACATAAAATTATTTGTAAATGCAATCGAATGTCAATGCTAATAGTTCAATACACATTTCAAACAAAGACATCAAAATCTAAATTTTACTGAATACTGCCATTGAAGCATCTTAGAAAACGTTTTTTGGCAAAAAAACTGTTTTTTTTTTTTTTTTTTTTTTTTTAAATCATTGATTTTTTTTTTCGAATGAATTCGAAAACGGAAACAATCTGATTTATAGAAAAAAATATTTTGCTGAGCGTAATATTTTGAATTTTAACTATGTTTCTTCCAAGAGATTTGTGTATCAATATTATTACACAAATCAAAAGTCAACAAAAAATTAGTTCAAAACATCCGTTCGATTTGAAACATCAAAGTGCTTAAATTGCAAATGATTTATAAACACAAAAATCAAATAAATGGTGTAAACAATACTGCTGATCAGTACAGAATCAATTCAAAAACTTTTCAATTTGTATAATTTCGAAATGTATCCGAAATCAAAAAGAATATTCAAGCCAACATCAGTTGTGATTTTTAATTCGGAAAGATGAGTTCAATTCACACATTTTATTTTTGCCGATTTTGTCAACAGCATTTAACAATATCATCAAGAGAAAGTTTAGGAATTCAACACTGTAAATCTTGTTCCAAGCAACTGAATCCATATAATTCGGTAAGTTGAACAATTATCACAATGATTAAAGCATTTATTATAACAAAAGATCATTCTTAAATCTGTGATTTGATCATTTTTATATAAATAGAATCGCAACTCAAACGTATTGAATTTTTTGTAAGGTATTGCCTCTTATAGAGAACATAGTTTTTCTTAGATACACGTGTTCAAATCCATTGTTTCTCTCTAATTGCTTTTTAACATGTACAATGTGCGTATTATCAATTTCTCCTCAAGAAGTCGCTTTTAGCAATTTATTTTAAATTTATTCATATGAATCATTTGATTTATGGATGGGATTATCAATTATAGTAATTTTTTTTTTCATTTCCACAATACAGCAAACCTATGAAATAAATACCATAACTTATGAGGCAAAGTATAGATGTTCAAATTGTAATTTTGAATGGAGTCATCGTTCCCGACAACAGAATAATTGTGTTCTGTGCAAGCAATGCAATGTGCCCAATCAACCATATACCCGGATCATTTTTCATCAATGAATCTAACATTGCAAATGGTAATATAATGTATAAACAGCAAAAAGTATAAAATTAAAAGCGAAACATAAAAATTGATATTCATTGAATTGTATTTTTGACATTTATCTCAATAAAAGACTTGATTGTTTTGCATAAATTAATCTATCTTTAGAAATTTACTTTATTTTCATATTTGATAAATTCATCAAAATTTAACTTGATTCAACTGAAATTTGTGGAGGCTTGTCAGCATTTGACGTCATATTGTGCATAATTTACTGCGCGATTGTAAATGTGTCTTTTTGCTTGTTCATTTCTAAATTGCAATAAAGATTTACCAGAACTAAGTGTCTTATCTAAATTAAATAGATAATACGGAATCGGACACAATTTCTATCTTATCTCATTTTATCTTTTGCCTTGCATCGTCTCAACAATTAATTCAATTTCATTGAAAATATAATCTTAAGTCTAAATGTCTCATTTGCAATTATCTATTAATTTTTATAATTGCAAATGGAAACTAAAGTAAGAAGTTTATTTCAATATGGATCACTTAGCCACCATTCAATTAATTGGAATTGAAATTCATAAAAAAAATCTAAAAAATAAAAATAAAAATAATTTTTCTTAAAGTTTTTACCAACACGGAATTCAAACTTAATCATTTTCCCGCAATATGCGACTATACAATTTTATAAGGGAATACTTACAAAATTCAGTTTCAGTTCTATTTTCAAAATAAAATTTCAATTTCAAATTCAATAAAATAAGTGACGTGATGATTTTTCGATTTTCTTTTTATAGCCAGAAGATTTGTCTGATTTGTGCAAATAAATTTGTTGAAATCGATGTCGACAATCTTCGATTGGGCGAAAATGTGTACAATCATAAAAATTCTTGAATCGCATTCATTCCAAGTGCAATTGATTTTTTAATTCAGGGTATAAAACTGGAAGAATATTGGCATGCAAATGTTTAATTCGATTCATTGATAAATTTAATGTTTTTAATTTTGGCCAAAAGTAAAAATGTTTTTGGTTTTATATTTGTCAACAAATTGTATGATAAATAGTTCTCGAAATCTTAAACATTTTAAAAATAATTCTGCGTAAATCATTTATCAGATTGCCATTCATATTTAGATTTATTTATTCAATGTGGAAGATTTTGAAATGTATCTTGTTGCATATGAGTAATTTCATTATGAGAAATATCCAAAATGTATAAATTTGGTTCTTGTTTAAATTTCAATTTAAATTCGGAAATAAGATTCAAAGAATCCAACAAATAATTGTTCAGAAAAGCGAATTTATCGATGGAATGAATTTCATTATTTGACAAATCCATTTTATTTTACTACACTGCAAACCGACATAATAATGGTTGCAATGATGTGATTTTATTACTAAACTATTATTTTATCACTAAGAATTTTTGAGAGTTGCTCACTTATTTCACTTATGTTATTATTTGACAAATAACAAACGTAGTTTTAAAAGTTTTTCCGAAAATTCCGCATGCAGCATACTAATGTTTGTTATTGGATAAATCAATTGATTGAAGAACATTTTCAAATGGAATTGCATCTGGACTGACTGTGTTGATTGTTAAAGGATAAGTCGATTTCATTAATTTTTGTTGCAATTGAATTGGCTGGTACTTCTGTTATTTGATTATGCGAACCGTTGGATTTTTCGGAAGATTTCTTGGAATTTCTATTAGTTGATTGTTTAATAAAAACAAATGTTAATGCATCTGTAGCCTTTCAAGTAATTCCGCATCCAGTTTAATAATGTTGTTATTCAATTAATCCAAATAAAATAAATTATTTTCAATTGCAAATATTTTTGAATCGACAGTGCTGATATTGTTGAAGTATAAATGAATCTCTTTGATAATCTTATTTGTTGAAAATAACTCAGTTGGCACTTTTGTGATTTGACTCTGTGATGCATTTAGTACGCTTGAATTTTCAACATTCTGGATGGTATTCACTTTAGAAAAAGGATTCGCACCTATTTTTGTAATATTTATCGATGTAGCTATAAAATTATCGAATAATTTATTTGGAAATTTAACAAATTAACAATTTGAGAAAGATATTTTCGTTAAAACTTATGATATTTGGAAAATATTATTCACTATTTGATTTCATTTACTGTTTAAAGTTTATATTAAATTAAAACAATTTTATTATTAAATAATAATTAATTATTATTTTTAATTTAACAATATAATATGAAACTAAATTAAATAAATAAAATGATTAGACTGAAACAATTTATCATATCAAATAATTCAAATTTAAATTGAAGAATGACAATATTTGATACATTTACTTCTTATGAACATATTTTCATACGTTCATTAGCATTATCCTAATGAATTACATGTATTTTAGATGTCAAATTGACTTTAATGTTTTCAACGGCGAATATATGAGAATTGACAACATCCTATGGAATAGAAAAATAATACCAAAAAAACTATGGCAAGACTAGCAAAAAAGAAAAGACACGCAATCACGAATTTAGTAAAAATAAAATCAAAAGTTAAAATCTGTTCTTCGTTCAATGTGTTGAAAATTATCAAACTGAAATTTCACTGCCAAATCGGTTCAAATACGGTGTCGGCAAAAATTGTGCATGACTAACCAAATGAAGAGCCGACTGAAATTAATGATTTTTCGATTTATCAAGCTATCATGTTGGTGTACGAATTAAGAATTGATCCAAAAACTATTTATTTATTTTTTATATATATTTTTTAATCAAAATAAATTTATTTCATAAGACGATTCATAATCGCTACAAAAAAAATGTATTAATTTTGGGAAAATGTCATACATGATAATTATTTTATGATATTTTTATGTATTTTATCGTATGTAATTATAGCATAAGTTGACCAAATCTCTTGGCTTAAACAGTTTTTCTGAAATATTTTCATTTCTGCTTGCAATTGTAGAAGAATTCGTTCACAATTTTATTTTCGGCTGAAGCAAATCTGATATATTTCAAACTGTTTATATCATCACTCCTTAGTTGGATTGGTGTATTTTCATTTATTGTGACAATCATTTTTCCATCTGTGAAAAGTCATAAGAATTTTTAAGTTTATCATGAAATTTTATTATTTTTATGTATTTGAATAAACTGCTGTTAATCTACCTGAATACATTTCAATGAAAATCTCATTTGGCTCGTTTCTTCGTATAATTCCCGGTGTAACTAATGATTTTACAGTTTTACTTTGTTTTAAAATATAAGATTCTGTGTAGGTTCGAGCGTTGAATCGTGATGGCCTAGGTGATGGCGGTGCTGTTCTCAAATAATTAAAATCACTCGTATCATCATAATTAGAATTATTCGTGGTCTGTTCATCACTATTTTTGCCGATCACTGAGTGATATGTAAATTATAAATAATTGTATTGTTTGTGTTACATTATAATTTAGAAATGCATTTACCGAACTCATATTCAATAGTCTTACGCGATGAGGAAACTCGAAGTGGATAATTATCATTATCATCTTCATTGGAGGAAGGAATAATGAATTCTTGAATACTTTCCTTCAATTGGAATTTGATAAATGTTTCGGTAATTACAAAGAATCGAAATTTCTTTGTTTTGTTGTATGGCTGATTAATCAATTCGTCTAATGGAATATTGTCAACATATTCATTTTGAGAAGTTATGTAATATTCGCAGTTCACCAGGGCTTTTAAATATATAAAAAAAAAAAAAAATAAAGAATATTTACGTTTGATGATTGGTATCGAATAAGTCACAATAATATTGATTTCTTTTAATTACCGCCATATTTTTCCATTCGCTTTTTCCAATGCGAACAAGCAGTATGTGCTGATTGCCAATAAGAAAATAAAATTAGGAAAATTAATATTCTCGCCATAATATTATAAATTGATGTGAATAATTGAGCATTCAACAATAAACTGATCAATTCGTATTTTCAATCTTTTATATCCAGTGATTGAATTCACTATAGAAATAATACTGTTGCGTACTAATACGTGTGTATATACCGATCCTATATATACGCAATGTGCGTTATTGTACAATTCAAATAAACATTTTTGTGATTGTAAATTTAAATGTTGTACAAAATCAGTGTTCATTGACTGCAGTAGCCTTTGCAATAACCCATACAGCGTAGTTATAGACCATACAAAATATGTATATATATATGTATACGTATGTTATAAGTACCGTTCTGTGGTCAACGGACGTGTCCTGGTCCGATTTTGTCCGTCTGAGGACGAATGGTCATTGTCTGAATTTGTTAGTTTCTAACCTACGATCATACAAATTTTATATTCTCATGAAAAATTGAAAATTAGCAAATATAATGCGAATTGTTAAAATACAAAATATAATAAATGTCGCATTGGGTCTTTGACCAGCATGTTTACTAGCTTGCTAGTGAACACATATTGACATAAATTTAGGTTTCGTAATAAATAAATAAATAAATTGGACTGTCCGAATTCGGACGAGTTCCGTCCGATTTGGATGATCCAAAGACAATGAAACGAGTGTGGATCCGAAGTAAGCACGGACGGACTCGGACGGTCCAAATTCGTTGACAACAGTATTGCCAATTTGGTACGTATCTATATGATTTCTGTAGTGAACACAATCACTGATTATTAAAGAACTGCATCGGCTATCGGTATTGTTCGGATATCCGCATCCGATCCCAATCCGATCATTGCGAATATCGGATGGATTATTTACAGCAAAACTAACAATTTCAGACGAAAAAAAATATTTTTTGTTCTATTTTCTCGAAACATTTTCGAGAATTTATCCGATCCGTAAATTTCGGATTTCGGACGGAATTTGTTTGTTTTGAATACAGAGTCAGTCGGAATCGCATTCAATTTTTTCATCCGATGTAGTGCTTTACTGATTATTATAGGACAATAAATCCATTATCATGAATAATTTGCACTTCGATGATAATAAAAGTCAAAAAACATTAACTCAGAAAACATTTAATTTATTAACTTTGTTAAACAGCTAACTTGTAACTCTTCATCAAGCAAATATGTAAAAAAAAATGAATAGTTTAATCTTGGGTTCAATAAAAATGTTAAAAACATGCAAATCAAAATTGATTTCAATATAATCTATTTTCGATTCCAATGAACTTTTAGTAAAAACAAATAACTTTAGCCGGAAAATAAGAACAAAACAAATACTGTAGATCGAATACATATATATATGATTCATACATATTTTTCAAGCAACAACCAAATGGTATTGTGCATTCCATTTGCGTAAATTATTCAAATTTTAAATTTAAAAAAAATTTCAACAATGTTTTGATAAATCATTTGGAGTATTGAAAATGGTTTCTGAAAAACTGTATTTATTTGGATGTTATGAAAGCAATTACTCAGTTTATTTCAGCAAATCATTCCTAAGGGGTAGAAACGCGCGAATCAATTCACATTTTGAGAATTGATTTGCATAAATCAACGGATTCATAATGATTCACGCATTCGCACGAATTATATATATGTACATGTTTATCAAATGCAATGCAACATAGTCCAATTAAATTCAATTTCACTTCCAATTCAAAATTTAGTTTTTGTTTTTAAAAATTTTTTTGTAAAATATTTGCAACAATTGAAAAGAATATGCGAAAACAATGGCAAGCAAACTAGTAATCAAGCAAAATTATTACAAATTTCAAAGCCTTTATGGCACAGAAGATATCGTGTGAGTTCCTTTATCATGCGGCTATAAAGGTTGTAATGACTTTGCAAGATTGCCATCCCATGTGGGAGAAAAGTGATTACTTAGCCATACTGTTCGAAATTATCTGATTAAAATTGATTCAAACCAGCTAATTTTGCACAAATGGCTGAGCAACCATTTTTTTCTTGCATGGAATACCATGCGATATTCAGATTTAAGTTGGTTGTTAATTCATATTTTTGCTGAAAATGTCATAATGACATTGTCAATAATTGTATTCAAATTACTATTGCAAATAGAAACCTGTATACTGAGTACATTGTACCAAACAGAGACGATTATGATTATCGTTTAATAAGACTCTTACTTACAGGCTGTCTATTTTGTGTATTCAGATGTTGTATAGTAAACTTTATTTCTACATAAAATAGACACAAGCGGCATATCTGAATGTCATTTGAAATTTTTTTCGGGCAATGTTTGTTACCTTTTAATGGTACGATTTTTTCCCAAAAATTATTCATTTATTTTTTTGAATATAGTTCTGCAGCTTAAATGCATTGAATTTTTTTTTAATGTATTGCCTCTTATAGAGAACATGGTTTTCCTTACATACACATATTCAAATCCATTGTTCTCTTATGAATAATAGGGGTAAATTCTCCTTTACTTGTTAAACATGTACATATAATGTAAGTAATGTTAATTTCTCTCTAAGAAATCGATTCTATCAATTTGTTTTGATGAAACATTTAATGTATAATTATCTAATTGTGCAAAAAGTATAAAATTAAAAGCGAAACATAAAAATTGATATTCATTGAATTGTATTTTTGACATTTATCTCAATAAAAGACTTGATTGTTTTGCATAAATTAATCTATCTTTAGAAATTTACTTTATTTTCATATTTAATAAATTCATCAAAATTTAACATGATTCAACTGAAATTTGTGGAGGCTTGTTAGCATTTGACGTCATATTGTGCATAATTTACTGCGTGATTGTAAATGTTTCTTTTTGTTTGTTCATTTCTAAATTGCAATAAAGATTTACCAGAGGTAAGTGTCTTATCTAAATCAAATAGATAATAATAATGAATCAGTTAGAAAATAATTTTCATCTCATCTCATCTCTTGCCTTGCATCATTTCAACAATTAATTCAATTTCATTGAAAATATAAAATCTTAAGTCTGAATGTCTCAATTGCAATTACGTATTAATTTTTATAATTGCAAATGGAAACTAAAGTAACAAGTTTATTACAATTAATCAACTGTTTGAGTAATTATGGTATTTGAGAAATACAAAAATAGCTGAAATACTATACTCTTTTTCTTCATTTTGTATGTACAAAAGATTTAAGATGATTGGCAATGATCTCTGATCTTCATATAATATGATATGAAATTATTTACTATTGATAAATCGTCTTATCTTATAGGAAAAATAATAAATGTTCAGCACCAAAATGATAATTCCTGCCATTCAAATATACTAGAAAATTTAGTTTGAATTTTTTTTAATTATCACATTTAGTCGATATAGTGCAGTTGGTCGATGTGACTTAGAAAATATGGAAAATGGTAATATTTGAATGAAAATGAATAAAAATATTACGTCGTGTACTTGGTTCATTTTTAACAAACTAATCTTTTATAATTGCAATTTTCAAGCGCATATTAATTTCGAATTTTTTTACTCAAAAAAAAAAAAAACATATTTTTTTTTCTCTTTAAATTCTAATTTAGAAACATTGACAATTAAACTGACTGAAGAGACTGAAAATAAAAAAATCAATGTTGAATCAGCTAATAATGAGTGTGAAGAAAACAAAAAAGAGCTAAAAATATGTGTTGAAAAATGTGATGGTTCAATTGAAATCACCAATACAGAACACTATGATGTGCAAAATATAATGCATGAATCAGTTTATCAAAAAGCCATTGCAATTCCCGAACAGAGATTTAATTTCAAATCATCAAATTCTCGATCACAGAAATCCGTAAAATCTTTACAAAATACAAATGGCGTGAATTGCCGAACAATTTTATGGTATGTCGCATTTTTCGGTTTTATGGTCAATTATGTTTATAGAATAAATGTGAATATTGCCATCGTTGAAATGGTTTCAATGCATAAAACACAAGTCAAGGTAAATAATTATACGTCTGAATGTTACCAAAGACTTGTTGAAACAAATTTATCTTCAATTGGAAACGACATGGTAAGTGTGTTTTGTTTTTCAACATTTTTTAAGTTCATTAGAGCGATATGTTCTTTTTTTTTTTTTTGTCCAAAGATTTCAGAAAAGAATTCATTGAAATTTGATTGGAATGAATTGGATCAAAGTCGTGTGCTTGGTTCATTTTATTGGTTGCATTGGACACTTCAAATTTTTGGCGGTGTATTAGCGCCAAAATATGGATCCAAACTAATATTCGGTTTATCAAATTTTTTATCGTGTTTTTTATGCTTTTTCATTCCGATGGCAGCCAAATGGCATGTGAATATTTTTATTGCAATTCGAATTATTCAAGGCGTTATTTCAGTAAGATTTTTCAAAACAATTTTCTAAGTGGCCTTTAATGAAATGTATAAAAATTGATTTGAATTAATTTGTTAGGGTTTAGCATGGCCAGCAATGCATCATTTAGCCGCACAATGGATTCCACCGAATGAACGTAGCAAATTTATGACTGCATATCTGGGTAGTAGCATTTCAATAGCATTTTTCTATCCCGTTTTTGGATTTATATTAAGCATTTGGTCATGGGAATGGGTTTTTTACTTAAGTGGTACATTTGGTACAATTTGGTATATGGTATGGCTGTATTGTGTTTATGATTCACCAGATCAACATCCACGAATTGATCGCAATGAATTTGTTTACATAAATAATGCGCTTAGTGATTCAGTGCATATTGGCAAAGTAATTATAGTTAACATTTTAAAATTCGAATTATTTAAATTCAATCAATTTCATTATTTGCAGCGAAAAACACCATGGGTATCAATTTTACGATCTTGGCCAGTGTGGGTAAGACACATGATTCACTAACTACTAATTTTTTCATTCAACAATTTCAATTTTGAAATTCTTTCGTATGAATTGTCATAGTTACTCCATTTCAAAATTAATTTGTTATTTTCCATTTTGTAATCTCATCTACCCAGGTAAATATTATCGGGCAATTTGGTGGAATTTGGGGACTTTTTACAATGATGACACAGGCGCCAACATATTTTCATGTTATACACGGATGGAGTGTTCAAATGACTGGAATTTTAAGTGGCATTCCGCATTTGATACGCATGATTTTTGCCTGTTTATTTTCCATGTTCATTGATAAATTGTTAATGAAAAACACAATGAGTCGAACAAATGTACGAAAATTGGCCGGTAGCACAGCAACATTGATTAATGGCATATTTGTAATTGGACTAGCTTATTCTGGATGTAGCTCAATAATGGCTATATCATTTTTAACGGCAGCCACAGCAGCACATGGTGCTGTTTCAGCCGGACCATTGGCAAGTATTATCGACATGAGGTAAATATCATTGATTTTTAATTGAATTTATTCAATTCAATTATTAATAAAATAATCAAAATTATCCATATCAAAGATTAATTCAATTCAATATATTTCATTAACATTTTGTTTCTATATTTTTATACATTTTTCAGTCCAAATTTCTCTGGTATTATTCTTGGATTGAATGGATTGGTTGGTGTTTCGCCTGGTTTTATTTCACCATACATTGTTGGACTTCTAACATATGAAAATGTAGGAATTTTGCATTTATTTTAGAAATATTTAATTTATTCTTTGCTATTCTTAATCAATGAAAAAATTCATTGCTCTGTTCTAAATTATTCATGTTTTATTTTTTTATAAATCTAGCAATCAATCCAACAATGGCAATATATTTTCATTATTTGTGCTGCAATTCTAATGATAACTGGTTTTATATACGTTTTATTTGCTGATTCATCGTTACAAAGTTGGAATCAACCAAAAACCATTTTAAAGACAATGCAAGATGAAGAGATGATTGTATTAAAAATAAAATCTCAACATGATGGAGATTCTATTCGAAATTCCGATGAAAATGCACAAAAAGCTTAATTAAAAGTGGACGTTAACTGTTTGTTTATTCGTAGTTGCACGTTGAATTTAAAATAAATATTCTATGTTCGTAAATTTAGTTTTGCTGAAAAATAAAATGGCATATTTTTTCCACATTATTTTCATTTATGAAATTTTGTGTGATTTTTACTTTATCGAGACTTACACTTTTTCTCATCTATCAAGTGAATAGAAAAAAGAAAGAAGAAACACTTTGAAATTGGTCAAGTAGCAAAACAAATGTTGTCATGATAAAGTAGATTACTTGGTTAAATCGGTGAAAATCGCGATTTACCAAAAGCAAAGCAAAAAATGTATAAAAAAAAAAAAATAAAAGTTTGTTGTTGATGTTTTTCTTCACAAAGCATAACTTGCTTTGGATAAACGCGTCGTACGCGTTCACAGAATATAAAATGTGTTGTACATGTGGATTACACGAGGATAAAATTGCTTCGATGCTTTAGAGACATTTATGCAGTGGATTTAAATTTCAACAACTTTGCTCAAAAGTCTACTGTTGAATTTCAATGAGTTTAAGAACGTTTTAAATACTTTAAGAATCGTGTGATGCCGACAAGCTTGACTATTGATTTCTATTCAAATAACAGGGACATCGTGCGTTAAAACTTTTTTCTCTTTTGAAATTTCATAGAAAAATGTAAACGAAGAATCAAGTAATAAATGTGTTAATGCATTGTTATAGTGGACACTTGTACACAAAATCTTCTTTTTGTATAATCATAACAATTACGTTTGATATTGTTTGATAAAATTCAAAAATGTTTGGCTTTTCAATAAATAATTTCGAATAAACATTCTGTGAATGCAAAAATTTTCAATTGTTTACATTGCTCTTATTTTTTTTTATGAATATTTCGATATTAAGGCAACTTGATCATTTGTCAGTCTATAAATGTACGTCAACTTAGCACGTATTGTATTGCAGTGACAATTGACAATTGACAAGAGTCAATAGAACAAACAAACAAACAAAAAAAAGTGATTCAATTTGAAAGTGTTGTTGATCAATGAATGGGAAAATGTATCGAAAACGTTTGCGTGCATATTATGGTTGTTCAAATTGTAAAAAAGTCTATGATGCGCTAAACATTGACCGAAATCAAATTCGTCCATGCCCAAAATGTAACACCATGAATCCGCCACTTGATGAAGTAAGTGCATTTTGTTCATCTAATGAAATATTGCACATTGGACATATTGGACAAAAAATTAAAAAAAAAAAATTTGGATATTTCTTTGTATTGCAGGTCCCATCCACACCACAATATTGTGAAAAATCGATTTGCATTAATTGCAAAAATGCTTTACGCAATAAAGGAAATAAAGATAGCAAAGATAACAAAGACAAAAGCGACAACAAAGGCTGCAGATGTTAAAATCAGGTACTATCAATTACATATGATTCTTATGTATTTTTTAACATATTCAAAACTTTGATATTTTCATTTTTGTTTGTTAATTTAGGAAATTTGTCAAAAGCTGGAGTGCAAATAAAACAATACCAAAATGTCACCCATTTCAATATCAATGTGACTTTGGATCACTCTAAAATATTGGCAATAAATGAAGCGCCTTCTAAGATTTTCTCTTTTTTTTTCGATTATCATTCAATTTTTGGACTAACTTTTAACGTGTTTATTTTAAAATCAAAAATTCATTGTTTATAAATTCTTTTTAATTATAAATTCAAGCGATGTGTTTATACGATGTCTATCTGATTACATTTGCCAATGAAATTGCTTTCTTCCTTATGCAAGCAAATTATAGCTTAATCCTGATAATTGTAATATTTGAAGAATAATAAAGAAACAATATTCATGAAAAGAAAAATATTTATGATTGTTCAATAAATGAAATATTTCCATTCGATAACTTGAAATTAAATCTTGTATTTATTTATTCAATGCTTTATCGATTCAAATATTCAAGAATTTTTCTAAAAGTAATCATATTATGTCTACAAACTCAATGACTCAATATAAAGAATTCAATAATTCATTTGTGTAGAACAACAACACATATTGTTATAAATATTTACATATGCACAAACATTTGTAACATTTTTTCTTTTATTTTTATTAATAAAATTGAAGCACGCTTAAAATACATTTGGTGTGTTGATTAAAAAAAAAAATTAAGATAAAAGATAATTTGAAAAAAAAAAATAATAATAATTTTGCATGATTTATTTCGCTTTAAGATCACCACCTTTAAATAGATACAAACTTAGTATAGAAATTGCTCATTCTCTCAGAATATCTCCCGATGACCTAGGACTGATGCACTTATACCTCAGTTTCGATTTTTTCAATATTGTCCGTTGACATTAGATTCATTTTGTCCAATTTTTTCAATATACCACATTTGATTTGAATGTGTAAAAACACGTCCCAAACTATTAAAAAATTGAGGAAAAAAATAAAACACATTAAAATTGACGAAAAAAAAATGCAGAAATACAATAAATTCGCATATAAATGAAATCAATGGAAATGCTTACGAATTGAACAAAATATAATATAGGTAGCAAGTGTCATTGTGCTGGTACCGATAAAGTGTGCTTGAGGTAGTTCAAATTCAATATGAACTGAATATGATGTATAGAATTCAAATGCAAATTTTGCACAAGTGCAAAATACTGGAACTAATAACATGACAAAATTTAACATATCATCTAAGTAATGAGCAATATTTATCCATCGACTTTCAATAAATAAATGTTCATAAGTTTCTGGCAATTCTTCTTCAACTAAACATATACCCAGTTGTATAACTGAAGTGAAACAAAAAGAACAAACAAATATTATTTTTAAAAACGAATAGAAACATTTTTTTTTTTTTTTTTTTTTTTTTGACATTGATTGGAATGTTATTCCTGCAAAAAAAGAAAAGTAAATTACCTGTCATTAGCATTAACAGCTGACATACTAGAAATCCATCAGCATACATCACAGACCAAATTGGTGTAAACATTAAAAATATGGATGCAAACAGGCACATGGCGTTAATATTTATTAAAAATGCTCTGAATGTTGTTGTGTATTTTAATTGCATTTGTTCAGTCTAAAAGAGAAAAATTGTTGAAGATTATTTTTTGAAAAAAACTTTTAAACAGAATTATTGTATTTTTAACAAAAAATCATGTCATTATGATAATTTTTTGTTGTTGTTGTTGTTGTTATCCTTCAAATTGTATTTATACTCACTCCACGAATTTTAAAGTAGATTAACATCAAATGGTTAGTTAAATTCATAACAACAAACAAAAATATCGGATAAACAAAGATTAATGTTGACATAATTTCCCATATATTTCGTTCATTGAATGACCACATTCCATCGTTTTCCATATATATCGGCAAAATAATGGAAAATAAATTGAAAAACAGCATAACCACATAATACAATAAATTTGTATATTGATTTTTAAACTTCACACGGAATATTATCATGAATTCGATGATAATCACTATAAATGTAAAAATTTCTTTATCAATATTTGTTGATTTGTTTATTTTCAAAATTGAGAAGAAAAAAAAAAACGTGTAAATGTACCCAAAGTGATTGCCGCATAGGAATAAATTCTTCCAAATTCTGTCTGAAGCAGTGGATTTAACTGAAATTTCAAAACAAAAAGTTATAATTATGAATGTTTTCTTTTTTTTTTCGAAGAAATTTGCTTCATACCATACTGCATGAAATCCATGCAATCAATAATAGCGATGTCAATAGAAAAAAATGTATTCTATTCCACGGCAGATGTTTGATGATATTTTGATTGAAGAATTTTGCCATTTTTTTTTTTTTTCTTTTAAAAAATATTTCACAAAATAATTTCTCTGTTATCAATTACTTTACAAAATTTAACCAACTGTTGAATTTCAAGTTTTTTTTTTTTTGTTAACGATTTTGTGTGTTTGGCGGGTAGTTGTATGAGTGTAAAGGTACGTATGCAGACTATGTATTGTATGCGTGTGACTGAGTTTTTGTATTAACTGTACTATTAATGCCAAAACAGTACACATACCATCACACATTTATGGCTTAATGTCACATTCCCTTAGATGATAGAAACATGCTAGTAAACACAATGCATTTTTTTTTGTTTTTCGTATGTGGTAGTAAGACATTGTTGCATCCTTCAGTATAATCTATGACACATATTCTTCTACTTCAAAATAATATGCCAAATATACTGGTACAACAGTTAATTATAGTTGAAGAGAAAAATAACGTCTAATGACATACAAGAAAAAACGTGACTAGATTTTTATCAATTTTCAATTTTTTTATTTTTTTTTTTTTTTCAATTTTTTGATGATTTTCAAAAGAGTACTTAATGTCTGACAATTTGTTTAATCAAAACAAAAAAATTTTCATGGAAATGACATTTGAAAAGAAGGAATTTTTCGGAAATTCGAGACATTAAGGCTTAATTGATTAACCTGTTCAGGAAATATATCTTGAATTCAATTTTTTCACGGACTAACTATGACTCTAAAAACATTTCTGCCATACATTTTTTGTTTGAGATAACCAGATTGTAAAAAATCCAAGAAAATTCCAAGAAATTTGAGAAAAAAAAACGAGATCATTTATGTTTTTGTTTAAAATAAACCATATTTGATTTCAATGAAAAAAAAGGAGTGATTTTTATTTATTGGAAATTATTGAAAAAAGAAAAAAAAATAAAACAAATCATTCTGCATACTTCAATTACATTGTTTCATTTGTTATGAAAATATTGCAAGAATCACCACATTTTCCAATTGTTATTGTTATTTTTTTCATATGGAATAAATCTACAAAGAAATGTTTACAATAAAACTGATGCAAACTAATCAATGAAAATAGTTTAAATGATACAAACACAATGGAATATTTCCAAGAATTTTTCGTTTGAATTATGAATTTCGATGAATTGATTAAATAAAATCGTTTGCAAATTACGCATTTGTTCTGTATTGCGAATGTTGAATATTTAAGGAATATATGCGATTTATATGTCATAACAAAAATTTAACCGCACTTCAATGATTCCGACCGGAAAAAGAAAATAAAACTTCAATATAAAGCACTTGCTCAGCGGTCTGTTAAATCAATAACGAATATTTGTGAAATCAAACGCACATTATTCATCTAATTGCAAATTTTTCATTAACACATGACTCAAAAAGTTTCCGGACTAACAAAGAAAAACACAATATTTTGGCGAAATTCGATTTTATTCATCAACATAATTTCCATCTAAGACAATACAATCGGTCCAACGCTTCTCTAGCTTCTCGATACCTTTTTTGTAGAAGTCTTGATTTTTCCCCTCAAAATGAGCTTCAGTTGCGGCAATTACTTCCTCCTTGCTGGCAAATTTTTTTCCCTGGAGCATCCTTTTGAGATCAGCAAAGAGCCAGTAGTCGCTGGGGGCTAGATCTGGAGAATACGGTGGGTGCGGAAGCAATTCGAAGCGCAATTCATGAAATTTGACCATCGTTTTCATCGACTTATGACACGGTGCATTGTCTTGGTGAAACAGCGGTTTTTTCTTCTCCATATGGGGCCGTTTTTTCTTTATTTCTTCGGCCAATCGATCCAATAATGCTATGTAGTAATCACTATTGATCGTTCTTTCTTCTTCAAGGTAGTCTATGAACAAAATACCGTGAGCATCCCAAAAAACTGAGGCCATTACCTTGCCAGCCGACTGTTGTGTCTTTGAACGCTTTGGTCGGCTTTCACCGGCTGCTGTCCACTCAGCTGACTGCCGATTTGACTCCGGAGTATAATGATGGATCCATGTTTCATCCATTGTCACATAACGACGCAAAAATTCGGCTTTGTTGCGGTTAAAAAGCACCAGACAGGCCTCAGAATCGTCGATTCGTTGTTGTTTTTGGTCTGGTGTCAACAAACGCGGCACCCACTTTGCCATGAGCTTTTTCATGCCCAAATGTTCATGCAAAATTGTAAACACGCTGCCTTCGGATAACTTTGAGGCTTCAGCTATTTCCCTCAATTTCAATTTTCGGTCAATCAAAACGATTTTTCGGATTTTTATGATGTTTTGTTCCGTAACAGCCGTATTTGGGCGACCTCTACGAGCAGCGTCTTCGACGTCTGTACGACCACGTTTGAATTCATTATACCAATCACAAATGGTCGATTTTTCTGGGGCAGAGTCCAAATAATGTTTATCAAGCCACTGTTTAGCTTCTACCGTATTTTTTCCGGTTAAAAAGCAATGCTTAATTAGCACACGAAATTCTTTTTTTTCCATTTTTAACAAAAACACTGAGGTAGCTTCACTTTGACGTCTCTATACTTGAGAACACGTTTAGCGATTGTCATGAAATTTTGACATATACCTTAGAAAGCTACCAAAGTCACCGCTAAAGGTGGCCAAGTATGAAAAATCAATGTATGCATCTCGTTTTGAAATCAACATCACGCCAATTGACAATGAATCTTATATTAAAAGTCAAATAGCCGAGGTTGGGGAAAATGATTTCACTGTCCGCTTGTTGGTGAAGAAAGATCAAAAATTGGAAGACCTAACGTTCGTATCATTTCGTATTACTTCGACAAACGAATTGTATGCAAAAATAATGCAGCCAGACTTCTGGCCGAGTAGCATTTTAATCGGAGAATTTCTTGAAAAGCAAAGCAACAAACGTCACGCATTGGGAGATTTCATGCAAAATCACAATGAAATAGAAAATTCTTCAAAAAACACAGTTGTGGAACAACAGCAACAATTAAACAAAACGTTACAAGACAATCAAATGGAAATTTAGACAATTCAGTTAATCTTAATCTTAAAATTGAGGAATTGGAATATGAAATGTTATTACGTATGGCTGACCTTGACAAAGTTGAGATCAACGACAAAATCGTCGAAAAATTTTTTGCGGACATAAATGAGATTCAATTTGAAATTAATAACATTCGCCGTACTTTGACAAACAAAATTATTGTACACCAAAAACGCGTATCATCTATGACTAAATGTACAAATTCATATTCAGAGGCAATTTACAGTCAGAATGTAAGAAGTATTGGAGTGAATTCAAGCATTTATAATACTCTACTTACTACAATGTATCGTATAATTTGCTTGACAGAAACCTGGCTATCGAATCGCATGAAAAATGAATATTGTTCTCCTGAACGTTTCCAAATTTATCGACATGACAGAGATGAAGTAAATAGTAAAAAACATGGACGTGGAGGTGGTGTAGCTGTCTTGGTGGACAAAACATTGAAAAGTTTGCGTCTCTGCGAGTATGAAGATGATACAGTAGAAGCAATCTGTGTCAAAATATGGATAAATGAAAAAAGCGTTATTATTTATACGTTGTACATTCCACCTATAAATGGTGAATCATATTCTGAGTTTTATAAACACGCTGAGTGTATAAAAAAAATTAGAAATTGTAGTAAAAGTGAAATTTTGGTAATTGGTGACATGAATATGCGTGGAGTAAAATGGCAATCAGTGGAAAAGGGAAAAGGATTAATTCCTCTTGAAATTCCAGCAAATGAAAAGTTTGGTTTTTCGGATTTCCTAGATAAAATGTTTGCTCTATCAATGTTGCAATTTTCTGATATAAAAAACGATTATGGGAATATTCTTGACGTAGTATTTGCCAATTGTGATGCAGACATTGAGGTATTTCATGCCCCAATGCCATTAACTAATATAAATAAAATTGATAGACCGCATCCACCCTTGGAAATAAAATTTAACACATTTACAGAAAATAAACAAACATATGAAACATTGGAGCAGTTTGTTTATTCGAGAGGAAATTACCAACGGATTGAATTGGAATTGTCAAAAATTAATTTTGCGCATGAATTTGCGCGTAGAAATGTAGTGGACTCAGTGGAATTTTTTTATGTAATTTTAAATGACTTAATGGAAAAAAATATCCCCAAGAAGAAAATTAAACTATCAAACAAACCAAAATGGTGGAATAAAGAATTACAAAAGTTAAAAAATGAAAGAAACAAGGCTTGGAAATATCGTGAGAGGAGTAAAGGAGAAGAACACTATAAAATGGTCAACAAAAAATTCAACGATCTAAATACACTGTTATACAATGACTACATAAATGAAATTCAAGAAAGTATTCAACAAAATCCAAAAATTTTTTGGAGTTTTGCACGTAGTCGATCGAAAGGTGGAAATTTTCCTAATATCATGAAATTTGAAGAAAAAGTACTTGATTCGACACAGCAATTTGTAAATAATTTTGCGAAGTCGTTTCAGGCATATTTTGTTAACGATGAAGATTCGTTGGATATAAAAGAAATCTTGGAGCAGTGTAAACACGATGCAGTTGAGATAAATGTTACGATGTTTGATATTGAGAGATCAATTGATGAATTAAAAATGAACGGTCCAATTGGAGCCGATGAAATCTCACCAAGACTTATTATCATGTGTAAATCAACATTAATTTGGCCTCTTTGGATCCTTTTTCAGAAAATATTCGAAAATGGAGAAATTCCAGAAGTATTAAAAGCTTCGAGAATAATTCCAATTCACAAAAAAGGAGACAAGGCGGACATTAGTAACTATCGAATGGTTGCAATTGGAACAATTCTGTTAATAATATTTGAGAAAACAGTAAAGAGAGTAATGATGCCACACATTGAAAAGAAACTTTCGCCGTATCAACATGGTTTCAGATCTGGTAGATCGGTCACGTCAAATTTACTTGGACTAATCACTGCAGCGCATGATGCATTTCGAAATAAAAATCAATTAGATGTTTTTTATGGAGATTTTGAAAAAGCGTTTGATAGAGTGAATCATCAGATTCTTCTGCGGAAATTAATGAAATTCGGATTCGGAAAAAATACAATCAAATGGATTGCATCGTTCTTAACAAATAGAGGTAATTTTGTACAGTTAAATAATTGCAAATCAAATCGCTTCTGTTCAAATTCAGGTGTGGGAGCGGGTACGTCGCTTGGTCCACTGCTATTTTTACTTTTTATAAATGATTTACCAGACGAAATCAAAAGTGCAAAAATTTTAATGTTCGCTGACGATGTGAAGCTGTTTATTGAGGTGACATCGAATGTAGAAGTGATGAAGCTAAAATTGGATTTAGCGAGACTGTGTTCTTGGTGCAAATTAAACAAGATGTATCTTAACGTCAACAAATGCTTTATTATATCTATGCGGAATCAAAATAATCAAGTTAAATTCATAGAAAGCGACTATAAAATCGATAACAAGAACATTGTGAGAGTAAATGAAATTCGTGATCTCGGAGTCACATTGGATGTCAATTTAAATTTCAAACTACACAGAAAAAATATTATTGCTAGTGCAAGGCAAATGTGTGGCTATATTAAATGGCTCTCTGAGGGACGTTTTAATCAAATGACATTAACACTATTGTACACATCATATGTAAGAGCAAAACTTGAGTTTGCATCAGCAATTTGGGACCCACATGAAAGGGCAGCCAGCGAGGAAATTGAATCAATACAGCGTCAATTTCTTTTATATTTATTAGGAGATAATAACAGAATAGCACCGTTTCATTTGGAGCCGTATATAAAAAGACTAGAAAAAGTTCATTTACAACCGTTGATAGTAAGGAGAAGAGTGGCCAAAATAGTAACGGGTTATGATTTAGTAAAAGGACCGAGGAATGATCCATTAACTTCACCAAAAATTATTGATATTAAACCGACCATAATGACAAGAAATTTTAATCCATTTGTTCAAATAGCATATAGAAATGCTGCAGATTTTTGGCAGCCCATTAAACACATAATTAGACTAATTAATCGTTACAGAGAAATTTATCGTGAAGCACCATCAAAAAATGTTTATAAAAAAATGATTTCAGATAGATTGTATAATGAATTTATTAATGATCAATGGAGGGATTGAAAAAAGTGAAAAAAAGTGTTAATATTATATTGTATATGTTAATTTTTGGATAGGGACAGTTGTAATTAATTATTGTTGTTGATTTTCTTTTATATTTATGGACATTTTAGAAACTCGAAATGGTTCAAAGATTGGAGTAACAAAAAAAAAAAAAAAAAAATTTATAAAATGTAAGATGTAATATAAAGTGTAATTAGTAATTATATTATACAGCCTGTTTTAGGCGGTGAAATAAACAAACAAACAAACAAACAAAACACTGAGGTAGCTTCACTTTGACGTCTCTATACTTGAGAACACGTTTAGTGATTGTCATGAAATTTTGACATATACCTTAGAAAGGTTGGTACTATCGAATAATGAAATGGGTTTCTTAAAAGTGGCGCCCTCTATATGTCAGTCCGGGGACTTTTTGAGTCATGTGTTAATTTAGATGGTAGGCATTTTTGTTAATTTGTTTATAAAATAATATTAAACAAAAACCAAACAATAATCATATACAGAAAGATTTTTCACGGATATACAAAGTAGAGAAATCATTGATTTGTACATTTCCAAGCATTCAATTGTAATTTTGTTTTTGAACATCGAACAGTTAAGTTTGCATTTTCAATATTTGTGCATTTAAAAGAATTTCCATCATTGTTGAACGCTAAGTGATTTTTAATAATTTTGATAAATGGTAACCGTTTTTTATGAATAACATTGCCAAAAACCATAAAAATGGATCGTTATTCATCATTTTATACATGTAAACAATGCGGTGAAACGTACAAATCATTTAATAAAAAACCCAATACAGCCGTTTGCTGCAACAAATGTGCTGCGTTAAATTTTCCATATCACGAAGTGAGTACATTTTACACATTTCAGCTGAAGTTCAATTTTAACTTCTCTTTTTGTTTTTTTTTTTGCGTCATAAATCTTTTTTCGCAGGAGTATATTAAAAATTGGGAGTCCATTCCACATTAAAAATTCTCAAGTATTCACACAATGACTATTTTCAAATATGATTTTTCATCAAGAAAATCACAGTAATTATCAATAAAATTGTGTAGTTTTAATGTTCGTCTTAGACAAATTTTTCACTCATAATTAAATTCAAAATTCAATTTGCTCAATTTTAAACCATATTATTGACAAATTTCCATAGAAATAGATGAAAAATAGCCAAAATTAGTTGAAAACATTCTTTTAAGACAATACGAATGAAAAATTGTATCAATTGTAAGCATATAAAATGTCCATTATTGTCTGAATGATAATTATGTTAATGAATATAATTACATAAACAGTGAACACTTTCAATCGTATTTAATCGTATCGTATTACGTCGTATTTTTTTTTCTGATATAAATTCATTAACATAATTTTTGATTATTCAAAATTATATAAATATTTTTACAATTGAAAAATGCAATTGAATTCTGAACGAAAAAAGAACTCCAGAATGAATTGGTGTAATATACTAGGCGGGCATAGATATAAACTGTAATTTAAACGGTTTTAAAATATGTTTGTTTCATGGACGATTAATTTTATAAAAAAAAAAAAAAAAAAAAATTCTGTACAGGATTATGTACGAACGATTTGCGATTCAATTTCATTTTTCACGTAATAAAAAGTACTGAAAAGAACAATGGTCTTTTCGCATGTCAGCAATTTAAAAGCGATATGATTTCAATTTACTAAATCAAGTTTCCAATAGTTTCGATTGAAAAACTTCAAAAAAGAGCTAAACTTTTATTCATTGTATATTGCTATTAAGTCCTAATAAAATATCTTCTAACTATTCTTTTCACAATACGCCTGTGAAAACAACATCTTTTTTCATTCATAAATTATTCATGATGCAGTGTTTGATTATATTCTTCTATTGGTGTTTCTCTCTTTCTCTTTCTCTCTCTCTCTCTCTCTCTCTCTCTCTCTCTCTCTATCTATCTATCTGTCTGTCTCTGTCTCTTTTTAAAACTTTTACTTTACATCCTTTTTTTTTTATTGTTGAGATCGCTACCACTTGAGCATTGTATCCGTTTCATTGAATAGTGTGACAACAAATGAATTGTAAGTATCCTTGATATTGTATTCAAACAAACAATTGTGGACTTATAGTTTCATTGACGGAAGTACTTTGTCCACAAGATCTATTAACAATTATTCGAAGCTTCCTTTGATAAACAAATTTCTATTCACTTGATATGAAATAATAGAAA
The DNA here is from genome assembly GCA_029041755.1 of Resseliella maxima. Classification (NCBI taxonomy): domain Eukaryota; kingdom Metazoa; phylum Arthropoda; class Insecta; order Diptera; family Cecidomyiidae; genus Resseliella; species Resseliella maxima. The sequence goes on along the minus strand of JAQOWM010000073.1, from coordinate 1,846,471 downwards.
ATAATATTTTTACATTTGCACGAAATAAGTATTCGCACTGCGATTTTCGCTGTTATTTGCATGATATACTGTTTATGAACGAACAAATTGTCAGTTTATTTGAGCATCGAATTCGATTTAAACGACTTTGAACAGTTTTTTTTTTTTGCAAGATTTTAGTAGAAATGTGTTCGTTTTTGTTTTTGTTTTAAATAAATGACATTTCCTGATGCACATGATTATAAACATTAGTATAGCAAATAGTACCAATATTTAGATAACAAATGTAGTGCCATTTACGAAATATCATGGGAATGAGCTTATATACAACAAAAATTGGCTTTTTTAACACATTTTTTTTTTCTTCTGGAAAACACCTGCTTCCAATACTTCCATTCATTTCACTAAATGCAAATCTACTTCTTGACAGTTTTTTCTTCCCATGAGTGTTCTTTGAAATATGACAGTTTCTTTCTTCCATTTGAAAACGAAAAAAGAAAAAACAGAAAGAAATACCGTTCGCATTCTTGAAATGATTCACGATTTGAAAAAATTATCGACCTTGAGTATGTTTTCGCTTATTTTTCACTTTTAACATGCAAAAAGTGTTGATCATTTGAGAGAAAAAAAAATTATTCATATAAATATGACGCTTATATTATTAGGCATGCAAAACTCTCATAAGGTATTATTATCGTCTTTTCTATTTCCGATTATCAATGATGTCACATTAGTTCCCACATTGTTCTGTATTATTTAACATAAATTGGCATTTGTATAAATTGTTTATGCTACGTTATTTACAATACATAAACTTTTCGTATACTTTCAATCAAAAGTAAAAGAATGATTAGAGTAAAAAATATATCTTGAACTGAAATTTTTAAATTTAAACTTGAATCATTGGATTACTTGGAATCACTAAAAACTTATTCAACAACAAATTTATTTTCCAAAAAAAAAAAAAAAAAAAACAGGCTATTGTTCTTCAAATCTTCTAAGCATTTTAGTGAAATAATCATGATTTCCCTCAAACAGATCTTTTCCCAAAGATTCACAGCTTTTTGACCAGAACTGTAGATATAATAGTTGTGAGTATGACTATAGTCAATGTGATTAGATGCAATTGTGCGATATTTCTGCAATAAGCTTTCAAAGCGAAAAAAGCACGTGAAAAATACATAGTTAGGCATAGATTTAGTCATTTCCAATTCAACTCAAAATTAGTTAATTCTGAACTTTGATCTGATAACAAATTAGGTTAAGTGCAATTTTTACTGTGAGCGAATTATATTCAATCAATTGATGATGCTAATGATTGATATTAATTTACATTTTTTATTTATCTAATGCCTTGTAAACAGTTTTAATTAGTTGACATACACTTTGACTACATCTGGATTTCTCAACTGTAGTATATCGTTAAATTGATGAATATGGCTATTGAAATTAAATCGTTTCCTACACATGCATGAATAGGTCCTGTGAAATATTGAATTATTACTTGTGAACACGCAGAGAGGCTTGATGAATTCTTGTCCAACATTTGGAGTTATGAACAAATCAACCATTGAAATTAATAAACGATAAATTAATTTAAATCAATCCATAAATCCAATAATACACATTCAGGCATTTCACATGGAGATATGATTAGTTCCTTTCAATCATCAAAATTATTGTCAATTCAATCTAAATAAATAATAGATTTTGGTTGATAATGTAAAATTGTGTGGATTTTCATTTATTTCAACGATTAGTAAATATAATTGGGTTCAAGGTCAAAGTGACATTTTCTCGGTTAAAATTATTGTTAAATTGCTGTACCTGTGCTACGTAAATGGTATTAACACTCATTCACAAAACTGCGCATTGTAAATTGTATGTACATTGAAAATTGTTTGGAAGCTCTTTGAATTGATAATCAGTGCATTTAACTTGGTTTTATATTCTCACTATGAATAACAAAATTAATATTTTAAAATGACCGTAAACATTAAATTTTCCAAGTAAATTCAAAGTAAATGGAAGAATATAATTGATAAACGAGTTTTAAGTGTTTGTACATTCAGAGAATTCATCGAAAGTGTTAATACAAATAAAGATTGATCTCTAAATTCATCTTTGACATAATATCAATAGAGATATTTAAAGTTTTATCATATTATTATTTAGCAAATATATCTAAAGTATATTATTTCAAGTGGTTATTCAAATCAGATACATGAAGTCATCGGATTTATATAAACATACAGTTGTTATTGTACCATTTGAATATTACCCATAGTATTTGATTATTATGTTTATGCAGTCACACGTTTGCTTACATTGCTTTCGTTCGATGCAAATGCAAATGCAAAACAAAGCAAATGGGAAAGACCAAAAGAGAGAGAGAGAGAGAAAGAGAAAAAAAGAGAGAAAGAAACATATCTTGAAGAAGCAAAATTGTCAGAAGATTTTTTCTTATTTTTCAATATTATCCGTGCCATTTATCGCTATTCATCGTGTAGAAACGATTTCAATATTTATTCATGTTCATCGTGTTATGTGGGTTTATTCTCTTCCATTCTTGAATTCTGAGAAATTTCAATTTCTACAAAGATTCAGTTGAAGTTTTATTCCAAATACATTCCATTTTCAATGTATTAAGAGAGCAAGAGACACACAGAGATAGAGAGAGAGAGAGAGAGAGAGAGAGAGAGAGAGAGCGAGAGAGAAAAAGAAACAAAATTATCAACGATATCATATTGAATTGATGAAAAATACAATACGGTTTATTCATTGCAATTGCTGTGCGTCCATATTGTAAAAGAGAAACGTGCTTTATTCAAGTATAGCAATTGTTTATTGTTTCACATCAGATTCAAATCACTACCATATTTTAACCATTGTGTGACATTGCATCAAAACCATTGACGCACATTTTCACATTCAGCGACAGCGTTTTCCTTCTTCTTCTTCTCCTTCAGCAGACAATAACATGGTCTCTTAAACGAAACGATAAAGACGAAAATGAACGACCAAAGTAAAAAAAAGAAGGAAATAAACTGAACATTTTATTCAATATTACTTTGACTAAAGTCTACTCAAGTTTTTATGTAGTTGCAACTTGTATCATCATGGATAAAGAGATTATTTTCAATATTCGTCTAATAAGATTTCTTGTAAACCAAGAAAAAAAAGCTATTCCTTAACAGTAAATTACGTTTGAATACGCTCAACGAATGGAAAATATAGTTCATCCGGATCATATTGTAGTGAGAAAATTATGAAGGTGATGGCTTTGAATGTAATTGACAATGACCACGGATAATATAACATTGTGTATTGTAACGTTTGATATGCTTGAGAAGTATTAAGTGAGGCTTAGATTCCAACATTTTTATACCATAAACATGCACGCCAAACATAAAAACACGCATTCATCGCTCAAAGTTTAAAATGTAAATATTTTTATTATCCCAAAGACATCCGCTTCACCATAATTTCATTATCATGGTTTATGTCAACAATTGCAAGAGATCAATTTTATTGAACATAAAACCATATTCCGGCCCATATAATACTAATTTCTCACATTTTTTTCCCTTTTGCCTTAGTATAACCATAACACATTCTCCTTCATTTCTTTTTATATTTTACGTCGTCTCTCTCTCTCTCTCTCTCTCTCTCTCTCTCTCTCTCTTCTCTCTCTCTCGATCTCACTGCTAATCTTCTGTCTCTTTCTTTCTTTCTTAATTTCTCTCTTTTATTATTCTTTATTACATTCTTTAGCTTTACACTTAAGTGCGTCGTATTCATGATCAACATTTTTGTAAATATTTGTAAAAATGCATTTTTCATCTCTTTCTATTCTGGATTCGTTGTAAACACCACTTTTGTTTGACAAACATCAAACACAATATCGTATTTGTATATGTGTTTTACATTTAAATCCACTCGGCAAATTCATGTGCACACAATTCGCATGCAAAATTTGCGTAGATCAGTATAAATTTAGTTGTCGATATTACAACATCCATTGACATCGATTTTAAGTGAAGAGAATAAATAAAATGAATCCAACCGATAATCAGACACCGTATCAAGGACCAAATCGATGTTTTGGTGAATATCAATGTGGAAAATGTAATCGAAAATGGATGTCGGGAAATTCATGGTCAAATACAGCACAAATGTGCAAAAACTGCAACATTCGTGTTTTTCCATTCAAACAGGTTAGTTTGTTTTAATCTTTTTGATACATTTGTTAAATGAAATGTACACATTTTAATTACATTTAATTTGATCTGTTTTTACAGCGTCCATTGAATGCACCAGATGGCTTAGATAAATCGGACATAAGCAAGAATCATCCACAATATCTATGTGATCGATGCAAAATGTTGGGCCGATTTTGTGGTGTTTATAAAAATAAATGATGTGGAAAAATGAAAAAAATTAGCAAATTAAAACCAAACATTTTATTCCATAACAAAACAGAATATGTATTTCATTTGGTCACATCTTTTTTTTTTTTTTTTTTTTTTGTCATTTTTCCAGTTATATTGATAGAATTGCAATGAATGAAGCTGGAATTATTTGTAAATATGAAAATTATCGTTCTTTATTTGACAATTGATATCAATCAAAACAAATTTATCATATATTATTATAATTTCTGAAGTTTTTAAAACAATTTCTGCAAGTATTGCAATTTAACATTCATATGGTGAAATAAAATGCACACACATAGATAATATTAGTACGCTGAAATGAATATTTTCATTGGGATGAAGAAAAAACAGATTATTTTAGTAATGTAAAACAATTACTGACAATGAAACCATACTTTATTATATTTTGGTATTTACTGCGTGTGATAAGGTAAGTTGTTGAGAAAAAAACAACTGAAATGTTGCTGATATTGGCACATTTAAAGATTGTAAACCCTCCACACAGCGTGTAGTTCTTTAATATGTTCACAGATTCAAGATTTGTTTCGTCGACAGTACATTTTGCTTAGTTTGACATCATCAAAAATGGAAAAGCACGAAATTTATTTATCAGAAAGACGTTTTTACTTCTATTCATATGATGAGCAACAAGTTTTTCCTCTCTTAATTATGAGAAAGAGAGGAAGAAGAATAGGGAAGAGAGGGAGCGAGAGGGAGAGAAAGGGAGAGAGAGAGAGGGAGAGAGAGAGAGAAAGAGTAAGGGAGTGGGGAAAAGAGTAAGGGAGAGGAAGAAAGAGGGAAAGAGTTGGACAGAGAGTAAATGAGTATGATTTTCCAAGCAAAAATATTTGAATTTGATGTTCATTATGTGAATTTATGAAATTTGTGATTAAAATGAAAATAAACTATGCATTGCGACTATGGCGACTTGAAAATAGTATTTAATTGGAAATATTAGACTAAATAAATCGATTATTTAATTCAAATCAACGATTGTTTCAACATGAATGTATACAGAATGTATCAATTTCATATATTTATGAAAACAAGAAAAACAAATTGCGCTGCTGAAATGAAATACGTACATTTATTATGTTTTGAAAAGACTAAACGATTTATTGATTATGATAAATTGGAATATTTCCTGTTTTTTTTTTTTTTTATTTTTTTTTTTTTTCAAGTGCATCGATATATAATCATCAACAGTATGTTTTTATTCATTGTCCCGGACAATTCAGTATTGTGAAATTTTAAAATGAATACCACACCAAACGAACCGTCAAAATTATTTCGCTTCGATGTGGAATGTTGCCGCTGCTCACGAACCAAAAGAATATTTTCAAAGCGAAATGAAATTTCAATTGTCACATGCGAAGAATGTGGATGTCGTCATTATAATATCAAAATGGTAATTTAAATGAATGTCATATCCTGTTTGGCATTTTATATTTTTCATCATCAATTTTTTTATACATTTTCAGTGGGAGATTACATACGAATGAATTGATTTTTTTATGTTAACATAAATTTCAAACTTGGATTTTTATCACACGCAGATCAAAATGTAAAATCACAAAAATACAACAAAATAAGATTTTTCAACAGAGAAAATATTGAAATTTAATACGAATAAATAAAACAAATTTACAATCGATTAGAAAATTGTTTCTAATTTATACGAATAGTTAAAGGTTTTAAAATGTCCAAACAAATAATTCGTATTAATTACAATTGTAAGTATAATACGCACAAAATATTTTCCACGTTAATCACAAAGTGATTTTATTTCAATTATTTGTTTCCATTGTAAAGTCGATGTTTAGTAATGTGGCTGCACAGTCAATTCAATGGTATGTATCAACAAAATAATTACTAGAAAATGCTTAACAAAATCACTCTGAACTGAGTCTCTTTTTATAAGATAAAGTTAAAAACATAAAATTGTTCTTACCTAAAGTTGAAACGACAAAGAAATTTAAAGCTTTTGTAAATGTAAATTTGAAATCTGAGTTTATTTCTCTTCAATTGAATTAATACCGTAGTAGATGCTACTTAAAGTATTTTAGAATTCATGTACTGAATGACTTGTTTATTGCATTGAATGTCGAAGCGTTTTTCTACTTCTTCCTCTTCTTTTTCATCCTCTTCTTCTCTCTCTCTCTCTTTCTCTTTCTCTTTCACATTCTCGCTGAGTCGTCTCATTCAAAATAAATATATTTTGGTAGATTTTTATTTAAAATGCGAACATTAGTCTCGAGGCAATTTAAAAAGTTGTTTACATTTTCATTCTTATCATGAATTGTTTCTGTATAAGAATTTTCAAATGTATAATCAAAATAAGAACTATCGAGTTTAATGTGACATTTGATATAAATCTGAACAGTTGACAAAAGTTTTTTGTAAGAATGTTAATGAAGTGATTACTAACTTTGGCCAAGTGATAATTTTCCCGTTTTTCATCATTGTATTTGTAAAAGACACTGTGATGAAATTTGTGTTAGACATGCAATAATCATGAAATTCATCTAATAGAACATAGAAAAGTAAAACACACTTACAAATACGTGATGAATAAATGAATTTGATTCATTTACAATCGCTTTATTGTAATAGGCGATAAAATAATAAACGAATTCGATAGAATGAAAGTAAAACAGAAATGAATGGGAAAAAGAAAAACAACTTTAAGCAAATTGAATAAAAGAATCGAAAGAAAATTCGCACATATTTTTCATGTACTCAAAATCAATCGAATTCAATCACCGAACCATCGTATTTGTATTATTGTGTTTATATGCAAATGTGTGTATTTTAGCATTTTGAGAGAAAAAGAAAAGTTTCATTTTGCTCATGTGAACGCACAAACAAACATACTGTTGAATCGATTTTTCTCTTCATTTTTTTTTTTGTGTCTACTCGTTCTTTCTTTTTTTTTTTTTTTTTTCTTGTATTTATTGTCATTGTTGCTGTATCCAATTGTTATGTTGTGTCATCATTCAAGTGAAATTTGGCGAACATGAGCTGAATAAATATATTCGGTAAGAAGAAAAAAAGCATAACAAATGGGATTTAGATTTTGTTGAATCAGTTAAGGCGAAATGCGAAAACAAATTCGATGAAAATGAGTTTTAGCCTCATAAAAGAACAAACCATAACTTTTTTTTTCATGCGAAATAAAAATGTTGACAGTGAAACTGAAATACAATCGAAATGATTATGATCACAAGTAATAAGTTTTTCTTTTTCTATTCTTGTTCGTTTTGCGATAAGTTTTTGGTTTGGTTGTCTGTTTCTTTTTTCCTTTTCTTTCACAAAATAACGTAGTAAATCTTTACATCATCCGTTTGTTTTTTCGTTGCAAAATGGAATTTGGTAAAATCACGTTTTAATTGCTTAAAATTAATTGAACAAAGACAAAAATCGATAATAATTTTTAATTAAAATGTTCCATTTATAAAAGATACTCTAAAAGTTTAATATCATTGAATTTGTAATCTGGTATGTCTTTTCATTTGAAAAATGCAATCAAAATTAAATGAATGGACTATCTGTCACACGATTAATTTACATTGTTTAGCTCAATGAAATGCTTTCAAAATCAAACAAATGCTAATGAGTGACACTAAAACATTTATTTTGCTATTTAATCGTGGCACAAAATATATCTATACTTTTTGAAAAATGTTAAATTTTATTTGGTTACAATAGGTTAGCATTCTAAAAATAGGGCTATAATTGAATTGTGCTTTATTCGTGGATTTTATTCCCCCAAAACGAAAAAATAAAAAGAGAAAACGAAACCAACAAGGAATGCAAAAGAATTTTCTTATTCAGCACGTTTCTTTGATGGCAATATATTTTCCGCAAACATTTTCACTGGTATGGCCATAATGCGCTATTGAAATGCTATTGTTATCCGATGGTTTCGCTTCACCTGTTGAATTCAATTGAAATAAAATCAAAATAAAATTAAATCGAAATACATTGTTATAATGTGAAACAGGGCAAATAGAATAGAATGGATAAAATAGAAAAGTTGACATCACTACATAATCCAGACTGATAACTGGAATGGTAAACGCAAATAAAGCCACAATGTCAACTGAATTAAATAAAAAGGTTTTTTTTTTTGTTCGCCTATCGCTTTGGTCATCACTAAATATGATAATTGTTATTTAAAAAAAAAAAAGAATGAAACTTCACAACGCAAGTGCAACATTCTTTATGGTGTGTTATAAATATTGTGATAGAAAGTTGTTTCCGTAACAGAATTGTCCAGTTGTTGGAACGACGACGACGACGACGACCACCACCACCACTACTACCACTACAAATAAATTCAATGCAAATGAAATATACAATGCATAACTTACGGCACATTTCCATGGCAATTTGTTCAAATTCACAAAAAAGACTTCGCTAAACAATGAAGGTAAAAATGTGCGTCAATCGAACTAGTTCAACAAAATATTATCGATGATTCATATGTACTACTCTTACCTTCCAGTGATGATGCTCTGAATCAACTTTTTTCGGCATACTTTTTGTATATATTTATATGTTTTTCGTCGTCGTCGTCGTCGTCGTCTTCTTCTTCTTCTTCTTATTTCTTTTATTTATTACTGGAGGCCAACTAGATACGTTGTGACGAACGGAAGTTCCGAAATGAAATCAAGCTCACCAATGTGACAACAATTTTTAAATATTTTTTTTTTTTTTTCTTTTGAGCAAACAACTGCAACATTTATACAGATCCGAATCAACACAGTTTTTGTTGACTATAGCAAAATTAAATAAACCAAATTTAACATAATGATTTTTATTGACAAAACCCAACTGTAAATAGATATTTTGATATGCTGAATAAATTGAAAAACAAAAATTTTAGTCATGTTGCAGAATTTACAAAAAGTAAAACGAATGGGCTGCATTTCAAAATGTGTAATCCGTTTTTAATTAGCATTTCATTTGGCTTGTATTGATCTGTGACATAAATATTTGAGCCATGACTCAAACAACAGCTGTATGTCAATATATGATGATAATAATATTATTATATATGCGTATATTTTTTCACTGTCGAGCCAGCTTATGTTTGGAAAGACAATTCTTTGACAAATTCGACAATAATATCGAAATGCTATCACAACTTTCAGTTGAAAAAAAAAAAAAAAATAAAAATAAAATTGTGAATACTTGATGAATTGAAATCGCTTGAGCTGTTCACGTAATTGCAATTAGTTTTTAGTACATACAATGCCTGGATGAAAGAAAATGGTTTGAGATATTGATGGAAACATTTAGGGGAGGGAGGAAAAATTGATGTTCGGCATTTTCGTATTCCGCAAGTAAATATTTTTGTACTTGAAATGACGCAGTTCGACAAAATTATTTTTACCTGTATCGACGACATACACACACACACACACACGCAAACACACAGTACACGAACGGAATTATATATATAAAATCTATATTGCTCAATCTCCAATACGCAAGTTGTTTACTTCTCTTTTTCCCAAAATGTGTACACGTGTACATGCCTGTCGCGCAACGAGAGCAGATAAATAGCAAAGCTTATATAGTTGATTCTTCCACTCTCTCTCCCCTGCTCACTGTCTTTCAGCGTCTCTCTCTCTCTCTCTCTCTCTCTCTCTCTCTCCCATCTCATTTTTCTCTATGACACTCTTTCTCGCTCTATATTTTAACATTCTTTGCCTGATCTTGACCTATTTATGTGAAAAAAATATGTAGGTTACAACGCAAAAATACGTGTATGCAAGAATACAAGGATACGGTTCGGTTCGATCAATGTCACGTCGTCACGAGGAAGCGCTTAATTAACAAGGGAGTTAAATAATAATAGCTTCGGGCGGCTTGTAATGTACCCTCTCTTTATCTATCTTCCCATCTTGCTAACATTCTATCTTTTTTCCTCTCAACTTTACTTCTTTCACAAGCTCTTTATCATAACATTCTCTTTCTGTATCTGTATCTTATCTGTTATTACTGTGTACTGTTATCATGTTGGAGTTTTGTGCAAAGTTCATGGAATTTTTCCGCTGGCTAAACGACACATAGCCACACAAATTCGACTAAACTGAAGGAAAATGAAATGTTTTTATATAAATAATTAGATAATAAAAAACAATCTTATACTGACGCTCACAATTTGCTTCGTGTTTCATATCTATTTTTTTTTTCTTTTTTTTTGTGCTTTCGTTTGCCCTCGTATTTTAACACGAGAAAATTCTCTAATTGGATCTGTAAATGGATAATCGCGATACAGATCATACTCACACACTCACACTTGCACACACACACATATACCCAGTAAAAAGAAGAGAAAAGTAAAAAATGATTAAAGTAACAACGGATGGGGCGTTTTTAAAGTACACATTTTATTATCTAACATAAAATTTGGTGTGGATAAATGATTAATAGAATTGATTTGAATGCCTGCGGATGCACACAGTTTTATGGAATAATATTTGTGAAATCAGCTTCGATATAGCTGGTAGAGTGAATGGTAAACACATTTTTAAAAACTAATTAAAAAACAACATTTGACTAAGCCATTACATGAAAAGTCAATGCTGTTTTAAAATACCAATCAATTTTGAGATTTCATAAGATTTTCGTATTTACCATTTCGAACAATGTTATATATTTTGAATGTGAAAATGTAAGGATTCAATTTATTGAGAAAGTTTTCATTTCAGTGATAAGCTTACCTGAAATTCCATGCTCTATCTTTATCCCTCTCACTCTCTCTCTCTCGCTTTCTTTCTGTTTGTTTGTCGAATTGTTCATTGAATTCAACCGAAAGTAATGGAACCATCTCTAATTAAGTACTTTTTGATGAAGACAATGAAAACATTCATTGTAACCAGATATAGCAGATTTCTGTTCAAACATTCTTCTCCTAGTTTCAATTCACTTGTCGATGTTTTTGACTTGCCATTTCACTCAACCATAAACGACAAATGTAAAATGGAAAGTGAATAAAGAAAAAAAATGCCAAAACTTCGAATTGAATTTCTCACATAAATACTCTTTATTCTTAAAATAGACATACAGATTGTTTTCATCCATCATATATTTTCTAATTTGTTGAATTTCATTTTCAATGATAGTTTTTTTTTAGTCTAAAGTTTGATTTAATTTGTCTTTGTTATTCATAAGGTTTATGTTTTTTGTTTTTTGTCTTCAAATTTTTAAATAATTCTCCATCATATTCAACATTCAAAATAGAGTTTATATATATATTATATATATACTTTTTTTTTGTCATTTTCATATATGTTCTAGCATCGAGATCAAAAAAGTGTTTCAGAAAAATTGTTAGTTCTAGTTATGTATGATTAAAATATATGTATGTATATGTATAATTTAGAGGTTAGATTATCCTATTTATATTCCATAAATGACAAATTTGTCGAAGTCAAAGTATGTTTCAATAATTCCTTTGTTTTTTTTTTTCTCTATTCTTTCATTATTCATTTTTGTGATTTTCAAAAACTATTTTGCATTCATTTAAAGTTTCACATAGAAAAAAAAGAAGAAAACAATTTTTTTTCTTTTTTTTTTGTTGATTTTTTTTTTTTTTAAATGATCAAAAGATGTTTTTGGAAAATCTTAGGAGCATTTTCGACTAAACTATACTAAATTTAATTGTATGTTTTGTTTGTTTATTTGTGTGTGAATGATTGTACGGTCAATTTCAATTCAAATAGATTGTATTTTGTTAAATGTTAGTGCGTATGTTTAAGGGAGGAGGGAATAGTTTAGAATGTTATGTTAAGTTTTAAAGTGAGGATCATTTTAAATTTGTGAAAATTAATTTCAACAAAAGAGACTATGTTGTTTCTTCATTGATTTTTATAATTCACGACGATTTTTTTGTTTTTATTTGGTTTGGTTTGGGTCCCGCAATCAACCTTTGTTTGAACTGATTTTCATTTCTTTGCTTACATCATGCATATATTTGTATTTTTTTTTACTCTCTGTCTTTGCTTTTCATTTCCTCTCTTTCGTCCTTATTTTACGGTTAATATTAGAAAAAAGAAAACAATTTTCTTTTATCATTTTCCTTCTATCCTGGGTAAACTGGGTATTTTATTGTTTCAAAAATTTATTTTCTTTTTTTTGTTTTTTTTTTTTTGTTTGTTTATCTTTCATTTAATGAATAGGATTGTCATTTAGCATTTCTATCTAATGTAAACATATGTTAACATCTCGAATGAATATTTACGCTTTAATTTTCCTTGCCCTTTTAATCTTTTTTGCTTTTTTATTTGATTTTGATGAAAGTAAATTGATATATTTGTTGATAAAAAAGGAACAGAAAATATATCAAAAATAAAAGGCGTCAAATATGAAAAGATCATTCAATTGAAAATAAAGAAAACAAAATGAAAATGAGGGGGGTTTGAAATAAAAAAAGCGTTCGTTCATTTGGCAAATGAAAAATAAAGAGTATGCAATTAAATTGATGGATGCATTATGATGAAAAGTACTGAAATTGTTTTTTTTTTTTTTTTTTTTTTTTTTTTTTTTTTTTTAAATATATTTATTCATTATTATTATTTTTTGTTTCATTTAGTTTAGGGAGCGAATATTAGCGTGCATTTTGACTACACACATATTTATGACACTAAAAGAAAATATTTATCTTACATTCTCTCCAATAAAAGTCATAAATCTGCTTAGAAATGAAATGATATATCAGTGATATTTTTAATGTATATAATTAATGTGAAATCTGAAAACACAGCTGTGACAATATTCAGGCCTTTTTGACAATATATTATAAATACGTGTAAATTGTGCACTAATGAAATATTCATTATGATTTATTTTGTTGTTGTTGTTGTTGTTGTTGTTGTTGTTGTTGTTGTTGTTGTTGTTATTTGCTTTGTGTATGTGTTTGTGTCTGTGTATGATTTCGTTATGTCATTCCATTAGCACAAGTACTTAGATTGAAGTGTCATTAATTCATTCATTGTGACAAACCTCATTCAGAAGGAAAACAAAGCATTTATTCATAAAAAATGATTTTTTTGTTTTTGATGAAAAAAAAAAAAAAAAAATTCTTTTCCATGCCAGGGAAAAAATTACAGTTAAGAATTAGAATAAAGAGGAAGGATGAAAATATTTCAAAGGAAGAAAATTAGTGTTCGCCAATTTGATAAATCAAAAATGTTGTGCTTTTATTATAATTAAGTATAGCGAATACGCGTGATTATCTTCGAATGAAGAGATTATTATTCACAAATTGGGGAGGGAGAAAATTTATTTCATAAGATATTCACGAGATTATCGAATTTACCCGTATTTTCACCGCTGTTCGAATATTCTCGATGATTAAGAATTATCATTTTGTGTGTGTGTTTTTTTCTCTCTCCTTTTTCTCCTTCTCAATAGAATAGGAACAGTGCTTTCAACACAATTTTTAATTGATTGCAGTCGCACATTTTATATATATATATTTCTCTAGAATTTCTTTCAATGTTTGTATACGATTGTCTTTTGTTTTTTTTTTTTTTTTTTTTTGTTATTATTTTTTTTTTTTTATATAGCGTCAAGAGCAATGTCTTCATTTCAAGCAACATCAAATCATATACATTTTACAATTCAATGCATCATTTTTGTTTTCTTCACTAACATAAAATAATTTTGATGCCGATCGAATGCAATCAATGCTCTCGTGTTCATTTTTTTTTTTCTTCTCTAAAATGTAACGATATTTGTAAATATATATTTGTATAGAGAAATTTTATTTGTTTTTCCTTTTAAATACATAGTAGTTAATCATTTTCTCTGTATCTGTATTAATTATCAAACATTTGCTTAGAATACTCATATTGAAAATAGTTGCGAACTTGTTAGAGATATAGAAAAATATAGATCACAAAAAACAAACAAATGGTGGCCAATTTTCTTTTTTTTTCTTTTTTTATTACGTACAACCAAAATGTGTTGACCTGAAATAGCTTAATAATTCTATTCATGGCATGATCAATATTCAATGCTCATGACAATCTTTTTTTTTTTTTCGACATGCGTCGACAAAAATGTGTTTTTTTTTCTTCTTCTTTTCGTCATCATTTTTCGTGTCGTTTTCACAAATACAAATAATATTTGTCAAAAATACATGGGCGATGTGGACATGGAAAAGTTGATGTATGAACAAAATACAGCATTTCAAGTTGATTTTACTTTCTCTCTTTTTCTCCCTCTCTTTCTCTCTCTCTCCCTCACTTTCTCTCTCTTTCTTTCTCTCTGTGACTTGAATTGAACAGTGAGAATCTCATAAGAAGCACAGATTCATAAACAATGACAAAAACACCCACAAAAACCTCGAATTAGGTCGACGAATTCAGTCATGACGATTGCAGCAGACCATAGAAATCATTACGTTAACACGCAAAAAGGGACGATGAATAAAGTAGAAAAAGCAAATGTCCAAGGAATCAAAACCGAAACGGTGTAACGTTCATCGTTATTTTTCCTTTACTCCATCCAGAACCAGTCACATGTCACAATTTTATCATGATGAAAATTGAGTTCAAGAGGTGATGAAATTCTCGAAAGAAAAATTATCCGAATTTCCTTTTTACACAAACAAATATGTAAGCTAACCACAAATATGTGGGATAAACACATATTTGTTGGTTTAAAAACCTACACAAATTTCCAATGAACTAGTGGGTTTTGTTTCATATTCAAGTAGATTTAATTTTTTGATTTGTATTCCCATAATTAATTACAACGGATAAAGATGTTTCAGCATGATGTTTCATTATAAAATCTTGGATGCTACGCATATTTTCAACAATAAATTGTTCAAAAGCAAAAATGACTTTTACATGATTCTTGGAAAATTCGATATATGTTCCTTGTTTGTATCCTTTAACATGTTTTCAGTTTGCTATTTTTCAAGTACAACATGTTGTTTTGTTGTTTCATCAAATTAACAAATTTTACGGAAATTTGGCCCCCACAAAACAACAAAACCAGCAAAATAATATCCGAGAACTTGAGATGACCTTCATAATGAAAATACATTGGATAAAATTTGAGAAATGGAAGATAAAAGTAAGAAAATCCTTTTTACAAAAAGGTGCAAAGAAAATTTTTGACATAAAAAGAAAACGAAAAAAAAAAAAAAAAAAAAATCAATTCCTTATCCAGCACGGCTAACGCATAAAATTTCAAATCCAAGAAAACCAAACACCATTGAATGGAACATTTGCATTATTCGTCTACACTGTCAAAATCCAGATATTTGAACTGAGGGTAATGTAGTTTTGGTTAAATTTTGTAGTACGAACATTGCAAATCCATGAATGAACAACGCATACCGTAGAGATTTATTGCCTTGGTTTCAAGTCAATTTAATTTTACCGCATTTCAAAATAAATGGATACTTGCAAAAGTATCCATAGCTTTTACTTGTAAAGTATCCCATATAAACCATTTTAAGTTGCAAATCATTTGTGTGTTATTTAAAAACACTCACACACAGTTAGATAATTGTAAAGTTTCAAAATAGGCTCCAAAAAGTTCCAAAATTATATATTCTATTCACCATATCTCAATGAAATATGCACACATTTGCTATTATCCCAAAGTAACTACACAACCATAAATGAATCATCATCATCATCATCATCATCATACTTCATACACATCATGTAGACATATACTCATAAATGATATGAATGAATTGCATGGAATGATAAAAGTTTCTAATAGTTTTGTGTACGCATGAATGCTGTATTTCGTGTCAGACTCGCATTTTCGTGCCACTTATGTGTCGATAATGAGAAATAAAACAAGGAATTGGCCATTCTTTGTATGGAAAGAGAATAATGTTAGAAGATAGAGATTCATTAGAGAATGAAAGAAAACCAAAGGAAAAAGAAAAAGATAAAAAGTGAACAACAACTTAAGATTTATTGGACAAAATTATTTATGCGGTGTAGTGAGTATTGTGTCAATTTTATGTGTATGTATGTATTATGTGTTTAATAAACATACCGTTTATTAAATATGTTAGAGATAAGAGTACAGTAATATTGGATGGTGAACAAGTAAAGGATGCAAAAACATTGTGACATTGCATATTTTGTTAAATTTATAATCAAAGTATGTCAGACTGTATGCAAGTGACATTATGGAAATATCCACTAATCAATACATCAAACTTCACCAAACAATGGAGCTTCTCATCATTTCTCTATTCCTTTCTTTATTTCTTCCTCCTTTTTTTTTTTTGAGTTGATGTTGTACGTTAATATTCATGACCAGCATGAAAACAAAAAAAAAAAAAAACATTACGTATTTTTGGTTTTAAAAAGCAAACACTTTGCTCATATATGCATATAAATATATGTGTGTGTGGGTGTGTGTTTTCTGTATTAACAATTAATATATTGATTCTTTGGTTATTTTGGTGTTTTAGTTCAACAGGTGAAAAAAGATGAGTAATTTTTTACGTCGAAACTTGTTGCTTCTTTATTGTTGTTTTTGTTAAAATTCATTTTGTATTTGTTTTTGGCTATGGTTCGGGTGAGATTGGTCTTTTGAATGAAACTGATTTATTCACAAAAATAAAAGCTTTCTGAACATTTTTCTTTTTTTCTTTTTTTTTCTTGTCGAAAATCGTAACAAATTATCATCGAAATAAATCTCATCGAAATAAAATCAAAACGAAAAAACAAAAAATACGAACGAAAAACAAACAATTCAGTAAATAAAATGAGAAAATCAAAATCATTGGGACCTGCCCAACAAAATGGTTCACATTTACCTAGTAGTAGTTCGCATTAGCTATATTTTTATTTTTACTTTTTTTTTTTCTTTTTCATTGATTCTAAGTACGGAAAAATGTTGTGTTTTTTTTACTCTAAAATTAACACGAATTTCACTAGATTCATTTGGTTGGTTGGTTGGTTGCTTTGTTTTGTTACTTATATGACATATGTTGATAATTTTTTGATTTAATCATTTGTTCATATTAATGGACTATAACATTATAGTATAATTTATATAGATAGTCGTCATCATCATCATCATAATCATAATCATAATCATCATCACCATTATCATTTTCTTTTGTCGGGATGTTTTAGGCAACTTTCTTATCTTTATAAATCATTTATATCAAATGATTTACATTTACTTCAATCTTTCAAATCCATAAAAATATTGTTTGTAGTTAAAATGATGCCAAATAATGTAATTATGCTCGATATTATGATGCCATTTCAATATATCGTGTCATTTTATTATCAAACCTTTTACAATTTGTTCCCATTCGATTTTAAATTGGCTTCATTTTTTCTTTGGATTTCCATATTGGAAAAACTGCACATGAGATAAAAATTATTTGGCACCAATTAAAATTAATCCTTAATTCTTAACTTTTTTTTTTTTTTATCTAGAGAATTCCTTTGCATAATTAATTCGCCAGTGATTGTTTTCTATTTGATTGTCGACATTATGTTAAATTGAAATTTCAGATTTTATGACTGTTCATGTTTGCTAATTTGTGTTGTTGTTGTTGTTTTTTGCATAAAATACTAATTTATGTTAATCATTGTTTCGTATGTGATTCAAATAGTAAATTTGTTTTTAATTCACACTTAAAATAATATTATGGACAATAAACATTTAAACATTAAATCTCAATTACATGTCTAAATCTTAACAAATATTCAAATGTATCTAATTTGCGCCTGGTTGCGTGCTGCAAGTTTCTCTATATAATTTGTGTATGTGTATTTATTTATTTATTTATTTATTTGTTTGTTTGTTTGTACGTGTATGTGAGTATGTGTGTGGGAAAAATCTCACATTGATGATGCTCACACGTTGTTATCAGTCACGCAATTTTGTAAAATGCTAAAATATAAGGGGGTTTTCCTTTGAAATGAAGAACTGCAGTCTACAATTAATTCAATTGGGCGGGGGGCGGTGGAAGAAAACCTACTGAACGATTAAACTAGAAAACTTACATTCAAGTGGACGCACAATAAATCACTATTAAGGTGGACATTGCTCTCTATCTATCTTTATCTCTCTATTTCTCTCTATTTCTCTCATTCTCGCTTTAAAACATACAGACATTCGCTTTCTCTCTCTCTCTCTCTCTCTCTCTCTCTCTCTCTCTCTCTGTCACACACACTCACGCTCACGCTCACTCTTTCTATCTTTATCTCTGATTTTTTATCTCAAAGCACTGATATCATAGCTCCCTGGACACCATGGTCCATGGCAATTATATCAATCAGACCATATTGTGCATGTATGTGATTTGCACAACAAAACGCATTATGAAAAGTTAGTGTTCAGTGCGTGTTCACAATATTATATTTTAAGCTCGTTTATTTTCGGTGCATGGCTCTCAAGTCTGATTTCATTTTATAGAAAATGAATAAACTGGCTCAACTCAGTTGTGGCAATCAACCTGTTGTCAAAATCACGTTTCGGTTGGTTATTTTGACTGACAGACAAACGAACACTGTATGTGTGAGTGTGGAGCCAAGAGCCTTTTTCAATAATGCTGCTACTGCTGTTGTTGATTGGAGCAAATATCAAACATCTATTTACATCGATGTTTGTTATTATTGTTATTGTTGATGTTGATTCCCTAAAATGCAATGTATTACTTGAAAATGTACTATGTTATCGAATTATCCTAATTATAAATTTGGTTTTTCCATTGAGTTATTCATCAAATTTAGTCATTGTGTGAGGCAAAGGTCAATAGAGTATGTGCTAATTAATTCATAAATATTTTACTTTCTCTTGTTCTTGTTCTTGTTTTTGTGTGTTTTTTTTTTTTTTAAATTTTTCAACCTAATTTATAAATACCTGGCGTTCATAAGATCAGGGACTTTTGCTTATGTGTGTATTGTATTAACATATTATATACAATTATTTAAGATTGATTTCAATCAATCGTACAATGACAGCGGGCACAAATTCACTGTTGGATACCGTTATCGTCGTCGTCGTCGAGTGGCATGCTCAATATACGTTTTTGGTTTGTATTTTTTTTTTTTGCTCTTCTCTTTCCATTTTGTCTTTCTTTTCAATCTCAAAATGGTAACCGAAAAAGAAAGAAAAAAAAAAAAAATTCCGCAAGCGAACTCCAAAATACTCGTCAACCTAATACACGTGTCAAATTAACGTCGAAGTCGAATCTTCTGAAATTGTCCAAATTTAATTTAAACTCAAAATGAAATTTTGTTATTTGTTTTGTGTTTTTTCTTCATTTAAATCGAAAATTGGCACAAATTTACAATGAAATCTTGATCTGTACGACGTGAAATGCAAAATGCTCATTGTGAGTAAAAGCTAAAAACGTGTTTGGCGAAAATGGTGTGAAAATAATTTAGTGATTGGCAATGGATAAAAAGAAAATTGTGTCAATTTGTAAAGAGAATAGCTTTGTTTTTGCGTACATTTTGTAAGTAAATAAAAGTTTTTGCGCAAAATTTTATTGTTTAATGAATGAAAGCAGCAAATAAACAAATCAAAAGCTTCGTTTTTCAGCTGAAACTGTTTAAAATTCAATGAAATGTCTCATTTTAAATTCAATGTTTTAATCTTAAAATCAATGAACGCAGAACAAAAATGTCACTTTTTTTATTAATAAATCCATTTATAGCAAGGGATTAAAATGAGTTTCTAAAAATTCACTGTCTTTTTTTCTCTCACTCTCTCTCTCTCTCTCTCTTTCTCTCTCTTTCTCTCTCTCTCTCTCTCACTCTCTCTATCTCTCTCTCTCTCTCGCTCACTCCATCTCTTTCCCTCTTGCAAAAGCTCTTGTAAAATATTTCAAAA
Source organism: Resseliella maxima (assembly GCA_029041755.1). Lineage (NCBI taxonomy): Eukaryota > Metazoa > Arthropoda > Insecta > Diptera > Cecidomyiidae > Resseliella > Resseliella maxima. The sequence goes on along the minus strand of JAQOWM010000073.1, from coordinate 1,826,198 downwards.
GTTTTCCAACACTTCAAAACGTGAGCAAATACACTCGACTTTTGTCAGAAAAATCATCAAATATCTGGCGTGCTGAATGAACGTATCACTGTGAGATTGAATGTAAATAGCCTTTTTGTGGGGTCATTTATTTGCTAAGAAGATGATATTCTTGCATTTCGACCGAAAACAGAAAGAAAGAAAGAAAGAAGAAAGAAAGAAAAAAAAAATAAACCGAAAATATAAAACGGTAATAGCATGGCTCAGCACATCAGGTGAGAAACAGTGTGGGCTTGGCTTGAATCCACCCAGTCAATTTATTGAAAATTGAATTTCAGCATAGATAAACATATGTAAATTTCGTGTTCGTGTTCCTTTTTCGTTTTCGTTTCCTTCATTGATCATCGCATTTCGCTACTCAAGAAGTGTATTTTTTTTTCTTTTTTTTTTTTTTTTTTTGAATCTATCAAATCAATATTCGAAATGCTACACACCAATTTACTTGGTGGGAAAACGTTTACGTTTCTCTTTCTCTTTATCATCTTTATCGGTTGACATGTGATACTAAAGCTGAAAATGTTCATCCGATTTTCAATGTTACATATTTGTCATTTGATGCGTAACATTTTTCCACTAGAACAATTTGAGCATTTGAATATTAGCAAAATCGATATTGAATTGATACTTCAAAACCTCGTAAAAATTCATATGTGAATACATTATCTTTTACTTTGGTTCTTTTTTTTACTTCTTCTTCTTCTTCTTCGTCTTCTTCTTCTACTTTTCCCATCAAGAAGCAAATGGATTCAAGTCATCGCCGTTTTGTTTCACACACAGCATCACAGTGCGTAAATCAATAATATTTGTTGTTATTTGAATTGTAAATATTTTGAGGGTAACGCTTTGTTGTCCTATTGAAATTTCTTTTGTACGATAAATCTGAACATATATCCATAAAATGCCATTTAAAAATTAGTTGATATTACATTTTCATCCTGTCATAAAATATATATATTTTTTTTCATTTCTTCAATATTTGTTTTTCTTCATTTTTTTTCTCTTTTTTTATGTTGTGTCTCTTATGTATCATCTACAATTATATCGTAAAATAGAGTAATATCATCTGAAAATTACAATTTCTCCAAAAAAAATAAGTCTAAATCTACCGAATATAGGTGAAAAGGTTTATTTTTTTGTTATCAATTCCATTAAAACATTGATCAAGTCCGAACATTTTTCAGGGTTTCTGATTAGAATTATGATTGTGTTGTTGCTTATGTATAGTTATGGTGTGGTTTCATGCGAACGAGACATCTAAGGATTTTCTTTTCCTTTTTTTTCTGGTGTGTTTTGTGGTTGTTTTTCAAATTCAATTCGCATTATATGGAACATTACATCAATATCATTGCTTGTTAACAATTTCTTATTTTCTTGTTTTTATTTATTTCATTTCATTTGATTTGATTTGATTTGATTTGATTTTTCTTTTTTGTTCATTTATTCTTTGTTCAACTCTTTTTTTTTTTTTTTTTTTTTTGTATCTTCTTCATATGCAGCATATGATATGCTTATCAATTGTCATTTGATGTTTATTATTTATGTACCACATGATGGGCATATCTCTTACATAATAAAGACGTTGAATACTAGGCTCTTCACAGATTATCAGAATTTCATTCATTGCATGTTATATATATTCGATTAGCGAAATTGGCTTAGGTACGACCGGAAAACAGCTGGTACTGCAGTTGTGTATTCAGATGAGCGCAACACACAGAAAGACGTAGCGTTTACACAGACACAGAAAGTATTGAAAATACAAAACGGGAACGCATACATGAAATTGAGAAAAAAAGGTTGTGTTTGTTTCAATGTGTTGACGAGTGATTGTTATTTTTAATTTTATTTTTTTTTTATTTTTTTTTTTTCCTTTTTTTTGATTTGTATTTGGTTATTTTGAACACACGTTGAGTTTTTCAAATTGCGCCAAAACCCAATGTTAACATAAAATTTTTATTGAAATGATGAATATATGTTATTGATCATTTGTAAGTTTGTGACCACTCATATTTTCCCAAATGGACAAAAGTCTGATAATTGTTTTGAAATAGCACAAAAAACGGTTGAAATTTACTATGGAAATACCTTGTTAAATTTAAAAAAAAAAAAAAAAAACATCAGAGTATCAAAAAAGTCCCATTATTAGCAACAATTTCTAATGAAAAGAAAAAAACAACAAAACTCAATACATGATTAGATCCTTAGTAAAACAAACAAAAAAAAACAAAATTGAAATGAAAAAGAAAACAGAAATAACGAAAGCAATCCAATAATTCATAGCTGTCATAATATATCATTTTATAGGCATTATAAGGGCTGTTTTCAGAATTTTATTACCCCGTATAAAACTACAATGTTTGAATGTAATTTTTGTAGGAAAACGAGCTGCAAATATATACATATATATATATATTATGTGAGATTTTTGGTGTGAAAATTTAAATTAGAACGTTTGGTTTCATTAGATATTTCCGTTATGTTGGGATTTTTCGGTCTATCATTTTAGTCAACATATTGTTTTTAAATTGTGTTGTTGTTGTTTTTGGTGGAGGTGGTAGTGGCACTATGGAAAAAGTTCAGTGTCATCCTTTGGGGGAAAAAAAAAGTTCACAACCATACGTTGAATGTACGCAGTACCCTTGATTTATATCGTAGATATACATAAATCTATATATAATTTTATATAATATTTGCCATTGAATGTGAGTGCGGTAGCGGCAAAGAAGGTCATTTCAATTTCCACATTGAAAATTTATCAAATCCATTGTAAAATGAATTGGAATTTGCGTCGCGCGATTTCGATTGATGTCATTTGACTTTCGTACCACAGAAATTGGACCTTCTTCGCAACACTTTCTCTTTCTTTCCGTTTCGCACTCTCTCTCTCTCTCTCTCCTCTCGCTCTTTCAATCCCATCTTTACTCTTCCTATCTCTCTCTCTCTCTCTCTCTCCTTCGCTCTCTCTCTCTTTCTCTCTTTTGGCATGCCAATAACAAACGAAACATCATTCAGCGGTTGAATTACAAAAATTCCTTTCGCTTAAGCGGCGAACCTGACACATTCTCAATCAAATTATATGTTTTACACAAATATTTTAGTGTTAAAACAGAATAAAAAGAAAAGAATACGAATAAAAAGAAGAATTAGAACCGTTTACCTAACAAGCATTTCTCACTAGGAAATATAAAAGATACAGAATATTATTACAATCGTTAAAACAAATAAGAAACATGGATAAAAAGTAATGGGATATACCATCTGTATGTTTAATGGAAAATACACAAGCATAAGAAGTTGAATATATATAAAATATTATACGGAGGAATTGTTTACTCAAATAATTCCATTGAATTTTGTAAGGTATTGTTTCTTTTTACAGTCAACAATGTATTTGTTTGTTTGTTTGTTTGTATGTGTGTGTTCTTTTTTTTTTTTTTCTTTTTATTTTATTGATATTTCAAATGAAATGCAATGCCATACACAATCGTACAATTGAATGAATTTATACATATTAAAAGCTTTTTGTATATTATGATTTAAACGTTTCAATAAATCGCAGCATTTGCGATTAAGACAATTGTAGGGCTGAGAGTTAAAACGGTTTATACAAAATCTCAGAATAAAAACGGTTAAGAATTATTGTTAGTAGTAAATATTGCTATTTGGGGCCAATTAGTTTCACTAGTTGGTACCAACATGTTTTGCTGGTTGGTGCCAACTAGCAACTAGTTGGTACCAACTACCTATTAGTTGCTACCAACTTGCTATTAATTGGTACCAACTATCTACTGGTTGTTACCAACTAGCTGCTCGTTGGCGCCAACCAGCAAAACAAGTTGGTATCAACTACCCACTAGTTGGTACTTACCAGCAGCTAATTGGCCCCAACTAGCAATTTTAATACTAAAAATATTTCTTAACCGTTTTTATTCTGAGCTTTTGTATAAACCGTTTTAACTCTCAGCCCTACAATTGGACAATGGACAATTGCAAATTTTAGCATATGAAACAGTGTAAAATATTGCATTTAAATTAAAATATCAGTAAAATGTTTATTATTATTGTCCAACATTACAGGCATTGACTATATATATAAAAAAAAAAAATAGAGACCATTTTATGGCATAATCGTGTCCTGAATTGGATATTCATGATGTTCAAGAGCTTAAAACCACAAATAATATTAAATTATTTATTTGTTTCACGTCTGTATGGGTGTATATTTGTTTTTTTCTCTTCATTTTTGTATGTAGTTGATTTAATTTTTGGCTATAGCCACCTCTGTTCATAGCTAAAATACGTTATTTTTCTTGTGCATATTAAGAAAATAAATTTATATATATAGTTACATTCCTAATTGTATTTTTAAAATTTAGAACGAAAAATGACTATCTCTATGTACTACAACTACTACTAAGTATGTTCATTTTGATTTAGATAAATAAATGAATAAATAAAAGAAAACAATCGATTTTTTTTTTTCTCTCAAATTCAGATGGGCCAAAGTCTTTTGTTTTTGATACAAACAAACATTTTTTTTTTTCTTACTATTTTTTTTCATTTCGACGAAAAAACAAAAAAAAATGTATGTAAACAATTAACGAATTTAATTAGGAATTCAAAAAAAAAAAAAAAAAAGAAAGAAAATCAAGAACGAAACACAAAAGAGATTTCTCCAATTTGGTAAATTGAATTAAAAAGCAATAGTGGTTATTTTCATCATTTTGCAACCTTCACCGATCGAAATTGCGTGTACAAAGCCAAATGGAAAATTAGAGTTTAAATGTTTTTCATTCAACATTGTTTTGTATTCTTGTTTTTTTTTTTCTCAACCATTTGCAGTATTTTTGTTTTTGTGTTGTGTATATTTTGTATATAAAAAAAAAACACATTTAAATTCGATTGCTCAGTCAAAATATTTGTTCATTTTTGTGTAATCGGGAATTGGATTTGGGTTTTGTGGCGAAAGTTTTAAAGGGTTGCCGGGATAAAAGGAGGGGTGGTGGGATGGTTAAATAGAAGAACATAGAGATAAAATTGATAATAATAAAATTTACGCATAGAATATATTCAACACACAAATAGAAAATTGGATAGAAAAAATATAGACTAAAAAAGAGGGACACAAAAACTAGTTCATCATCAATTGTTACAGTTACTTTGGGATAAAAATGCATCGATAAATATAGTTTTACAGAGAGAGAGAGAGTGAGAAAGAGATAAAGAGAAAAAAGAATAAAACAAAAATTGTTAACATAAAAACAAATGGAAAATGGTCAATGTTTTAATGACCAAAGTATTGTTAATATGACTAATCAACGATTAATTTGAAAGGTTCGACAACATCCGTAGACGACGAAAAGCGTAAGTAAGTAGAAGAAGAAGAAGAAGAATTAGAAGACTGAAATCAAATGATAAGAAAATATCACATATATATATATAAAGCGTTTAAAAAAAACGTCACCAATAAATGTCACAGCACGCACACGAACAAATCAACATCAATTCACACACACACACACACACACTCACACTCACACTCTCTCTCTCTCTCTCTCTCTCTCTCTCTCTCTCACTCTCACACACCGTCCCCAAAAAGACCAGATCAAAGTGGAAATAAGTGTGTTTGTATCACACGAAAACAAAAAAAATTTGAGCAACACCGAACATCAACTGCACTAGACTAATTGGGCCAGGCATCTTCTAATTATATACCACACTTTTCGAGCTATTGAATTGGAACCTCTTTCAATTTAATCCATGGTTTAACCATTTTAACATTGGATTAAACATTTTCTATATAATTTAGTTTTAGCCACACCAAATATAAACAAAAACACTTTGCATTTTATCATAATTCATCACTCTGGACACATATATGTCATTATGTTGATAAGCCCATTCGTGGCTACTCCGCAAAAATATTCACAACATGTATATTGTCATACACTTTTTTTTTTTTTTTCGTTTAATTTTCTTTCAAAAAGTGAGAAGAACGCTATAGTGAATTCATTCGATTATTTTAATTATTTATTTTCAATGTTTCCGTTTCAAAGAGATGAACGCCTAAAATCACTCATTGTTACAATTATATTTGGTTATACATATTTAAAATCAAATGAGAAAAGAAAAAAACAAAAAAAAAACAAACAATTTCTTCCCTCAAATTTAATTATTAAATCGTGCGAGAGTATCACTAGGACCATCAAGTATTTGTTTGTTTTCGTATTTTGCTCATTTTTCTCGTATTTCACTTTTAAATATAGAGTATGTAAAATGTTTTATTTCCAATAAAATGTAGTTTTGAAAGTGTCACAGATTCGAAAATGAAACTCACATTAAAAAGATTACCAACAATTTGTATAGTAGTGCAAATATTATGAATATATCACATTTGAAATACAAAGACTATAAATGATATATTACATGTGAAATGAATGTAAAAAAAAACAAAGACAAAGACAAAGGCAAACGAAGTGAGAGAAAAAAAAAATAATTAAAAAAAAGCAACAACAGCAACAGCAATAACACAGTGACATTAAAAGAGAAAGCCACACTATAAGAATTTAGCCTAATGCAATGCGATTGTCTTGCAAAATCTATAAGTCGAAATGATGGAAGAGAATAGGGAAGAGAAATGCGAACTAAAAGCAAAATGGAAATGGGCAGAGTAAAAATAATAAATAACGCCTAATTAAAGCTATTGAAAAATAGATATTTTCATCAAGGCGACTGGCTCGAGCCAAATCCAACAACTAAACTACCGGAATGATTGTGGAATGCGTGAGATTGTCTCTTCGTGTCTAATAGACATTGTCTATGTGTTTGTTTATGGATGTGTGAATGTGTGTGTGTATGTGGGTGCGTGCATTATATTTTGCTTTATTATTTTGTGACGCAATCAATTGCTTTGCGATTTTATCAACAAAATTTTCGCAATTATTCCTGGCAGCTGTTATTAAATTCTGCTTGAGTAATTTAATGCAAACTGGAATGTGCTTGCTGGATTTTTATTCCGTATTATATTTATATATGATATGTTCCTTGATAATTGCATAATTCTCAATGTCTCTTTTGTTTTTCTTTTTTTCTCTTTTTTGTGAGTGCATGTGTTTTTCTTTTTCTATTTTCATATTTTCTCTTTATTTCCCATTCAAATGATAATAATACATTTGGATAATTCGATATAAATATATATATATATTTAGATCATCATCAAGCATAAGTATTTGTTTTCATAAAATTCATCAATCCCTTGTCTCTCATAAAACTCACTGTTCATATTGAGGTAGATATAAAGGGAAAAAACATGGAAAATAAGAAGAAGAAGAAGTAGGAGAAGAAAGCTTTCAATGCAAAGAAATAAACAAAGCATCTGGCTCCTGATCTGGTAATTTGAAAATCAACTGATAAAAAAGGGGTTTAGAAAGCAAAAGAAATTGAGTGAGAGAGAGAGAGATTGAGAGAGACAGAAAACAAGAGAGATAGTAAAAGATTGAAAACATAAACTCAATTCCATTCAACGTTCATTTGATTAAAGTGAACGAATAATACATAACATTAAGCACTACGACATTTGCTTTTACTGCAAAACTTTTGCAAATAAAATCATAATCATTATAATTATGCTCATGCATTTATAAATCAAAAAACCAGAGATATGGAAGAGACTGTCAAAAGAGAATGGAGCGGAAAAACAAGAGATAGCAAAGTTTCTAAATGGGTGTTATATAAAATTAAATGGAGTGCATTTGAAACTAGATTAAACACATTTACAAAAACAAATCAAGTCAAAAACTTTAATCAACGTTAAAAGTAGAAAAAAAAAAAAAATAAAAAACAAAAAATTTGAGAAAAAAAATGTGTTCAAATAAAATCCTCCATTGGATTATGTATGTATTTTTGTTTGTGTAAAATGGCGTATAAATTTATGCATGTATTTTGTATTAGATAAAAAGGATCACAAACAAAAGGATGTCAAATAAATGTCAAAGTTTAAAATCGTATGTGCATATCTTCATTTACCTAAAATTTCAATTATTTACTGGAATTGTTCACGGATCGCGACAATATGAACAGCAAGGTTAAACCGCAAAATTAAATGGGCGTTTTTTCGTTCTTCGTCATTTTCAGTGTGTCTGGTTTTCATTTTTTTGTTTTTGTTTTTTTTTTTTTCTTCATTCGTCAAATGTAGAATTTTACGCATAAACATGCGAGAAAAGTTTGTAATTTCTTTGGCAAAATGTGCATGTGTGAGAAAAAAAGAAAACCATGGGATTTTGTGGTTTGAAAATGCCGTGCAATGTCACAATCCGTCAACTATTTATAAACTGTATAATTTACTACCTAATCGTTACATATGATCAAAACATACTGATTGGATTCTCATAAATATAGTCTTCTTCTTCTTATTTTTTTTTTTTTTTTTTTTGTTGTAAATTAAATGTATATAATAATATGTATCTTCAACGGTAGGATTAAACAAACAACCGAAAACAATTCCATAACGTTAGTTTAATAATCATAATAATGGCAGTAATAAAGATTTAGTTTTATGTCTAATTTCGAAAGACAGATTACTAAGATACAATTAATATGTATAAATAATTTGAATTTTGCTTTTTCTTTTTTTTGAATCGGTTTTTTGGTTCAGTTTCATTTCTTTTTTTTTTTTCTCAAGATTTGTTGAAACATTGACTTTAACCATTTGGATTGTCGTTGTATTTCATTTGTTTTGACATACTGACATGGTCATAACGGCATGGATTGCATTCAATAAATACACATAGAAAGGAACAATGTAAAGGGTAAAAGTTTTTCTTTTATAGACTTTTTATCAATGATGAATACACATATATCATTACAGCAATCCAAGACAAAATAAGTTAGAATTTGATATGGACATTTCAATTCAAATATATGTCCACACAGCTTTACAACCATTTTTATTTATATTTTTCACTACTAATTGACAAATTTTTCGTATTTTGCACAATGTAAAATGAATGTTCAAATTGTCAAAAGAAAAAAAAATAAGCGAAAATGCTTAGCATATGATAAACACATAATATTTGAATGCGCAAAGCAGACAAAAAATGAAAAAAAACGACAGAAATTCGTTGAAAATTTATAATACATATTCGAAAGAAGAATATTTTGTTTTTTTTTTTCTCTCTCGCATTTGCATTTATCGCTTTCAATGACTGTCCATTTAACACTTTAGTGAACTCGAATAGACGATAAATCGTCCCTTGTATGTTTGGTCAGTTTTTTTTTCGTTGAATATATGATTGAAAGCATACCATCCGTGTATGCCAATGTCAGTTGTTGTCTCGTTTTTTTTTATTTCATTTCTGTTGAGTATTCATAATTTTGGTAGCTGTATGATTGATGGCTTAGCAAAGAGTGCAACGGTGCTAAAACATAATCAATCTAAAAATATTGTCAGACCTTTTCGCTAAACCGTCAATCATTCAGTCTGTGTATTCCATGGTACATTGCCATATAAATATATCTAACATTTTATAGAACGAAAATAAAAACGGCAGCAAATTTATTGAGTTGACCGAATGATTTTTCGTAGATGAAATGTTTTGTTCTATTTTATATATTATTCACTCTCATTCTCATTCTCATTCTTTTGCTCTTTCTAAATACTATATCTTCTATTTTCTTACGAAATAGTATAGATCAAAGTGGGAAAATAGGAAATAACCGAATTTGTAAAGTGAAAGAGTGTTAGCGTTTGTATATGTATATGCGTATTAATGACACGAATATTCAAGTGTGTATTTATATGTTTGATTTTTGATTCGCTTATATTGTTTCTAAATGTCAGCATAGTGAAATATATATAAGTGTATGTGTGTGTGTGTGTTTTTTTTTTTTTCTTGGTTTTGTGCAATGAGAATGTGAGAAAAATAAAATAAAACAAACAATTGGCGATGCCAAATCATTTTCGACATTATTGAATTGACTGTTACGCGCGCGTGTGTGTATGTATTTTTTAATTTTGATTTAAATGCAAATATAGCACTAATCATGCGTGCTAAATGTGATATTGAGCGATGGGCATTTTCTAACATAATTGATTCCGGCACGATTGCTGTTGGATGGCTGTACGCCACCATAATTCAAATTATTGATACTAGTATTATTACTACTACTATTCATTGTATTGCCATTATATTGCTGATGCACTGGACTTGATACACCAGAAGCAGAAGTTAGTCTTACCATGCCTGATCCAAGCGTTTGCAATAGACCACTTCCCGATCCTAATGGTCCCGATGACAAGCACGTGGATGTACGACGAGAACGAATCGACTGCATGCTACTCGATAATAAAAATGGTACACTGCTTGATGTATTTGGCATCGAACCTCCCTATTAATTGTTGAAAATGATATGAAAAATTGAGGAGGTGATAGACGAAGTTGAAATATGAGACGAGGAAAATGAGGAGAAAGGTGAGAAGAAAAATGAAAAAAAAAGTGAGGATGAGAAAAAAAAAGATAGAGAGAACGGGTCAAAAAGAATAAGAAAGAGAAAGAGAAAGAGAAAGAGAAAGAGAGAGAGACATGGAAAGAAAAGAAGAAGAAGAAGAAAAAAGAAGATGAGAAAAATCAATTGATATTATTATTTAGTAAAAAATCAACAGCCTAAAGGCATTATACAAATAACTAATCAACAAAATCAATGCAATCATTAAATCAATTACTTACTATCATATTTCGTGCGAGCTGCAGAGTCGATACACAAATGAAAATGAGTGATATGATTAAATGGAAGAAAGAGAGAGAAAGAGAAAGAAGAAAAAAAAAGTAACAAAAAAGAAATTTTTATTGTTAAATGTGTTTATTGAATTGGATATATAAATATTGAAATGAAACGAACTCATATTCAGAATTACAACAGACATAATACATATGTATACACTTTGTTATGTGTTTGTGTGTATGTGTTCCACCAATTAAACATTTTTATCATCGTGACTTGATTACGAAATGCGGTGGTGCGTTGATAAGTGCATGCATATATTGCATACAACTTTGACAACTGTTCAACATACAAGCAATTATGATGGTTATTGAGATGCTTAGACGACACAGTTTTTATTTATTATAATATCAATATCAATATCTATATCTAGATTTAAATCTAACATTTATGTCTATATATTTATTTGTCATACAAATATCAATGTAATTTTTTTGTTTTCTTTATGTACAAAATCGTACACATCAAGTACATTCCAAACATAAAATCAGCGACAATATTATACAATATTATACAAATTTGTTATGCAAATAACTCGAAATGTCGCTCCTAATGCAATATATTTAGAGCAACAAATCCATGCTTGTTTACTAGCTAATTTCAACGAAAAAAAAAATGAAAGATAAAGAAAAAATGCTTAAAATGTTAGAAACAAGTATAAAAATAAATGTACGGAATGGAGAGAAAAAAAAGTGACAAAAATTTGTTTTTTTTTTTCTCCAAACATATTGACCTTATTGCTATTGCAAGTCAGAACATTTTCACAAAATGTAGACGAAACACAAACAATAATCAACAACAGATGTTCCACATTGGCCATGTGTTGGTAACTTCATTGATTTAGCATGAAATGAACATTAATATTCGGCGCTTAAATTTGTCCCATTTGAGCGAGAGAATATGAACAACAACAAAATAAAAAAAAAAAATATATTCAAAAGGAAGAAGAAGAAGAAGAAGAAGAAAAAACGGGCGAAAAAAAAGAGCAGACCCTCAGAAAGCTTTTGTCATTTCGTCTCTAACTCTCTTTGGTCATAGCAGAATGTTGACTGATTTGATTATTTTATGATGATGAAAGCATTCACAACGAAAAAATAAATAAAGATTATGAACCAACACGAGATGAATGTGATGCGTTCATCTCTCGTTGTACATCTTCAATTTTTTTTTTTCACGTTTATTTTACTTTTTCTTGTTTCTGTTGTTGTTATCATATTCGTGCTATCGGAAAATGAGCAATATCCAAAAGCGCAGTGTGTATCACAATGTCAGGCATCTAGCTTTTATGTAATCCAGGCACGTTTATCTTGTGTATAATGTTATCATTGCACTTGTGGTGATTTTAGTGCAGTATACAACATAGAAAATATATAAACATAACGTTGAGATGGACAAACATCAATTAAACGTGCAAATATTTAATGAAAAATGGTCACAAAAATTGTACGTAAATAAATCAGGCTTTGTAAATATTTATTAGATGAATTTGATACACTCAAATCATTTTGATAAAAAAAAAAAAAAAAAAAAAAAATGCCATTTTGTTATTAATGCAAACAAAATTATCATTTGACAACAGAAATTATATTCTGATGTCATTTACCTCTTATAATATATAAATTACCATCATCATCAGTTTACATACAACCAGCAACTCTCACAACATTATTGAGTCTAAATAATTGAGATTAAAAATCATCATTTCAAATGAAAAATTGTATTTCAAAAGAAACACTTCAATGGAGAAAAAAAAACGCGGAAAAAAAGAATTCGAGCTTCGAATCGAAAGCTGGTCGATGTGAAACTTTCTGAAGGTAATTTGTATTTTGATTGTGATGCACATGGAAATTCCAATTTATCGATACAATCAAAGCCTGACATAAATGCATATCCAACACATAACAGTTTCATAAGATATTTGTGAATTTTTTTTTTTTTTTCATCAATCTCATTTTAAAATACAAATTCATAGCAATAACAAACCGAATACGAACAAATGCGAATATGATTTTTCTTAAATATGTAATAGTTGTATGAAATGACTTGTTTAATCTTATTGTGTTTTGATTAGTTTTTATTTTTTGGAATTGTGACTAGTTTTTTTTTTTTTTTTTTTTGGATTCACTTACTACATGATACGCAGAAGAAGAAGGCACACTGAGACTACTTCCAGAGTTTCCACGAGCGCTGAAGGCAGTAGTATATCCCTAAACATATTACCAATGCAAACACAACAAGCGACACCATTAAATTTAAATGTATGGATTATAAATCATTGTCTTATGCAAATGGCATCGACTGACTATTTCGGATATTGTGTAGCTTGTAGACAGTACAGAAAATGGAAAATTCAGCTAATTTCAAAGAAAATATGTTGAGCTTTTTGATCTCTTACTCTCTCTCTCTCTCTCTCTCTCTCTCACACACACACTTTTTCTCTTTCTCTTTTTCTCTCGCATAGGCTACATTATGTAGAAGGTTATTTCTTTTTCTATTTTTTATTGAAAGTTGTTAGAAATAGAAATTAGAAGATAGTACTTCAAACATATTGTGAATTCATCATTTAACTGTTTTTTTTTTTTCTTTTCAAATTTCAATTCTCAAAGCATCAATTTTTATATGCTAAAATTTATAATTTCCAAATTTCTGACACATTTGAATTTCAGATACATTTGAATTGGAGTGAGTAATGGTCATCTTTTTGATAGTAATCGAAAATGTCACTGATGTGAAAAAAACCGCTAATTTGTATTGCCGAAAAAAAAAAATTTGTTTTCTTTTCTTTTTTTTTCAAATGATGCTACGCAAATCAAAATGATAATCATTCTAGAATGATTTTAAGATTAAACTACAGTTTTCATGCACTGAATTTGAGATATGGCCAATCAAATCGTTATTTTTTTTTTTCTTCTTTTTTTTTTGCCTTTTTTTGCATGGCCTCATAAAAATATTATTTTGTTGGTGTTCCAAAATAAATGTGGTCTACAAAAACAGTATGAACTACTGAGAAGTATATTTCCAAAACGAAATGAACGAAAAACGAGAAAAAAAGAAGAAGAAGAAGAAATGAAATACGTGTTTTCTAAAGCTTACAATATTTGTGTGAGATATTTGAATAAATGAAATGAAAAGGAAAAATTCAATGGAACTTGTTACAAGTGTCTCTTTATGTATGTGTGAATAATAAGAAAAAAAAAAAAAATTATTCACAAAAATTTTAAACGTTCGAAAACGTTTAAAATTCAAAAGCAAAAAGAAAATAAATGGAAATATTCATCGATAAACACATACACAATTGTAAAAATATAGCATGTGTAAGACGAAATAATAAGAAAAACAAATGAATATAATAAAATTTGACTTGTTTGTGTCAAAAGCCATTTTGCAATTTGGTTAATCACGTTATGTACGCTTAATCGCTACAGCTAAATATATTTGAAATAAACAGTAAATGCCGAGTAAAACTAATTAAATACGGTTTGGCATTATACTATGGCAATAATGTACAGTTATAGAGGAACAAGGATTTAGAAAAAAAAAAAATAGTTTTTTTTTTATCAGTCAAATACATAAGGTAAATGATTTCTTTTTTAGTGTTATTAAAATTATTTTGAAATTTTTGTTATTCAAATGTTTTAGTTCCAAATTCATATTCTACAAATTTAAAGATCTAATATATAAAACGCTACTAATGAAGCCCTACAAACTAACTGTTCAAGTATAATTACGTATATATAGAGTCTATGTTAGATTATTATAATTATTATTATTATTATTATTTTTTTTTTTTTTTTGAAATACTTCAATCTATCGAGGGAAAATGTCATTACGTCGAATTCATTTATATTATATGCATATGAATGCCAATGACAATTGGTTAACTTACCTTTGGAGGTGATAAATTGATAGCTGAACCGCGACGCTCTTGCGGCCCAATGCTGCTATGACGTCGAATTGGTAGGCCACTCCCCGGTGTGCCTCCCGGTGACGATGCACATGACGGAGCGATACGAATTTTTGGGGTCATCAATGTATTATCTGATAAACGACGATTTGGAAATGCATTCGCAACACGCAGGAAATTACTATCCGGTGATGATGGTGAATTGCCAAACCACCAACCTCCAAGGACACCAGAACCTATGATTGAAATATCACCAAATTTACCCAGAAGAAAAAAAAAAATTGAAAAGAAAAGAAGAGAAAGAAAAACAACAAAAAAAAACATATATTTCACTATCATTCAAATTGTGGTGATTCATGTGTTTTACTATGCATTCTTCGTTATTTGTTCGATTCCCAAAACACAACGAGATAGATGATAGATAAAATGAGAGAGAAAAGACAGAACGATTGTGTGTGTGTGTGTGTGTGTGTGTGTGTGTGTGTGTGTGTGTGTGTGTGTGTGTGTGTGTGTGTGTGTTTTGTGAGTGTGTATGAGAAAATTAAAGTGAGATATCAGCATACATTTTACCTGTTGAATTTTTACGTGCCATATCCTCAGCGCTCGATGTTTTGCGTTGGTCAATGCGCAAATTGGGTATATTGAATGGTGGAACGTGCATATTATCTGACGAAAACTGATGCCTCAATGGGCGATGTCGTTCTGGTGACGGTATCGACAAATTATCCAACTTCAATTTATTGCGTTGTTGTCGATCGATGTGGTCCAACATTTCTTGCAGTGTTTCCAATAAAATGGTATATTGCTCCAAATTCAACGACGGATTTACCGTTTGTGGTAAAAGTGATGGCATCACTCTAGTTGCCATTATATTCACCGAAAGACCATACTTCTTGTCACTTAACATTATTCGATAGATATCTATGAAAAATTCACAAAGAAGAGAGGAAAAAAAGAGAAAAAAAAAGACGAAAAAAAGAAAAGAAAGAAAATACGGACGGACAGACAGGCAGACAGACAGACAGAGAGACAGGATGGATGTTTGGATGGATGGATGAATGAAAGAAACGAAAAAGTAATGTGGCAAGAATGAAAAACGAAAGGGAAATGAGAATGGAAATGGAAATGGGAAGAGGAAGAGAGTCAATATGCATGGAATTGGCATGACATTTTTAGTACGGAAATTTCATTCAAACAACAAATATATCTTTATCACTTACGAACAACACGAAGAACAATATCTGGATCGGACAGTCGAACCTCCCACAGCAATGGTAATACATCATCGATAATCTGCGCGTAAAATGTGGAACAATGCAAGTCGTAAATAACATTATTGTGTGTTTTTGTGTGTGTGTGTGTGTGTGTTTGTGTGTTGCTCATTCAATATCATATGTTTGTACCTGTGATTTATCGAGTTTGTCCAATGTACGTTCTATACAATGTAACACATTTGATATAATTTTTGAATCAGTTTGATTTCTCTCGAATACAGCTTTGATTTTTGGCAAAACCATTTTTCGAATTGTTACATCGTCCAACCATTCATACACATTGCTTACAGCAACCAATGCAGCACCCTACAAAATCCAGACATATGCACGCAAATACCAATCAAAATTTATTCAAGGCAATATTTACAGGAAAAAAAAAATCATCTAATTGGTTATAAATAGTTGTGAAAATATTAACCTGTACTTGAATGGTTGCACTTTCAAATGATTGAAACAGCATTGGCAAAATGTCCTTTCGAATATCATCCGGTGATGTTTTTTCCAAAATAACATGAAGATTTTCTAATATAGTCACAGATGCTTGTATTGATTTTGGTGTAGAAAATGTCGCTCTGCGAGAGAAAAAAAAAGGGCAAACATTTTGTTGTTGTTGTTGTTTTTGTTCACTCTCTTGTTTATTGTTATTCAAATGTGTGATAGACATTTTCGGCAACATAATGTTGTGTGAATATTTTTGGATACAAAAAAAGAAAAAAAAAGCCATACCTGAACGTTGGCAACATGTATGTTTCAAATTCATTTTGCGTTGCTTCAGACACTAATAAAAATGTTGGCTGTAAAACAGCAGCCAACACCTCACCCTGTCTGATTTCATTTTGTAGAATCGGCCAAATATGTTGCCACCACAATTTCTAAAACCAAATCGTTTGTATAAAGTGCATATAATTAGAAAAAGCATACGTTAAAAAGATGGTTAAAGATCGAGGGAGAGAGAAAGGAAGAAAGAGAAAAAAAAAAATTAAAAGAGTTTGTAACCAAGCAAGATAATGATCGTTTGAAAATGAAAATTTTTCAACTCGCATCACCTTGTTAGCCACTTTCCGTGATAAACATTTTCAACATTATGTGTTGTTAATTTCTTTTTTCAATCTAATTCCAAAGTGTATAGAGTAATAATATATTATCGAAATTTGCATTTACCCGAGGAATAAACGGCAACGCATCACGCAATGAATTCTTGTAAAAGTGTGCCTTTTGTGTAGTATCCTTCATATTTATTACGTCTAAAAATTGCAACACATGCACCAGTTGTTCGCTGTATGATGAGAGCAAAGTTTATAAATAACATTAAAGCTCTGGCACCAAAAAAAAAAAAAACAAACTTTTAATTGCATTGGTACTTTAACATGAATTATAAAAACTCCTGCTATGAAATGAAGTGTATATAGTCGAGGTGTTTCAAGGCGTAAAAAATCGTAATGAATCAATAAAAACTTTTTTTTTCTCTCATTTTCAAAAAAAAAAAAAAAAAAAATTAACCATAATTATCTCATAGGAACTGACTGAACCGGGAAAAATTGAAAGTAGAAACTGTAAAATAGTAAAATCGTATGTAATTTGAATGGCTTAAACAGAAGGCACCATGATAAAATGAATGCATGAGAATGAAAACGATACTTAATTTTTTCTTTCTTTTCTTTTCAAAATGTAACATCTCCATACAAAAATGAAGGTCTTTTATATATACGGAAATGTTGTACTTTGAAAAAAAAAAAAATATCAAAATTTAAGTAACATTTCCATTCTCAGAGATTCAAATAACGAATTGATGTAAAGTGATAAAATAATTAACCGTTGAAATAATAATGGTACAAGTATGGTTAATGATGATAAAGTTGAAAATGATTTTGTTGAAAACTCGCTTCCAACTTGTATTATAAAAAGTATCTCGCTTTTTTTTTTACCTCATTAATACATTGTGAATGATATAGAATGGATAGAGAAAATATGTTATGCCATTTACCTAAAGTATTTAATCAATTGCAACAGTTGTGGAGTAGGTCGTAATTCTGGTTCTTTGCCTGTCAAACGAGATACAGCTTCTTGCAATCCTAATGGTACACGTGGAAGCATCTTTAGAAGTGAATCAGGCAGCTGGAAATTGTATTCATTGAAAATGAAAAGAAAAATACCATGGATAAATATCATGTTAAATGAAAAACATATGTTGTGAAACGCATAAGCAAACGAATAAAAAAGAAAAAAACCCGCAAGAAGAAAAAAAAAAAAATACAGTTGAGCGAATCGGAAATAAATTTATTGCAATTTTATTGCAATGAAATAACATATGTGTGCATATCGGTTCACCAAGCATCAATTTCACTCACCACTTCCAATTGCTTTAAGTATGTTGAAGCGGAATTGTTGGCCTGAATCAGTGCATGGCCTTGATTGAATATCGTACACATTACTAAGCCCAGCGAAAACATATCACTTAATATGGAACAGTTGGAATATAGTTGATTTTCAGGAGCTGTAAAAAATTGAAAAAAAAAAAGAAAAAAAGAAAAAGAAAGAGAAAAACCAAAAGAGAATGAAATGAAAAAGAAAAAAGAGAAAAACAAGAAAATGTAAAACAACAGCAACGAGAACAAGTACAAGTACGATATAAGCTGCAATGCTTGAATCAATAATTGAATCCGATAAAAATGGGATGGAGCATTGCGAAGCGCATTAACACGATAATCGCTGCGAAAATGAATACAAAAAACATTTACAAAGTACAAGGTTTTACAACATCCTTAATAAAAATGTACAGTTATCCGAAAAACATTCGCTAATAAATTTCAAGCCTTTTTATTCGCAAACCATAAGTAGGTTGTGTGTATATTTTTTTCACTTTATTTCTCTCTCTCTCTCGCTCTCTCTCTCTCTCTCTCTCTCTCTCAGTTACAGTTCTTGTTATTGCTTGAAACCTTGACCTGGTTAAAAACTTGAATAATCCAATGACACAGACAAAAAAAAGAGAATATACACACACAAGAATATCGCACATTCGTATTTGTATTGCCTTTCGCACAAACGCAAATCAAAATTAGAGCCCGATGAATATCGTTCACTCTACGCGCAGTGTTCATTCATTGAATGAGTGAACTAATGGGCAATTACAATTGGTTCGTAATTCAATCAACCTACCCATGTAATCCAAATTTGGTTGAGTCATTTTCGATGAACGTGAGGTCCATGCATTGCAATGCACAGGTTCAGTCGGGTCGCTTTCATTCAGTCGTACTGGGAATTCAATGTAAACAGAAAGAAGAAGAAAAAAAAAAAAACAGAATTCAAATGAAAATTAAGTAGACTGATTAACTTAACAATGTAATGAGTAGCGAATCAAAAGAAGATGAAGAAGAAAGAAAAAAATGGATCAAAACAAAAAAAAACGAAACTTTGCATCGTTCGATTGTGACTTATAGCATAATAAAATGGTTAGCATGGGTTCGCCTTTAACCTTTATTTATCAATATCTATTTCGATCTGTTAAATGATTAAACTCACAAGAAAATTCAAGACCAGCTAGTTTCCATGTGCCTCTCTTTGTCACCAAAATTGACGATGGACAAACATTGTGATGTATTATATGTCCGGAATAATGTAAAAATCCTAGAGCTTCTGTAATCTGTTGAATGTTAAAAATATAAAAGAGACGATAATATCATTTGATTAAATGAAACATTTCTTCGGTTGAACATATCATAAGTGCGTGCATGCATGCATGTATATGTTTTTGAGGTTTTTTTTATGCTTTATCTACAGATGAAAATGTTCATGGATTTGAATCATATTCATGTTGTTTTTGTTTTCGATCGTATTTGGAATACAAAATTACCTGCAACAACCCATATCGCAGTTCAATGTCAAGAAATGAGTATTCTTTTGCATGTGCTGGCCGTTGAATTTGGGTTGGTGGCTGTATATGCGATGCTCCGGTGCTCGGCGGTCCAGTTTGTACAGTACTACATGATTCCTGAAGACAAATTTCAAATGACATCATTTCAATTTATGTGTTTGGTCCCCCATTTTTTTTTTTTTTTTATCTTTTCTCTTCAACCCATTTCACCATCACCATTTTGACAATGTTAAATTACCTGATATGCAAGTATATTTGCTAAGCTCGCGTATACTGGTTCTGTTGCAAATGCCAACGTTTCCGGACACTCTTCAACCGAATGAATAACTTGCAATATCTTGTGAAACGAAAAAGAAATGAAAAAAAGTGGAAAAAAGAGGAAGAAGAAGAAGAAGCCACATAGCGAATGAAATCATCGAATCAATGTGTTTCGCATTCCAATATCGATAAAGATAATAAGCATTTTTTATGTCATACCTTTGGATGACGGAATCGTTCAAGCTGCTTAATCGAATTTCTCAAAATCTCAGTCACGGCATCTTTACGTTTTGGTTTGTGAAGTTTTTCAGCGAGACGCTTCTCAAATATAAATATTGACGCTTCCTACGAATATATAACGAAATTTAAGTTTCAAAACAACAATATCAGTTAGTTTTACTATTTCATAAATCGATTTCAAAAATCCAAAACACAATTTTATAGTTGACCAAATGTTTGTGCTGGCCAAAAATAGATTTCTAGGTTGTTGTTGTTTATCAAACATAAACTACAATCGGACAACACATAACATTTATCCATTATTCTTTTTCTCTCTCTTTCTCTCTTTTTTTTTTTGCAAGTGATATTATACAAAAGCTCTCGTCACACATAATATATAATCATCCACCTACGTTTTACTAACACCCAAACGAAATACTTTCAACGCCAAATATAAGCTTTATTACTCTTTTCTTTTCCATTCTTCTCTTTTTTTTCTCTTTTTATTCTATTTTCCTCCTTACTCTAACTTTATATCTCTCTTTCTTTCTTTATTTCTCTCTTTTTCTCTCTGAGATTTTCCTCTTTTCCATTTCACTTTTTTCTATTTCCATTCCATTTTTCTCTTTTTCTTCTTCTCTCTAACTGTATATCATGTAGGATTTGATGGAAAATTTGAAATAAAATGGAGAAGAAAAAAAAAAAACAAAGAAAAATCAAACAGCATTAAGCTACTTCACCTAATACCTAACGCCGAACATTCAAGAGATTATAAAGAAGTTTTGATTCGATAAATTTTTTATGAATTCCAACTCAATTTGTAAATAATGCCGATGCAATTCTCTATGGAAGTGATGACGGAGCTTTCATATTCATGGTGGTTTGAAGTTAGAGTATAACGTCTTGAGTGGGTTGAGCTTGTGTGTCGGATTATAGCCATTTTATCCCTTTTTGTATCAATTACAAATCGAAAAGCACATATGCCATATCGACCGGAAAATTGGTTCCTTAATGAGAAATGTCACACAGATACAATCGCTGAATCTCTCACAGAAACAAACAAACACACACACACACACACACACACACACACACACACACACACACACACACACACACACAATAAAACACAATGTGCTCTCATCTCTTATAATCTTGACATTGTGTTTTGCCACTCAATTTGATTCACTATTCGATGATTAAAATACGACCCATCATTTTGTACGCACATATAGTATTAATGCATGACATTATTCCAATGCGATTCAGTTATTCAAATTGTCATTTGTGTGGTGCACTCTAATTCTCTCTCTCTCTCTCTCTCTCTCTCTCTCTCTCTCTCTCTCTCTCTCTCTCTCTCTCTCTCTCTCTATATTTCTCTCGCACACATATATCAGCTAAGGGATTTTATACGTCATTTCGTAAATAATGGCAGTTAGAAAAGGAGTTTGCGTTATTTTGGTCTTTCATAGTTTTGCTTTAAGTTTGTTTAATTATGACCTTTTTCCATCCGTAATTTTATCGGGAGAATTTATTAACTTGTAATATGAATGATTGTTGGTTTAATGAAAATTGAATTGACTGGCCAAACGTACACACACAATGGGAGTGATTGTTAAGAGGGTGTGATTCGATATTTAAAAGGTACTTTATTTCAATATATTCATATTAATAACCAAAGCTAAAACAATTCATTTCGAAAATTATTCAACATTTTCTATTCAAATATTCAACTTAAAAAACAGAAAGAATGTGTGCGTGAGAGAGAGAGAGAAAATATAGAACTAAATCACAATTCATTTCAATCATGATTCCCTATTACCAAATGACCCGTAACATTATTAACTTTGATAACGCATGTGATTTGAATATGATATGAGTATTTGACGATGAATTGAATGGAATATATTTTGATATTTGTCTTCACATTCAAAAATACAAACACACAAAGACACACAATCACAGAAAGTCATATATACTCATATACGAATCGACACAGAAGGCACTATTCTCTCTAGCAGATTGACGCTTTTGATATTGTTGACACAATGCCAAGTGTGTACTCGTATTTCAAAAGATAGAAAATATACCATAAAAATCCAGGCATTTTTCGTGCCTTTTTATTAGTCAAATTATGTAAACTGTTCGGTGTATTCTTTTTCTATCTCTCTCTCTCTCTCTTTCTTTCTCTCTCTCTCTCTCTCTTTCTTTCTCTCTCTCTTTTTTTTTTCTCTCACTTACTCTTCCTCTCCATCACACACAAACACATGCAATCTCTCTCTCTCTCTCTCTTCTTACTCTCTTTCTCGTTCGAACTCAATGACTCTTCCTCTCGTTCTTCATTCTGAATAAATACGGAATGTGATTCGAGCCTCTCAAATGAATCTAATGGAAAAATTTCATGCAAACATCGCTAACGGGAATGGTCAACACACCTCTTTTGAATATTTTGCTATTCACTCTGTTTCTCATTTTATCCATACCGCATATGCTATATATGAGATTATTTGATAGACAAGCGGCGGAAATGACAACAACGACTAGCAATACTAACAACAACAAAAATGAAAAAAAGACCTAACAAGAAAACGAAAACGAAGGAAAAAAGGAAAACATTATAATAATGAATGAAAAATACTTACTTTTCCATCACTTTTTCTTATTCCGTCATGAATTTTCCACAAAAGCTCGGGTCCGGCACTTGCAGTTTGTTTGCTAATTTCAAATATTTGAACTATTGGATTGCTATCTATTGGGTTTTGTGGTGTAGCTGTTCCGCTTTTGAACTTTGAAAACATTGTTGCTGCAGGCATATCACTACCCCTGGACACAAAATCAGTGTTTCGCACACACACAAAATATAAAAAATCGAAAACACATGTGTCAAGTTAGATTTTCGTTTTTTTTTTTTTTTTTTTTTTTTTTTTGTAAATTGCCAAATGAAAAAAAATTTTGTGCATGCAACAATTTCTTCTTGACGAAGGCTATTTTTCTGCATATTTATGCACTATTAACTATAGAGCAAACACATTTTCTATTATACAAAAGAAATTAGTTGGTAATATGTACGGGAAAACAAAAGCATAATTTGACGAACAAAATCAAATAAAAAGAAGTGTTTAGGGAACAGTTAAAGAAAATTAATTAGCAACTAAATAACTTTGTTTGGATGCAAACATAGTTCTCTCTCTCTCTTTCCCTGCCCTGTCATTCGTTTAATATTTAAGCACGGTGAGTAATCTGACGTGAATGAAAAACGGAAACACTTTCTTCATAGGGGCGCGTGCGAAAGTGCTACACGATACATGCCATAAAGTTGAAAATACACGCCATACAAACACAAAATACCTTTACATATTGAATTGATTGACAAAAACAATGGAAAAATGGCAACAATAGAACCAACTCAGTAAGGCTTTCGTTTGCGTTCTATGTACTCATTTTTATCGTGCAAGTTGAAACATTTCATAAAAACACACATAAACGCACACACGAAGAAAGTGTGATTAACGCAAGTATGTGAGTGAGACGATGTAAAGAGCGAAACTCATAAACATGTAATTGTTGCTGTGATTCAAATGTTCTATCAGTGCTCAAATTTTCAATGGTATGTCATACCTATATCAGACATGTGAATGTGGTTAACACAGTAAATTTACACAACATATCGACTACAAGTCGTAGAATGTTCTTTTTTTTTTATCATCGTTCTTTGAAATGAACAATGTTTTTCATTTAATAACATTTCATGCACAGCATGTGTGTTCAAATTAATTCAAATTCATTAGCAATCGTTTTATATGTAGCCGTAATTTTATACGCATTTTGTAACCACAAAAATAGACATTTTTTGCCGATAAAATGTGTTGTTCGATGTAATTTAACACATACATCTGCAGATAGGGAAAGAACAAGATAAAAGAAGAAGTGAAAATGAGACTAAGAGAGTAGGACGAAGAGAAAGAGAGAGAGAGAGAGAGAGAGAGAGAGAGAAAGTCAGAGGAAGAGAGAAAGAATTTCGCCACTATGAAAATGACTGAAAATGTCTTGTCATTGACTATTTGCGTGAGAGAATTTGAGCGTGCGAAGCATACTGTTGTTGGTTTAGAAACAACAAACAACAAAGAAAATACAACAATCATTAATGTGGCACGTAACATGATGTGGATGCCGAAAAAAAAACTCACAAAAATAATGACATATTGCATCAAAAAAATATTTTCCATCATTCGATTCGAGTTATCATGTGAGTGTAATTGATGTAGATCAATAAAAAATTATTTGATTTTATTGCTGTATCAAATGAATAGATTTGTATTTCTCATCAAACATGGCCCATTTTCCCGTTCTCTTTTTTCACTATATTTCCTTCTCTCTTATTCTCTTCCTCTCAATCTCCTTCACTCCCACTCTCTATGTTTCTCTCTGTGTGTGTTTCTCTCTCTCTCTCTCTCTCTCTCTCTCTCTCTTTCTCTTTCTATCGCGTTCTCTCGCTCTCGCACTCTCTTTCTTTCTCGCTGCTAAACTATTCTCATAAAGCAACATGAAATTGCTGAAAAAAAAGGGAAACGAATGTCGAACAAAATATGAATATTCATAATTGCTCAATACATTTCTTCCTTATTTGTGCTGTGTAATTCATCAAAATTTCTTCCTGTGTACTTGATTTGATAGTCTAGAGTTACACATAAAAAGCTGTATAAAAGCTTGAATGTCAAGAAATGTATGAAGAAACCGACAAAACTAGCATAAACGAAATAAAACGGAAATTTTATATTGCGCACGTATGTTTCATATGCTGTTCCCATTAAACAATAACAAACATACTTATGTACATTTATTGCTTTTGGCTTTCAAATATAAAGCGATATTAAATTTCAAACAAAGCACCCGTCACATGCAAAATCTGCATATTGGGCCACATTTATAGTGAATCGTGTTCCACATATACAGTACAGAAAATTAACATTCAACTGTTTATGAGATGAATGCAAATGTATATTACGCATAAAGTAGCGAAAAAGAAGTGTGAAAGAGATGTGAAATAAAATTGAAAGGGTGAAAATTGTGAGAGTGAAAAGATGGGGGGAGAAAATGTTGAAAAGAATAAAAACGTGCAAAGAATGGACTGCATACACTCAATGCTATTGTAAAAATCACAGTGTTTTGTCATTTTAGCATAACAAAAGGCAAACATCTCGCGAGCAAAGCACACAATTGTATTGCTCTTTTTATTTGCATTAATAACCATTTGCACTTTACTTGCTTCATTCATTTAAAGCTGTTGATCCATTGCGTTACGAGTTCTTTTTTTTTTCTCATCCTCTTTCTCTTTCGGTTCATAAAACCAAATATTTTATAAAGAAATAAATGTCGATAATTATATTCAACTCATTCCAATGGCCATTTGATTCAAAGTTCAAACCGACGCCACTTGAACGTTCAAGTGTTTGCATTTGGGCCATTTTATTCGTTTGTATGTTTTAGTCGTATTTTTTCACTCTCACTCTCTCTCTCTCTCGCTCTTTCGCTCTGGTTCTGTGCACAAGTGCAAAATAGCTGAAACGAGCGTCACTCCCTTTCAATGAATGGCAAAACTCATAAATTTTCAAAACGAAACATTATCTGCCTCCTTATGAATTATATTAATTACGCTTCGATTTCAACTTGCAAAGTGGTCTCTCACTCACTTGCTCTTTCGCTTTTTCGCTTTCACTCTCTCACTTTCTCTCTCTCTCTCTCTCTCTCTCTCGCTTGCTCCCTCTCTTTCTTTCTCTCTTTATTTAGATGGATATTTGCTACTTGGTTCGCTTCTGCTATTTAGCGAATCAACAACTCCATAAATGTACGTGAATAATTGCTTTTGTAAAGCTGTCTGCTTGAAAGACTCAAAGCGAAAATTTATTATTATTCCAATTCCAATTGTTATTTTCGATGGTAACGATTTGTTTTTGAATGTCATTGTTGAAATGGGGATGAAAAAAGAAAGAAAAAATATTGTGCACACAAGCACAAGCATCAATTATTGAATCAGACAATTACTTATTAGTGGCGATGAGAACAAAAATAAAGGCGATTGTAATGATTATTATGAATTATGATTATTGGTGCTCCCATTTCATTTTTTTCCCTTTCTTTCGTTTTATTTCTTTTTTTTTTCCATTTCATTTTCTCTTCTTCATCTTCTTATTCTTTTTTCACTTTTTTATTCTCTCCACACAAATTGGCTGGGTATGAAAAACTAGATGTATCCATGAATTATTATCGCGTGTGCTATGAAAATCGTCATTTCACTTTGGAAATATTTTTTCACAATGCATCTATTGACTTTTCGCTAACTTTATTACCGTTTCATCGTTTCAATATCTCAAATACCTTAAGAATATAGGCGGAGATGATAACTGAGGAAGAGGAAGAGAGGAAGGGAAAATAGAAGAGAGAGAGAGAGAGAGAGAGAGAGGGAGAGAGCGAGAGAGCGACAGAGAGTAGTAGATAGAGACATAGAGAGAGACAGAGTGAGAAAAAAAAACACGAACGGAATTTAATAAGTTTGAAACGGAATTCGATTCGTATCATGCCTATTTGGCATCAACCGTTCATCCAAGTGGAACAAGCAAGCAAGAAAACGAATGAGCGGGTGGACGAGTAAAAAGCGCGCGCGAATAAATGAAAAACACGATAGACACGAAGAAAAGTGAAATAAAGGAAGGAAAAAAACGAAAAAAAAAAAAGAAAATTATATATAAAAATTTAAGCAAAAGAAAAGAAATCGGAAAAATCTTCAAGTTTTTCCGTTTTTCTTGATTAGAGGAAACGAAAAAGAAAAAGGCGTCTCATCAAAAGGTGGAATTGCGATGCGAATAACACGTTTGTGCAGACGTAACTTGCTCCCAATAAATGATCAATAAAATGAGAATGTATCTATTAAAGCTATATAAATTCATACCACCACTCAACGGTCGATATCGCTTTCTCATTCTCATTCTCATGCCCAATGTTAAAAGTGTTAGCGTGTATGTGTGTGTGCGTATGTTTGTGTTAAATTTGGCTAAAATAGCGAAAATAAACAAGAGCGAAAAGATGCCACACCACATTGGATTATAACACGCACCGTAAACAGTGATAAACGAAAAATCAAGTCAAATACGAATGAATAAATTTAAAAATATAAAGATAATGTATTCTAATGTGAATCGAACAGCATTCAGTGGAATTCAAAATAAAGTTATTTATCTTGAAAGTATGGATGTGAGTGTGAGGGCGAGTATGAGTGTGTATGTGTGTGCGTGCGTGCGTGTGTGTGTGTTAGTATATAGATAAAGCGAAAAAATAAGTAAAGCGGAAAATCTCAATGAATGCGATGTTCAACGAATTGAAAACGAAAGACAAAAAGAAAAACGAAATAAGAAATAATGCAAACCCCGTAGGAAAGGCGAAACACGGTAAAAGGCATACATATCGAAAGAAAAAAAAAGGTAGATAGCAAATGATTGCGAAGCAAGTCATCGAGAAAATGGAAGAAAAAAAGAGAGATGAAGGTAACGAGCATAGAGTAAAAGTATACGCTGTGAATCAAAATAGCTGATTTGATAAACAACTTCATTTTTGTCGTACACTTTTCTATGGAATGCGTTCGTTCGAACGTTAAACACAATGTCATGGGACGAAATCACAATATCGTAATATCGTCATGTCATATCATAGCGTATGCATTTTTGATGACTTCTTTTTTTTTCGGGTATATGTATATTTTGTATGATATTACTTTCTTTTTCTTTTTTTTTTTTTGGATATTAGATCCACATAGATATATCGTGCTCTCGATGCGTAGGAGAAATCAACTGCTGAACAAAGTTAGGCATGACCGACAATATTCATAGCCATTTTTGAATGAGGCAAATGGGGTGAACGAGTTGAGAATGATGCGAAATAAAAAACGACATCGGTCTTGTGGGATATCTAATTATCTTTTAAGTTGAAGATTTAACTGAACGACCTCATAATACCACTAATTAGTGACGTTTTTCCAGAATATTTTCCGCTAACAATATACCCCAGCAGTATTTCAGGCACCAGCATAACTCATACTTTCGCAAATAGTCACAGTTTCTGCTCATTGCTCTTTTTCTCATTTGCCTTCTTTTTCTTTCTAACTCTCCTTCGCTCTCTCACTCTCTTACATTTGCTTTCTCTGTGTTACTTTTCCTCTTTGCTTCTCTTATCCTAGCTTTTTCTCTCTTTCATACACTTTCTCTATGGATGTGTGTGTGTGTTTGTGTGCGTCTGTTAACATCCGCAGAAAATTACACCAGAAATTAGACGAACAACAATTTCATCACTTTTGTGAACGGGAATTTTCTGCTAATCACTTTAGAACGCTTGAATACTGTCATATGCAATAAACAAGACTTGGTACAATTTAATTGCAAAGCTCAGCAAAAATTTACTCAACACACTCTATTGAAAATTCACTCACGCAAGCACATTGAATAGATGTGACAAGTTAAGTAGTTTATTGGGTTGTGTGAGAGTGTTCATGTGTGTGTGTGTGTGTATGATTTTTTTTTATTCTCCTTCCATCATGCCATTCAATTTTATTGAAAATTATGAGAATTTATGAGAACAAACGTATGCAAAGTACAAAAGCCAATAAACAAATGAGAAAAGTTGGTTCGGGATTACCCAAGTTGTCATAAATATTAGTTTAATGAAGAGTTCCATGTTTTAGAAAATGTTCGCTCATCCATTGCCACAAAACAAATGCAAATTTATATGCAAGAGATCACCCGAATCGTATGATTACGAATGAACGAATGTTCGAGCCAGTCGCGTCGACTGATAGACCAAGACACAAGACGAACAACGAATACACAAGAAACAATCATGTACTCTAGATTAATTTTGTCACCTTGTGCACTTATTTATTTGTTTCACCAAGCATATGATATGCTTGGCATAATGGCACATCTCAACTCACTCTGTATATTTTCTTAAATTCCTACATCACTTCAAAATTGAGAGAGAGAGAGAGAGAGAGAGAGAGAGACTGAGAGAATTTTCATCGTGTCTCTATCATTCTCATCACTTCAACATACAAGTTTCTTGACTTTATTCAATATTTACACAATTGTAAAAGCCATTTGCATTTAGCACATTGGGTAGCACAACTTAATATAGAAGTTTGACCCCGTCTGATAAGCAGATCTATGGCAAATGAAATTTACTTGAGACTCGGCTCACTTGTGTTATCTTTTTGTTGTTGTTGTTGTTGTTTTTGCTGCTACTGCTGTTTATTTTTTCTTTTCTTTTACCTTCTGTCGCTTCGCTCTGTTTTACGTATCGTCAAGCAATATATCTCAATTTTTGTCTTCATTTACATGTTGCTTAAATAGAGACTTTAACAAGTGCTCTTTTTTCTTGTGCCCATTTTATCTATTTCGATATTTGTTTATATTGATGGTGAACATTGACATTACTTCATCAGTAATTTTCAATGTGTTTCGTACGTTTTTTATTTTATTATTATTTTTTTCTTTTTTCTTTTTTTTTTGTATTTATATTTGAAACGTGTCTGATTCTATAAAATTCATCAAAGTGGCAATTTGGAATGAACAGATAGTTAAGTAAACGCATTTATAGTGTACGCTTGCCAATTTAAAAACTTCATTTTCTCATTTGTACAAATGCACGATAATGTTTAATAAGTATTTTCATTTTTTTCTTTTTCTTTTTCTTTTTCTTTTGTTTTAACATTGATGATGCTGGCAGTGTGTGGTGATGGTAATTTTGTTCCTTTGAAATGCGATTCGCTTTAAAATCGATTATTAAAAATAAATCCTAGGGCTTTCAAAATAAATGACGTCCATTCACATTTTTCTGCACAGTTTCTCATGCTTATATTTTCATTCGAAATTTAAAAGAAAATCCCATTTTTCACCCAAAGACTTATTATCTTGTTGACTTTTCGAATTCACTGTCTTTTTCTCTCTCTCTCTCTCTCTCTCTCTCTCTCTCTCTCTCTCTCTCTCTCTATTTCATTTTCTTTTCCTTGCTCGCTTTCTTTCTCTTACTTTGTTTCTTCCTCCACATTTCTCACTCAGAAATTCACAAGAAAATAAAATTTTTTTTTTTTCTTTGGCACACAAAAATACACATACACAACGCGATTTATTTCTTTTTTATTGTGGGATGCTACTTTCAATTAATGGTGTAAAAAATTTTTTGACGTTGTACATGCAAAAACCCACGGCTCAAAAAATTGTGTTTGCATGTGTCCAGATGAGCTTTGTTATAAATAAAACAAAAAGAAAAAAAGAAAATGATTATGTATGTAAATACATAGAATAACGTTGAATATTGCCTTTATTTTTATATACGTTTCGGTCATATTTCGCACGAAATATTTAAATAGAGTGGTAACAAATATGGCAAGCATCTAAAAAAAAAAAAAAAAATATTGGTATGTATATTCGTTTACACATTTTGAGTTCCGAAAGTGCTGCGAACGATATGCAAAAGAAGAAGTAGAAGAAGAACAAGAAGAAGGAAAAAATACCTATATATTGTATATTAGTCTAAGATTCAGACTAGGAATTATGATGTAAATTTTCAAAGTATATTTTTCATAAACTTCAATCAATTTTAGCCGTCTGACGACCTGAACGACCTGACACAACCGAAATTTGAGCTTTATTGGAAGACAGAGTGAAAAATTTAGATAAATTTCACAAAATCTTCTGTTCATTTTTTTTTCCTCTTCTGCTCTCTACTTTGGTTCGTTCGATTATGCCCAGCCACTTACATATACTGAGCACACATTTTTCATCTTCATCATACAATTTGGGCCATGTGTTGAAAAAATTTGGTTTCCCAGTAAAAATGAAACATAAAAAAAAAAATATAAGCGCGAATGGAAGATTTTCTCGCTTTTCTTTTTCCTCTACCATTTTTGTGACACTATTCACGTTTTCAGCATTTTTTTTTCTCTGTTTCGCCCTCATGTGTTTGTGTACATTTTTATGAACCATTAAGTATACATATTCAGAGTTGAATGGGACTATTTTAGTTTGATTTGAAACAAAAAAAAAACCAAAAAGTTCCGTATTTAAAGAGTGAAAGGGAAAGTGTAAAAAAAAGCATGGGAGTGAAAAAATAGGCAGCAAGAAATTAACACTTAAATCATTAATCAGTCCAAAACAAAAATAATTGATCACGCAAATCAAGTATGGTGGGGTGCAAACCTGTCGAAAATCGTAATCGCCAAAGTTACTCACTCGATTTGTCATTTATATATTAACTTTTTTTTTTACATATAATTTATTTATTTATTTATATTTATATCACTTTCATTTCAATTTCCGTTCTCTGCGCCCCTCAAAAAAAAAAACAAATGTGTAACCATAAAATCACAAAACGATTCTATAACTGTTCACCACTATATCGTCGATAATGATTATAATGTTTCACACAAAAACCCAAACATTTATAAACATATTAATTTATATTTCTTCATGCTTTGTTTTATTTTTATTCTCTGGTTGTCTTCTCGTTGTTTAATACTTTATTTTGTGGGTGATTCAATTTTTTTTTTTTTTTTTTCATTTAATTCCAATATTTACCAATAACACACATTAATAATCGATTAATTGAAAAATTTCAAATAAAAAAGAAGAGAGAGAGTGAGGAGAAAAAAAAAGAACGAAAATGAAAATGATGAAATCAAAACAGAGAGAAGAGAAAAATGGAATAAACCGAATCAGAAAATTGAATGGCCCGTAAAAATACGCACTTCAAACACAATGATTTATTATTTTAAAATTAAAAATAAATTGTGGCAAACAAATAAACGAATGGATAATTAAATGAATGAATGAATGAACTACTGCTACGCACAGACAGCGAGGAGAGAGCTACAGGACCAAACCGAGCAAAAGGCTCTCGAATATTAACCTGTTGCAAAGTTACAATGTACGATGGGATCTATCCAGGCGAAAAAATGATTTTTTGAGGTTGCTCGCTGTGTGTTGTTGCTCTGTTTTGTTGTCGCATTACATGTCTCTGTACAAACTGAAGACTATATATATAACACACAACAGTTCATATTTGGTCCATGGGAAAAGAGGGAGAGTGAGAGATAGAGAGAGTGAAAACACAAAATCATCACCAATATATATATATATATATATATAAAAATATGGATATATATCTATGTGTTATGCTGTGTATGCTATGTGTAATATTTTCGGAGGGAGGTTGAAACGAGTTGTTGCTTCTATTCCGTTATTCTGTTGCTTTTTCTCATCATCACGTATTTTCTACACACACTCGTTTTTTTACCTCTCTTTCTCTCTCTCTCTCTCTCTCTCTCTCTCTCTCTCTCTCTCTCTCTCTCTCTCTCTCTCGCTTCGTCTCTTTCTGTATCTCTCTCTTCTTTTTATTATTCTCTCTCATAACAAATCAAATTAAATTTTAGTTTATTAATTATTTATTTTGGTGAATTAATTTAAAAAGATGTGAGCGACAATTTGCCACTGAAACCGCGTACACCAATTTACCGTATAAAAATCGAATTAGCAGCAATAAAAAGCAGCAAACTTGAACGCGAACCATAAATGTTATGATTACGAGAAAGTGAGAGATAGAGTATATTTGGAACAAAAATCAAATAATATTAATTAATTATGCATATTTCATGCATATATTTTTATTTATCAATTAAAAAAAAAAAAAAAAAAAAAAGAAAAAAAAATTACATGTACAGATTTATTTAAGTGTGTTTGTCTGTGTGAATGTATGTGTGTGTTGTTATAAATTAACGTAACAATTAAAATAAATAAATATGCAACAATGAATAATGAATATGATGTAGAGCAGAAAATTATGACAACACGTATTAACGCACGGCAACCGAAAAGCAGACTATTATGCTTAGCAAGCATACGAAATAGAATTGCTTAACTTTGATAGATAATGTACAACAGGCTAAAAACGAAAGGCCAAATACAACATACGAATACGACGAACAATATACAATGTCGAAGTCGAAGTCGATGTCGATGTCGATGGAACAGAGACAACAGCAACAACAACAACGGCAACAGCAACAATTGGTAAATTGGATTCCAAATGCACGAATGAAAAAGAGAAAAAAGAAAAGTAGAGTAGAGAAGAAAGAAAAAGAAGAAAAAAACAGACCGTTCACCGAAACTCACGCAGAATTTTGTAGCGAAACCAACTGTCTGTTCAAAAGTAACGAATCCCGAAGTATATAAAAAAAAAATTGAGCGAGCTTTTACGGAGATCTCTATGTACTGTGCAGTCTGAGCATTTTCAATGTCTTCGTCCTCTGTACGCTCTGCTGGGCTACGTTATATGCTTTGTCGTACTCTTTACTGTGTATGGCTCTCTCTCCTACTCTATCTCTATCACTTTCTCCTTGTTTCTTTCATTCTCTCTCCCCTCTCACTCTCTCTCTCTCTTTCTCTCTCTCTCTCTCTCTCTCTCTCTCTCTCTCTCTCTCTCTCTCTCTCTCTCTCTCTCTCTCTCTCTCTCTCTCTCTCTCTCTCTCTCTCTCTCTCTCTCTCTCTCTCTCTCTCTGTGTCACTCTGTCTTTCATTCTCCCTCTCTTTCATTTTCCTTTCGAGCTTTAACTCGACGCTCTGTTACTCTGCTTGAACTTCCACAGAAAACAGGAGTGAATTATAACGACACTGCTTTTGCCTAGCATGCTCACCGTTTTACCAATTTTATGTGTACTCGCCGTGTATACTTTGGATTGCAATGCTTTCTATCACATAATCACATTGTACATAAACACATCAACACATACATATACACGCGCGCACTCACAATACCATATCATACAAAATCTATGCGTATACATACATATATATGATATGTACTTTTGCTCATGTTTGCACAGTCAAAAAGCAAAACCGTGAATCCAAATCCCTGGATGTTTGCGAGGGGAATATTTTCATTTATTTATGTATGTATTTTTATATTTGTGTATCCTCCACATTTATCCATTGAAGCAATCAAACAATCAACCAACCAACCAACGAACCATCCATCCATCCATCCATCCATCTCTTCATCTATTCATATATAATATATATATTTATATCGTAACCAAACCAATTCCATCATTACGCATTTTAATTACACCACCCCATACCATATTTTAATGAAAGACTCATGCCTAATTCTTTTTGAAATTAAACTTGAATCGGGCAGAAAAATGAATTTTGATTGAACAAGATCATTCGCATTTATCAAAATTCACTTTCTCTCTCTCTCTCTCTCTCTCGCTCGTACGCTCGCACGCTTTGTGTTCGTACGTTAATATATTCATTGTGAATGATTGCTTTTTGATGACATAAAATGAAACACAAATCAAGTTCAAGGTGAAATACAACGGAAATTTATGGTCTTTTGTATTTTTTTCCCCCTGTAATCAGTGAAATCAGCAATGAGCATTTCTAGTTGTCTTATTCGTTTTTGTTTAAATCATTTAAAAATTTTTAAATGAATTGCAACATGTTTTTTTTTAAATATTTGAAAAAAAAAAAAAAAAAAATGTTGACCACATTAAATCATCATTTTTATGAAGGTTAATGGGTAATTCTTGATGTGAGGGGAGTTGTTTTTTTTCTTTTCATTTCATTTCGCTTTTACATGAAACTTTTAATTAATAGTATCAAATGTGAAATTGATTGTTGAAAATCGTTAAACCCCCGCCAAAAGCTTCACCTTTTAAGCTTTATACTAAAGCAACCAAGTCTTTCGTTCTGACATTGAGTTTACTTATAATGCTGGAGAATAAAAGTAGAAGAAACAAAACACGACCACAACGACGATAACAGCGTTGTGCATTGTTTACTCCTTTCAATATGTAAGTTAGTTGTACTCTATGATTTTCTCCCCATTTACCATATTTATGATATAAATGGTACGGTTGGAGGTATCCGATCGGATGCATATACGATTATACATAGCATCGATGACCGAGAACTTGCCGTGCGTATGTATTGTCATCGTCGTCGTTTTTGTTGTTGTTGTTTTTGTTCTTGTTATTGTTGTTCTTCTTCTTATTCTTGTTCTTGTTCTTGTTGTTGTTGTCGTCGTCTTTGTCGTCGGATTGTACTGTATATATTATTGCAAAGTAGCATTTTTCGAAAGTTGATGGAGGAGCGCACACCGTTTATGATTTATTTCAAAAGCAGGCCAACATTTTTTACATATCACAGCACTTCCTAGAATAATGACGCATTGCTTAACCATTCACAAATTGATTATATACATGTGGTTGAAATATTTTATAGAATTTGTAATTGAGCGATGTTTTTTTATTAACTCAAAATTGGCTTGAGCTTTCTGATTACAACCTTTTTTTCCCTTTTTTTTATATTCTTTTCTTTTCATATAAATTTTTTATTTTTGTTTTTCTGTTCTGCTGTACATAATATTAACCGGAATTCAAAAAATTATTTCATTGTTGGTTTGGGATTATTTTTCTCTCTATGATTGATGTGCTTTTTCTTAGAAAATGATTTTTTGGAAATTGAATGTATTTTTGAAGCCATTAAATTCCATTAAATCAATCGAAATGGGGTTATCGCTGGGAATTGGTATTCGAATATGATAGATGTTCATATTGCGTTCGTACAATGCGTACATGTTTGTTTGTGTGAGTTCGGAAATACTATAAACAATTGTGCTGTGAAATTCATAAATTTCGCATGTTCATTCGAAAATATTTCCATTGAAATGAAATGAAATGAAACGTGTGCATGTTTTTTTTTATCTTCTTTTTTCTTTTTTCTTGGTCGATTTTCGCAATGTACATCTTCATTCAAATGAGAGAAGACGGGTTGGTCAATGTTAATGTTGATGTAAACGTTGTGGAAAAAAATATGCGGATTTAAGTGTGTACTTAAAAAAAAAAAAAGAAAAGAAGCGATATTGATAGCATAGATGTGTCCGTATATTCCATTTATTATTATCCATGTATTTATATAGAATAATATTGTGCGTAATATTCACCTTTAGTTTGGATCACCGTGCAAAAACTACGTGCTGATCGGCAGAGACAATGAGTGCTGAGAAATTTTTCAGCACCAAATTTTTATATATATTGTTAAACGTATCAGCAGTTTGTTATGCGGTGCGTGTGCGTGTGCGTGTGTATGTGTGTGTGTGTAATATAGAGCTGGTTTTATGATCAGATTGTTTCTGTTTTTCGCCGTTTTATTTTCTCTTGATTTGGTTTTGATGAGTCATGGTTTTTGCAAAATCTCATTAATTGCACGAAAGATTTCGATTGAAATAATTCAATGGAAATGTATGAATAGGCCAAATCATAAAAATATACACACGTACACGAACAATTGTGCAGTTATATGTTCTTATATTACGGTTGTGCGTTTGCTTTGATTTCATTTTTATTTTTGTTGTTGTCGTTGCTATCGCTGATGTTGTTTCAAAACATATTGTTTTCTTACGAATTCCTTGATGATGAATTCAACATCATATGGGCCATCTAATTCGCCCATTTCTATTTGCTTCAATGTCGTTGTGCGTTTTTGTCACTCACATTTACTGCATGTTCTATTTGTATTCATGCATATATCAAAAAAAAAAAAGAAAAAGAAAAAAAATGTGTGTTTGGGTTATTGCCGCCACAACGACGATGGGCTTTGCATTTCATAAAGAAAAAGAATGGAGCTCGTAATGGAAATACAAAATAAAAGAGCTTTTCAAGTAGACCGACAATATCCATGAAAATTCAGAGAATGAACGAGACAGAAAGCAATATTGAAAGATAAAGAAAGAGAGAGAGAGAGAGAGAGAGAGAGAGCGAGAGATAGATAGATAGATAGATAGATAGGTAGATAGATAGAAGAACGAGAGAGAGGTAGACAGATAAAATATAAAATGAAAGAGAGGTTTTCTTTATGTTACACGCTACGTAAAAATACAATAATGTGAGTAATCAACAAAAAAAAAAAGAATGTGTATTGCTTGATCAAGCATAAATTTATCCTTTTGAAAGGCAAATTCTCAACTATACAAAACAGCCATACGGTGAATGAATGAAACGAAAATTCCAATCGAACAATGTATGAATAGAGATAAAACCGCCCTCAAAATTGCCAATGTAGTATGCTCTGTGAACGGTGCCGTTCAGACATTTCATGATGGTGATGATGATGGTGGTGGTTGTGGTGGTGGTGTTGGTGATGGTGCTGCTATTTAAAAGAAATGAATTCTCACCTGCTTTGAGAATCTCTTCGAATCGTTTCTTCGTTCATATTTAAAGTGGTGCTTATTGAAACTTATTCAGTATGTATTCCGACTGAAAAAACATCGAGACCGAAATAATAATGCGAGCAAGGTACAAGAAAAATAAAATGCTGCACGCGTGGTGCCTGCAAGCTTCTTCCGACTACATACAAAGCATTTCGTTTTCATTTAATTCAAACCAACAACAACAGTAATAGCAAAGCGGCAGGAGTGAACAAAGAAAATATAATCACCGTTACACTTAAATTATTTGAGCGAGAGTTACGGTATCGACTACACTAGAAATTATTTGTTCTCGTACCGCATATGTAATCTGGCACTGGCATTCATGCTTCTCTCGGTCGAAGAATAATAATGAAAAAAACAACAACCATATCGCTACATTTGTGTGTATTTTCGCGCGCTCAAGAGACCAAGTATATAAGTGTTATTTTAACTTATACTAAGCAAAAAGAATGAAAGAATGAAATGTGAACCTAAAAAAAAAAAGAGAAAAGAGAAAAGCGAATAGAAAAACATAATAAATCCGCAGCTTAAGCTTTGCACGGTTGTATGGACTGAAAACGGTGTGCCTGTGTAAACGGAATCGAAATTCCAATACACGGAGCCGAAATCGATTGTATACGCAAGATCCTCAAATGAAGGTGAAAGCGAAACTGTAGAAAACACACAATAGAACGGAAAACGGAGCAGAGTAATGCCAATAAAAACCACATCGAACGCTAGGAGATTTTTACCAGAGAGAGAGAGAGAGAGAAAAACAGTTGGCATAGGTACTTCTGGCATGTTTGCCAACCGCAAACTAAGAATTTATCGAAATAAATTGTTGAATATATGCAACAATTGGTATGTTTTTTCATTCTCGCTTTTATTTCTTCCATCAATTCATCGCGCTCTTATTATTGAACTGTACTCATGAACAAGCAAGTACCACAACTGTTGAGCTATTGTGCATGTATGAGTGTGCGCACAACATATTCTGGCCTGGATACGAAGGGGAAATTTCGGTTTATTTTTAGTATTGTTCATTTTCGGTTTTGCTTTACTCTCTCGTTCTCTCTCTCTCTTTCTCTTTTTCTTTTTCTTTCTCTCTCACTTTTTCTTTCTCTCTTCCTTTCCTCTCTCTCTCTCTCTCTCTCTCTCTCTCTCTCTCTCTCCTTCTCTTTCTCTTTTTCTTTCCTCTCTCTCTCTCTCTTTCTCTCTCTCTTTCTCTTTCTCTTTCTCTTTCTCTTTCTCTTTCTCTTTCTCGATTTCTGTGTGTCTCACAGTCTCTTAACAATAAAAACATATACATTTATTCGCTTTTATGTTAATTTATATACAATCATATATAAGACCATGCATAAATGAAATCACAAAACAACAAACAAACCAAAAAAAAAAAAAAACAACAACAATCTTCCAGCGTGGCGAAAAATCCGAGCACCCCTCGATTTGCATTGGGGATCACTTTTGACTATAATCTATTCACAATGCTACTGAATATACCAATAAGACTACGCAATTTTAGTATCAATTTAAAGCGCTTTTCATGGGGACATACGTATGCACGATGCTCTTTCTCATTCTCGTTCAATGTCACACCAACAATGTTTATTGTAAATTTGACGCCACCTGTTGAGCTTTAACCAACATGTACATACTTATACATATATTATAATATGCATATAAAATATTTATTAAGTGCTTAAGTGATGCATTAAACAGGTTCTTCTTTATAGTTTTGCTCTTTCAGTGCTTTTTTTTTTACATACACACAGGCCATTACAATTTTTACCATAATTTCACTTCAAAATCACGATGTTTTTTTTTTTTTTCGTTCGCTTTATATTTCACAACAAACGCATTCTCTCCATTATTTTTTGAATGAAAGCAAACACACTATTGTTTTTCCAGACAACGTGCATCTTTACCATCTCCAATGGATTAAATTTAATCATACCATGACTTGAATATATGATTCTCGAGAGTGCAAGGTCATCAAATCTGTTATCATATCCTTGCTCCATAAATTTAACTTTGAACTTTATATATAAAATCTCACATATTAAATATTCACATTTGCAATTTTACATTCCATTTGAAATGAAATGCGTCTGGCTGACAAAATCTACAACAAACATTTTCATTTCAAACCATTTTTTAATGATCATAAAAAAAACAGAACGATTGCTTCTAGCAAATCGGACTGTACATATGCTTTGACATTGATATTAACATTTCAATCATTTTCAGTGGATTTTTTTTAAATGCAAAATGTAAATTTTCAAATAAATAAACTCAATCAATGTGTATTTAATGTTGAATCTTCATTTTTTTTTTTCTTTGCTGCATAATTATTCCCCTTCGTAAATCCATGTATATCCACTCAATGGAGTTTTTTGTTTCAGTTTTTTTTATTTCATTTGAAATTAGCATTGCATTTCCTTCGAATAAATTCCATTTTTCTCTCTTTTATTGGATTTTTAATCCGATAATCCTACGGACAATAAAGCCTTCTTTCGTTCACTCTCTCTCTTTCTGTCTCTCTCTCTTTCTCTTTAAAATAATCTTCATCAATTTTTAAGTATGAAACACCAAGAGTAAATGTGAAATGTTGAAATTGTGCCTAAATCCCAATAAGTTTCCTTTTTTCCGGGAAAAGTTTTTTCGACAATTTCACTTATTCTCGAAGTAGAGATTGAGAATAGATTTTTTTTTCCGTTTTTTTGCATTTTTCCAAATCGAACTTTTTTGAATTCAAATTGAATATAATTCACTGAATAACAACAACATTTTTGAATCGTAAATCAAAGGAATCAAAATGAGTGAAATTTGTTCAGTTTTTTTTTTTAATAAAAATATTTTCATTGGTCAATTTATTTCGCTGTACGAAATTCCGTAATTCATTATTCACCTTGGTGTTTCCTTTGATGAAATAACAATTTTATGAATTAGGCTACTTTTCATTTCGGCCCTAATATGAGATTAATGAAATATAAAATATGCAAGCATGGAAAATGATTTTTGTTTTTGTTTTTAATTCTAGATATTTCATTAAGAATAAACAATTTAAACATTTTCCAATTTGAATTTATGCTATTTCTGCGATAAAATGCATAATACTAACTAAAATGAAAAACCATTTAAAACTTAAATTGACGCAATAATTTATCATGATTTATTTATAAGATAGCATGACATTTTTCAATTCTACACTAACTATTTTATCCCACTTGAAATCATCCAATTTAATGTAAATAAAGTGCAAGATGAAAGAAAGACAACAAGAAACGAAATAA
Source organism: Resseliella maxima (assembly GCA_029041755.1). Taxonomy (NCBI): domain Eukaryota; kingdom Metazoa; phylum Arthropoda; class Insecta; order Diptera; family Cecidomyiidae; genus Resseliella; species Resseliella maxima. The sequence continues at coordinate 1,785,269 of JAQOWM010000073.1, read as the reverse complement.
AGAGAAAAAAAACACACGGAAGAAAATTCGTTGCTATGGTTACTACCAAATAAATGCGAAACATCAAGAAACATCAAATGCATTATTAAGTGTAACTTCAACCGGTACTTTTACAGATTTACGGTTTGTTTGTACAAAATTTTGCAATTTTGCGAGAATATTAAAAAAGCAGATAACATAATGAGAGGAAAAATAAAATGTTTTAAGTGTCCCCAGTCAATCTGTCATTTATTCGCAAGGTTGCAATTTTCTTTTGAACAAAAAAAAATGAGATAAAAATGAAATGAAATGAAGAGAAAAAAAAAGGAATCAAAGTCGTTGAGGGTCAAACAAAAATCGCCAAACCAAAAATGTCGTGTTCAAAATCGAATTGAATCTTGAGTTCATCAACTTGATAGACAGTTTAAGCTAAAAAAAAAAAAAAAAACTTGACCAAACTATTCATTGAACCTGTACGGTTGAACATTGTACAGTTTCCATTTGTTGAAAAACAATTTTATGAAATCAATAGCAAACAGACAAAAAGAATTGAGATGAAAATAGAAAACAAAAAATGACAAATAAAACGAAAGCAAATCGGAAGAAGTATTCTTTAAAATAACTTATTTCCATTGTGGTCATTGAAATGCTTACTTTGACCAAATTGAATTTGATCCATTTTGTGCAATTGATTCCCTTTGATTTCCGTTTACCGAAAAAATGTCACGTCTTTCTGTGTATTTTTTTTTTTTTTGTTTTTTCATTTGGAAGAAAATTGATTAGGAGAAAAATGTGTCCACTTGAAAACAAGACTGCTTACCTTACAAATGAATGTTATGTTTCGTCATCGTTCGCTTTGTTTACCGAAAACTTTGAAGCTTATAAGCCAATGAAATTCGAGTCGCTTTGAAACAGTATAAGAACAAACAAACAAGTATTCTTGTACTTCAAATGAACGACTTCCAAGAACATTTTGAAAATACAATAAAGCTAATCGTTTCTTGGCTTAATAATAGCATATTTATTAAAGTCAAAATTTAGTCAATAATTTCTGTTGTTTTGTTTTTTTTTTTTTTTTTTTTTTTTTTGGTTTTTAATTAACTCAAATCCAGTAATTGAATTGCATTTGAAACAAAGCTAGAACAATAAATGGAAAGAGTTAATGTTTGATAATTGCTTGAAGAATGTTAGAGTCCGTGTGCAAATGAGACTGACGTAAAATTTCTGTTTATTGTTTTTCTCTCTCTCTCTCGTCTAAATTTCTAAATTGAAAAAACAACTAATTAAGCAGTAATTCGTAAAACATTTATGCATTTTGTCACCAAAATTTGTGTGAGTACTAAATTCAATATGTTTGCGGCTAGTTTATATTTAAAATAGCATTTGTTGCTATTATTCATTTGATTGACGTTGTGTGAGAAAAAAGTCCCTGCCCTGTTGCGATGCATATCGATGTTTTAAGTTTATCTCATTCTCTTCTTCTTCTTCTTCTTTTTTTTAGTTTTTCTTTAAATTCCAAATCAAACAGATGCATATGTTTGTGTGTTGCAGACAAATGAAAAACCATAAACAATTATAAATATGAAATGTTTTTTCTCCTCACTTTTCATTGTAAATCATTGTCATTCAATATAAAAACTGAATCATTTGTGCTTGTTATTATTTTTCAATTTATACAACAAAAAAAAAAACCATGCTCAATTACAACTAGACAAATGAGTGAAACAGTGTTTTTTTTACATTTGCACGCTCATTTAGAATTAGTTTTTTTTTTTCATAATTAAAATCTCATATGGTAGCATTGCAAAATTAAACGATTCTAATTTCATTAATTGATGTTCTATTATTATTATCTTTGTTTCATTCAATGAAAATCAATATAAATAATTATTTCGAGGCGATTGTTCAATTTGTTTGTATTTCTCTCTCGTTTTTTTTTTGTTTTTACATTCATTTCAGTTTGCAATTTTTGATGAGATTACAATGTTTTTTCTTCTTTGATTTTTTTGTTTTTTAATTTTTTCATTTAAAAAATATTCCATTTATATCCGAATGTTATTGTACTGTGCACAACATATTAATATGCGAGTTTTACAACAAATGAAAAAAGAAAGATACAAAAGAAGAAAAAAAAAAACTAATGACATAAAATTGTGTAAATTCAGCTTTAAAAAAAATGCTACTCCGTTTTGCGTTCAACTTTTTTATCTCCTAATAATTGTTTTAGCAGTGGTTTGTAAATAGGCCATGATAGCCATAGCACGAATCCATAGAACCATAGCGAACGATATAATGCCCACCATTTACCGAAACTAAGCAGCACCAATGGTGCAAAACAAAAGCCCATGCCAATAAACGTGTATAATTTTAACAGGATAAAGATTATCACTTTGCCAATCATTGTATTGGCAAAGTTTTGGAATTTTGCACTTCGTGAAAAAACTGGTTCCATCTAAAAAGAAAAAAAAAAACGAAAAAAAAAAAAAAACAATATAATAATTATCATTATTATTCATTAATTATTTTATCATTTTTAAATTTAATTCTATCAATTTCACTCAATAAATTCATTTCAAATGAGCTGATTTTAAGAGATGAACGGGAAAATAAAATGAAATAAATCACCGATTACGAATGGAAAATTGGAAAATATTGAAATGACAATTGGACATAATTGAATGATATTATGAAAAATCAAAAATTAAAAATTGAAATTAACAAACAAAAACCAGTGTTTATTATTACCTCTCGTTCGCAAATGATAACTGCAAATTCCATGGCAAATGTAATATAATAACCAGAATGGAATCCATGCCAAATTGCAAGGAAAATCAATGCGCCCAATTGACTATAGTTGCGATTGCCCAAAAATCGAAGCCGTTTATAAACGTATTCAGCAATCCAATAATTTGTTTGTACATTAAAACTGTCGATGTAATGTTGAAAACGTTTTGTATTTTCAAAAACTAGTAATTTTATGTTTGAGCATCCCGTCCAATCAGCTACACCATTTTCATCAACACCATTGAATGTGAAGCCTATTGAAAATTGCCAAAATAATTGATAAATGAATTCAATTAAATTATTGTAATTTGAAATAGAGATTTTTTGTTTCTTTTTTTTTTTTTTTTTTTTTTTTTTTTTTTCAAGAAAGAAGAAAAAAAAAAATTACCAAAACAAATAGCAACGGATTCGGTGAGTAACCAACAGGATATGTACTTGTATAAAGTAATTCGGGCCCATACAGCGACCAAAAATAATCGCATGATGATTCCATAATTTTCATTAAAGTCACTTGATATCACATACTTATCATTCAAATATCCAGAACCAACAACATTTACTATTAAGTAACACATACCAATGGCAGCACGTTTAAAACCGGCCGACAAATAACCATCATACTTATCAAATTCCTTATTAATAAAGCTGCGATATCGTTGAAATGAAAATTGTGGACCAACCAAAAAACTGGCTGGAAAATAAGTAAATGCGGCTATTTCAAGTAGGCTCGGTTTTTCTTTAATCATTAATTTTTTTTGCGTTGCCGATAATTTTGCTTCATTTTCTTGACCATCAGCAATATTAAATGCAAGACCAATTAATTTTAATGTGAGCACACAATGCGGCATCGTCCATGTTATATCATATGTTTCCGTTGCAGTTTTATAGTAACCAATTAGTAAATAAGTCATGTGAAAGAGAAATGTTGTTAAAATCAATGGTGTACCTAAGGGGGAAACAACAAAAATAAATAAAAATAAATAAAAATAAATAAAATAATTTGCAAATATTTTGCAAATATTGCAAATATTGTAAATATTGTGAATATCTACTAAATATATATATATAAAGGGTTCTCAGCCCCTAGGGTGTACCATTGAGAAATACAATCAGCCCATAGGATACTAAAACAGCTGATAAACTATGATACACCAACCATCCATAATTGAATATACATATTAAGATGCCTGTTGTCAATATATAGAGATGATTGATGGTTTTTGTTTGTGAATAAAATTTCTGCCGATAGAGTATTGCCAAAGGATAACCTAAATGGGGGAGAAAGAGAAGAAAAAAAAAAAAATAAAACGACGTCAAAATGATGAGAAAAAATTTTATTATGCGATGTGAATTATCGTTATCATTATCATTTCAGTGTTTAATGAAAACGAAATGAAAAAAAAAGAGTGAAAATATGTGCAAAACACACATTCGGTCAACATGCGTCAAATGAACAAAGCTATGCTGCTGTTTGACATTGTATGAAAAACACTACAGTTCTAATCATTTTGTGTTGAGTATTTATTTATGATAAATTGCAAGTAAGCGTAATTTTAAATGAACTTGTCACACGAAATAAACACGTAATACGAACGTACGATTTGATTTTTTTTTCTTTTTCTTTTTTTACATGATAGTCATTTAATCACATGCATATTACACGAAAAACATGTAATTCGGTCATGATATGAAAGAAATGTTAAAACTGAATTGTAATAGAAGTCAAAAAACGTGAAAGAGGAAGAGAGACGGACAACCGTAAAGGGACTAACGGAAAGGAAACGGGAAAAAAAAAAAATTGGAAAATGTGCGCACCTTTAAAATATCCGAAATAAAGCAATATGTAAAGTTGACAACTTTAAGTTGTAATGAAAAGAATAATAGAATAAAGACGATAATAGAAACAAAATTGCTTGCAATTTTCAAGGCGTTCAAATGTACATGCATAATTTGTCAATGAGTATTGCACGAAAAATCGAGTCAAGGAGAATTGTTTTTTTTTTTTTGTTTTTTTTTTTTGGTTTGTTCGAAAATCATTTGCAGTCATTTTTTTATTGAATGTTGATTAGTTTGATCGGCTATTAAATAAAAATAGTTTTACTTACCAATTAATATAGAGATCAATAGTCGTAGTGCGGGTTCAGTAGCTCCAACTGATTGTGCCATTCGGCCCAAAATTGTATCCGCTACCATTTCACTGTTTTAATTCTGAAAATTAATTGTCACAAAAGAAATGTTCACTTTAATAACAATCTAAACACGATACATTTAAACAATTTTTGAATTGCTATTAATATATTCGTTTTTATTTTACTAACAACCACCGATCTCAGCAAATATTCAAATCATTCTGAGCATTTGAATTTAATTTACGTAAGTATTTATGAGTGTTTAGAAGAAAATAGTATTTTATATGAACGGACGATTAGATTTGTGCACGGTAACTGTAAATTTAAATCGAACCGTATTTTGCTGCTCATTGATTGACAATTTTATAGTGTGCCAACGACTCGAAAATGTGCTGATAACAAATTGGAAGAAGTAAGAAAAAATAGAAGACGACAGCAACAATGAAGAACAAAAAGAGAAAGAAATAAAGGACAGTGAAATCAATTGCTGATTTCTCAGCTGTGTATAAATGGGAAAGAACAAATGTTACAAAACCTATATATATATATAGCGAAAGAATGAAACACATAGAAATACAATCGATGTTATACAAATGTCATCTGATGTACTCGTGCCCACTAAAATCATCACTATCATTCACACATAATAATCAAAATTATTTTTTTTCTTCGTTTTTTTTTTTTTTTTTTTTTTTTTGGATTCAAATTAAATTTTATCTTCGAAACGTTCATTTACCCTTTGTTTTAATACACTGTTTTAATTAAGTGATATGATTGACTAATTCTCAGTCAATTTTTATTCCACATTATTTTTGTACGTTTTTTTATTCTTTGCCAATCTTCTTTTTTTCTTAGTCACTTTCTAGTTGGTGTTGAATAATTGTTGTTCTTTTTTTTCTATTATTTTCTTATTTTGTTTTCGATTTGACAGCTTAGAAATGTCATTCGGTAGTGTTGCCATCGTTTCAATTTGATTTGCATTGAATTTAATGTGTATTATTTCAATGTTGCCATATTAGTACTTTTTTTGATTGGTTGAAGCTCATGAGCGCGAGCTTTCAAAATTATGCATAAAGCAATTTTAAATATGAATAATAAAATTCAAATGAAGTAGTAATCGCAAAAACTATCACTACATGAACTTATGAACGTTTTTTATGCGATTTTGAAATCATTCATTCATTTTTAGGTTCATCAAACGTTCAAGAAAAAAGAAATTTCAACGTTATTGTACAAAACGATTATTTAAATGTAATGATCGCATATTGTAGACAAGTTATCGCACTGATATCCAAGGAATTTTGTTATTGAATAGCAATTAGCGTTTTTTTTTTTTGAAAGAATGCACATAAGTGTGAAATGAGCATCACGTTAAATAAATCACGAATTATTAATCATCATGAATTAGACGAAAGAGTTAAAAAACAGAACGTAATTCTTGTGATTTTTTAATAGAATTAAAATAATATGGAAAAAAATAGATCAAACGCTCGATTCAAAACATTGTATGATTCACTCACTTTATGAACATATGCAAATGAGTTCAATTTTTTCCCAGTTGAGTGAAATGACTGAAATGCTAAAAACATTTTGAAATAAATCGGTAAATGATTTTTTTTCAATCGTTCATATGTTTTATTTTTTTTTTTTTTTTTTTCATAAAATATTGAATGTTAAAAATTCAATCAAATTTCCAAGTTGGAAATTTTAATTTGAATGTTTGTGATGATTTTTATATAATCTAATTGTAAAGTATACATTTTTAATTATACAAATCGATTATGAATTTCAATTTAAATGTAAATTTAAACTCAAATTTCAAGTAATGATGTTAAAATAAAAAGGTGTTGATTTAATTGAAATAAAAAGCGTCAATTCAAAGGTACATCCACGTCACAACAATCTAAAAAAAAAAAAGTGTAAAAAGAAAAATTCAAACATGAATGTGTTTAAACAATATTTGGAATAATCGCTTTGAATGCAGCATACATATATCAATTCAAGGTATTTCTGGAGTCTATTGTTTTGAGCTAACATTTGTGATTGTCAATCGGTTAAAACAAAAAAAAAAAACAAAAACAAAAACAAAAACAAAATGGAAGAGAGACAAACGGATCGGATCAGTCGAGTTAGTAATTCGATATTTGAGTCCGTTGTTCGATCGTCATTCACAAAGTGCCAATTCGTTTGTGTGGGCCGAAAAAAAAAAAAAAAATATAAAGAAATAATGTACGTGAGAAATGAATATGTGATGTGGTTTCTTGTGGTCTTTGACATTTTGTGAATATTGTCGCGCGCGAATTAAAAACTGAATAAAGCAGCAGCAACAAAACATATTCACATTTCAAATAGAGGTTGGTTGGTTGGTTGATTGTGCGCTCACGCTCGCGCACAATGGTATTCATGATGTCATTCTCCTTCCTTTTGCGGAATTCGTTTAGTTTTTCGAAAATGAAATTATACACCGACACATAAGCAATCGCATTCAAACTGGAAATGCAAACTGTCTGCTAGTCCGTGAATAATTTTGGTAACAATTAATTCACAGATTAAATCGCATCGTCGAATTCTGACATAAACACACACACATACAGAGAGAGAAAGAGAGAGAGAGAGAGAAAGAGAGAGAGAGAAAGAGAGAGAGAGAAAGAGAGAGAGAGAGATGTGGAATTATATTCACATACGTATATTATGAATGTAAGAAATATTTGGAAAAAAAATACAAAGACGCTTAATATTATCGTCTCATAATTACCTCGTCAAGTAGTAACTGTCATTTAGTCCATTTAGTTATTTGGTACTGATGTGCATACCATTCGCTTAAAAATGATTTGTCTAAAACTGAACAACGAATGAAGACGAATGAAAAGAAAAAAAAGAAAAGAAAAGAAATAAAAACAAATTCATAGCGTTGCGTTTTGCGACAAAAACGTTAAAAGAAAAAAAAAAGAAGAAGAAGAATGAGGGAAAAAAGCACAGAAGAGAAATATATTTTATTTGTTAATATACATTCATATGCAAGCCATTTCCACCGCGCACCATTCCACCAGCCGATCAAGTGTTGTTGATGTTCAGTTTGGTTCGCCGTTTATTCACATTTTTTTTTTTTTTTTTGTTGTTTTTCGTCTTCATTTATTTTTCTTGCATTTGGAAACAACAAATCTAAATGTGGTTGTATGTATGAACTGCTGTGTATGGCGATCTTTAAACATATAAATGCAATGGCTTGTTTTTTTCTCCTCTCCTCTCTATCTGATTTTTTTTTTTTTTTTATTCACACTTATTATAATTTTTGTTTTCCTTTTTGCTCATTGAGTTTTGTTTCATATATATAATATATATTTCTTTTCTCTGTTTTTGTTGATTTTTTTTTTTTTCGTTTTTCGTTTTTTATTTTTTATTTTTTGCTTTACGATGCTTTTTCGTATCGTCGACAAATGTATGCGATACCATACACACCTTTTAAATATGTATAAGATAGTTTTGTCAAGGTCGTGATGTTCAAATAAGACCCGAGAACGCAAAGTGCGAAATTCCATTTTGTTGCAAGTTTTTGATCAATGCACTGCTTGTGGTTGAGTTTTGAATTTTGTTTTGTTTTTGTTTTTTTCATTCCTTTTCAAATTGTTATTTTCAAATTTCATTGTGGAAGATTTCTTTTTTTTTTTTTTTTTTTCTTTTGGAGGGGAGGATTCACTTTTTTGTTGCCAGAGTCTCAATCACAGATTCCTAGAAAATTGGCCGGACTAAATGTTTCAATTCATAATGAAGATAGTGTTTTGCATTAAAATTTGAAATGATCAGTGATTAAGAGAGTGAGAGTGAGGATTAAAATCACGGCCAAGGTCAAATCAAATCATTTTGCCATCATTCTTCAATCATATTGAAATCGAAAGCCGATCAACTTGATAATTTACTTTTTAAATATTTTATATCTTCAGCTTTGGTGGCTAGTGGAAATGGATTACTCGCGAAGAATTTGGTGCGAAATCATATCGAAAAAAAAAAAAAACATATCTCTCTCGTCGTTTTTTTTCTCTTCATTTTATATAACCGTTGCGATCAAAGACAAACATTTTCAGCAAGTTTTGCCAGCGTGTCGTTGTATCGATGCGTACAGTGTGTCATTGAATAGTGTATAATATGTTTTTTTTTTTTTCGTTTAGTTGTGTTTCAACTAATCAACGACTTATATACTTGCAAAATGGGAGGGAAATATTAAAACGGCTTCAAGACGTTTTCTATCGTGTTTCATTCAGTGATTCAACAGAAGTGATACTAACACTAAGTCGCATAAGTTCATATATTTAATAATTTTTTATTTTTTGTCGTTCGATTTGTTGCAAGAATTTTTGTGATCGACGGAATGATAGGAGTTTTAATAGTTGTCACTTTTTTTTTTGTCGTGCAAACATATTGAGTGCCAGAATCAGTTGATATGAACAACATAAGGTCAATGGTTTAAACATGATCTTATGACGTACATAATTGGCTGCAGTTTTTTTGTTAACTATTGCGACATTGAATTGTGTTAAATCTTGAATTTTCAATAAATAGCAAATAGTATTTAACGAAAATATGTCAAATATATATTTTGATGGGTCGACATGGTTCAAATGCATTTTCAACCAAGATTCTTTTTATTTATTATTTTTTTTTTTTTTTTTTTTTTTTTAGTTTTTTAAGGAGAAAAAAAACTTAGTTTCATTTAATATCCAACATTAAATGTAGCCAATAATTTTGAATTGAAAATCATTTTGGATTTATGTGTTGGATTCAGATGCAAAATTGGTCCTTGGATATTTAGCCTCTATTTGGCTTTGTCTGTTTTTTGGTTGTCTTCGAATTTATGCTTTTAGCATATGTTTACTGTTTACATTGTATTCAGACATAGCCTTAAAGAGGTTAGGTGTACATTGGCTAATCAACGAAAATCTCCAGCAAATCATCGCAACCAAATCAATTTATTAATTACAATTCTAGCATTTGTCTTAATAAGTTTGGATTGTTGATTCTTCTCCTTCTATCCTTTTCTCGCTCTCTCGAGCTTTCTCTCTCTCTCTCTCTCTCTCTCTCTCTCTCTCTATCTTTCAATCTTTCCCACTCATTCTCTCTCTCTCTCTCTCTATCTGTTTTTTCTTTATCTATATTTAGTTAAAATGTTCAAATGTTCAAAAATACCATCGCTTTATTTACAACCGGTATTATCATCTTCAGCGCATTGTAAAAGTGTCTAGAGATTATCAGGAGGAATGTATAAAATGTATCCAGTGGATATATTCCATCCAGTTATTCCGGTTATTCGCTAGCACTTGGACATTTTCTGCAAACAAAACGAAAAAAAAAAAAATATACAAATAAAATTTAATGAAATATCAACAAAATTTTAAGTGGTTTTTCTTTCGCGACACAAAAACAAGATTATCATTATTTATTTATTTTTTTTTTTTTTCTTTCATTTTGTTAGATTCAGCAGAGATGCAATTATAATACTTTTCTCAATTTTGAATATGGATATGGATATATGGCAAGTATATAGGTGATTTCGTTCAAAATGTGAGGAAAAAAGGTCAAAACAACAATTAAATCACAGACAAATATTGAATGTCAAAAAAAAAAAAATGAAAAAAAACGTTGTGCTATGATTTCTGTCTTTCATCAACATCTATTCGTTAAGCTTCCAAATTTTTTCAATCCAATGCAAATGGTTTCACCTTTTGTAGATATCATTATGATGTTTTTTATGAATATATCGAGTCGTTGACATTAAATTCGATGGTCGACAAAACATTGTGATGATATGCAATCCAAAATCTTAGACAAATCGAAAATTATGCAAAACGTCGACAAACAAGACCTAGTTTTGCCATTTAAACAAGAACTTTTAGTGTCTATCATCAAAACAGGTCTGGAACAATAATGAAAACCATTTAAGATTTTCCCAAAAGAAAAAAAAAAGTGCTTTGATCAACATGACAAAAAGTGTATGAAAATGATTGTGGTTTCAATAACTAACATCAGCCACATATTCTTTATTAAAATGCTTCTGCGAAGATTTATATCTAATTCTTAATACATTGATGTTAAATTCGTGAGTCTACAATTCTGTCGGAAAAAAAATGCAATTAATTATAATTTGGTAAGAAAAGGTGTTAATAATTGTTTCCATTTGAATATTTAGAGTGGTTCGTGTTTTTTTTTTTTTTTTGGCTTTTTTCTCTTTCATTGTTCATTATGCTAAAAAGTACGGAACTTATTTCAAAAATATCGTACTCTCAACCCTCGCTCTATGTACCTACCATAATGTGTAACGTAACCATTTCTCTTGCAAATTTATTATGAATGATATTTTTCAATTAAATTAAAACATTTGGTGCCTGTTTTTCGAACAATATTTTTTTAAATCTCAATTATTATTCTCATATTTTTCAATCGCAAATGTAAGTTTTATAATTGTACGTTCGAATAGAAGCATGTATACAATATTAAATGTAAAAATTTATTGCTTTTGATTTTACAACAACAAAATGTGGTTGAATTTTGAATTTAATGATGATTGAATGAAAAAAAAAGGATTATTTCATTATGGATAAAAAAAAAGTCCCTTTCTACATTTAACGGAAAAGAGACATGCAATGTTTCTAACGCAAGATTTATTTGATAGATAAATATGACGTGACATGACATTTGAAATCAAAAATCCATAAATTTCACATTAATTCAATTTAATTTAAATCATATTTTCCAAAGAAAGAAAAGACAATCAAATAGAATACCTATATGAGTCAGTCGATTTGACTGCATCGTATAAAGTTCATTGTATATTTGAACATTTATGAGTGCGTTCAACGACTGTCAGCGGCTATATGTTGCGTAGAAACGAAATATTATCGATGGACTTTATCTTTTATTTGTTTGAAAATCAAAAATACAAGAAAAGCGAGAGCGAAAAAAATAAATTCTCGTTTCGTATGCAAGTGTTTCCGACCAAAAAAGGTGCACGATTTCTTTGACTGGTTTGTGAAATTTATTTTTATAAAAAAAATACACAAACAAACAAACAGACAAATAAACGAATCGAAATATGAATCATACGCTTTGTTTAAAATACCCGCAGAGTGACAATTCAATTTCGACTTTGACGTTTCACATTCATTGTGTACATTAACATCAATGTGAAAACATATCATCATTATTTTATTATTGTTTTTTCTTTTTTTTTAATCGATAAGACATTGCGTAAATAATTCATTATAGCAAACGGTTATAACGGTTTTGATTATTTATATTGAAAAAAAAAAAAAAAAAAAAATGGAAAATAAACCAAATTAAAATTTAAGTGTGAAAAAGTGCCAAAAAAAAAACGTAAATTCAAAGTACAAAATCCAAAGCCTATTCGATAATAAATTTCAATTCAAACAGATACATTTTCAAAGTGATAAGATATCGAATCAACAAACCGTATCAATCAATAGTTTTTTCGTTTATTCCATACATTCTAGTTAATCAAATTGAAATTATTCATTGAATGTCGATACATAGGTTTTGTTGAAGTGATTTTTTATTTGAAAAAAAAAAAAAAAAAAAAAAAAAATTAACAAAAGCAAAATGATAAAATCTTGTGATTTATTCAATGGCATTACACGTCAAATTAATACATTGTTTGCAAACAAAGAACCATGGCAAGTGGCATCAATTACAGCTGTTTCGGTCATGACTACCATGTGGATATGGGATCAAATTAATCAAGATGAAAGTAAGCGATTTTTCGCTGACAATTTATCGATTTACATTTTTCTTGTTTAACTCTTTCTCTCCCTCTCTCTCTCATTCTCTCTCTCTCTCACTCTTTCATGCAAATAATTTCAATGTTCTATCGAATATAGGCATTTCGTCACGAAGTAAAAAAAAGTTTTTCAAATTGATTCGTATGCTACCAGCAGTACAGCGTAAAATCGATAACGAGGTAGCCAAAGTGTCAAATTCAATGGAAAAATCGGTTAAAGATCGAACCGCTCATATGGAATATTTTAAAACATTACCATTGCTTGGTTTGTCCGATGATGAAGTTCTCAATCAAATTGATAGCTATTTATCACTTGGCGAATACAAATGGAAAGAGGGTTGGGTTTCGGGCGCTGTTTATAATTTCAATGATGAATTATGTAATTTAGTTTCAACAGTTTATGGAAAAACGGCATATACAAATCCATTGCATTCGGATATTTTTCCCGGCATCAATAAAATGGAAGCTGAAGTTGTACGAATGTGTGCAACAATGTTCAATGGTGATGCTGATACTGTTGGAACGGTAATTATTACAAAAACATATGATCATGATAATGAAAATTGTGGAAAAGATAACAATTCAACAAATAAACAAAAATATATTAATATTAAACCATAGATTACGAAATTGTTATCGGATTGAATTTAATTTGTTTTCTTTTATTTGTGTGTGTTTTGCTTTCAGATGACAACCGGTGGTACCGAATCATTAATCATGGCATGCAAAGCATATCGCGATTTTGCACGAGAATTTAAAGGGATTTATCAACCAAATATTGTGATGCCACGCACCGCACATGCTGGCTTTGATAAAGCCGCACAATATTTTAATATTCATATTAATTATGTTGACATTGATCCAATCACCACCAAAGTTAATATAAATCAAATGAAGAAAAAAATTAACAAAAATACAATTATGGTATGTCTGCTTCATTGTTGCATTTAAAATATTTGTAAATTTGCGATTCTTTTTTTTTCCTTCTCTCTCAATTGCGAATTTAGTTGATTGGTTCAGCACCAAATTTCCCATATGGAACAATGGATGACATCCAAGCGATTGCTGCATTAGGTTTAAAATATAACATTCCCGTCCATGTTGATGCCTGTTTAGGTGGTTTCCTAATACCATTTATGAAACGTGCCGGTTATCCATTACCACCATTCGATTTCCGTGTCAAAGGTGTCACAAGCATTTCTGCTGATCCACACAAAGTACGTATTTAATATGTGAAAAAAAAAGTCAAGGTTTGTTCATCGATTCAATTTAGATGAAATTATTGAAATGACATTTTTTTATTGAGACAAAATTTCATCTTTTTTCGAATTTGCAACATATTGCTTTTCGCACTTTTGGACATTTCTTTTTTAATATTTACATTTAACTTTGTTTTTTTTTTTTTATATTTACATTAAATGTGCCTTTTTTGTCGCAGTATGGATTTACGCCAAAAGGTTGCAGCATCATTTTATATTCGCATAAAAAATATCGTCATTATCAATATACATTGACAACTGATTGGCCGGGTGGTGTTTATGGTTCACCAACTGTAAATGGATCTCGTTCTGGTGGTTCAATAGCTGTTTGTTGGGCAACAATGCTTCATTTTGGTATTGACGGTTATGTTGAGGCTACAAAACGTATTATTGATACAGCTCGTTACATTGAACGTCATTTACATCAAATTAAAGGCATTTTCATTTTTGGTAAACCGGCCACATCGGTTATTGCAATTGGTTCAAATGATTTTGATATTTTACGCTTGTCTGATTCATTGTGCTCCATTGGATGGAATTTAAATACATTGCAATTTCCATCTGGGTAAATTATTTTTTGTAATTTTTGATTATTTTCAATTCAATAAAATGTTCTCGAGCAAATGTTTTCATTCTCCATTTAGAATCCATATCTGTGTTACGATGTTACATACAATGGATGGTATGGCTCTAGGGGCTGAGGACCCTTTATGAATATATATATTTAGTAGATATTCAGAATATTCAGGCGATATTTAAATATTTATGGAATATTTGCTAGATTTAAAAATACACACACCATATCCATAAATATTTGAAATATCTAGTAAATATTCAATTAATTTTTATCAATAAGTTAGCATTTGTGAATATATTGTTGATGGCAAAATAAGTATTGCTTGAAATTGAGATTTGGTAGCTGAGATCAAGTCAACATTCAACATGGCGACATTGTTGACAAAATCACATCATGGAAGGAGAGAAGAAGAGAACAGCATATTCTAAAAATTGGTGAGCATTTTTTCTTTCCTTTACATTCATTTCATAGTATACCGTTTGTAAAATATTGTTTGCATTGTAACACAAACGATAGTCTGTGTGACGGTAAGAGAAAATGGGAAAGAGAAAGACAAAGAGAATATGCATATCTCTTACGCACTGAAGTACGCTCAACAGCTGACCAATGATACAAAATCGTATTGAGATTTCACAACCAATACACAGAGACACGCATTTACAGTTTCGGCAAACAAGTGAATAACTATGAGACAATGCTAACGCATTTTTCATTTGTGCTTGAAATGACCGAAATGCGCAAAGAAGTCCCGAAAGATCAGCAAACCATCATCTACGCTCTTGGCAATGCAAAAACTGCCGCCAATTCTCCAATCAAAGGCCACTTGCGAACACCAAAAGCAGCCATTACGTTAATCATGCACCGATACGCAATGACAATTGATGTGCCTGAGCCTGGAACATCGATGCTGTGTAGCAGATGTCACGAATTGCTCGATAGAGCAATAGAAAGAATCGAAAGGAAAGGATTGGGTAGAGAGAGATGGAACATAAAGGATCGGTAAGTTGTTCAAAAAAAAAAACAAAAAAAAGAATAGAAATATGAAAATTAATTTTGATTTAACAGTTTCCTAGTTTGCCAAAACTGTGAACCGGCCCGAAATACTGTTCTCGCTGCTCCTGAGGAATGGATTGGAAAAGTACATCATACACATCGAAAGAAACTGAATGTCGAACCAAGACCAAATCAAATGACATTCAATCATGAAAATCAACGAAAAACAATTGTGTGGGATCGTGATAACAATGCATCACGCAACATGATTTACAAAGCAATGTGTATGTTGACCAATGTACCAGTGAATCCAGATTTCAATAAAAAAGCTTATATATTAAGACAACGTCGTGCAGCAGCAGCAATAGCAGCAGCAGCAGCAGTAGCAGCAGAACATCAAAGAAGAAGAAGAAATATGGCCGGGGCGTCCTCTAGGGGAGAGAGGTAGGTATTGAATTGATATTGATGAAATCAGATGAGATATAATTGATAAGTTAGTTCAAGTGTATTAATTTCTAAATGTTCATTTATTTGTATATTTCTCTTGTAGGTAGTGCTGGCGGTCACAAAGTACTATTCTATAGTAAGTTCTTTTCCTTTTTACAGGGAGAATGCAGTATGATCTCAACTACCAATCTCAAAATTTAAACAATATTTAGTCATATGTTTAGCATATTTATGATATTTAGTATATTTATAAATATTCACAATATTTACAATATTTACAATATTTACAATATTTACAATATTTGCAGGATATTTACAATATTTATTTTTATTTACTTTCGTTCTTTCCCCCTAGGTATGGCTGATAAATTTATCAAAGATTTTACAGCTGCCGTTGGTGAAATAATGAAAAATCCTGAAAAACCTGTTGAAGGAAAGGTAATTTTTTTTCTATCACAATTCATTACTAATTTTGTTATTTTTGTTTAATAATTAATTGGTTTTTGGTGTTCATTTTTTCAATTAGATGGCATTGTATGGACAGGCTCAAACACTTTCCGATCGATCATTGGTTGCCGATATTACACGATGTTTTATCGATTCAATGTATTATACACCTGTTGCTGTTGAAACTGGCAACTGATCCAAATTGTACCTTCCATTATTACAAACCACTTAATATTTTGTGTGATTTAATCACTGCTTGCGCTTAATACAAATGAATAGAAATGTGTGGCCATTTTTTTTTCTTTTTTAAAACCAAATTGAAATTGATGTTATTAATGAAGCTATTATTAATATAATATTTGTCATTGTTAGAAAAAAAAAATTTTTTCATTAAATGTCTATTTTTTCACAAAAACTATTTTTGAAAATGAAATTTATTCATTTTTATTCACAAAAAAAATATACAAATTTATATTTATATAAATAAATGAAGTCAAATTATACTGAAGAAGAAAACATTAGCTGAAGAAAAAACATTGCTTATACATTAATAAACTTAATAAATTTAACATTTTATTTCTCTCAGTACCAAAAAAATAAAAAAAAATAAAAAAAAATATTATCATTTGTTTGATGAACAGAAATAAAATTTAATGCAGATAAGAACAATGATGGATTCATATGATTTAACAATAAAATGTGGTTTTAATTACTTTTTTTTTCGGAAATGAATGTATGGTAGCTTTACAATTTGGGTAAGTTTAAGCAAATAGAAATTTATTTACATTTTGTGATCCTAAAATTGATATTTAGACATTTCTGTTAATTGAATAGTTTACAAATGATCAATATATTATACTTGTTATTCGCTCACCTCATAGCTTGGACAGGGCAGCACATTATTTCCTTTGCGGATAATTTCTATATATACAGGAATTATTATACTTGTGGAAATATTTCCGTATTTAATTTTCATAAATTATTCCCATATTTATTTAGTGAGAAAATATTCCTAATATATTACTATTTAGTAATATATATAATGCCGTAAGCATTGATGCAAAATGTCGCTGTTCAAATTGTAATTTTGAATGGAATCAATGCTCTCAACAACCGACTGATAGTGTTCGGTGTAAAAAATGCAATGTACTTAATAAAAAGTACACTCGGACCATTTCTCGTCAATAATAGAGTCAATAATAATGCAAATCACTTAAAATAAAAATAAATTTAAATGAACGAATAATGCGATATTTTGAGCATTTTCAAACTCCTTTCAATTTTACGATAATAATTTTAGTTTGAATAGCGAGAAAGAAGTCTTTCAATAAAACGTATCTTTTAAATTATTTTTTAATTGGATTCTTTTCTTTTCAATTAACCCTTTTCGATTAAACAGTCTAATTTAGATTCAAATACATGTATGTTCTGTGTACTTGTTCAGATTCTGCATTTCAGAGATGATATGTTTTAAAACAAAAGATGACTCAAAGTAAAATATTTTGTGTGTTGTTTCCAATTGACTATAAATTTAAGTAAACTATTCAAAATATGATCAATTTCAGAAGTAACATGTCTCATAGTTTCAACACATTCAAATGAAAGCATTGAAGTAGCTCTAAAATTGCGATATTTGTCAAAATAAATCGTTTTTTATTGAACTCAATTCAAGAAAACTTTTGATCTTTTTTTTTTTAAGTCCGTATCATTTGTGCAAAATAAATATTCCTTTTCTCGTTTACATAAACATAACTCAACAAAGAATATATGTGAAGAATTTTCGTTGGGATAAATTTATCGGAATTTCAACAAAAAGAATAAAAAAATCAAAACAAATGTTATATTCTATGTAAATAAATGTTTAGACGAAATTAAGGTCATCTGATCGTCTAGCTTCTCGCAATGATTCAAAGTATTTCTAAATAGAGAGAATGAAGCGAGAGAATCTATTCAAACGTAAATTAATTGTTATGTTTTCGCAGCAAAATATCTATTCTTTTATTATGAACTTAGAAAGCGTATGAAATTATTCGATAAACTGTATGTGTGTATAGTGTAAATTCCAATATAAAGGATCTTCGATAAATATATATCATCTGAATTGTGGAAAGTGTAGACATTTTGCAATAGAATTTTTTCCTGATAAATGATTCGTTTATGTTTATTTATAGAATTCAATTTAGATTTGACCTGTTCATATTGTAACATAGCACATATTTACTATTTTTGTTCTTAATTCTGCGATAGATTTTGAGAAAAAGCAAATTGAATTATTATAAAATTGATTTATGATTGATTCCTTATATTCGATTATTATTTAAATTGTTTTACTTACTTTTGTTGAATGTTCAGTTCATTTGAGAAAAAAACATACACAAAGAATATTCATAAAGGGAAGTTATACAACGTGATGTGTTTTCACGTCAAATGCTGACAAGCCTCTAAAACTTTGAGCATATTAAAAATCTTTTATTTGAATGAGCATTCAAAAATAAATTTTCGATTGAAAAGATGTAATAATTCATAAAATGATTTATTTATGGGAACCATTAGGAATGTCAAAAGTACAATTTAACCGATTTCATTATTCGTTCAGTTAAATTTATTTTTATTTTGAGTGATTTGCATTATTATTGACTCTATGATTGACGAGAAAAGGTACGAGTGTACGGTTTATTAAGTACATTGCATTTTTCACACCGAATACTATCAGCCGGTTGTTGAGAGCAATGATTCCATTCGAAATTACAATTTGAACAGCGATATTTTGCATCAATGCTTACGGCATTGATGTCAATCGTTTCCTGTGGAAATTAAAAAAAAAAAAAAAAACATGGAATTACTAGATTTAATAATACGAAAATGATCTCATCACTTTAAGAATCGTTTGTTATATAATAAAAATGTAATATAATTGTGATAATTGTTCAACTTACTGTATTATATGGATTCAGGGGCTTGGAACAAAATTTGCAGTATTGCATACCCAAACTTTCTCTTGATGATATTGTCCATTGCTCTTGGCAGTATCGACAGAAGTATAATGTAAAAACTGAACTCATCTTTCCAAATGAAAATTCAAAACTGATATTTGAAATATTTTACTGTGATTTTTACAATGATTTGATTCGAAAAGTTTTAAATTGAATCAGCATTTCCTTGGCTTTATTTATTTAGCATTTATATTTATACTTGAATTGCAATTTAAGAAACTTGATGCAATTTGAACGGATGTTTTGAAATCATTTTCTGATAAAATTTGTTGATTATATTAGATATATTTGATACAAAAATTTTATGGAAGAAACATAAACAACAATTTAAAATAAACTAGCATATTGAGCTAGGCATAATGAAAAGTAAATTTTTCTTCAAATCAGATTCATCTCTTTTTCGAATATTTATTTGAAATTCGTCTTAAGAAAAATTCATTTTTTATCTTGCCGAAATTATTTGGCTCAGTATTTCAATATTTCAATTTTTTTTTCATTTTTATTCAGTATTTCTGTAACATTCTACTTTTAGCATAAATTTTTTCCTGGAGAATTAAAAATACTCACAATGAATCTTGTACAAAAACTTTCATCTGAAACTAAGAAAATCATCTGAAACTCTGTTGTTTATTGTAAACGTATCAATAATGATATCTGTGAAAAAGTACTAAATAAATAGAAAAGAAGTGAAAACGCGATAATGTTCAATTACGTTTTGTGGTTTTGTCATAAATTGGACATTTTATTCAATTTTATAGAATTTTAGACAAAACAAAGTTATTTAATATGAATTTATTTAACATTGCTCGATATTTCTTTTAGATGCACGAAGCTAAGAAACGGCCACTGTAGATCTTCATTTATTTGGAACGGTTTGTCCATCCAAAAAGTGTAGCTGAAATAAAGAAAAAAATTCAAAAGAAAATGATTAATGACTTTATTTGTGATTGATTAAATTTAAATTTAAATATTTAACTGAATTTAAAATTTATCGTACAAAATTTAGTTTTGTGGCATTCAATGTGACAATAAATATTTAGTTGAGTAGAAACTTTTAAATTTCGATCGAATTTTGAAAATTCGATGATTGAAAATTGAATGATTGTTTGACAAAAATGTGCATTTTATACCATGAATGCATCGAATGAAAATTATCTGATAAATTTGTTTTTTAAAATTTAGTTAAAAATGACTTATTTAGCTTATGGTATGCTGTGTTAAAAACACTTAAACTTTTCTTAAATACAATTCTTCAAACAATTTCATTTGAATTTGAAATTGTTTTACTTACATCTGGATATGGAGATAGATATGCACTGCATCCACGGCAAGGGCGTTGTGCATTTGCCACTATATTGATTGTATCAAATTCTGTTGCTAGACAATGTGTACATTTGTAATAGGCATGCCAACGATCTAAACCCATTTTGCGTTCTTATCAAATTGTTTCTCGTTCTTTCAAATGCAATTGCTCTAATCTTACAATTTCCACTAATGTATTGAACGTCAATGCACGTCTTTTATACGTTTGAACCGAAAGATTTTCGGTAATATTTTTGATGTAAACAATTTACAGACATTTTTTTTTCGTCTGGATTCGACAAATACTTAAAATATACGGATACTGCCCCAAAAAATAATTACTTAACTGAGTCAATTTAATTTATAAATTTATAACGATTTTCAATTGAAACAGCATTTTCTATGTTTCGCAAATAATTATTTATTCAATATTCCAAACTGTTAGTGTTATTACATCAACTTGAAATGTTTTCAAAACAAAAGTGTCAATTTCAATTTTATTTATTCCGAAAGTAATTAGTCAATGAAACCTTATCTGAATGATATGATTGAGAGAAAATAAACAATTAAAAGTAGTGGAATTGTCAAAATCGTATTGTTTAAAGACAAAAAATACTAAATGCGTCTCTTTTAAATGAAAAAAAAAAAATGGCTTTCTCATACACACTCGCCAGTTGAATTCCATTTTCTTAATAAAATCATATCAAAATATGACAAAGGAATAAATGTTGAGTTCTGTAAGCAGTTTTGCAACGCAAACGAAATTCATAACAAATATTGCAGTGAGAATGAGACGAAATAATATCTAAACATGTATTTGAAATGCTCACAGTTTATGTAATTTTTTCTAATAATTCCCTCAAATTTCTGTCCAAATCAATTTAATTAAAGAATGAAAGATTATCTGAAATACGTTCTAAAAATCTAATTTTTTTTCATATTAACTTGGGAAGGCATAACCAAGAATTCCCTCGTTTCGATAATCACCTCTCTCACAATTAGAAATTGATGTTATCAAGTGATCATAGTTTGGTGCTGGACCCGCACATCGAAAGAGTGGAACTGTTCCTGTAAATGCATTAATGTAAGCAAAACCAACAGAGCCCACTAGTGGATGACCTGTAAGAAGACAAAATTAAAAAAAAAAGAACATAAAATTCTCGGGAAAATATTACTATCTGGAATTATAATAATTTAGTCATCTATTTCATAGACAAATTGAAATAAATTATTTATTTCTAATCTTAAACTATACCTTCACATTTTATATCGACTGACAGAAATGTGTCCGCCTTATATATACATTCGTAAAGCTCTTGAGTAATATTTGGTTGCGGTGAACAAAGCAAATACCAGTTCTGTTCAGCTTTAAACCCTGCTGGCAATGGCCGAATAGTTGCCATATGAGCCCCTTGGGCAGCGTTGTAGGCTCTCGTTAAATTATTATAACACATATTCTGACAACTACAACACGGTCCTTTTTTGACAATATACACATCTGTTCTGTTTCTATTCTGCTGACAAAAATCATTAGCGTTCTTATAAGTTTGTCCATCACTTCCGCAGACTAGTGAATTCATATAATCTAAACACGATTGACCGGATGCATAATACGATATCGATTGCAGAATTGCAATAACAAATATAAATGAATGTTTCATTTTAAAATATTTTCTTCGTGAAGTACGCTTGTTCGTTATTTACGAATAAAACTGAATGAATTGTGAAGCAGCGGTTGGCTTTTTAAATGAAAATTTGTTCTGAAATTATTCTTAAATCCCGTATTTCTTTTTATATAAATAATGTATGTATTATTACGAAAATAAATTGATACAACAACAAGTAAATACAACTGTAAATATAATGAATCCGCTTGGATTTAGATTTATTTCAAATAAAATTTAATAAAGATTTTTTTAATTGATAAATCGTAAACAAAATGCGTTTAAATTTATTTGCCAGGATTCGAATAAACGAATAATGTTATATATTAATTTGCGCAACATTATTGTTCATATTTGTTCTCAGTACAATGAGTGAACTCAGTGCAATGAACGTTGTGCAACTCGATGCTTTTATAATTTATTAAAAAATGTATTCCGTGGAATATTGCAATTAAGTAGCTCAATTCAACTAATATTTATGACTTCATTGGAAAAAATTCCATTTTTTTATTAATCTCCATAGAGATATTGCGCTTCAAATCAATGGTACAAAATATTACAAATGAATATACGAATTATTGCCAGTTTTTTTTTTTTCAAACCATATACAACGACAAAAATTTGAACTAAAAGTAAGACGAAAAAAGTCTTATATACGGAATGTCTTATTTCTTATTTTTTTTATTGTCTTATTTTTGAAGAATCAGTGAATTTTATACTAATATTAGATCATTTCAGGCAGCTTCAAATAGTTTGAAATAATATATTATGATAGTTCATAGAAAAATTTGTAAAATGAAATGATGACTTTTCTGTGGATGATGATTGTCGCGTTTGCTATCATTAAAAAAAATGATCGAAGAACAGGATGTAGATGAAATAATTGTGTAAAGAAGATCCACAAGAGCAAAAAACATAAATTACCACATGATTCTCTTTGCACATAGTATTGGTATAAATAATATTATATTATAAAGAAACTTGACCTGTTCACACTGTAATGAAGCATCATGTAGCGTTTATTTTTGTTCTTGATTATATTTTGAACTGGGATAATTTTTGAAGCAAAAGTAGACTAGATAAGATGAAATATTCTGTCTATTTTATTTTTTTACTTACCATTCGTTTAAGTTTCGGCGTATTTGAGAAAAACATAAGTAAAAAGACAATTTTATGCAAAAAAATTCAATTTTACAAAAATTTGATCATGTTTTGTATCTTTTTCTTGAATGAGCATTCAAAAATAAACTTTCGTTTTTTAGCATTTAAATTCACTTCGATTTAAGATTTCTGATATTTCACTGTAAATAGAGCTGATTATATTGTGCACAAAATGCAATCAAAAAAACAATGAGACTGATTTTTCAATGGTGTTTAATAATGCCTTTTGTTGAATCATAAGTACATGGAAAGAAAGAAAAGAATGCATAAAAGCCAACCAACTTTTTTATTGTGAAAAAAAATCTCGTCATTGAATGATGTGTTTCATTGAATGATTTCGATTGAAGATGCATTTTGTTCAAATAGAAGAAATTAACTTCATCTGGATTTGTGATTCAAAAGGGAAACTCATTTTCATCTAGAGTGACATTTGTGGAACAATAGAAATAACACTTTTCGTAAATAAGATGAGTGGTTTGATATTCAATGGCACTTCTACTTGTGAATGGGTTGCTGTGAAGAAAACAAAGCCGATTTAGAAATTATTTGCAATTAGTTAATATCAATGCGACATTAAAATTTGAGAATTATTTTATGTAAATTTGTGATAATACTTAATATAAAATGTCATACCTGCGTTTGGGGACGATTGCCTTTACCGCATCTCAAACATTTTCGTAAAGAATTATAACGTGTGTTCAAAGCTTTGAAATACGACGAACACTCTACACATGTATAGGTTGCATAATATTCAGCGATTGATTCTGATGGGTTGCTGTTTCGCTGTAAAATCAATTATGCAATTTTTTGTTAACTCTCTAAATGGATTCATATTTTTCATGTTTACTTACAACCAAAAATGGATGCACACACATGCTGCACAATGTGCAATTGTTCATTCCGATTTTTTCGCTCGAAACAATCATAAATACACGACGACAATTTTGACAGTTGTAGAATGATTGAACGTTCATTTTTGTTGAAATTCTGTCCGTTCGATTTAGTATATTGACTGAATGACATCAGGAGACAACTCAATATATATATTCTTTACTTGGCTACAATCATGATGCATTCGAAATAAAAAAAATCGTTTTGACTCACAGTTTAATTCGGCGCATTACATAAACAATTATTTTTGAAAGTTGTTATTTCTTTCGCGATTGCATTATTTGTAAACACTGAATGATATAAAATATTTCTCCAAATTTAAACTCTTCTTTTTTATTCTTCTCCTTGTAAGGGAACTACACATCTTTTTTTTTGGAAGAATTAAGAATACTCACAGTAAACGTTGGGTATAAACTCATCTGAAACTGAGAAAATCGTAGCTCTGTTGTTTATTGTAATCGTATCGATGATAATATGTGTGAAAAAGTACTAAGTAAATAGAAAAGAAGTGAAAACGCGAAAATGCGAAAATGTTCAATGAAGTTTTGTCACAAATTCAATATTTTATTCAATTCTAAAGAAATTTTAGACAAAACAAAGTTATTTGATTCGATTTGATTTAACATTGCTCGATATTTCTTTTAGATGCACGAAGCTAAGAAACGGCTGCTGTAGATCTTCAATTTTTTGGAACGGTTTGTCCATTCATGAAGTAAAGCTAAAATAGAAAAGAAATAAAAAAACAAAAGAAAACTATTAACGATTTTTTCTTTGTTGTTCATTGAATAATGAATATTTGTTTCGCTACTTTGATATTTACACAAATATATTTCTTCACAAAATTTTGGTTCGAAATTGAATTTGAATTTGTAATTTTTTTACTAACATCTAGCTTTGGAGATATATTTGCATTGCATCCACGGCATGGACGTTGTACGTTTGCGGCCATATTGATTGTGTCAAATTCTGGTTTTGGACAATGTTCACATTTGTAATAGGCATGCCAACGATCGAAACCCATTTTGCTTTGTTATGAAATTGTTTGTTGTTTTTCCGTATGCAATTGCTTCAATGTTACAATTTTCGCTAATGTCTTTTTCGAACTTTTATACATCTGAACAGAACATATAATTTTCGATAATATTTTTGAAGTAAACAATTTACAGAATTTTATTTTTGGTTCAAGTTGACAAATGAGTAATGAAAAAAAAAAAAATTGAAAAAATGACCGGTACTGAGTCAGTTGAATTTAAAAATGTGCAATGGTCTTTAAAGGAAATGACATTTCCCATGCTGTGCAAATTATTATTTATTTAATATTCCAAACTGTTTATCCATAAGTGTTTATTACATCAGCTTGAAACGTATTTAATCAACAGTATCATTTCATATTCTGATGTTGATTAGTCTATGAAACGTTAACTGAACCATATATTGAGACAAAATAAACAATAAAAATTGGAATTGTCAAAATTGTATTGTTTAAAGACACAAAATGTCAACTAAAATACAAAATTGATTAATCTCAAGTTGAAATCTATTTTTCTGGTGAAATCATATCAAAATAGTCTTAATATTTATTTCCTTTTAATTTTCCGAAAAAAATAAATTTTAAAAAATATTCATTGAAATTCAGGGTCTTTTCCATAAATTCTAAAATGATTTCGTATTTCGTTCAATTTGTGTGGTGTTTTCCATCATTTCTCAGCATCATCTATGAGAAGAAAAAAAAACAGACAGAAAAATCGATGCGTTTAATACGAATGAACAGAAAGTTTAATGCAAGTTGAACAATTTATGAAAAGTCAAATAAATTCAAATGATTACGAACTAATGAAAAATGATTAAAATCTGGTACAAATGAATTAATTAAATGAAACTTACAATATGTGCTGGCGAATTGTAATTCAAGCAACATGGGCATTGATGTAGCTGAGCTTTTGCAATAATTAAATATTCATATTTTTTATGACAGTATCTGCATAAATAAATTGCTTGATAATGATCAAACATGATGGCTTAATAAATGTTTTTCTTTTTCTTTCTTGATGTAATAAACTGGCTTTTTTCTAAAAATGTTGTATTGATATCGTCTGAATGTAACAACTATCTGTTCAAAAAGCCAGATAAAATTGCTGTCAATGCCAAAAAATGTAGAATATTTATTATAAACTCTTGTTTGTATACCCAGATTGGTCAAAAAAATTGATAATTATTTGGATAATCTTATTTAAATTAATATAAACGAATAACTACATGACTTTCGTCACGTCGATAGTAAATATTTATTCGTTCTAGAACTTCAAATGTGCTGATTACTCCAAAACCTATTTTATTTTGTCTTTGCTTTATATAAAATGAAAAAGAAAAAAACACTTTCAAATATTCAATGTCAAAGTCCATTTGCAGAATGGAACATATTTATTTAGTCAGACTGTTGTTACAGAAACCCCTTTGATTTTTTACAGATCAAACTTTCTACATTTTTCAATGACTTACATGAAAAGAACGAAAAAGATAATTTTCTTTAAAGAATGTCAATGGAATGTTTATGTTGTAAAAACTAAATGAATAGCACGGTATCTCTAATATATTGTTTATTTTATACTTCTGGTCAAATTTATCGCTTGAGAGATTGAATCTGCAAAGGTAATGAATGCAACAAATTCAATCAAAGCAATGTCGAAAATGTCATCATATTTCTCGGATGGTTTTGATAACTTACGGCATTCGGTTTATTAATTTTGTTACAAAATGGACACTTCCCCAATGTGTTCTGCTCTTCAACAACTTTTGTGTATAATTTGTAGCAATTTATGCAATTATAATATGCATGAAGTTTGTCATCAAACGGCATGCTTGTCTTTGTCTTCCATTCAATATCTTAACATTCAAAAATGTGAAATCAACAACTTTCCCAAAATGACTTATTCCACAATGCAATTAAAACATATATCGGATATTTTCAACTGTTCATACTTTTATACGATTTACAAGTGAACAAAAATTTTAATCAAATCAGATGGCAAAGCGAATTACTTGTCTTTGCAGAAATAGTGTTTGGAGATTTTGTTGCAATGTCAACAAAGTATGATTCAAGTATAAATAAAATTTAACTGATATTCATTGACATCCATCGAAAGTAAGCACTTTTCTTGTAATCAAATTTATAAACTACATTGTAGTTCAAGTTTCCTAATTAATTACATTATATTTTACACCAAATACATACAGAATCACAGAAACCGACTATAACAATTTAAAATGAAACCAAATGTATACATATTATGAAAATTTGCGTAGAATTTGCTGTTCTCGCTTAAATAAATGTTTTTATAAATTCTTGAAACATAATGAGTTATTCAAAATTTTTGAGTTGACAAAACTGACAAAATTGACAAAGACTGAAATAGAACTGAAATTTCTAGACAAACATACAAAAAAATAACGAAAAGAAACTGTTGCAGGATATCGAAGTTTCTTTGCGGAAAAATGTAAAAGAGGCGATTAAAAATGTGTGATCATTGTTGTTTAGAGTTCAATTCAGTTCAGAGTGCAGAAAAACCTTTCTTGATATGCTGGTAGAGAAATTTTTTAATGTTTGAAGTTGAATGAACAACAAAGTGGGAAATAATATTTATTTTGATATAGAATTGGTCTCTTAGTCATATAAGTTTAAGAAATTATCTATTTTAGACTTGTTCATATGCACCCAATTCACCAATTACTGACTTTTTTTTAATAAAAGAACATTTTGATTGCCGTGAAATGTTTGTGTAAATAAACTCTAAAAATTTATTGGGCGAAAGGAGTACAGAAAAATATTTTTAAATAATCGTCATAAAAATAAAACCAAAATATTGTTTCAGTTTTCTAGAATTTAATATTCAATTGTTATTCAGCATACATATTGTGTAAAAAATTCCAAAATGTTCATTGGTTTTCATAACATTTAAACTTTCTGAAATAACTTCATCGTTAATAATCGATTCGAATTCTAATGTGTTGGAAAATATTGTAATTTGATCTTCAACAGAATTAGTAAAGAGTCCTTTGGATATTCCTCATCGTAAATTTTCTAAGATTTATTTGAAGGGATAATTTCCACTATATGCTGAAACAAACAAAAAAATGTGAATTTCTAAGAATTCTGACTGAATATTTTGAATTGAACTAACATTTACCTCATAATATGGCGAGTAGATGTTGTTGCATCGATAACATTTCCATTGACGACCTTTGTCATTGTTGGCCTCCGTATAATTTCGATTGCAGATTGGGCAAAAGTACTTTACATGCCACATTGTAATCATCTTTTTCGTTTCGTGGCCGTGGTTTCTATTATTTATTCCAATTCAGCACTGTCTTTTCCTCGAGATGTATTCGTTCTGAATCAAAACTTCTGTTGTTGAACAATAAATGATTTAATCATTTGTTTTAAATTCGATCAAGTGAACGATGAAATAAACATTTATATGATAATAATTGAATGATAACTTCATTTGTGCGTTCAGATAAATTGTTTATAAAATAAATTGAAGAAAAGCATTATATTTTAAATCAATAGCAATGTTGAATCACCTTATACGACCGAATGTAAAGCTTTTAGCTTCGTATTTTTATTGAGTTGATTCCAAATAATTATAACAAATAGATTCTCTAAAATAATCTTGATTGTTTTTGCGATTTGGAACGGCCGTTATAGAATATAAATAATCAATTATTCATATACGTGATCAATGATAAGTACTTCAAGCTAATTTTATATTTATTGATATACACAATTGTTTATCATTCGATTGATTATTGAAAATTTTTTTGATTTTTGCAATCAATACTCATTAAAAGACATTTTGTGGAATATAAAACAAAGATGAATTGTTTTGTAATGCGTTTCATTGTTTAATAATTAAAACATGCACAATTACTGCTCTTTTAATCGGAAAATGATTCGGAATTGATAAGAAACGTATCGTTACATATCGATATGTCATCAATGATAATGTGATTAGATTATTAAAGTTGCTTAAGCTCGAAATTTCGAGCTAAAAAATAACACCTTTTCTTGAAGGTATTCAAAATAAAATACACAAAAGTTAAATAAAAAAAACTCTGGATTTTTTCGGAAACTTGAAAGAATTTTACATTCTGCATTTATTAATTCGTCTTTTTTTGGTGAATCAAATACTTATAAAAGCGTGATCATATATGAAAATCAGGGAAAAACTTTGCCGCTCTTCTCAAATGATGATCTCTTTCACAGATCAGTTGATTGACTTAATTATGAAATTAACCAATTTTACCTTTTAATTTATTTCGGATATCAAAAATATTTTTATAATAAATTAATGCTTTTTATTTCCATATTTTTTTATTTTTTGTTTAAATAAATAACTGCATTTTTTGCAGAAAAAACAAAATCTAAGATAATTATAATATTTGAATAGATTTCGTGAAATAACCAAGTTGTTATATAAAAATTGTCCATTCTGCCATTGTCGTTTACAACATTGCAAATAAAGATTCTTTTAATGGTGCTGTGAGTAAATTACAATTACAATTTAGACGACTTATAATATTTGCATTATATGAGAATCAATAGAATTTTGATTGGTTTTTTTATGAGTTAATAGGCTTCACCGAATATTGTGATCGCAATTGAACTGATTTGATTGAGAATTGTTCTATCGAATTTAAAGAAATGGCTAAATAATATGCTGACAAAAATGAATTTTTTTTAATATTGTTTTTTGAAACATCAGCGAAAACTAGAGAGAATATTAACAATATGTTTGTTGAAATAGGTGATTTTATTTATATTGAACTCAATCTCAAGCAACTACATCACTGCTAAATACTTATATTTTCCTTAAGAAAAATGTTTAATATTGAAGGATAGATTTCAAAAAAACTAAAAAAAAAGTGAAGAGAAGAAGGAGAACAACAACTTTTGTAACATATTGTGATAATGAAAACAAATCTGCGATATCACATGTCTTCGATTGAATGATTGAATTGCTGTAGTCGGTTCCGAGTGAAACTGAATTGATATGATTTGATTTGAATTGATACAATAAATTGTATGAATTGAAACGAATAGAAGAATTAAATCATTTCAAACATAATCAATTGACTACGATGAATATTATGTTCACTACGTTCTATTTGACTACAATGAATGCTTTCATATTATCTAAACTCAGGCGAATATTCAGAAATGTGTAACAAACAAGCAAAATTTTCTTTTTTTTTTCGTTTCTTTTCCCAAGTCGGCTTCCAACTCTTTCAAAAGAGCGTGCACTCTCATTTGACTCTTTCACTTTTTCATGTGTGAAAAAGAGTAGAAAGAGAGTGACTCTTTTATTCATTACAGTGGAAGGCACAGAGTGAATAGTCAAACACAGCACAGAGTGAATAAAAGAGTCACTCTCTTCCTACTCTTTTTCACACATGAAAAAGTGAAAGAGTCAAATGAGAGTGCACACTCTTTTGAAAGAGTTGGAAGCCAACTTGGGTTATGATTGAATATCCAAAATTTGGCACGAATGTGTCCTAAGAAGTCAAGTTGAACCATTGAACTCTCTCTTTTTCCTAATGAATGTTATAAGTTATATGACAAAGTTATAAAAACATTTTAAGTCTACCAAATTACTTTTAAATTAAATCTATACAATCCAAAATACTTCTCAATATAATCTCATTGAAAATTTTAAAAAATGGAAGAAAAATATTCAAAATATTCAACATTTCCAAACTTAACATTTCCAAACTTGAGAATGAAATAAAACTATTTTATTAAATTTTTGAATGCTCAAATTGTATTTGTGTTAAATTA
Source organism: Resseliella maxima (assembly GCA_029041755.1). Taxonomy (NCBI): domain Eukaryota; kingdom Metazoa; phylum Arthropoda; class Insecta; order Diptera; family Cecidomyiidae; genus Resseliella; species Resseliella maxima. Next base: position 1,754,022 of record JAQOWM010000073.1, on the reverse strand, counting down.
TTAACACAAATGATGATTCATCATACATTAAAATTGTTGTTATTATAGTTATAGCCATCAGTTTCCAACACTCCAAGAAATAAACTCTTTTATTACAATACAATTTTCTAGAATTTTCGTCTTCGAACAAGTGTAAAGTATAAAAGTATTCCAAATTTCATTATTAAATGTAATCCGATAAACATTTCAATTCTGAACTATACGATACCTCTTTCAATTAAGTCTAGGTTTACCAATTAATGATTTTTTCTATTTTTTTACGAGGCAAACTTTCTCTTTGACTGAAAACATATTTTTTAAACAGAAAAAAATGAAAATGTTTAGATTTCATCGATTTTAAACTATTTATTTGACTAAAATGTCTAATACAATACAAATGATATGAAGATTCAATGAATGAAAACATAATGAGTTAAAAATTGACGAAGAGTTGTTAAAAATGAACAAAACGTATATACATTTAAAATGATATGCGATTCGAAGCATTTCTACATTTTCAATTTGTATAATAAAACAGCTTTATTTTGAGTACACTTCATCATATGATCGTTTGTTACATGTAATATAGGGAGGTGTAGAGCATTCGCATGTCAATGTTATATCACCACCAGTGTTTAGTCTTTCGCCACGTTTCAATATAAGATGCCCAAATTTACAGCTTAACTTTTCATCATTGCTAACAACTGAACTTGGATCGATGGTGTCAATAATATATGCTATTCCAAAATGAAAATAATATCTTAATAAAAATGCTCAATTTACAATTAGTATAAAATAGCTTACGGCATCTATAAGTATCAGAACAATTAGATCCACTACGGAAAACAGGAACACAACCATTTTGAATTTGTTCTGAATGAAGCCCAAATCCACAGAATTCATTTTTTTTAATTATTTTCATGCAATTTGGATTATCTTTAAACGATGTATAATTGTTATAATTTTCAGTACAAACACAATTATAATCAGTAGAACGAAATATTTGACCAACATGATACGCATTGCCATCGACTTCACATGTACCCAGTTTATTGATTGCATCATCTTGAAAAATTGATGATTTTATTTTAGTTTAAAATTGTAGTTATTTCAAATGCATTCTTACCACATATAAGATTTGTTGCACAACAATCATCAACCGATGTGTATGTTTCAATGCATTCTTGATTTGGTGCCCTATCCACAAATAATTCTGCACAATCTATAGATTTTATGACTCGCCTAATGTAAGCTGGTTTGTTAGGATGTTTTTCATCTTTAGTACATATATATGATTCACCTAAACACTTTGATAAACCATCTGTTATATCAGTGTATATATCGAACTCTTTTCCATTGTAAACACATTTATCAGTTGGATATTTTGAATAATCTGGACAATCAAAACTGTAAAAATACAATGTAATTTAGTAAAATGATTTAAGATAAATGCTCAATAAATGTTAGTTCAAATTTGAACCATGAAAGTTTTAACAAAAAATTTTCACACTTTATCAAACCATTATCGTTGACGTCTTTACATCCAATCTCCCGGTAAAACTTTATTATTTTATCAGAACCTTCGCAACCGATATAAAAAAAACACATAGAAAACAATACGAATTTTGTAATCATTTTTTGCGTTACAAGTTTTTTCGAGTCAAACGTGTGTACGGTTTGGTAGCTAATTTCAAACTAGAAGTTATATCGATGGACGATCTTAATTTATTGACATTTATAAATTTAACACATAAATGTCTATGGATGCTTTATTTTCTAAAATGTATTTAAGCTTTTCTTGGAAAAAATTGAGAAAAAAAAAACCCAATATTGTTTGTTTAAAAGATCAATATTCTATGGATGACGTTGCAATTTATTTATCAAATTCATCTATTTTCGTAGACTTTTTTTTTTTCAACAATCCAGTTGAATAAAAATCACAATAATGGTTAATATTTGGGTTTTTCTCTATTTCAGTTCATTATACGGTTACGTGAACATGTTTATATAAAATGGATCGACGAGTATTCTATTGAATATTCATAGAAAACATCTCATCAATTTTTATTCATAAGAAATTTTAACACAAACAATTAACACAATGAATTTTTGCCATTCAGAGAAAGAGAAAAAAACTGAGAGAGTTAGAAGATTACTCATGTGTATTAATTTATTTTTTAAATTAAAAAAAAAAAAAAAAAAAAAAAAAAACAATATGAAGATGTTTGCAAACACTTCATGTAGAAAGAATAGAAAAATAAGAAATCTGTATGTTATATGTATCGCTATTATTATAAGCTATTGTATTTTAGTAAAAAAATAACAAATCGAATGGATGCTAAATGATTAAAATCAATGATCATCATAAAAAATGCTCAACAATCATCATCTTTCAAATAACAAAATAAAACACAATTTATGAATCTACTCTTCTGAGAAAAGAGAAAAAAATAACTAATGAAATATTCGCGATGTGAATGCGTATTAATAAATATTTTACCTGCATACGTATGTATTCGAATTTACATAGGGTATCGTTTATAATGTTCAAATAATTTGAAGACAGACAGACAGAGAGAGAAAGAGAGAAAGAATGCACTAGGGAGAGAGAGAGAGAAAGAAAGAGAGAAAGAGAGAGAGAGAGAGAGAGAGAGAGAGAAAGAGAGAAAGAGAGAGAAAGAAAGAGAGAAAGAGAGAGAGAGAGGGAGAGAGAAAAGAAGCAGAAGGAAGTGGCTCAATGAATTGATGTTCTACAGTATAATTCGCTGGCTAGGGTGTATACACGAGAAAAAAAGAATGGAATCTATGGGATTTATTGCAATAAATCTCTGTGTATCTAAACGAATCGCAGTGATTTTGCAATAAACTGAATATAAACTTCACATGACTGATCTGTCAAATCGTAGTCATTGCAAACGATCTCTATCATATATACAATGAATTGCACATACACCTTTACGGAATGCAAATCGTATCTTTTTGCCATTTCGATTGGTATAGTCAATGTACATTGATAAATCGTTCACGTGTTAAGTAAATGTCACTGGGCTATAGGGCATTTACATAATTGCTGGCGTGTCTGCGTTCTAAATTGTTTCACGTAAATAGTTCGATTTTAAATATTTCATAAAAATTCTGATTTTTTGCAAAAATTAAATGGACAGTTTTTATCAGCGGAAATAAATTTTCATAAATTTTGTCATTCAATTCTTGCTTTTGTTTTCCAATCGAATACAACGCCGCGTTGAAAACGCTCATATTCATTTCCAATGGTAAGTTATATATGCTCGCGAGTATAACACGTTCTCACATTTGAATACATTAAACGATTGTCAGTCACATTTCAACGCCAACAGAATTCCGACGTATTCTGTAAATATGAATCGACAGAAAAATAGTCTGATTTTTTCTACACAAATATCATAAATTGGATAAGAAATTTCACATTTGAATTGTTTGCGTTCAGTACAAAGTGAAGATTTTTGTTTTGTTTTCGTTTTTTTTGCGTTTTTTCTCAATTTCAATGAAATAATAGATTTGTATTTGAATGATTTTCTTTTGATTGCTTTCTGTTTATAGGCATGTGAGCTCAGTGTATGTAGGTGACGATCTCGTAAGTATTGCTACATGCAACAACAACAAAATCATTTTCTGTCCTTATTACACAGTTTAGTATGCATTCAACTCATCAAATTTCAACTGATTTTTCCATCATTATTGTAAATCATTGTATGTAGAATTTTGAATGCTTTAACCGAAATATAGATTTTGAAATATTCGCTTAGCAAACAGAGTGGATAACTTCACACTGATGTGACACAACAATGACATTTATGGTGAGAAAAAAAAAATTAGACGCAAATAGTTTGTTAAAAAAAAAACGCTTTTTTCGATCAATTGGTGTTTCTTAAATGTAATATCGTCACCACCACAAATTGTATTCAATTATCCTTCATCAGAAGATTCTCTGTCTCCGCTGAAAAACGAATTAAAAAACAATTTTAGGAAAATCGTTTGAAAAGGCCAGAAACTGGAGATGGATCTGACTGCAAAATCATCGTTAAAGACAAAACAATACTTAACCACAAATTTGTTTTAACCGATTTTCCATATTTCAAGACAAAAACTTGATAGCCAGTCAAATTTTTCAAAAGACGAGCGTGATCAAATCAATATTTTGGGATACGAACATGCAATTGTTAGTGAAATGGTTAAATACATGTACTCAATGCATTGAAATTGAATATTTCAACCAGAAATGTGCAGGGTTTGCTCAAGATATCAGATAAGGTATGGAAATTTTAATCAAAATAATCGTAAAAAATGGAATACCGTAGTAATTTTATCAATTTCTTATTCTAGTACTAGGTCGATGGACTCTTCCAAAAAGCATAGAATTTTATTGTGAAACGTCGTCGATTGCCTGACTTTGACTGAACACATCACAAATGCTAAGCTATTGAAGTCCGCATCCATTGATTACATTTTGAAGTAAATATGAAATGATTTCTACATATGTTTTTTGTGAATATTGCAAAACTATTCATTCGTATCATTTTTTAGTCATTATTTCGAACTAGAAGAGATCGAATCATTAAAAAATTTGTCTTCGGATCTTTCGAGAGAAATTTTGCATCATAAAATGCAAAACGAGCACATTACTGATATAAATAATGCCGTAAATGCTGAATGAATTATTGGACATAGCAGAAAAGCGTCACGTAAAAAAGTTGATCAAGGCTGTTCAGAAATTTAAGAACCGAGTTTGATGAAATATGGATGGAATTTCATTGAACTTAATATAAATTCGAGTGGCTTAACCCAATCTGCAAAAGGGTGAGTTGAATTGAGTAAAGGAAATGAATTACATTTTCCATTTAGTTTTCTGTTGATATATAGACTAGAGTCAATGATTGTTCACCATTTAGTGGGATAAATGAAATCATAATGTTTGGTCACAAATATGTTTTATTCAATGAATTGTATTATTTCAAAAACAAATATTGTTGACTTCATTTAGTTCGTAATTGCATAGAAAATGAAACATAAAATGATTTTTCTTATTCTCATTTTCCAATTTTAGAATAATATAACCAACCATAATAGGAACAATACAACTGATATTACCAACAGAAATACTACTGCCACACCGTGAATATATCTGGAAATCGCTGCCGAAGGAAATATTGCAAATATTTGTATTTAGTACAAATTCGAATTAATGAGAATTCTTACGACCGAATTGGTTCGAACAAATCCGAATTCATACGGGAAAATATTCTCAACATTCCCATCAATCAAATTCAATCCCATTGTAGATATCATCGATACAATTCATCCAATCGTTTGCAAATTAATTGCCATTCAATTTATGCCGTTGTTGATGTACTTGCTTGCGGCATTAAGTGCACGACTCATTTGCTTTGGTATGAAAACGTTGTATGTATATAAATCGTGCATGAAAGTCCACTGCGTGTGCAGTATTGTTTGATATTTATTCAATTTTACACGCTAATCGTACAGATGGCGTAAGAGGCGATGCTTATCTTTACTAATGTGACATCGATAGTTCGTCGTTTTAAAATGTTCAATGCAAAATTTTTGTTGAGTTTCGGTTCCAATAAAAATGATTTAGTTCTGAGCTTTCAAGTTCATTTGTTCAAGTTATTATGATTGAATACGTTTTCTTCATTTATTCTAGCTGAAATGAAATTTCAATTTGTGGATTTGTTCCGGAGTAATAGACTTGTCATCAATGGCGTTGCTCTTGGCCGATAACCGATGTAATATTGTTGCAATGATCGTCAATTATGACATCATATGGCTGACTGACTGATTTACGATTCATTATTCTCGAAATTTTTTTTTGCTTTAATCGGAAGTGATGGCAACACAAGATGTATTTTGTTTTTTTTTTTTGTTCGTTTTGATGTTGGAAATTCTATTGGGAGTGTGTATTGAAACTGTCGCATTTTTCATCGAAAATAAGCCTTTATTTCGTTAACAAAATGAATGGATACATTAATCAAAGTATTGCCCGTCGGAAGCTATGACTTTTTCCCATCTTTCTGGTAGCATACGGATTCCACGCCGAAAGAATTCCTCATCTTTTGATGCCAAGAATGAATCGACCCAATTTTTGACTTGCTCAGAAGAAGTGAAGCGTGTATCAGCCAGGTGATTCTGCATCGATCGGAACAAATGGTAATCAGAAGGGGCTATGTCTGGGCTATATAGCGGGTGGGGTAGCACATCCCATCGAAGCGTTTCCAAGTATGTTTTGACGACCTTTGCATCATGTGGCCGAGCGTAGTCATGTTGAAGAATAACTTTGTCATGTCTTTGCTCGTATTGAGGCCGTTTTTGGCGCAATGCTCGGCTCAAACGCATCAATTGTCTTCGATACAGATCCCCTGTGATGGTTTCATTCGGTTCTAGCAGCCTATAATACACAACACCCTTCATATCCCACCAAATACAGAGCATTACCTTGAATCCGTGGATATCTTGCTTCGATGTCGATGGTGCTGGTTTACCACGCTTCACATATGTTGTTTTTTGCTTGAGGTTATCGTAATGGATCCACTTTTCATCGCCAGTGACAATTCGATGCAAAAAACCCTTCCGTTTTTGCCGTTCACAAGTGAAAAATCGTCTTTCAACGTCTCTCGGCTTCAATTCGTGCGGCACCCAATTTCCATGCTTTTGAATGAATCCGGATGTTTTCAAACGCCTGGAAATGGTTGATCGGTCCACTCTCAATGATTTTGCAAGTTCTTCTTGCGTTTGACATGGATCCTCATCGAGTAATGCTTCCAATTCTTCATCTTCGAACTTTTTCACTTGTCCAGGACGTTCCTTATCTTCTGTGTCAAAATCACCACTTTTAAAACGTGCAAACCACCTTCGACATGTTCTAATTTCTGGAGCATACTCAAGATAAACCTCAGAGAGAAATTCATGAGCTTGTGTTACGTTTCGCTTTGAATTAAACAACAAAAGCAAAGCTTCCCGCAAATGTTGTTTTTTTGGCACGAAATTCGACATTTTCAATGCAATAAAAAACTTGTGTATACAAACTTGTGTTCACTTTGACTGATGGATTTTACTAGATTTTGTAATGCTCTTTAAGGTTGAATAGATGTCACTGTCAAAATATATGACGGTTGAATAAATATGAAGTTAGTAGCAAATGCGACAGTTTCAATACACACTACCAATAAATCGAATAAAATTGAGAGTTTTAAGCAAGCCCCCGTTTGAATTGGAATTTAGTTGATTAAAATAGAAGAAACAACTCAATTTCCACTCATTTGTTGCTGACAGCTGCCGAGAGTGTTATGAGTGTTGCCGATAAGCATGAATCATTAAGTATGATGGAAGTTGTCATTAGATTGTTAACGGAATGAACCAAACCTCACTCTTGAAATGAGGTTAAAAGTAGAACATAAATTTTCATTATATTGTATCGTTTTTTTTGATCGTTTGATGAAGTTATTCAAAATATATTAAATTCACAAATCCAATCTCCCACAAATTGTTTATTTCTATTAAGTGGAAGAAAGAAATTGAAGAGTTGAAATTGAAAACTAAATTTGTTCAAATTAAGAAAAAATTCAGTTTCTATTCGTACACTTATCGAAGATTGGGTGTGTTTTTTTTTTGTCCAACAAAACCGAATAACAAAACTGAATAACTTCATGCAACGTATTCAAAAATAATTTCCTCTTGATGTTTTGATTATTTAATTTCTAAGTATAATTCGCAATTGTTAAAGCGGTTTGATGGATTCAAACCCGTTAAGAGGATCGCCTTTTGAGAACCAATGGTCAAATTTACTTGTTACGGGAATATAGAAACAAAATGGATATAAAATAAAATGGATATAGGAAAGGCGTAAACTGATTAGAAACTGCATACATTTTCATCAAACAGTTTAATTTTCCACTGGCAAATTGCTAGTTTATATTAAAATTATTTTTAAAAAGGAAATTTCAACCATTTTGGTTTGTTTAACAGTAAGGTTTATAAATATATTTTTTTTTTCTACCGTTCAAGCATTAAAAACAAGTAAGTGTTTTTCATTTAAAAAAAGAAAAAAACCAAAATATAGTAAAATGTTGGAACCGATACACACCATTCCAAGAAGGAGTATATCGAATTTTATGTTGGAAATGCTATGAGAAATATTTTGCATTTTGGATGAACACACGAAACACGGAATGAATTGAGCCTATGAAGCGATCAGATCATGTGGAAAGGTAACAAAAAACGACAATGAAAAATTCGAAAGTTTTTATTTTGCCTTTTTTTTTGATTTTATATCGAATTTTCATGGAATCGTCACTTCGTTCTTTGTTCATCAATTGTCATCTCTCATCATCGAATTAACCGTTGATTTATGTCGTTTACAATTAGATTACTTTGTGATGTTTTGTTTCTTTTTTATATTCGTCATATAAAAAATTGTTTATACTTCAACAATTCCAAATATTCACCAAAAAAAAGAAATTAATGGAAAAGTGTGACTGATTGAATGTATAGTATTTGATCATTCTTAAAGAACGTCATTTAGTTAGAGTGACAATAATTGCTGATAAAAGTGTGGTAATATCAATCTTCAATTGAATTGGGATTATAACAGTGTTATCCCTCCAAAAACAGGAATTGAGAGGCCAAATCAACTTTCATTATTTGTGTAAAATGAAGCCTCGAATATACTCACATATGGACACATAAACATTTAGCTATGATTCATCATTGGCGGTTTCAAAAAAAAAAAAAAAAAAATTACCGACAAACAATGGTTCACATAAATCGTACATATAAAAATCGAATACAAACACATTCCCATTTAATCAGATTATTTGATTTTCTACTCGATTGGAATGCAAATAGGTCGTCATTTTTCTATGTTCAACTATCTAGCATCGGTAACAGCAGTTGACATTAAAAGCAAACATGTCATTGTTTTAGTTGCTTTAATATGCTAGGAGTAATAAAAGAATGTGATTGCCAACAAAAATGAAATGTTTTCTTTTTATCATAAATCTTCACATAAATATTTGATGGATGTGCGTGAAAGTCGCATATTAGATCATTATCGTTTATATTGAGATTGACATGCATAATGTCAATAGATTTGTTTATAATTGTTGAATATGTGCTGCACGATATATGATTAGCACCATTTCATGTTTTCAATACCTAGTGTAATTATCTTTGTCACTCTATAGGCCAAAACATATCAACCAAATGCAAACTCTAATTTTGGAATTCAATAAAAAATATTTATGACACAGCATTGTTAATAGCATATCAATGAATCGTTCAGATTTTAATTATTATACTTGTTTTTCTTCTTGTTTTAATTATTATACATTTTTCTTAAACATTCGAAAATATTCGTTATTAAAAAAAAAAAAAAAATCTTCAAACGAAATGGAAAATCTAAGGGAAAAATGACCATGCTTTGGATAAATCATGGCGCATTTATTGCTAAGTATGATATTGTCTTGGTTATAGTTAACAATAATATCAAAATGAAGCACACAAAAGGAAAGTCAAATATTTCCACGTTTATGACGTGTTTCATTAAGACTATTAATGAATACATAACTGTATCGAGTATAACCGGATTGAAATATTTGCAAAGTGATCGTGCAACATTTGCAATCAAGTAAGATTTTTCAAATAGTGTTCAAAGTAACTAAGAAACAATTTATTTTTTTTTTATATTATTTTTTTTTTTGTTGAAAAATAATATATATATATTTTTTAATTTTTTTATTTTTTTTTTGTTTTTTGTTTTTTTATTTTTTTTTAATATAAAAGATATTAGATTTTTCCCTTTTAATTTTTATATTTTTTTTTCCCCCAACTTCTTTTTTTTTTTTTTTTTAATTTATTCCCTTGAAATTATTTTTTTTCACAAAAATTTTATAATATTATTCTGTTATTATTTTCTTTTATTCTATTCTTTTCTATTTTTTTTTTTTTTTTTTTTTTTGCTCTTTTAATTTTTTTTTTCTACAATTTTTTTATTTTTTTTTTTTTTTTTTAAAAAGTTTCAATCCCAGAGATTTTTGCGAATCTTTCAAGATTTTTTTGGACATAAAGCCCCTAAAACAATTTCAACTGTAACTCAAATGATTTAAATCAAATCTCACATCATTCATTTGTGGAATTGTCTGAAGTTACAGCGAAGATATTGTTTTCTGTGAGTGTAGGCGCAACAGCAATATCATACATAGTAGCCATACATCTTCCATGATCTTAAAACATGTTGCTGCTCCAATTCTATCTCCACCGTAACTCCACTCATCTCCACACAATTCCATCAACATACTATATTGGATTGCATTGATAAATAATAAGTTTTTGCAAAAAAAAACAAAATTTTCCAGATTATTTTGGTGTTTGGTGTTGATTTCAAGTTTTATTTTTTGCAACATTTTGGTGGCACATTTTTGGTTACGCTATAAAAGTAATTCAACAAAAATGACAGTTCCATCAGATCATATTCCGTTATCATCATTGAGTTTACCATCATTTACAATATGCCCAATGGATTACATTGATTCACATCGTTTGTCTGCATTCATTGATAAAATGTAACATGAAATGAACAATGTTCTGTTCAATGCAAAATTTTTTAAATATTACATTTAATTTAACAAATGACATTCATTTTTTTAGACAATTACCAAACGAATATACACGTGAAAATATTAGCCAAATGTTTTATCAATCATCGGGTTTTTATTCAAATTCAACATACAATGTCACTGAATTGAATATTTTACAAAAAATTGTTGAAATAAATCGATATTCAATTGAAGATGTTATGTATATGGTGCAAAGTTCATGCGATGATTTATTTGTACGTTGCCATTTTGAAGGTATCTCTTTTAATTGTTCGATATTATTTGAACCGGTGACCAGTCAATATGGAATTTGTTGCATTTTTAATGATGACAAAACATTCAAGTATGTTTTTCAAACAAAATTCCTTCATAATTTCTTCATCATTTCCATTTCCGTTCATAATTTCATTATCGTTTGCATAGTACAACATTTGCTCCAAATGGAAGAATATCGATATCATTGCTACTTCGACCAAATAGTAAAACATCTATATCATCGGAAGTAGTAAGATTTCTGATCTATGAATCAAATACATCGGCTACAACAAGTCTATTTGATGGTATGTTATCACGTTCTACGGAAACATTTGTATATTTAAAATCAGAATTGAATGTATGTTCAAAAGAGGTCAGCCAACTACCAATTGATCAACGTAACTGTTTATACGAATGGGAAAGACAACTCAAGTAATTTAAATTAATATTTATCATTCGTTCTATTTTATTTGATTTTGTTTCCATTTTATTCATTACACACTATTCAATTATACACATTTTCAGATATTTTACCGCATACCGTGAATCAAACTGTAGACTCGAATGTATTTTAATGAAAATTGAAAGCACATGCAATTGCTTACCATTTTACTATTCAATTTATTCAAAAACGGCTCGAATCTGTAATTTTGCAGATATTAAATGTTTGGTTGATAAATATTGTGAGTTTATCATTTTATAATTTGTTCAATTGTGAATTTTATTTTTATGATTTTAATTAGGATGACTGATTTTATTCTGACAATGATGGGATGACTGATTCTATAGCTATTATTCACGAACAGTTCGCAAACACTTCACGAACAAAAAATTTTTCTGCTCCCAATTAAGTGAGATTTTGTATTTATATGTTTTAGGCAAAAAGGAACAAACAATTTTTTTCACGAAAACCAAAAATTTTCTGTTCATGAAGTGTTTGCGAACTTTTCGTGGACGATATTTTATACCCAAAAAAAAAAAAACTTTAAAATTGCATAGATTACAAAATTTTTTTAACTTTTTAATTACATAAATTAGCTCATTTGATTGTGTAAATAAAATTAGCGCTGTTTAACATTTTTCCCAATCGCTCTTGGCGATCGCCGATGTCAAAATCTATGCTAATTGATTAGCAATGTTGATATGAATATTATTGCAATCTAATCAATAAAATCCATGTGAATCATACTAATTTAATAAAATTCTTAGGGATGACATACAATCAACAAAATAATGGCTCAAAACACTGTGAATGCATGGCTAATTGTGAAGAATTTTCATATCAAGCGGTTACCACTCAGATACATTTGCAACCGAGAAATTTTACAATTGGATCATTCTAGTATATTTTTTGAAAAAAAGAAAAATGCTTGAAATGATTTATTTTCAAATAAAATCGAATTTTAATTTTCAGTGAAGATGTTACCGAAGATAATCTAGTGGTGCATATTTCATTTGGTAAACAAGTATTTAAAGTAAATCAAAAGGATCTTTCCACCAATATTTTAGCATTAACCGGTATTTTAAAATTGATTAAATAACAAAATTCTGATTTAAAATTGATTGTATTATAATCAAAAATTGTATTTTTATCATTTTTTTCTTTTAGCAAATCTTGGTGGAATTTATAGTTTATTTATTGGATTTAGTGCAATCACATTTGTTGAGATTATTTACTATTTTTGTGTGCGTTTCTATCAAAATTACAAGAGAGATATTGCTAAAATAAAACCACAAATGTGAAGAAATAAACAATAGAGAATAGTATCAAAGTTTTCTTTATTTTATTTTTGTAGTTAAATAAATAAATAAATAAACAAAGCAAACAAAATCAAAACAAATATTATGTAGATAGATAAATAAATAAATTATTAAGACTAAATTACAAGGTAAATTAAATTCATTTTCATTTTACTTCGTATGGACAACGAGGTCAATGGAAATGATGATTTGGAAATTTTGGGTTTTACAGGTGATTGTTGATGATGATGATGATGATTTTTATTTATTAGTTAATTTTTTTTAGAATTTTTTTTTTTTTTCTTTTTGCTTCGTTTTTTTTTTTAGAAATTTTGTTTTGTTGAAATTTATTTTTTTGATTTTCATTTGTGGATTTTAAATTTAATTTAAACTATAAGTTTGTTGTGGCATTTGTTGACTGTACACGATACTATGTGGATCAGTGTATGTTGGTGCTAGCTGTGGGCTTGCATTATATTCTTCATATGAGGTTGGACGATAATTGCTACTACCACTTGCACCATATGATGCAGTTTGTTTAACATTAACCGGCCGTTGATTGTATACATTGACACGATCTGAACTTGATGTAACTGGCACATTTTCCGCACTATTACTTTCAATTGGCAATGAACGTTTCCAATAGCTGCCCGAACTTCCCCAGCTATCATCATGCGAATCTTCATAAACATGCTGATGATGTGCATGTTCCAAATAGACAACCTAAAGGCATAAAGGCATAAAGTTCTTATAATAAAACCAATTTGGTGAATCGAAACCAAGAGTAATTCGTGTACACGTTTTCGAACGGTGGGTGATTTTCGTTACATTTTTATTTGTATATGTGAAATGCTGTTTATTTATTTAAATGATTCCATTTTTATCATGAAATTGACCGGTAATTTCTTTAGATGTGACAGAAAATGATAAAAAAAAAAAAAAATAAAATAAAAATGAACATGAATACCTCAACTGTACCCCATAAGCATATGAACCAAATTTAAGCGTTTCTTTTTTTTAAATATGATGAAAAATGATTTAAATGTAAAACAATGACGTAAATGTAAAACAAAGTGATTGATTTTATATTTAATTTAATCATACTGCTGTACAACAAAAAGTGCCAGAATAGAATTTTATCGACATTTTCACATCTTTTTTGATTGCTATCTCGTGACGTTTTTTGATTGAATATTTTCTTTTTTTTTCGATTTTCCAAATTATTTAATTGAATAATTTTTTCATTGCCAAGATTACTCACGTGGACTTTGCATTAGATTACATCGTTTATATTCCATTTTAAAAAAGAGTATGTATGTGAAATTTGCTTCTTTTTTAAATCTATAAATTTTACTTCTACAATGGGATTTAGTTAACAAATTTGGTTTTATCGTTTTGTACTACTTTTGTGTAGCATTTCATTTTGGAATTGGCATTGTCGTGTTCATTGTCCATTTGTGGAACATTTATTTTTTAATTAATCGTATATGCATTTCAGTGCATGTTTTCAATACTGTTGATTATTTTGCATTTTGTGTTTTGCAATTTTGTTTGTTTTTCGTGAATCAACCACCTACAATAATTACTCGTGAATTTTATTACACCAAGTGCGATCTTACATCTAAATGAATTTCGTTATGATAATGACATACAAATCTACTTAAATATATGATCAGTTTGTATGGTAATTGTTGTAAATGAGGAAGCGAATGTTAGTTAGTTCATTTTTTTTTTTTTTTTTTTTTTTTTTAGAAATTCAGTTAATTCAGTCTGAATGAGTGGAAATGTAATGTGATTTAATGCAGAATTTAGACATTTTAATAAACATTGTTAAGTAGCTTGGCATGGGATCAGATATGCGCAGAGGGTGTCTCGATCTTCTCATATTAATTTTGAATAGCTAAATTTATTCGACCAAACAACTTTTGAAAATTACTTAAACTTTTGGACAAATGATGATTCATTGCGAATAGTTGAAATTCAAGAAAAATTTTTCAAAGAAAAATTAAAAAAAAAAAAAAATGCCTAAATGGGCTAAATAAATTTCTATTCAAGAAGCGAAACAATTTGAATGAGTCATCAATTGCTGGAGGCTGGACCCCTTACCGGTCAAATGATTTAATTTTTTCTTTTTTTTCATTTGACCTCGCGCATATCTCAATGGAATCATTGGGTGAAAATATTTTCATTTCAATTAACATTGAAACTGGATGCATACCTTTTGCGGTGTTTGGCCACGTTTCAAATCCACCCAAAATCGAGCAATATTCACAATCAAACCGATGACAGCAATGACGAAAAATTTGATTTGCAAATGTGTGGCAATAATTTTAAGTAGAAGTTCAATTTTTGCTTTAAGCACCGCACCAATTAAGAGCAATTTCATGAGTGCTCGTCTCTTCTTCTTCTTGCCTTTTCCACGTTTACCTATATACGCATCGAATGAGGTCGCAATAATTGCGATTCGCGATTAGAAATTGTCAGTTTATAATGTAATAGTTAAACGTTTATGTATGTAAACGTATTATAACTAAAAAAAAAAAAAATTGTAGTGTGATCGTGTCAACAGTAAAGAAGTTTTCTTCTTGATGATCGAACATACACATGTACACCATTGAATTGATAGCTACAATTCACACATGTATGTGGCCGAAATAAAAGAAAACGTCTTTAAATCTGTTCGATTCACAAAACAATGCAAATATAGTAAACAAAATCAAATCATGCAGTAAGCGCAACATAAAAAAGTTTTCCAAAAGAAAAACGAACAAAACAAAAAAAAAAAAAAATACAAATACGTTGAAAACTTGAAAATAAAAATAAATTTACGTAATATGAGATAAAAAGGATCACACACAAAAACACACAAAGAAGAAAATGAAAATAAATTCAATTCTATTGATTGGTTTTAATCACAACTAAAGTTTGAGTGCATTCGAGGTGCTCTAAGACAGAGAGAGAGAAAGAGAGAAGAAAACAAAGAGAGAAAGAGAGAAGAAAACAAAGAGAGAAAGAGAGAGAGAGAGAGAAATAAAATAAAATAGGACAAACAAAAAGAAAGACAAATAGTGCTCGAAGAAGATGAAATTTTCTTTTTCTAATTGTTGTAAATTTTGTTTGCATTGAAAATGATCCATGCTTTGATTATTAGTCAACAAAATTAAGAAAAAAAAAAAGTAACAAAATAAAAATAAAAATAAAAATTGTATAAAAACCATGTGATGCTCCCAATTTCGCCAACAATTCAATCGTTTTCAAACCTAAAAAAATACGAAAATCCATTTTAACATTTAAAGATGATCATGATTTGTGTTGAAATTTTTTTATGAATTGATTTGATTGATTGTTTTTGTATTTTCTGTTCGATGAATTTTGTAAGAAATTTTTTTTTTTTTTTTTTTGTTTATTTTTTTTTTCACTAAATTTCCAATTCAAATTCATTTAAGTCAATTTCGAATATTTGCTGTGTGTATTTTGCGCCAAAAAATTTTCTTTCTATTTTTATTTTTATTTGTTGTTGTCGTTTTCTATTCCAAAATGATATGACTTCTACTCGCACGTTTGGGAGAGGAATTTTCGAAGGAACACACTCAAAATCGTTGAAATCATGAGGAAATGAAAACAATTCGTTGGATCCTGTATTGATTTGTTCAAGAAAAATAATTACAATTCGATGAAAAAGGAAAATTTTCGCCAAAAAAAGAAAAGAAAGGAAAAGAAAACAAAAAACCAAATTCACGCAGATGCCTTGGAAAATGCGTTTTATATGCAATTCCCATAAGGTAGAGAGAAAAAGAGAAAGAGAAATCAAACACTTCAGTCAGAATGATTTTTTTTTTTTTTTTCGGAAAAGGAAAGTTATGAGATATAGTAATGTGTGTGTGTGTTCGGTGTACATACCAATTTTTGATATGTATGCGATACAAAAAAATAAACAACGAACAACGGTTTTTATGTAAAAAAAAAAATATATAAATCCGTCTAGCAGCATTTTCGTTGAAATATTATTGTATCGAAATGACAAACCTGTTGAATGTTTGCCATCACAAGTGCAAACACAACAAAGCAAATGTCCGAAACTATCATGTAGAAGTTAACGAACGTTTTGCATGTTGTATTTTAAGAAACCAAAGCCAAAAAGAATAGCGGATGCCTCAAACCGCCCAAACAAACCTCCAATGCTTCTACCGTATTTTTTTTTATGTAATCCGCCGCCAATATGATGCATCATATGATGAAAACCACCGCCATGTCCACCGCCAATGCCGCCGCCATGACCATGTGTAATATCGGGCACTTCTTCATCAACAAGTTGATAAATGTCTGGTTTTTGATACTGTACTACTTCGACAACTTCAGGCTTCTTCTTTTTCTTTTTTTTCTTGTCCTTCATTTTGCGACTCTCTTCTGAATCTTCATTTAAGGCATGTGATGTAAAACTGTAAATAAAATACGCCCGACCCCATCCGACAAACAAATCCGTTTCGCTTAAAATATTCATTAGAAATTGATGGAAAAATAGAATCTTACCTTGTAAACACATTTCGTACATAGTCTTCCAAGGATGATAGCATGGTAGACGGTTTCTCCAGCCCAGATATTTCCGTATCGCTCATACCACGAGCGTTCAATTTTGTTGCAAATTCAACATCGGCCTCAGCTGTAAGACAATTGAAGTTCATTATCAGGTCAAATTCATTCAATTCTATTCTGTGTAATAATTTTTTTTTCCCGTTTTTATTTCTTCTTCTTCTTCTTCTTCTTTCTAATTTTCATTGCAAATATGCAATTGTGGAAATTGTGCGAATTCCATTTGCACACTGGTTGGATGAGAAAGCAAATAAATTGCCCTTGTTTATTCGGCTTTTTAATCTAATTTGTATAATTTTTTTTTTTTTTTTTTTGGCTTCTCTTCATTTTTTCTTTATTGTGTATTCAATTCATTGATCGCATAAATTGTAAATGATGTTGGTGTTGTGTTCAAAAAACATCGCCGATTGTGTTGTGTGTTGTTTTTGAACAAAACGTATAGAATATCAGGGAGAAAATGAAGAAGCAAAAAGAACAAAAACAAACAAATAGGCAATGCTGTATTGAAGAAGATTAAGAGAGAAAAAAAAAAATCAACAAGAAATTGCTTGATTCATTCACATTGCGCGTATCGGATTGTCGGAATTTCAACGGAATATGGGAAAAAAGCATAAATCAAAGACAATAAACTGATTAATTTGCTTTGTGGTGTGAATGATGCGAGTATGGCAAATAATAATAATAATATCTAGATTCAATTAAACGTCAAGTTTTGTTGCGTGTGTAAAGCAACCAGTATTTTTAGTTGTTGTTGTTGTTGTTGTTGTTGTTGTTGTTGTTGTTGTTGTTGTTTTAATTTCATTTGATTTTCTGGTTTACGCGTTTTTTTTCTCTCTTCGTTCATACGAAATTCTTTTTTTTTTTCGTTTTTCTTTTTTTGTCACAAAACATTGCTCAGTTCAGAGAAAGTATCATTCTGTTTCTTTATATAACTTACAACAAAACAAAGAACAAAAGAATGTGTTATTAATGCGCGAAAAAAACGTGACCGTTTAGCAAGTGATTTTTCCGTTGTTATAGTTGCTGTTGCTGTTGCTGTTGCTAGTTTGGGTATTGTCAGTATTATTTCATTTACTTTTAATTTTTGGTTGACGCAAATTGGTGCAACGACGAATGACACCAACATGAAATGATAACTGTCACGTTGTCGGCAATGCATTTTCTTCTCTCATTTGACTGAAGAAAATAATCGTTATGTTGATGTAAAATCTATGATATCATATCTTCACGCCAGCAGCTGTAATCAATTTCCATTTGACTCACTTTGACAAATTGAAGTGATGCTGCAGCATCAAAAAGGCATTACACATGCATTCAAAAAGGCGGTTTTAAACATTTGTCAGCCACATGAAGCCACATACATATCAATATGTAATTTTGTTCGCCTTGTTCTTTATTAGTTTTTTTTTTTTTTTTTTTTTTTTTTTTATTAATTTTTCCTCTTCAAACTAGAAGATTGCAATAATTTAGCCGATTTCAAACCAGATTTTTGCCAGTTTGCATTTGTGGCAATGATGCCAAGTTAGCTGTTTATTTTTATTATTTCATTTACTTGTACTGTGCAATGGTTCTTCGTTCGTATGTTCCTTTGGATGTGTGCCATTTTATCATATGCATGTTTTTTTTTCGGTTTTACACACAATGTTCGACTGCGACCGTATTCAGAGAAGATAGTTCAAATGATAGTTTTGCATCGATTGCATGTACAATCAAAACATTCGAATACCAGCCCATACAAATGTGTGTAATATGTGTCAACTAGGTCATCTGGCTAACAGCATCTCTCACGGTTCATACATTTTGCTGCACGAGATGCGACGTTTAACTCTTCTTTTTCTTCTGCTTCTTTATTTTTTTTTTTCGTACAGGGAGAAACAGTTTTCGGACGATGAAAATCATTTCATTGCCAATTTACACTCAATTCATTTGAAGAAAAGAAATGGTTTTTCTCAATTCTTCCTACGTTTTCTTTCAATTGTACAACACGTTAGTGTATGTGTACGATTGATCACTAGCCAAGTGATTTGTTGAACAATGTTTTTAAAATTTTTCCATTAAATCGCATCATTTTGTTGATTTTAATGATCGTCAAAATTGATTATGATCGGTGTTATTCATTCAATTAAATGCTTGATGCACACAGCACTGAATGCTTTATCGTGGCGTGCGTCTTTTTCTGTCATAACAACAGACACCGATCCTAAAGAACCTTGCTATTTTCTATCTATGATTTATATTAATGGTAATGCACACTCGCATTTATGAACACGACGTAAAATTGGTCACTTATATTGTTCCTTTGCCCCATCAAAGTGTTTGTTTTTTGATAAAGTTTTGGATTTTTTTTTTTATTTCCTTCTCAACATCATCACATATTCGGTAAACATGCATATGGCTTTGTACATATGCATGCAGACAAAGAGAAAATTGATTCGACAATTACGAAGAAAAGCGCATAGTTTTACTTGGTGTACAAATCATGGATGTTTAATGCATTAAACATACAGGCAACATAGGCGAACAAAAAAAAAAAAAAAATAAAATTGATTTCAAATTGAGATGCGCGGCGTGCGCGTTGAACATGTGCGCATTCAACCGGCGAACTACATCTTTATCACGATTTAGAGATGAACAAAAAAAAAACCAACACATCAACAAACAACATAATAAATAAATGTCAATTATGTGAACCATCTTCGATTTCACAATGTTTACAGTTTGCATGTGCAACGCCACATTGAAATGGAATGTGTTGTGTGAGGGAAGCGTTTTCATGGATTTTCACTCATTGGTCGATGCTCGCACACTTTTTTCGTCAATTTTTCTATTTCAATGCAATTTGCTTGATTCAATCGAATGATCTTCGCCATGTCATTTTGATGATTTTCTTTTTATTTCTTTCTTTCTCTTTTGCGATATTGTATTTTGTATGAAATTTATTTCCGATTCAATTTCATATCGGCTTCGATGGCCATAGAATTGTTGAAAATTTAATTTCACTTCGAGATGCTATTGTATAGATCAAATGGAATTGCTTTAATGATTACTTTGAATTGTGCCCCCAAAACAAGTAATATAGACATCGTGTAATTTGAGTTGGCAAAATGTATGCAAATGATGCAGGTGTCAGAGAGAGAAAGAGAGAGAGAGAGAGAGAGAGAGAGAGAGAGAGAGAGAGTGAGAGTAGAGTAGAGTAAAATTGATGCTCTCTTAAAACAATATACGATGGCATCGTTTGTGATTTAATTTTGTTCGATTTTCATTGGAAAAGGAAGTGCATTCAATGCCGTTGGCCGTCATGATTGAATTGCCATCGCATAATTTTAACGTAGCAAAAGAAAAAACAAAATCAGATGGGAAACAAAAAATTTGTGGCGAATTTAGATGAGCCCAAACAATTACCAATAAGTATTCACGATTCGATCCGGTTTGCGGTTATGAGGCATAATTATTGTACCACAACGCCGATGAAACGATAAACTCTGCACCAATAATTGATGAATTAACAATGAGAAGAAGCTCAATGTGCTATGATGCACAAGCAACCGAATAAAATCAATTCATTGAAGAATAGAAAAAAGACACAAACACAAACACACACACACACAATATTATGCTAGATTTGTGGCGCACTACCGTTTTCGTTACGGAAAATTCCAATGCGGATGAAATAAAATCTCAAGAAGAGAAAAAAAGCGAAAAAGATGAAGAAGATGAACAACAAACATTGTACGTATCGGTCGTAATCATAAGCAAACAGAAAGTATTTTTTTTATTTTTTTGTTGATTTGATTTGCCAAAGGTGAAAGCCTTTGTTTTTGCCAGTGCGCATCGTGGCATTGATATCGAGTATAATGTCTTCGGATGTTTACTGAAAATTTATGTTTGTTCAATTGTATATATTAAGATTTTTTTTTTCTGCATCTTGTGTTTGTTTCAGTGCTTGTTATCCTAAATATTTATTGCGATGCTTCTCTGCCGGCTATGTTGTGGTTTTTTTTTTTTGGTTTGTTGGTATGCTGCTGTTTTGGATATACTATACAAGCTCACGCTCATCAAGGGAAGATGATATTTCGAAATGGGCAAATGCCGTGTCTCAACGGAGGCACTCGAAAGAAATAAACGACTCGGTAAATCATGGTACAAAAAGTGAAATGTCTCTTCACTTGCGATATTGGTTTCATTGGACACGATTTCAACGATGGCATTCGTATGCATTTGATTTCGATATTTTGTGTTTTTTTGTTACCTTCTTCTTCTTCTTCTTCTTCTTCTTCTTCTTCTTTTATGCATCTAAATGATGTTCGTTTTGTGCCATTGAAATTGGGCCCGATATGTGTGCTGAATTTGTAAGGCACCAAAAACCCATTGCCATTGCCATTGCCTGTGCATTATTCAATGAACTTCAACTCGTGGCGAAGAAGAGATGACATTTTGATATTTTGAAAGACAGTGGAAAACAGCACGGTATGCTGTGCCAATGGTCGTTGTTTTTTTTTTTTGTCTCTTCTCTTTTTATGCATTTCATTCTATCGGAAAATGCAGGTTAGTGAATGTTTTGTGATTTTGCGTTTTCCGAAACGAAAGTCGCGATTTTATTCCCATCTTCATCACCAGCAATGTTGCAAATTGAGGATATAAAATGTTGTTTTGCCATCGGATTTTTTTGTCGCTATTTTTGTTTTTTTTTTTCTGAACTTTTCTCAGTTTTTTCTTTTCATCGATCTAACGATTTCAAACATTCAGTTCATCTCGTGACCTGATATTAAAATGCACTATGAATGTGGCTCATTGATTCTTGTGAAACTTTTCATTTCATTTTCCATTCTCATTATGATCTTGCTGATTTCAATTTTTGTGTGTCATTTGCCTATTTCTACCAATGCTTAGATGAGCATAGATACTCGCTTGCTTTTCAATTTTTAGATTATACCATTTGAACTGCAAATTAAATGTTTCGATTCTTCTTCATCTGTATTCTATTTTTTCTTTTTTATTTTTTTTCTTTCTTTTTGTTCATCGTTTTTTGTCTTCAACTTACCTTTTAACTCATTGACTTTTTCCACTAGAGCATTGTCGACGATATCAAATAATCGACCTGAACGCTGATAAACACATTCCCACGGTTGCTGGTTAATTGTGCAGGCCAAAACATTCAAATATGTAAACACATCTGTAAATAAAAAGAAAAATCAAAAAATGATGAGCAACAATTTACGATTTGATGGAAATTATCATCAGTTGTTGGAATGATAATCAATACTGCCTACTTGACAATATCTATCCAAAGAAGGATAAACAACTATACATGATCGACGATCACGGAAGTGAACTGATTGACCTCGAAAAATTTGGAGCAACGAATGTCAAATTAGAAGAAAAATTTTCAATGAAAATTAATACAAGATTGAGAAACCACTTTCTTTGAAAATCGCAATAAAAACATTTCAAGAGTGAAATAAAATAACCTTCATTCGCCTTCATTAAAATCATCTTCGTTTTCAGTTCGGTTTTACTTATTCACTGATTCATGCAATTTTAATTGGTAAAGAATTTTTTTAAAAACTTATCATTTCCATTGATGTTTCGGCCCATCGTCAAGTGTTTCGAAAATAATTATTCACTCTCAATGAAGCATTTCAGTTAAAATTTGTTAAAAACATTTCAGGTTAAATTCATGCGTTGAGCTTTCAATGTAAATTATTTTATTTTTCAATAGAAAGTTGAATAACATGTCAAATATTGACTTGAAACTTATACATGTTAGCACTGCGAACTTATCAGAGTCCATTTCATGGAAGAGAAGCAAAAAAAAAAAGAAAAAAATTAAATGAATCAATGTACAAAATGAAGCCATAAATCATACAATGAAATTCTATTTCGAATTGTCGCTCACTGAAGAAATTGGGTTGGATTTTTTGATTTTCATTCTCATAAAATACACACAGCCATTGCAATTATTGATTAAATGCACTGCTCGTACATTTAAGTGCGTCTCTCTCTCTCTCTCTCTCTCTCTCTCTCTCTCTGTGTGTGTGTGTGTGTGTATAGTGACGGTCTTAACCTACATCATCTCTGTTCAATATGAATAAGAACACCATTAACGCAATTCGGATAATAATGTATGCATAACCATTTGCGTTCGCAATTGAGACGTGTACGTATTTTTTTTTCGTTGAATAAATTATACAAAGAAAGAAATGAAAGAAATCGCATTGTCTGGATTCATAAAATTGGATAACCATTCATTGGTGAAATTTTGGCTACTTGACAATGTGTTTTTTTTCTTTTTCTTTTTGCGGTTTATTCATTCTTCCCTAAAAGAAAGTCAACGACATACCGACCGATAATACACTTCATTCATAACATTATTATTTCTTTTTTTTTTCGGCTGAAAATATAACGTATTCGACATGAATACTTATTGTGAATTAAAGAACGATTTGTTGATATGAATCCGGTAACACTTTTATGGGGTAATAATTCAAGTCGAGTTGTGCATATGGGAAAAGAGAAAAGTAAAAAAGACGACGACGGCGTCGATGATGATGGTGATGATGATAATGATGATGATGATAGAAGAATGAAATAGATTCACGCTTTTGCAATAGAAATCGGTCAATGAAAACAGGAATGAGTCATAAATTCAAGATTTACTATATCGATTAAATGAAGGAAATTCTGCTTTGTATTTGGAAATAGAAATGGAACACTTTCATTTGATCAGTGGAAATGATGGCTGCGTGACCAAATGGCAAATTCCTGTTTCCAGACAAGTGCTTATCGGAATTTTTAATATTTGTTTTTTTTTTTTTTCTCTTTTTTGCACTCGAATTTTTACTCTCTTTCTATTGTTATTACAGCTCGTTTCTTGTCTTTGTTTTTATTCTTCTCATTTTTCAATCTGTATTACTCTCTATCTTTCTCTCTATCTCTATCTCTCTCGCTTTTTCTATCTATTCACCTCACTATCTCTTTTGTTTGATGTGCGCGATCTTGTTGCGTTGGCAATAGATTAATTTAAAGTGAAAATTAATATAGATCTCTACCGGTTGTGACGTGTTTTAATGCGAGCATTGCTCATATTCTGTTGTTTAATATCACATAGATGAAATGGAAAAAAACATTGTAAAATGTAGCAAAGAAGAAGAAGAAGAAAGAAAAAATGTATCCATAACAACAGCAACAATAACAGTAACAACAACAATAAAAACAAGCATATCAAATAAAGAAAAAATAAAGGCAGAAAGAGAGAAGGAGAGAGAAGGAAAGATAGAGAGAGAGAGAGAGAGAGAGAGAGATGGAGATAGAGAAATGGCGTGAATTTTCTGTGCCAATGTTAAATAAACGAGATGTTCAAGTCGGCCAGTTAAAAATATGTGTACAACATTTTAATTGGTTTGGTTAGTTGCATTCAACAAGCATTTTTCTTGGACTTGTTTTTGCTCAAAGAGATTGTTGTTGTTGTTTTGCGGGTTTGTGTGCTCGAGATCTCAACGCATGATCACTTTTTTTTTTCCTCTTCATTTGTTGCATGCGTATCATATCACGAGTATCGTAATGCAATGATTAATAAATCGCAGTACTTAATGAATGAGTGTACCAAAAGATTAATGCATATAGAAATCAAATCGAATTGAATTGAATCATATTTAACACGAATGTATGGTGTTCACGATTCGCCTTTTCCATTTAATCAATTTCTAGTTCTGTTTCCTAATTTGTGGATTAAAAAGAGAAAAAAAAAGCGCACAAACACACTCAAATTCATGAATGAAACTTTTGATCATTTGACAAACAATGAGCAATTCAACATCACACGTGCTTTAACGATATATTATTCAATTCATTCTTTTTCTGTACCGTAAACAAATGAGTTGACATGCTCGACCATTATTCGGTTCCTTGTTGTTGTGCGCTTCACTTAGATTTAATTTTTTTTTTTTTGTTTTTTCTTAATTTTAGTTATTTGTCTATTTCACTCTCTTGAAGACCAGTTGATGTCTTCAATAATCACATGATACACATATTTTCACTTTGAAAATTGTACAAAATGAAATTCATATCGAGAAAAAAAGAATTTCATCGGTAAACTCGTTTCCTCCATGCAATTGCGATGGCATCGCTAGATTTCTAAAGAAATCAGAGTGTTTGCGTTGATAAATGAATGCGACCAAATGTTTGTGTTTATTTTCCTGTTTTCCATCAAAGTAGTAGGTAGTCATGTTTGGCTGTAGCCAGCTTTCAATTGGTTCGAAAAAAAAAGAAAAAAAAAAATTGTTTCTTGCTTCTAATCAGCCAGCCCATTTATGATTAAATAGCGATAGGCTATTTTAATCACTTACAATTGAAATTGACCGGTTAGATTTGCTCGACATCATTGTTAATACCAAAATTGTGCATTTTTAAAATTCCGTTGGAATGTAGAAAAGAGATGCGATGAGAATAGAAATGAAGTGAAATAAAATGCATGGCGAAAAATGCGTCGATGCTTGTCATGTTTGACATCAAACATAAATCATGTTCTTCCTTCAGTGAAATTCGATTGCGGTTAATTCGCACCAGCTACAGAAGAACAATGTTGAACAACAGAAAAATACAAATAAAAAGAAAGAAAAAAACGACAGAAAAAATTAAATGAAAGAAAAACAAGAAGACTCGAACCATTTTGACATTGGTTTTATTCTGCTGCATATTTTCGTTCATCGTTTCTTTTTTTTTCTTTTTTTTTTTTTTTCGTTCGTATTGTTGAACAATTTAAATCGGTTTCATTATCTATCATTAACATGCACTATAGTGTGTTTCAATTTGTTTTTCATTCACCGTAATAAAAATTTCACTTTCGTACCGTGTCCATTTCGCGAGAAATCAACGGCCAATTATCATAACTTCCGTGCGATTTTCAATTGCGTGTCCGAAATTTTGTTTCACGCAAACAATCATCACGATCTTATCTATGTTTTTTTTTTTTTTTGTTTATTCTGGTTAATTTGTTAAATATTTTAATCGAATTGATTTCATTTTACAAGTGAAAATTGAAGATTTCATTTACACATTTGACCAATGCTACTGTAATTTTCATTATATGTTTGAAAGTTGAACCATCTCAAGATATGGCAATTCCATTGCGGTGTTTGATGCTTGTGGCGTCGAATATAATATTTTGCCACAATAAATATATCGTTTGAAACACATCTTTTAATGCCTCGTTGAGCTGTTAACAGTAGTTTAGTTTTGATTTATTGTTTCGGGGAACACCTTTGAATGTGAGCATCATTCATGCCAATGTACTTGTACAATGGTTTTCCGTTGTGTGTTGGATTTTCTTGTTGTTGTTGTTGTTGTTGATGCCGGTTATCAAAATGTAATGAAATGGAAGAACCAGTCGGTGTGTGCGCTTCACTTGATATTAAAGTTCAATGTCATGACCGGAATCAATTGAGTAACATAAAATTACTTGATATTAATGGATTTTTTCGTTTTATTGCAATTCATAAAAATTGCATCACGTTAGTGATTTTGTATGGAAAAATAAATAAACAAAAAACCACCAAATGGTACGGTTAATTTTTCTTATGTTTTTTTGTTTATGTTTTTGTTTTTTTTTTTTTTTTTTTGTTCTTCATCGTGGTCAATCTTGTTGTTGTAACCACCCAATTTCTATTTTCTTTCTTTACCGCATTCCCGTAGGCAGATTATATACTTTAAACGTCATCGAATAACTTGTTTTCATGTAATTAAATTATCTAAACAAATGTATTCCTAACACAATTCAATTTATAGCGGCAAAGTGCCGCGCGTAATTCAACACCTCAATTCTAGAAATAAGAAGCAAAAAACCAACAATATAAAGAACCGACAACCAAACCAACTATTGAGTTTTAAAGCACACACATCGCTTATGGCTTTTCAGTTGCTTCATTTTGGTGCAGTTATGAAACATTTCAATTAAAATTTATGCGCGAATTGAGGTCGGTTTTGGTTTACATTTATGCGCTATATTTTGGCCTTTGTCATGTTCATTATTTGGGTTTATTAGCACGCGGCAAATTTTTGATTTTTGTTGGTTGAATGTTCTTTAAGATTTTTCCAATGGTAATACTGCTCTCTCTCTCCATCTCTCTCTCTCTATCTCTATCTATTTAGTTCTCTTCCTCGTTCTCTCTCTCTCTCTCTCTCTCTCTCTCTCTCATTCTCTCCCTATCCCTTGCTCTAACATAAGATGCTTTTTTCAACTGGCAAATATCAAAATAAATCGAGTTTCAATTAATTCAATGAATATGCTCGGTGATTCACAATCATTTTGATAATTTTGAAAATTGGCAATTTTGTGGTTTA
The DNA here is from genome assembly GCA_029041755.1 of Resseliella maxima. Taxonomy (NCBI): domain Eukaryota; kingdom Metazoa; phylum Arthropoda; class Insecta; order Diptera; family Cecidomyiidae; genus Resseliella; species Resseliella maxima. The sequence goes on along the minus strand of JAQOWM010000073.1, from coordinate 1,726,474 downwards.
CCTTAGTTAACCTTACTCACGAAATCCCAATGAAAAAATCAAAGCGAAAACAATCAAAATTTGATTCACCAATATTCAGTTGTTAAATGAATGTTGTTCATCGCAACAAAAAATGAAAAAGAGCATTGCAAAAATTTACAGCAAATTTTTTCTCACCTGATTTTGTTGTCTCACATCGCATATGCGACACGCCAAATATAATCAATATAACAAAAGTTCTTTGTGATATAATCATGTTGACTCCAACTACTGCTTATAATCCAATGCAATTCAAAATGATTTTTTTTTTTACTCAATTGATTAAAACTAAAACTTGTTCAATGTATTCTCTCTAAAATCGTTCACTGTGACAATCTCTTTTCTTTAATTAAAAGTTAAAACGTTTTTATTTGCACCAAATCATTGCGTATTTAATAAAAAAAAAAAATTATTCCGTACACTAATGATGAGTTTATTTGTTAATCGCTCACTGCTCCTGCTTTGTATTTTATCTTTCGATCCAGATTATAATACAAAAGATTCAAGAATAAACAACTTTATGAAACGCCATTTGCTGAAAACAAAAATATTTTTTTTTTTTTTTTTACGACGGACCAAAAGAAAAAAAAAGAAAAAACAAAAAAAAAAAAAACAATTAAAACAATAAAACACACGAATTTTTATTCTCGCGAAAAGAAGTGACAAACGCACTCACAACGAGATACAGTACAATAAAATGAAAATTTCAAAATTTAATTTCAAGTGTTTAATGTATGTACGCGTATTCACCTTTTTATTCTGCGTATGTGATACGTTACCATCTCACTAGTAAGCTCAACACATGAATGACGCAAATTTACTCGATGTCTTACAATTTATATGAAACCGCAAATGCCTGACCCAGCACTCGAAGCAATGTACGAATACCAACGACAACAGCAACAGCAACAGCAACAACAAAAATTGCTCTCTTATCGCAACAACTGTATGCAGACGTACCACTCTTTGATCTTCTTCATTATGGCAATTTTAGCGGCTCTTTGCCGCATTTTCTTTCTCAAATCAGATATATGGTATCTATATCTATTCGTATGGGCTTCATCGTACGCTCACCACTTATCAATGAATGAATGGTACACCGATCAAATGCAACCACTTGTGTCATTAATAAAAACAATATCCGTTTTGAGGCAATTTTAAAATTGGCGAAAAAGGAGCTAAAATGCCCGAAAAGAACACTTTTTCCTTGGCTGAAAATTTCACACGGAATTGTGTCTGTTTTGTTATTGGCGGTTAATCTATCTATTTTCGTCTTGTTATGACATCTAATTTTGAACAAAGCATTTTCAAATTTTAGGTTGATAAATTGAAAAATTTTCTTTTCAAAATGAATCATTTTTTTTTTTTCGACAATCTCTATGGAGTTTATACAATTCTTAAACCTTCAAAAAGTTTTTATTTCAATCGAAATCATTTTTAAACGAATTAAAGCTTTACTAGTAATGAATTTTTTTTCTTTTTTTTTTTAAAATCATTCATCGTATCGATTTGTCCATTCAATTTTACTTTTAATTTCAATTGAAAATCCGGGATGTATCTGAAAATCAATCACCTGTTCGCATTTCATATTTATGTGATTCGATAAATTTAAGGAAATCATAATCATAATTCAGTCGATAAAAGGCGATTTTCATATCGTGAATCATTGTTTTTGTTTTTGTTGTTATTTTCTTGTGTATTTTACATGTTCATTGTCATCAATGGCAATAGATGCTATTTGAAACTTATTTATTTCCAATTGCGATTACCTTTTATGCATTTCCATGTGTGGTGTATCGAAAAAAGGAAAGAAATGAAATGGAATGAAAAGAGATGAGAACCGAATTGAATTGATCAAATGAATGGCAATGATGCTCAATCATCGTGATTATATGCGACCCATTATCATAAGTGATCCAATGATGTGCATATTGCAATGTACACGTGCAAATGTTATTTTATCGAATAGTGTAATAAAAAGCCATTTTCATTGAACTGAATGATAACATTATTTATATAAAATGAAATGAGTGAACATATCATCATATAGTGAAAATGTTCATTCATTTTTTGTCTTTTGAATCGACAATTTTTTTTCCTCTGCATATTAAAATCCAAGTAAAACCAAATCGAATAGTCAATTTAACAGGTTGATCGAAAGTATTCTCGTTTAAATGCATTTCGATGGCATATTTTATGTCATTACATTCTATTGAACCGGCACATTTATGTTCAACACACGAAATCTTATATGCCTGCATAAATTTATAAATCGTGGCCAATGCCACAATGTACTGACTTAAGGTAGGTAGGTAAATGGAAATAAAAAAGACACATTCGCACAAATCTATATGCATTTGATAAAGATAAAATGACTTGTTTGTTTGATCTTTTCACATGGGCCCATATATGCTTATTTGGCGTTTGCACATCATGTGAGTATTTTTTGTTTTTTTTTTTGTTTTTTTTTTTTTTTTTTTTTGTATCTGTACATTTGAAAAAGAGCACAATCGAAATTATACACCGTCTGGATCTAATGAGATGGATCGCAACATGCAAATCTCTTTGATATTGGATGAGCTACAATGTAGTTGCGTCGTTGAAAACCAAAAAAAAGACGGGAGAGAAATAGAGAAATAGAGAAAGAGAGAAAGAGAGATAGAGAGAGAGAGAGAGAGAGAGAGAGAGAGAGAGAGAGAGAGAGAGAGAGAGAGAGAGAGAGAGAGAGAGAGAGAGAGAGAGAGAGAGAGAGAGAGAGAGAGAGAGAAGGAGAGAGAAACTGAAGAGAAAATTTGTCTTCCTGTGCGAACAACCGATGAAGTGTCTTTTTGTTTAACGAATTAAATGAGACGAAGAAAAGTGGATATATAAATGCTATGGCTGACATTCCACAACCCAACCGAATGGGCCACGTGAAAATGTATTTTCGAAATTGAAAAACAACAACAACAATAATTGTACAAATCGGTCAGTTGGACTTAGTCTTCGCACCAGGCCATCCAAACTGTCATTTAGAAAATCAAACATACTGTGGTAATCATCATGACCCACTATCCCCAACGGTCACGTTGACATTCAATCCATTGAATTTAACACATTCTACAACATTCTACAGACAATAGCTTAGATGCAACACATTTTTATCGGAATTTTTTTTTTTTTTTCGCATTTCAGGCAATATAGTAATTTTATGAACGAAATAATGAAGCAGCTACAAAGCAATAATGGAATTTAATAAAAAAAAAAAAAAAAAAAAAAATTATAAAGGAATGAACGAGGAAAATGTCATCAATTTGGAATGAAGAGAAATTAAAAGTGTATATCTAATCGTATATATAAAAGTATATATTTCAATTGAGTTTGTTGATAGAAAAATGGTTGAAAACACACTTGCTGATACCAATAATGATTCATATTGTGAATTTCACAATAATCATATGATATTTACATTCAATTGAATAATTTAATCATAATGTAATTATGAACTTTCCTTGATGAACAATCAATCGAATTGAATTTTCTGAAATCAACAGAATAAAAATCAATGTGAAAACTAAAGAGAGAAAAAAAAAATGATTTGTAAATTACAAATGCATTTCAAATCCGAGGCATTATATATGTGACCGATTTCATTTTCAAGTCATTTGGAATGTAGAACAACTTCAGGACAATTTACAGAAAAAAGAAATCGATAAATTTGTTTTTTTCGCTCAATATAGAAATTCAAATCGTCAATAAACAATATTAAGAACGACATTGTTCTGAGAATATAAAAAATTTATTTCCAATTTAAAAATAGATTTATCAAGAAAATCTTTTTTTATCATCATCAACATCAACAAAAAAAAAAAAAAAAAAAAAAAGTTAGTCCACAATGACATTTCAATTTCAAAATTGTCCGCCCAATGAAATGCATTATGGTTCAGATGGTTGCCAAGTGTGATTGTATGTAATATTGGCTGAAATGAATCATTATCGCGATTTATAATCATCATATTTTAACAGTTAGTAAAAATCATTATCTACTGACTCATATACCATTTTTCAACTGGAATGTTCATTGTACTCCAAGTGATAACTTTCTCACATTTCAGTGTTTTCATAAACATTTCGTGAGTCGCATTTACAATAATATATTCAAAGTTTGAATTTCGAACAAAAAAATGTATTCGGTCGGCATTTCAAAATAGATTGAGTGTGATATTGTGATTTTTTTTTTTGTTTTTCGTTTGCAATTGAGTGTATGTAAAAAAAAATTGAAATCTATTAAAAAATTTAATTAATTTAAAACATAAATTTTAAATTGTGTTTGTGTTCGATCGATAAATTGGCTTCAAATTGGGTAAGTTTGCAAAAAAAAAAAAAAAAAAAAATCCAATTTTTTCTATTGGTTAAAACGAAAAATATTCTGGTTGAATCAAAAATGCGTTATTTTGATAACACTTCGAATGATATCATATTTCCATTTGTTTTTCTCCCTCTAAATTAAAATTAAGTGTTATTTTAAAACACAAAAAAAAAAAAAGAAATTAAATTGGATGGAAAAATATTTATGCATTAGTGATCGGTGATCATTTCACATTGTGAAATTCACAAATAGGATTAAAAGAATTTTTTTCTGTTTTCACATATATCGTAAATAATGCGTAAAAAAAATTCTTGAACAATCTACTAGACGAGAAAAAAAAAAAAAAATTGTTATCAATTCGTTGAATGTGTCATCATAAAGATGAAAAAAAAAAAAACGATATTCCTTGGCATACATGCATTCTTGTAAAAACGAAATATTTGAATTGCATCTTATCTCATGAGATACCTACTTATTTACATTCATATATTTTCTTTTTGTTTTGTATTTGGTAAACATTTCTTTGTCCCGATGTAACACACAACGATCGTATTTTTCGAACTTTGAAACGAAAATTAAATGCGACATTGACCATGAGATGGCATCACAATCGCACAATGATCAATGCAAGCGAGACAGAGAAAGAAAGAAAGAAAGAAAGAGAATGAGTAGAGAAAAATGAATTTTTTGTGAAAGAAACAGTGAAAAAAATAAACCATAATAATTTCAAAATCATATATGCTATACCCTGCGCCGCTAAAAATAGCGCCAAACATTCGTAGAAACAATGCAGAAATTGTTCAGTACAGATTATTGTTTCCAATTTCATTAATAAACCAATTAAAATTCATCAGTTGACGTGATCATTTTCAAGTTGAAAACGTTTTTACAAAGTGAATTGGTTAGATATACATTTTTTTTTTGTTCTTCATTTCTATAATTTTGCATAAATTATCGTTTGAAAAGTAGCAGGTTTGATTTTTTTCCGGAAGTTTGAGCGAGAGAACAAGAAGAAGTAGAAAAAAAAAACGAAACAAACGAACCAACAAAAAAAAAAAAAAAAAAAAAAAAATTGAATTACGAAAAAATCTGAAAATAAATATCGGATTAACACTCATACGGTCTTCGTGTCGTTTTGATACCAGATAAGCACAACCGAATGAAATGTTTTTATTGAATTGATGTAATGAATTTTGTATTTTTGGAAAAACAAAGAAAAAAAAAAAAAAAAAAGATTTAAAACAAAAATATTCATTCAAGAAATGAATAAATATTTGATACTTGAATGAATTGAGAAAACTTGATTGAACAATTGACTTCCTAAAATAGAAACCTATATAATGAAAAACATCCATTCGATCGTATGTGGCAATTTCGTTTAAATAAAACGTTGAACCAAAAAGAGAGAGAGAAAGAGAAAAAGAGAGAAAGAGAGAAAGAGAGAGAGAGAATTTTAACTATTGCATTTTCGAATGAAATCTATTACGTTCTGCTCAAAACTAAGTCAAAACGATAAAAATTCATTCGAAAATAGAAAACCGTCCGAGTGTTAATTTGAGGTAAAAACTAGATTTCGAAATGAAATAGAAAAATGAAATGAAAAAAGACAGCAAACGAAAGAAAGAAAGAAAAAAAAAACAAGTATAGAATGAAAAGAGAAACAGTTTTGCAATGTCAATGACAGACAAAAACTAATGGACAGACTTAGAGCAAACTTCAGAACAGTTTGACGTTACACGCATAACGACACAAAACGACACATCTACACATAGTTGTATAAACTGCACACGTTTTTTTTTTTTGTATTTTATTTCTACTTTTACTTAATAAAATTCTAGTAAACCGACTAATCAATTCGACGTCCATTTGGCACGAAACGGGTTCTCTCTACACACAGTTGTGACTCGTGATTAAAGGCTTTGGATACACATAAAACATTTTTATTTCACATATTTCGGTTGGATTCGTCACATCACAAACGACGAGAGACGCATATAGTCAACATGGCAGAACGAATTGAAGCAATTAAGGTTTCGTTAAATCAAACTCTTAACGATAAGGAAAAACCATGGAAAAAAGCCTTAGATTTGGCTGAAGAAAAAACTGGTGTGCCCCGACTTTATTTATTCGGAGGTAAGTGCAATTGTTTATACCGAAAGAAAAAAAAAAAAAAATAAAAATAAAAATAAATAAATAAATAAATTTCCTTAACAAGTGCATTAAGCGAGATAATTAAGAAAGAGAGAAAAATGAGTGAGAACAAAAATAAAAATGATCGAAAATAGTCATACATATAGATTTTTTGTCACGTATCACATCAACTGACAATTTATGAACTCATTTGCCGGGCAACGTTGCTGAGGTGGGCAATGCGTTTTTATCAAATATCCAAATGAGTTATGCATAAAGATAATATTATTGCATTTTAGATAAACTTTTTTTTTCTTTCGATTTGAATTTTTTTTTTTTCTTGCACGGAATAAAGAGTTGGTGGAAGAAATTTTTTTTTTTTTTTTTAATTGAAACTGCATTAGTATGAGAGAGAAACCATTTAACTGTTCAGAATTAGTTTGTAAAGGAATGCAAGGTTATAAAGCAGACACAATTGGCTGCCATGAATGAAAAACCTCGATAACTACGTCTCAAAAAAAAAGGGAAAAAAAATCAACAATAGAAAGAACGAAGAGAAAAAAAGAAAGAGAAGAAGAAGAAGAAGGAGGATGAAAAATAATAAATAAGAACAAAGAGTGTTAGCATTTGCAATGGATAAAGAGTTTTCAAAGTCGCATGTGTGGTGACACAAGTGTTGCGTGCATTGAAAAAGAACTGAAAAAAAAAAAATGTGTAAAACGGCAGAAAAAAAAAAATATATTTTATTTTTTTTCGTCATTTATTTATACACTTGCAGAATTGCACACAATGGGCGATGAAAAAGGCTCTTGCTGAGCAAGACAGCTGAAATAAATGTGCCGAGACTCTAAACGCGGATATATTTAGTATGTTGCGGGTAGAAAAGACATCACAAACACGAAACGACTGACTGATACGATGTTTTCGCACGCAGCCTGTTAATTAACTCAAATGTTCAAAATTGACTCATACGTGGTAGCGCCGAATATACGGTCGCTCACACCATCTCACTAAATGAATACAACTTTTGTTTCATTCCATCTCTTTTAGTCAGTCAGTCTCTCTTCCTCTCGCTCTCTCTCACTCTTTGTGTCTGTTTTACAATCTGTTTTTTTTTTTTTTTTTTTTGTATTTATTTATGTGGCAAATGTTTTAATGTAAATTTTTGTTGTTTTCATCCAATTACCCATTTGTATAATATTTGGTTTTTATTCTTTAATTAATAGGAATCGCTGGATTTTTTACTTTATATCTTATGTTTGGAGCCGCCGCTCAACTCTTATGTAATCTCATTGCCGTCGCTTATCCAGCTTATATTTCGTTGAAGGCCTTAGAAACAAGCACCAAAGAAGATGACACCAAATGGTTAACTTACTGGGTGTTGTATGCTATCTTTTCCGTCTTCGAATTCTTTACCGGCTATTTGCCAGTCATTATCCCATTCTACTACTTGTGGAAGGTGAATTGCAATTTTTTATTCCTTATCAAAAAAAAAAAAAAAAAAAAAAAAAAATTTTTTCTTTCAATTTTGCTTTCTAGTTTTGAGTTTTGTGGTTTTTTCGAGAACTTTTCAATTTTCCATTTATGCTTATTAAATTTTTTTCCATTTTTCTATATTTTTCAGTGCATCTTGTTTGTATGGTGCCAATATCCAACCGAAAATAATGGATCGCAAGTTGTCTATCAACGAGTAGTTCGACCATACTTTTTGAAACATCAGAATTCTGCTGACGAAGCAATTGAAAAAATTGCTGATAAAGCTAAAGAGATCGTCGGCGATGTTCTCAAGAAGTCTAAATAAACATTTCTTCTATATAGATTGTTGTTTCTTATTTAACAAATTGTAATTTAATAGATACAACTTTTATCTCAAACAATACAATAAAAATGCAACGATTTGCGAGCACGTTTTTTTTTCTTTTGACGCAATTCAATAATCAATATATATTTTGTGGTCGTTTTTATTTCATTTTAATGTGCTTTTTTACACAATGCTTGTTGTTTTGCTTTTATCAATCAACTTAACCGTCGTAGTACGGTGTGAAATGTGTATTAATTCAAACAAAACAAAAAAACAAAAAAAAAAAAACAAAAAAAAAGAGAATGAAAGTGCATTGTTGTTATTTTGTAAACACAGCTATTCGGATTTTTATTATTAAAGCACTAAATATTTTCATTCATGTGATAACGATAAAGTAAAAGTCATTGCAAGTATTTATTATGATGATATTTCTGTGGCTTTGTCTTTGTCTTCATCCGTGGCTGTTGCGAGTGTTCTACGTTTTCGCCATGCTTTCATGTATGTGGATGGTGCAATTGGGAGGAAACCGGCTAAACCTTTTTTTTTAAAAAAACAAAATGACAAATTGTAAATGAAAATATTACTAATTTTCAATAAATATTGTGCATTTGCAAATCAATTATGATTTTTAACTAATGAAAATTTCATCAAAGCATTTATTTTTCCAAGAAACTTTTAAACATTGAACAATTGCAATGAACAATTTTCCTTTCATTTAGTCAAAAAATCTTTCATAATTGATTTTTTTTTTACCGAAAATTTCTGCAACCGGTGTAGTGATTTTAGCATTTTCTCCCATCCAATATCTGATACGTTCCAAATTTAGTGCCACCAATTTTTCATTGTTTTCATTTGGTATAAAATCATATGAGCCAACTTGTTCAATCACTTGATCTTTCACTTCACGAAATCTCTAAATAAATTAGAAAGTTGATCAGTAAATTTTTGAAAATGAAGAACATGAAGAAAGAAAAAAAAAAAATTATATATCGATAAGAATATCAATTCATTCAATCAGCGTATGTTCTACTTTCGAAAGTGAATTCGATAAGGTTACATTAGCATACAAGATGAATATTTTACCTCAGCTACAACGATATGATAGAATGGACGATTTGTGCATCCGCGGTTCACCAATCGAAAAGTTTTGACTGTTTTTTTTTGAAATTCACCGCAACCAGCTGCCTTATGCATCATTTTAACCAAACGCCGACACATGTTGATAGATTATTTTCTTTGTTTTCCTTTTTTTTTTTTTTGGCAAATTAAATCGTGACACAAAATTATTTATGAAAATAACTAAAGGAGAAACGTTTTGAAAATTGTGCAAATAAATCACAATTCGATTATTATGAATTTTTAAATGTCAACGCATACACTTGCAAAACGGGCCACCAATTGGATTTCAGTGGAAAAAAAAACAATAGTTTTTTTAAAAAATCCCTTTTTCCAGGTAATTCATGAAAATGTTTTTTCTTTCGTACGATTGTTTGCCTTTTAAATATAATTTGAGGTTAGGTAGAAAATCCAAATTGTCAGCTAAATAAAAATGAGATAATTCAATTCTATTTGACCGATGGAAATAAACCGACGCCATTTTATGTCTTTGTTCAAAGAATAAATCATCATCACATTTGTTACATTCATGTGTAATATGCACACGCACACATGCCGGATACCATAATACAATAGAAGAAACTAGAAGAGAAAAGAAAAGCAACACAACGATCCCAGACAAACTGACAACTTTGCGAATGTGAAAAAAAAAAAAATTGAATTAACCTCTATACACAAATATGCGACATCGAATGTTTATTATGTGATGAGATAGAAGCAAAAAAAAAAAATGTACATTTTTTGTTTGTTATCAATTGAATTGATTTTTCAATGGAATTTTATTTACATAATTTATTGAATTCAATAAACAATTTCATTTGATTGATTAAACATGTGAAATTTGAATTAATTTTTTTTTTTTTTTTTTTTTTTTAATGAATGAATGCAAATGAAAAAAAAATCGATTATTTTCATTTAAAAATTGAATTGTAATGAAAACATTTATCGACAAAAAAAAAAATGTTTTTTAATGAAAATCTCATATCATTTTCAATGGATTTATTTAATCGATATAAATTATAAATGTTCATTGTGTTGAATAAATGCATTTAAAGTGAGCGCTCATGTGAAAATGTGACCTAAGAGTGCGTTTAATGATACGAACAAAACGCTGTTCATTGAATGTACAACAAATTTTTATTCATTACAAAGTTCTAGCGCATGCAGGTACGGACGGCATCAACTTTATCTAGTTTTTATTATTTTTCAAAATAATCTTAATCGCAAACCAACGGAAATCTAGTAATAAATTTTTTGTTAATTTCTATAGAAAAAAAACATCTAGTGAAATTGTGTAAATGGCCGAATGTTGCAAGTGTGTGAAATAGAAAAAGTAAAATCGTGAAAGAAAAAATTTTCACTTCTCTCGCTTGGATACGGTCAAATCGTAAATGATTTGGTTGTCTGTCGAAAAGGATTTTGACTGCGACAGAATGGCGTCTATTACACACCATTCAATCTTTAACTGAGGAATTATTATATATATTTTTTTTTTTCTTATTTTGCTCTCACTCTCTCTTCCACTTTCTCTGTTTCTCGATCAAATTGAATTTTCCCAGTTGGAACTTGTATGCACAACAAATGTTTATTTTTTTTTCCTACTGATCTACGATAAAATATGAGAGAGAAATTTTTTTTTTTTTTTTTCATATATAATCAAAATGTTTTGTTTGTACAATTTGTACGATTTTGAAATGTAATAATATCGCCGATATAACTAAAATGAATCGATCGAAAGTGTTTTCAATTCTTGAATAATAAAAAAAAAGGAGAAAGAAAAATTTTTTTTTTTCTTTCTTTTTTTTTCATTTAAAAGAAATTACATATAATTTGATACACACATAATTTTGGTTACAACATGCATAACGGTGTGTGAAATTGATGTAGTGAGCAAATTTGGTTGTGTGTGTGTTTCTGAAGAAAGCGAATAAAAAATCGTAATGAACAGATATGATCGAAATAAACAGCGAAACAAGAAAATATAACAACAACAAAAACATCATGAACAATGAAAAAAAAAAAATGAAAAAAAAAAAAATAATAATCATGAAACAATTATGTAGAGAAAAGAATGAAATAATTGAAGAAAGACAGGAAGAAAAATAGTTAAAAAAGACACAGAAAAGAGAGTTTTGATGGTATACTATATAGTATTTTTTTTTTTTTTATTTCTCTTCTGTTGCTGCTGCTTTTCTTTTTAATGTCGGCCTCTTTGTTAATACCGCGACACAGTTGTACCAACCTGTCGTTGCAACTTCATATTGTAAAATGCCGAAAAATATATGAGAGCAAAAAGAAGACACATACACACACACACACACACACACACACACGCGCGCGCACACACAGAGAGATACACATACAGTGAGTGAGAGAGAAACACACAAGTAGACATACCATACGTACATATCGCACAAATATACAAATTACACTCTCTCTCACAAACAAAAATGTATACACATATTTACAAACGCACACAATGAAAACGTGGTGGTATGACCACAATGAGTTCAATCGCGTTGCGAGAGAGTTTGTTCATCGTTTTCGATTTTAGTTCATATTTTATGTGCATGTGTTTGCCAGTTTGACCAAAGTTAAAAGCAAAGCGCAAAAAAAAAGAAAATTAATTAAAAAAAAAAAAAAAAAATACCTGCGTATTATTTTTTTTTTTTCGTTCGTTTATATTTTTACGGTGGAAAATACAAGATCATTTAATTAGTGAAACGATTCAATTCTAAATCAAATCAATTGTTAATTTGGGTAGGTGACATTCTGATGCAATTTCCTTGCCAGTGAACATACAGTAAAAACGTTTTCAATTTTTTTTTTTTACGGATTGTACCGATGTCAATTTTACGATGACAGCAACGTTCGGCTTTTACACATTAATTAGGGCCCATTTTTCTTTTTCTTTCTTTCTTTCTTTCTTTCTTTCTCTTTCTCTCTCTCTCTCTCTCTCTCTTTAGATATTTTCTTTCTTCTGTTCATTTATATATTGTTTTCAATAAATTTGTTTTCTCTCTAAGAAAAAAAGCGTAAATTCACGGAATTCAGTTGTTATCGCTTACTTATTTTGTTCATTAATTTTTTCTTTGGCAATATTTATTGTGTTTTACAGCTACTTGTAAATACAGTGTACATAGCGATGAGCACACAAACCAGATCGAGCGGCGGAGGTCGCAATCAAACTAATAAGAAAAACACATCAACCACAGGTGGTGGCGGTGGTAATGAGAATTTCCAGAAGAAATCAGATCATGCCAAAACAGACAAAGAGAAACCACAACTGTAAGTTTCAATTTGAATTCAATTATTTTGTGCTAAAAAATTGATTAATCGTGTATGAATCATTAATTCTAGAAATGCCATAATTGATAAACAAATGTATTTAATTTTAAAAATGTGCACACGTTTACATTTCTGCTTCTTTGTTCTGTTTTCTTTTCGTTTTTTTTGTTTTGTTCACATTTCATTTGTGAAATAGTCATGTAAAACAGCCAACTGCTGAACAGATTCGAATTGCTCAAATCACAGAGATTAGCACCGGTTCAGATGATCCAAAAATGCGCGAAAAAGTGGCGAGTTTAATGGAAACCACTCAGCGTACCGAAGAAGAGGTCTGTTGTGCATTATACGAATGTGACAATGATCTCGATCGAGCAGTTATATTTCTGTTAGAAACGCTTCCAGTTGTAAGTTTTTTCAATCGCATCAGCTTATTTCAGAACATTTAATGCAAACGTTTGTATTTTTGTTTTGTATTTGTTTATTTTTCTTAAGGGTGCGTTTGAAACATCATCAAAAAAGAAAAAGAATCGTTTGGCCGGTTCGGGTGACGCAGCAGCCACTGATGGTGAATGGAATGAGAACAATAATTCCGGAAATGGTGGCACAAACAACAATTCGAACAATAATGCTGATTATCGTGAGTAATTCTTTTTCATTTCGCTCTCGATCATCCATGTTGTTCTGTTTATTTGATGAAACATTTGCAATCGTCCATGCTGTTTTGTTTATTTGATTGCAATCTCACGTTTGTTTCTTAAATATTTGTTTCGTTCATTTTGAAAATAGAGAAAAATCGTAATCGCGGTGGTAATGTTCGCGTTGGACGTGGTAATACAGACAGTCGTGGCTGGCGCGGAAGAGAATCCCGGGAAAATGAACGTAATGCCGGTGGTTCTGGTGAAAATAAAACAAACCAGAATAGTGGACAACGGAGAGGGCCACCAAATAGTTTCCGAAATGGTGGATTCGGTGCCGGCAGGGGTGGTCGTTCTGGAGGGTAAGTTTAATTTATTTATTTCGTTGCAATTTCCGATAAATTGTTGTGTTTTGTAAATGAAATTATTTGCATTATTTCCATTCACTACAAACAAAATAATATTTTGACGATGATTCATTAATGGAATTTTTAAAATTTTGTGTTAAAAAAAAAAAAAAAAAAAAAAAAAACAGTCGCTTGGGGCCAAGAAGCACACGAGATCCAAATCGGAGCAACTATTTTAGATCTCAAGATGAAAATGAAACAGCAGTTGATACGTGGGATAATAATATAGCATTGAATGCTGCCGAACAAACAAAATCGGATGACACATGGGGTGATTGGGATAATGAAGAATATACTGGTTCTTTGGCTGATACCAAAGTATTTACACCGAGTACAGTACAAAATCAAACATTATCACATGCCGAACAGTTGTCCGCACCACCACCGGGTCTGGAGCAGCAAATTCTCAGTCCACCGTCTCAGCTGAATGACGATTTAGTTCAGCAATACAGTACGAATACTGTTTCAAGCACACCATCGGCTGTATCTGTGGGTAATAATAACAGCAATCAGGTGCAATATTCAGATATTCACGTTCAATCGTCAACAAATGCATCGCATTTACGGCCAGCTATCGACATACCATTGAACTCGTCCTCATTGTCTGCCGAACAGTCTCAGTATTTCAATTCGCTGGCTTCGTCTCAGCCAGTCAGCGCTGTGCAGTATTCGTCGCCATACTGTAAGTGATTTTTGTTTTTGTGTTTTAAAATTTTTTTTTTTTCTATCATACAATTCGTGCAATTGATTTATTATGAAATTCATTAATTGAGCTCTTGTTTCATGCAATTACTAAACAAAAATTGATAACTGTTTTATCTCGATAAATTTTTATATATTTTTTTTTCCTTCAGATAAATCAAACATCAATGACACTGATCAAGTAGTTGCAGGCCAACCACAAATCCAACCGGTTGCTAATCGTAATAGCAAACGGGCACGTGTACCACCACCATCGAAAATTCCATCAACGGCTGTGGAAATGCCAGACACGCTCAGTAATATTGGATATCTCGATGTGCAATTTGGTGCACTCGATTTTGGCTCAGAAGAAACGTTCGATACAATTTCCGATAAATTCCAATCGTCAAGTATAGTTGATAATTCACAAAATGTTACTTCGTCGGATGTATCAACGGATTATCAAACAAAGTCACAGGGTTCGAACAGTCTAAAGCCATCGCAATTGATTACAAATTCGGATGCATTAGCTGGACAAAATGAGAATTTATCAACGACCGGTTTTAGCCAACGTCAAAATAGTTCAGTTGTACAAACGCAATCAGCATCAGCAAATACACTGGCCAATGCCAGTGCTGGTGAGTGATTCAACATTTTTTTAACATAACAAACTTATCTAAAAATCCATCCAAAATATTTTCAATTTATTTCTGTTTTTCACACATTGAATTACATTTACAGCGCTCGAACAATTAACAAAGTCTGATCATTACGTAAATCAATCTAATGTAAATGCCACATCTGTATCTGGAAATGGTGCAAGCACAGCGGGTACCTATCAAACATATACAAATAAATCATCAACCGTATATCAGCCATCGAATGTTGCGCCACAAGGCTATAACAATTCGAATTATGCCAACACTCAAGCTTCAAACAGTTCCAATTATTCGTCGTCAACAAATACGTATAATTCCTACAATCAAGGACCGGTGAATTCGTACCAAACGCAACAATCCAATTTAACTAATAGTGTTAATAATTCAAGTAGTGTAACAAATGTGTCGAACAGCGGATCGACATCAGTTGGAAACACCAGTTCAGTGAATAATGCCAGGTAAATAGTTAGTTTTTTTTTTTTTTTTTTTTTTTATCGGTGATTTCATTTCGGGTCGGTTTTTTTTGTTGTTGTTGTTGCTGTTGTTGGTAGAAATAGACAGACAGACAATTGGTTATCATTTGCTCTCTTTTTAAAAAATCAATCTCCCAATCACAATTTACTACACACATTTTGCGAATGCTCTTTTCCATTTCTCTCTGTTTACACTCCTTTTATTTATTGACAAGCTTGGTGTTTTGTGTTTTTCTATTTATTCCCTTTGCTTTTAAAATTTTTTGACAAAAACCAAATAACATGGTTAATTTGTTTTTCGTTTTTGAAATTAAACCAAATGTTTTTTTTTTCTGTTTTTTTCATGTCTTTATTTTTGATTCTACTAATCAATGCTAATCGACTAATTCAAATGCATACACACACACACACACACACAGTTCCAACAGTGCGAATACCGGATATCTATCAAACCAATATCCGAGTAACCAGACGTCGTCTGTATATCCAACGCAAGCGAGCGCTTATCAAAATAACCAGAGTGTGTACGGAAGCAGTAGTCTAAACAACAATAATTCAGGGTAAGTTAATTGCAACAACAAAAACCAAAAAAAAAAAAAAAAAAAAATATACTGCCGCGTGCACTGGTTTTTTTTACACCACGATCAATTTAAATATACAGAAACGCTTGGCCCAAAAAAAACACATAATTTTTCGTGTGCTCATTTTTCATCTATTCGTTTCTCCGTCCTCATAAATGTGATACTCTGTTAGAGTTGTTGTGTTTCATTTTTGTCTCTTCATTTTTTTTATTATATTTTCTTCCTTTTGTTTTTTCTCTGTTATACTTCTGTTGTTTTTCAATTTGCTCTCTATCTTTATCTCTCACTCGTTCTTCTTTTTCTCGCATTCGATTGCTATTTGATTTGCGTCACTGTCTATAGAATTCATTAATCACCATCTAACTAAATACACATTTAAATTATTGATAAAACGCAAGCAAAGCAAACAAAATGAAATAGAATATATTGCATTGCGCACCTTCAATTTCAAGTATAAACAATTCGATAATTTTTTTTTTTTTTGCTCGCTCACGACTTTCAATGACATATACACACATACGCACACACACACACACTATATATATATATATATATATTCACAAAATCATTACAGTTACTAAATGAAAGCGATAGCAAAATCAAAAATTTATCGAATTGTCGATACAAATGAAAACAGCTGAAAATAATAATAAACTCATGTAAATTGTAATATAATAGAGTAACATGGGCACTTTTCAAAATCATAAATGTTTTTATGTCCATCACATTTGTCGTATTTACCAAAAAAAAAAAAGCAAAAAGAAAAAAGAAAAAAAAAATCTTAACGAATTACAATCGAAAAATACCCATTCAATGCATCGTAACCTTTAGGTACACGGGAAACACTAATACATCAACATCGCAGTACAGTAGCTTTAGCGGTTCAAAGTTAAGTAAAGACTCAACACCCGTAACAACCATCTATGACAGGTATGTTCGACATTTGACCCTGCACCCACTTAAAACTTTACCCTATTCCTACCCACCCCATTCAATCCTCCGCAACTCCGACACATTTTTTTTTCCGCGCTTTATGGTTCATTTCTAACATTCTATTTATCACTTTTTCTTCATTTTGCTTATTAACAATAATCTCATGTGATTTGTATGCCAGCTTTCTTTGTACATTCACCACATTTACTCACCTTTTGTAATAACAATTAAATCAAACATATTTGGTTGGATTTTGTTAGATGTTATTTGTTGTAAAATTGTATAAATCAATTTAGAGATATTCACCATTGCCATTATAATTAGCATATATTGAATTTAGTTTTTTTTAAGACGATTTTGTTAATTGATCTCATATCTTATATATTTTTTCTTGTTTTCTTTTTCGCCCCCATGTTTCTTTTTTTTTCTCTCTCTCTCTCTCTCTTTTGTTTTTTTCCATTCTTTCTTTTTCTCTTTTTTAGTACATTGTCAAGTAGCACGCAAAGCGTTGGTGTTAACAACTCGGCCAGTAATACAAGCGGTAACAGTAATAGCAGCTTGAGCTCACCATCAATTGGATTGACAAATACAAAGGTGACTAATTCCACTGCTAAAAGTACTGGAGGTGGAAATGTTGTGTCAAATATACCAATGGTTAGTCAATATATACCGACTGGAATGCCATTCTATCAGCAGCCTGTTTATTCTTATGAGGATATTCAGATGTTGCAACAAAGAATCCCGCCGCATGTGGTGAGTCCATTCGCCAAAAAGAAACAATCAAACACACACACACACAAACACACACACAAACACAAATCACACATCAATCCCCCCAAAAACTCATACACACACAAAATTTCAAATTTCGTGAATTGTTTCACCAAATTTTTGTTTAACCATTTTCTTTTATTCTTGACTCTAAAATTTCCATTGTATCCTACTCACACAAACACATTTACTCACATTTTTTTTTTCAAACAAAAAAAGCGAATAATCATTAACTACTTACACATTTCCACTTTCTGTAGAAAAAAAAAAGACTCTTTGTTTCGACATAAATTTGAAAGATTCTCATCCTACTTAGAAGCGATATACTTTCGTCCCTCTTTCTCTATTATTTTTTATTCAAAATTCTTCAACGTCTTTTCATTATAATTTTTCCTCTTCACTCACGCTATTTTTATTTTTTATATATATGTATATATTTTTGCATTTAACATTTGAAAAAAAAAATCCAATTGACACGTGAAGCATGCTCAAATGCAGATCATCTATTCAGAGAGTATTTGACGTTTGCGCTTGCGTTTCCAACTTGGAATAGTTGTTTAATATCAAATTTTTTTCTCTTTCTCTTTCGTTTTGTTTCTCTTCCTATTTTCATCATTGTGATTTGATAATGTTTTCAAAAAACAAAAAAACAAAAATCAAACAAATAGCCTGCTGGATATTACGATATAAATTATCAGACACCAACCAGTCTTGGTGCTTCTGGCGTGCGTGATGGTAATTTGGGCTCCGTAGCTTATTCCACAATGTCCGATGGCCGATTTACTCGAACCGATAATAATTCGAGTCCAGTCAGCAATGTTCCTAGTACAATGTCACAGCAAACTGGTTCGGGCGGTCCAATGCTCAATCTTCCGTATGCTTATTTCTATGGTGCAAATATGATGCCAGGAAGCTTTCAATATGGCACACCAGCCTTATATCCACAACAATTAGCCACAAATGCATCATCAAATGCGCAATTTGCAAAACCATCGTATAATAGTGCGTATGGTTCATCTGGTTATGATGCGCTTGGTCAATCGACACAAGACTATAATAAGACTGCTTATCCAGGTAG
Source organism: Resseliella maxima (assembly GCA_029041755.1). Taxonomy (NCBI): domain Eukaryota; kingdom Metazoa; phylum Arthropoda; class Insecta; order Diptera; family Cecidomyiidae; genus Resseliella; species Resseliella maxima. Next base: position 1,707,555 of record JAQOWM010000073.1, on the reverse strand, counting down.
CGCTACCCAACAATCGAAAGGACAAAATGTATCAAATCAAGCACCAACCGGTACCGGATCAGACATTTCGTCATCGATGTATGGTAACAAAAACCATGCTGCTTTGAGTAAAGTCAATGTAAGTATTTTTGCCAAAAGAAAAAAGATGAAAATTCAGTTGATTGAACCGGTGAACTTTTATAAACATTTTTTCATCAAACTTTGATTTTTTTTTTTTTAAGTTTTTTTTTTGTTTTGTTTTCAAAATATTTTCAACAATAATATCGTCAATTTGTTGTCATTTCAGTCATATGAAAAAGGGTCGTTCCATAGTAATACGCCTCCACCGTTTGGTCAAACCGCTGGAGCCACATCTCAATATGGTGCACAACAACTTTACATTCAAGCTATGCCAGCTGCTTTGCATAACATGAACATGCATCAACAAATTCATCAGGTGAGCCATCGCCAATTATAAATTTGGTTTTTCTTTTCGTTTTTCGCTCTCTATCACGAAAAAAAAAAAATCTCTTAAACAAAACAAACAAATAATCAAAGCAACAACAAAAATCTCTGTTTATATAACTCATAGTCGTAAGAGTCTCTTCGGTTGTTTTTTTTTTTTTTTAGTTTCATTCATAAACCTACATTTTTTATTTTTTGGTTTTATTATTGTTTTCTTTTCAATTTTTTTTTTTCCAATTTTGAATTATTATTTATTTCTCATAATCAATTTAATATGTCACACTGTGAAAGCGTCGATTTAGAATCACAATGAATTGAAATGAGTAAACGACAACAGAAAAAATAATAATCAAGAAGAATTTATGCATTTTGAAAATTAATCTGCGAGAAAAATTGAAAAAAAAAAATTGCGAAATAATGTCAATTATTTTTTTTTATTGTTGAGAAGGAAAGAAAACTTATCAAAGATTTGTTGGAATAATCACAAAGAGAAATCTCATACAGCATTATATGAATCAATTTTATTATTATTATAATTTTTTTTTTTTGCAAATTAAAAACAAACAAGAAGAAAAATTATTGTGGTTATGTTATGGAGAGGAAATATGTAGTGTAGATTGTTTTTGTCCATTTGATTTGATTTCAAATTGTCCTCGATTTATTTAGATTTTTGTGTTTTGTTCGATCTATCGAATGAATCTAGTTTCGTTTAAACCAATTTCATCGTAATTAGTCACACAATATTTTTTTTTTTTTTGTTTAAATGTACTCTTTTACACTAGATGAAATGTTAAAATGTCTATTTGCATGTGAATTGATGCTTATAATACGTATTCTATTGATGTAATTTTTATTTTTTTTTTCTCAATTTTCAAATTCTATGAATGCAATTAACGTTTTCTAGTAGTTTTCTTAGTTACTTTTTTTTTTAAATTCTGTTTTGTTTTTTGATTGGTGAAGGTGCGCATATTTTTTTTTCTTTTTCTTTTCATTTTGGTTGGTTTTGTAAATTTTTTCTACTGAATTTGTCCGAATAGTTTGATGTGTATTATTAGTTGGAAAAAATGTGCGCGATTGTGAATTTCTTAATTTTTGATTGATCATGCATATTTGAGTAAACAAAAATACAAAACATAAATATATATATACACACACACACACAAACAAACGCATTGTTCTGTTATTTGACATGTTTTTCTCTTCACTTATTTCGAAATTCTTTATGTATATGCATCATTATCATATTCGTTAGTATTAGAAATGTATTTTATTTTTTTTTTTTTATATATTTTTCGTTAGCTCATTGAATTTGATTTCAACGTTTCGTTTTTGTTTTATTTTATTTTATTTTATTTCCATTCAATCTCACACACATACACCACCACCGTTTGCCTAATAAACAACAACAACAAAAAAAAACAAATAATTTTTTTCTCTCTCTAATATTTAAGTTGCTAATTTCATTCAAAACATCACCATCGGATATTTGATATATTTTAAATGAGTAATAAAAACGTTTTTTTTTTTCTTTTTTATTGTTTTTTAGGATTATTTCTTTTAAAACGACAACCGATAAATTTATTTACTTAAATTTAATTCAATAGATTTAATTTGTCGAATTTTTCGATTTACGTAGTTCTTTTGTTTTGAGTTTTTTTTTCTTTTTTTTTTTTTTTTTTTTTAAATTTCATTAATTAAAAACGGAGAATATAATGATGATGAAGGAAAACAACCATAGTGAAAATCAATTATTTACGAATGAACAATATATCATAGCAAGCAAATTTATGGAAAAAAAAAGAAAACAAAATTTAAATGAAATAATGTGAAATTGAACTTATGTTATATCTTAAATCTATATAAAAATATATGTGTCGTAGACAAAAAGAAAAACAATAACGGATATAAATCAAACAAATATTGGCGATGTATTTAAATGACAATTCAATTGTCGAACAAAGACATTTGAATGAATGCAAAAAGGAGGAAAAAAAACAAACGAGAAAAATCCCGGGCGATATGAAAATAGCAAACAATTGAGATTGTGAAGAAGAAGAAAAAAAAAATCGCCAATTTTTGAACGTGAAATATATCTATGTATGAATTACTCAATAGTCAATATTGCAATAAAAATCATAAAATGAGCAACATATTAATGAACGCATAAAATGCGGTATATTGGATAATCCCAATTGAATGAATTGAATGACAAAGAACCAAATTATGAATTGTTTAACATTTAAAACAACAAGAGTATCAAGACAATTGAATTCATTCAGCTCAATATATAGGATATGTAATTGTTAAGAATTTGCAAATTAATTTTTACATTTATAAAACAGAGAAGAAAAAAAAAAAAAAAACAGAAAACCAAACGATGTTGTTGATCTTTGCCGTCATAGTTGTACACACGCATACACACACACACACAAACGTACATACAAACAAACACACACACGTGTGAGTACACGAAATTATAGACGATAAACAAATGATGAAGAATACATAAGAAAGAAATTGCAAATTAAGCGTCATCCAACTTTCCATGCCAACAAATCAATACAAAACATACACAAATACGCATACACCGAGACACATACAAATGACCATAACAATGAGAGAAAAAAAAAAAAGAAAAAAAAAATATTTCGAAGAAAGAATATGTGCGGAAATAAATGCTTTTCATATAAGCCAGATGAGAAGAGCATAAGAGCTAATCATTTGTAATGTTATTCAACCGAAACAAGTTGTTTATTTTTTTTTTTCTGTTGTTTTTTTCGTTCTTTTATAATTTGTTCACTTTGCGGGGACATAGAATTATATTTAGCTTATATTTTACACTTAGTTTATTTGTATGAACTGCCCATTGACAGTGCATGACACAAACACACACACATATACACACACACACACACACACACACACACACCACACATACAATGGTAATCTAGATATTTTGCATTATTTTATTGAAATTTAAAATTTATCTCTTTGATCACATTAGCTCTGTTTTCTACTATAAAATATTGTGCTAAATCCACTATTATGATATGCATTAGTTAGATGTAACTTTGAAATATAGAAGTAGTGTTTCTCCAGGCGATTTGTTTTACTATCATATATATATATTTTTTTTTTCTTTTTTTTATATTTGTTTAATTGTGTTAAAAAACAATTATCTCTTATCCATTGAACACTTTACATTTTTTTTTTTCTCTTATTCTCTTTCTCTTTGTTATTTTTATTCGTATTAATTTTGCATATTAACGTTCATTTAATTAAAAATTTTTGCATTAAATAGGATGCTCTTTTATTTTTCAAGTTTTTATTTAATTTTGTTTCTTTCAATTGAAATTACGTAGCAAGAAAGCAAAAAAGGAAAGAAAAAAAAAATACACATACACAAAAAAAAAAAACACAAAATTTTTATTTAAATTGTATTGTCAACTAAAAATTAAGCTTAGAACTGACATTTTGTTTTTAGATGAGAGAAATAGTTTCACAAATCACAAGTTTTATTAAATTCCCCCTTGAAAAACAAAGAAAGAAAAAAAACAAACAAAACATTCAAGCAATTTAGATGAAAAAAAAAAAAAAAAAAAAAAATGATATTTGTTAATAAATTCAAATTAAAATTCAAAATCAAAAGATGAACATATCAACAGTAAACAAACAAACAAACAAAAAAAATACTTTATTTTGCATGCAAATGTTTATTGTTTTTGGTTTACATTTTTTTTGTTCATCCTTAGATGGACGGCCGAGTCTATAACTCAACAAAAAGGGTAAGTTCTTTGGTTTATTTTTTTTCTTTCGTTTTTTTTTTTTGTTTCATTTTTATTTTTCATTTAACATTCAATTTTTTTTTTCCGTTAACCTATCATTTTCATTTGCATTATTATTGCTAACCTAACGTTTTTTTATATATATCTACCTATTCTCTGTATTCATTAGTATTTTATTGCATGTTGTTATTGTTAGAGGATCAAAAGAGTTCAAAATCTTTATTTAATCAAAAAAAAAAAAAAAAAATTTGCTTCTTTCCGTCTTTTATGGAGTAAAGGGCCACATTTATTTATCTCACTGTCAAATGTCGTCGCTTTTCATATATATTATATATTTTTTTTTCTTGTTTTCGTTTTGCACAATTCACATTTAGGATTTTTGTCAAAATACATTCTTCCTTTTTTTATTTATTTTTTTTCATTCTTCTGGTTGAAGAAATGAAAAAATCCCGACCGCTATATATGTTTTGAATAACGTTACATCGTATTTTGCTGTATGTAGTTCTCATGATTTCCTTTGAAAATTTACGAGAAAATGCGAATCATAAGAATTCACTTGTTCTACGTATTTTTTTTTTTTTTTTTTTTTTTTTTTTGTTTGTTCGTTTTGGATTATTTATGTTGTTGAAATATATACATCCAAAGTTTAAAGTTATGTGTCGATTGATTACTCCATCCATTGTTATTAAGTTGATAAGAAGAAAAAAAAAAACTATTTCCAAATTTATTGACCAAATCACAAGTGTAAAGAAAATCCACATTGTTTCTTAAAAAAAAAAATATAAAAAAAAAATAGAAAAAATACCCGAAATAGCATGATTGAGAAACAAACAAAAAAAAAAACCAATAAAATTCAATAAAATATATTGTTAGATATTGTTCATTTGAAAACATGTTCATAAATCATATAATATCCACACAAACACAAATATTTAATACCAAACATACACAATAATATCTGTTTTTAAAACCGAAAACTTTTAATCTATGAACAATTACATAAAAGCCACACACAAATTCAATCATCATTAATCACTAATCGCACATTATTTTTTTTTTTTCCTTTTTCTTCAATTTGTTTCCCGTTTCGATAGGATTCAAATAATGCCGGCCAAAGACAGCAAACCAGTAGCCAAGGTAAATCCAGTACTAAACAAGGATATTCTCCATCATACTGGACCGCACAGAACTAAGATTCATCTAAATTAAAATGAGATAATAATCTTAAAATCACATACACACACACAAAACACACACACACACACACACACACATACAACAAAATAATGAAAAGAGAGCGAGAGAAAGAAAAAAGGAGAAAAAACATTTCTTGAAAAATATGGGAAACATTTACTTGATAGATTTTTTTTTTTTTTTTTTTGGTCGGAATTAAGCTAAAAATTACATTGAGTATATAAAAATAAAAAAAAAAATAAAAAAAATAAAAAATTCAAGAAAATAAGCTGGACATTTTTTCACAGTAATTATAAATAACAGTTTAACCACAGTACACGAAAAATGAATGAAAAATGCTATTGATAATCTAAACAAAAGAAAAAAGAAAAAAAAAGAATTAAAAAAAAAAAACAACACATAATTAAAAAAAATACAATTAATTGAATAAGGTTTAAGTGTGGAAAGTACATATATGAAAAAGAAAAAAAATTATATTATAATAAAAATTGAATTATGAAATTTATTAACAAAAAAACTGATGATGCAAAATAAAAATTTGAACAGAAAATGAAATTAAATTGAGCGAATAAAAAGTAAATAATACATCTACAACCACAACCACAACCACAACCACAACAACAACATCAAACAAACAACCGCCAATTATAAATATGCATCACATATTGTGGAGCACATTTTGTCCAGCAATCACACGCAACCAGAAGCCTTAGAAATTTCCTTTGTCCCTTTGATACCAAAAAGAAAAAAAAAAAACATGTCCACAAAGACACACATATAAGCCACACATTCACTAAAAAAAAACCATTGCACTGACATACACAAACACACAATGCGGAAGAGGGACGAAGCAAAACGGCTGATCTATGGCAAAGATTACTTATTTGAAATGTGTTTTTCATTTTTTTTTTTTTTTTTTTGTTTTGGTTTTTGGTTTCGTTTCGGATGATTATGTTTTTGGATCCAATTTTATATATATTTCGATATGCGAAAGTGAAACTAGACAAATTTAATAAAAGAAATTTTTTTGCATAATAACTATTAAAAAGAAAAAAAAAATGAACAAAGAGAAACAAAATGAATAGAATTTGAGTTTGATTTTTTGTTTGTCGTGTGATTTTCTCTTCTTTTTTTTTCATCCTTTTGTTATTATTCGGCCCATTGGTATTTATCTTACAAGTCTGGAAAATTTATCATGTGAATTACGCGAAAAAAATGTAACCAGGTCAATTATCGTAATTTAACACAGTTTTTTCTTGAAACTAATGAAACATTCTTCTTTCTTGTATATAGCATAAAGAAAAAAAAAATCTTTCAATGCAAATTGTGTCTATTGAAACCATATTGACAGACCTATAAGGAAATATAAACAAATACTTATCATTTTTGAATAGTGTGGGTTTGTATATTTATAAGGATTTTGTGGATTTCTTGATTTTGTTAAGTTTCTTCAATCAGTAATATTCTTTTAAGATCTTTGCATTAAACTTTTAAATTTGACGATCAGTAAATAATCAACTTGCTTCATATTTTGATTGCATGCATACCTTCTCCGAACTGAGCTACTTGAAATTCATGATATGTTTGTTTACGACTCTTGCTTTAATGAACGAAATCGATCTTTAAATTTTTATTTGTCCAGCGCAATTGTTGATAGAAACGTGCATCAATCTGATTTTGCTTAAATAATTCGACGAAATTCTTATCTTGACATGCTCGGTTTGATTTTTTCGACATTTAACCTTCTTAACTTTTCATCTAGTGGATTCAAATAGGTTTTGAATTTTTTTTTTGAAATACCAAAATTCGAAATTTCTTAATTCCAAATTGGCGATAAAAAAAATTTTCATAATAAAAGTTGATTTGGGGAGACATTTTGAATAAATATCAAAACATGTAGAAAGTAATGATTTTTTGGGTAATAAATTCTCCTAGCTTACGATCATTATTTAGGATACGATCATCCTATACTGAATTCATATGTTCTTAATCAAATCGAATGAAATCTTTTATAAATAGCCCTCGATGCAAAATGTAATGTTTTTTCAAAAAGCAGTTACAAATTCTGTACTTTGTAAATTTTTTTTAAGAAATTGTTTTTTTGGCCATCGCTCTACCTGATGTCTTGTTGTTTGTTTCATCGATGACATAAGTGGATGATGCAGATGATTGTAACATTCATTCCAGTAATGATGTATGCGTAAGAAAATTTTTGTTCTAAGTAGAATAGACTGTAAACTACGGCATAAGTTGTGCGACGTTAAATTCCAAGTGATATCTATCACATTTAAACTGAATTGCACATATGTATACCGTTACGGAATGCAAACGACAAATCGTATCTTTTTGCCGTTTCCATTGGTTCAGTCAGTATACAATGATAAATCGTATAGATGGCGTCAATGTCTTGATTTTTTTTAAATTTTTTTATTTTAAAAATTTTTTTTAAATCAAATCAAAGCTCTTCACATGTAAAAAAATACAACGAATGCTACATTGGTCGAAATCAGTGTAAGTAAATATGAAAAATTTATTCATTTCATTAAAAATCCAACGCAATTTCAGCAACCATTTTGATTGCACAAAATCAAAGCTTATAAATTATTAATATAAATTTATTGCCATGTGTATTAAATTCGGTCATCTGTATTATTTCATCATTCTTTGTTTATTTGTTTAAACATTTCCGTAGCCATTTTGATTGTTATCATGAAAATATAATAATATATAATTGATTTTGATTGTTAGGAAATATTTTGTTTTATTTGGATACATTTATAAATCTCAGCTTAACAAAAAGAATAAGAAATAAGAAAAAAAAAAATGAAAGAAAGAAGAAAAAAACATATAGTCTTATTGAACTAATTTGATCACTTGTGAACGTGAACAGTAGTTAACATTTGTTTTTATGTGCTGTGAAGCAAATTATTAAATGCGGCATAAGCTGTTTCGAGATCGAAAAGCATTTGTCGTACTTGTGATTCGCTGAGCTCATCGGATGCTTGCATTGCGTTCAATGTATTAAGCCAATTGGTAACCTTTTCTTTGCCTTCAAAACCAGATGGAATCAATGATAATCGATTCATTGTGTCAACCAAATCCCGTAATTCTGGATGCAATTCATCCATTGCTTTAATTTCCAAACGTAATTTATCCATCAATGTAATGAACAATGATACAATATCAGCAATACATTTGCTTGTGTTGCCTTTGTCATCTTTGATTGTAATTGGACGATCCTCTTTGATGCGTTCCAAAGCAGCTGTACAATCCAGTCGAAATTTCTTCACAAAGGCGTCCACAGTCTTCATGGCAGAGAAAAAAAAAATACAAAGATGTTTTATTGAAATATCGATTGTTTTGTATTGTTTTGTATTGTTTTGTTTTGCTTCGATTATTGTTAATACTTACTGGAAATTCATCGCTTTGTACTTGCTTGAAGGCTACTTTGTATTGCACCAACAATTTTGAACATGATGCTGTGTATTCTTGTGGTGTAATACAATCCCAAATATATGCTTTTTCTAAATTTTGTAGCGTATTTATTAATGCATACAATTCAGCCATATTATCATATTTTTCACGTTCCCGTGCATGACGATATAATTTCACCTCTTCGTACAATTCTGGATGATTTTCTTGCATCTTAATGCAAAAATTGATTTAAAAACACACAAAAAAAAAAAAAGAAAAATTCTCAAACAAATTCAAGTGAATACACAACCTTTCTCTTCTTTTCGTGTTTTTGTATGATTTATTTGTTCAAAATTCGTATTGAATTTTCTACATTAAATAAAAAAAATGTAGTTTGACACTGGATTCTTTCATTCAATGACTATGACTCAAAAATGGAATTTTTTTTTCGCTTCTTCTACTAATCGAATATTATGACAAAAGAGAGATTTTGTTATTCGCAATTTCATGTGATTTAACATGAAGTTGACTGCAGTCAATATGTCAAAATACGATATTACAATAGAGCGGCATCCAACGGATATAGCGCCAACTTTAAAAAAGTAATAAATAAAGAAGTAAACTTTACAAATCAACAACGATACAATGTGAAATGATAAAATATAGGTCAAACGTGTTTCATGTAGAATTTAATTCGGGGAATTTTCTATCATTTGACATTGAAAACAAGATGATAAATACGGAGAATGCATTGAACACAGAATAATTAATTGACGCATACAATGTGTGTCTACTTGTTTCGCTCACCTTCAGTTATAAAAATACAATTTTACAATTACATTTAAAAGCGCGTACCAAGTACATACACACAATTCATTTTCAAACGAAAGAAAGAAAGAAAGAGAGAGAGAGAGAGAGAGAGAGAGAGAGAAAGAAAGAAAGAAAGAAAGAGAGAGAGAGAGAGAGAGAGAGAAAGAAAGAAAGAAAGAAAGAAAGAGAGAGAGGGAGCGAGAGAAAGATAATGATCATAATTTTGCCTACTGAAAAAGCGCAATTTATATGAATATTTGAATGCAAAACCAGTCCGGAAATGGTCATTCAGTAAACAGATTTGTAATTACCTTGGTGATTTCTCACGAACTTCCGTAGATGAGATGTGTCAAGGGATGGAAATTTCCAATCTAAAGTAAATGCCCATTTTGATGATGCCAAGAATTATTTATCATTTAAAATTGAATCAGTAAAAAACCACATATTTTGCTTGTTTTTTTTTTGCTTTTTTTGCTTCATTTTATCTTTTTTTTCTTTTTATTTATTTATTTAACTGTAAGTATTTACAATTCACCTAAGTAAAAATCGGTTTACATTTCTAACAAGTTCTTAACGAACTCGATTTCAATTTCAATTTCAAATTCACTTAAAATTATTTATTGAGAAAGATGGAGAAAAATAAATGAAACGATTTTATTTGAAAGAATTTCATTTACTTTTTTTCTCTCTCTCTCTCTTCATATTGAATCAAAAATTAGTTTCTTTAGTAAATGATATTCGCTCAATGATGTCCATGTCAATGAGCAATGTTTGAATACTGTAAATGCTCTTCTTCAATTATTCATTGAAATATGTGTTTTTTTGTTTGTTTATTTGTATAGGTTCTGTAGCTTTTTGTTTTTGTAAGTAGTTGTTGTTTCGGTTTATTGCTGAATGTTCGCCAAAATGTCATGAATTTGATTAACGATTTCAACATCAAGAAAAAAAAAGGCCACATATTATTTACAGTACAGTATAATAAAATATAATATAGAGTAGTGTGTCACCACAATTCATAGATTTGTTCAAGCAAATCATCATTTTAGATTCACAGCAGCGTGTTCGATGTTCACATTACTTTCGATTTTAAATTTCTATTTTTGAAATTCTAATCAATATCTATATTTAAATTGTAATAATAAAACTAAATCAATTGTAGTTATTCCTGCGTTCAGAATGCTACCGCAAAAAACTTTTTTTTTTTTTTTAATTTGCGGTCGGTAGCATCGCTTAGTTGAGTTCTATTTCATAATTATATATTTTATATCATCATCATCATCATCATCATCAAAACGTGCTTCGTAATTCTAATCGCTAAAATGTATCGGAATTAAAAACTGAGAGAGATAATCTAATTTGTAAGTATCGAAGATTGTTTTTGTTGTTGTTGTTGCTGTTCTTGTTGTCGTCGTATTTGTAGTTGTTGTTGACCTTATCCAAAGATTAATTTTCTATTTGAATTTTCTACATAGTTTGTTTAGCTGTATAGTTACTGTTTACATTCTCTTATTATAATGTTTCACATTTTAAGGAGCATTCAATGCAATCCCATTGATTTATACCATTTGTCAGTTAGGTAATAAAATAAATTACAATATAAAATTACATTAAAGCAAAAGAAATGACAAAATTTCGCGAGAAAAAAAAAACAAAAACTACATATATAAATATATATAAAGCGTACAATGACGATAAAACACATTTTACACAGGCACAACCACTTGTCCGACTTTTCTAGCTCGCGTTGAAAATCCTTTGCTACCATCTGGTCCAATGGGTGTTCGTACAAGATTTTCACTTTTATTTGAATTGATTAGAAAACTGTTGCTTCGTGAACGTGGCGATGAGCCATATTCGTTCATTGAACCACTTGAATATTTTCGCTCATAACCTGAATCAACGGATACTTTTCTTAAATCACCATTTGAATATTTGCGTGGCATTGAATCATAAGTGCCAGATATTTTTCGATAATGATCACAACCATTACTACCAATTGACATTTTACGATCATAATCACCATCAAATGATATACGTCGACCACCATCCGAGCCATTTGACATGCGACGATCAAAATTCATTGATGTATTTGAAAATCGACGATTATTGTGATCGGAACATTGTGATATACGTCGATATTGATCGGATGAACATTGTGATGAACGGCGTGAGCATGCACAAAAATCAGAACAACCGGATAATCGTCGATTAAACATTGGAGCATCGGAACAATTTGATGTACGCCGTGACATATCCGAACAGTTTGATGTTCGCCGTGACATTTCCGAACAGCTTGAATAACCTTCTGAACAGCTCGAATATTTACGTGATAAATCATTTGTACCAATCATTGTGTTGCTTAAACGTCGTCCAAAATGTTCACAATTTTCATTATTAAATGAATATTTACGTGGACTTTGTAATGGTTGTTGATGATGCATTTGTGTTGGTGACACCGATTGTTGTTGTTGTTGTTGATTTTGTGATGGTAAATTGTTACACAAATGATCAGGTTTTACATAAAAATTCGAACTATTTCGTCGTAATTTATAATCAGAATTATTGGATGGTGGACGATTTCGTTCACTATCCGAATGCGGTGTATTTGCAAATATATAACTTTCAATCAATTTTGATACGCTCGCTTTTTTACCAGTTTTTTTCTTTGGTGCAACCATTTCATATAATTGCATTTCCGTTTCCATTGCCATTGCATTGCGTGCTGATTTTGATTCGGTATATTCCACAAATGCGCATTCTTTTTGATGCAATTCCGGATATTTATTCATAAATTGTCGAACATCTGGTGGAATTTGTCCGCCAGCATGTAAAATGCGTATCAATGCAATTTCACCAAATTTCGAAAAAATTTCCGATACTTTTTCAATGGTAACCTTATCGGTTGGTATATCAGTTGCAACAACTGTACGCGATGGCATTGTTTCATCAAATATCGGCAATGGTTCAAGTCGTCGAAGTTTTGTACCCAAATCATTAACTTCAATGGATTTACTTTTTAATTTAATGGCATAGCCAACGACACGCCAATCTTTTGTTAATTGACGAACACGTTTAAAGCTTGAAATTAATTTCAAACTAACAAAACCTTCTTTATTGCGACGCACATGCTTCAATAAGAATGCATCTTTTAAAATATTTTCATTGGAAAAATAAAATTCAACTTGTTGAACAATTTTTTCGGCCATTTCATCCGTTGGAATTTCAATGGGTTCGTCGTTTTCATCATCGCTTTTCATTTGATGTTCATCATTATGTGTTTTTGCCATTGATTGCTTTAAATCACATGAATCTTTGGCATTTTCATCGGATGACACAGCATCTGAACTATAATCATTGTGTGCCGAACCACTGGAATCACGACGCCGTTCAATTGATGATAATGAACGATTATCACTATCAGATGTTGAATCCTTGGAATCAATTAAGGATGTTGTACGAAAATGTGATGCGCCCGGATGAAATTCTTTTAAATTATTCAAACTTTCTTTGAACAATTCACGATGCTCCAATACCGTATGATTGTCCATTATCAATGGTGATAAATGATCAACTTCTTCAATTTCTTCTTGTTCAGTTTCAACATCAATTGGCGTATTTGACAATGGCACCTCATGCATTTCCTCAAGATATGCTTTTGACATATCACGAATATAAACTAAAGAATTTTCACACTCATTTAATTTGTCGCTATCACAATCCGACATTGATGATAAATCCGATACCTCCGAGTGGGCTTCTTTCATCTCCGAATATGAATTGTCCTATAATTGGGAATAAATTAGAAAAAGAGGGATAGGGAGAGGCAGAGAACGAAAAGAAAAAAAATTGAATAAATAAAACGCATTCAATTAAATTGCCATGAAAAATGAGTCAATAAAAATGAGTTGTGGTTGGTAGGGTGAATGAGATATCGCATCCGTGAATCGAGGCAAATTTAGTTTCGCATTTTTTTTTTCTCATTTTCGTTTTCTATTAAATGCATTCATTTAAATGATATTTAACAAACACCTCTGCATGCAATCAACTCTTTGGCTAATAGATCAAAAATGTGTCCCATTTAGATTCAAATTCGTTCACGTACTCAAAAACGACAGAATAAAAAATGCTACACACACACACTCGCACACACACACACACACACACTCAAATGAAACGCAACATTCAACCGGATTCATTTAGCTTAACTTGTTTCAGTTTTGTGATTTGCAGCTACAGATTTTTGTGATTTGTATCAGCAAAAATATTGTGTATAACTATGGCCTATACATTATATTGACATGTGTACTTGGGTTTTCATGCGCAATTTTTTTATTACGTACACACGTAATTTTGGCTCGACATCGGGTGCGTAAATAAAAAGTGCAAATTTATGCGAACATTTGTTGTTGAAGGTTTAAAATTTATTCATTTGCGATCAGTTTTTGATTGGAACTGTACCACAGCAATTATCGAGTCGCGGGCAACATACGGTGTCTCTATGTGTTGTATGTGGTTCGTCTGTATATCACGACCACTGCTGTTGCCGCTGACGTTGCCGTTCAAAACATTCAATGTGAGATATCATACACATGAAAGACCTTCTGAAAGTTTTGCGACAAAAACAATGTTTGCCATGCCATGCACACCAATAATTTCCAATTTTAAAATGAAAATTTCGTTTGCATTTTACACACACAAGGAAGCGATAATAATTTTGCGCGAAAAATTGGCTTGCCTTCATTTAATTCCGCTTACCGTTTGTGTATGTGTATGTGTGTGTATGTGCATCTAACTTTCCAAGGGAAAATTTTTGCTCAAGGTCGAAACGGAAAATAATTTATTAGCGCGCGATTTACAGAAGTAAAAATTTCAATCGGAATTTTGAGAGAGAGAGAGAGAGAGAGAGAGAGAGAGAGAGAAAGGGAGAGAGAAAGGGAGAAAGAAAGAGAGAAAGATCAATCAACACATTTTGGCTTGCCCCTTGGATATTTATTTATTAATTTTGTGTGTACTGCGTCAATATCTGTTTGTCAGAGTTCACAATATTCGTAATGATTGGAATATTTTCACAGCTTGTTTTATATGCACTGCGATGGAGATAGACTTTTTGCATTACGCTCATATTCTTTTCAATTTTAAAATGAAACGAAAAACAACAACATTTTTCTTGTTCATGCTGTTATTGTTGTTGCTTTTGTTGCAACGTGCAGTACCAGCAGCAAATGCATTTTTTCTCATATTCGCCTCTTTAGGGAGTTTGAATGTGCGTGCGAGTTAGAAAAGAATGACATAATGTTATAAATGGCATTAGATAGATTTAAAAGTGTTTCGATTTTGAACCAGAAAAAAAAAAAGAAAAAAAAAAATTATCTGAGAAGAAAAAAAAAGTCTCGCCTTATAAATCGGCTCGGTCCTCTGTTTGAAACATTTTTAATGTTGAAAACTCAAGTGTATGCGTGTAAGTTAGCTAAAATGCGAGTGAGCGAACGCGCGCGCGCGCGCACATGAGCACAAATGAATTGAAATTGATCGAATGAAAGGCCAGATTCAAAAGTAAAATTAAGCGTTTCGCTTATAAATAATATCGTACGCACGTTTGCGCGTACAAAACTTGAATCAATTGGCATATTCATTCGATATGCATGAAAACGGTTGGCTATAATTCGGTGCTTGAATTTATGCGAGTTAAAAGAAAAGAAGAGAAAAAAAAATGTTAACAGCAACGAAAAATAAAAGAGCGAATGAACGAAACGATATGAGAGAGAGAGAGAGAGAGAGAGAGAGAGAGGGAGAGAGTAAGAAGCAGAAAAAAAAACGCACACATTTTTAAAACGCTATCGAATGCTGCTGGCTTGCCTTAATTTGATCGCCAAAAAAGAGAACAAAACACTCACAGAGTGGAGCGGTGCAGAGCAAAGCAGAGAGCAACGAAAGCGAAACTGAAATAGACTGGAAATATGGTGCATGCTTGAAATGATATGATATGTCGAGGGAAAATGTATTGTTAATTGAAGTGAGCACATTTTTATGATGAATTAATGTGAATTTTGAGAGAGTAAGAGTGAGTGAAAGATAGAATTGAGCCTATTGGCATTACCTGCGACGATGAATTCGGTGGAATTGTTTCGCTAAGAGGTGCTCTTGTTGTAGTTGTTGTTATTGTATCTGAATTCAAAATTATTACTGTATCAACGCCAGCATTGTCCAATTTTTGGTTGGATGATGGTGGTGAGTCAATGATTGAATCACTTTCACTTTTATTTACTACCGAAACTGTGGACGGAACCGTTGTTGTGACGCTGCTTGTTGTTAGTTTAGCGACAGCTGTTGCAATTAATGATGCTGATGCTGTTTCGCTCATGACCATTTTTTGCACGACACCAGTTTGATTTGGCTTGTCCAATACATCCATGTTATCTGCCGAATTATTGCTGAATTCGATCAGATCAACTGTTTTTTGTTGCTGTGTCGACGACATATTTGCTGATTTCTGTTGTTGTTGTTGTTGTTGTTGTTGTTGTTTTTGTTGTTGGGATTTGTTCTACTTTGTTTTTTTTTTTCTTAGTTTGAATTGAGTCTCTTGATTTGCAACGGAAATCTATCTAAAATAGATTTCGATTTGTTCTATCAGCTCTCCTATCAATCTATCACCGAGATACGAATGAAAGTACTTGACTTATTCACACAGATGTGATCAATCAACTGAGTTGCATGTAAATTGTATGTTTTGTCTTTTATATTTTAAATTGTTTGGCCGATTTGTGTGTTGATTTGTTTTTAATTTGAAACGCGTTTAATTTTGCCCTCGTTTGGCATGCAATTTATCCGTTATTCTATAGTTCCGAATGCAATAATCGCCACGTGTTAAAAAAGTTTCAATTGATTTTGCTGTTATTTTTATTTGTTTATTTTTCGTTTAAATTATCCGCCGAACGAATCACAATTCTCTATTCATTCGATGTAATTGTCTTTCTATGCACTTTCACAAAACTATCACACGGTTACGTTTTTTTTTTTTATTTATTTAGATCTTTTTTTTTCTTGTTGTTGTTTTATCTCTCGGTTTTTTTCAATGTCTGTGTGGTTTTTTTTTTCGGGGTCGAAATTTCTTTTTGTCTTTTAATTTTCTGTATATATTTTCTTCCTTCAGAAAATATGCGCCAATTTCAATGAAAGTGTTTTTGCCTCTGTATTTTTATAACATTTACACTTTACTGCTTAAATTTTTTTATTTTGTTTTATATTTTACTTCTTCTGCTATTGTTGCATTGTTGTTTTGTTTTCGCAATAGTTTGGTATTAACCGTAGTCACAGTATAACTCTATCTCGCTGCGTGTGGTGTATTTCTGTGTGAGGAAAACTGCGAAAGAAATATGAAGAGAAAAAAAAAAATACTTTCTTTTTTCTCTCTCCGTAAGTGCTTTCCTTTTTATTAAATTTTCGGTATTTCGAATGGAATATCTGTTTCTTTTCTTTTCTTTTCTTTTCTTTTCTCTGCGTTTTGCGTCCGTTTGTTTGTGTATTAGCAGTAGCAGCTTACTTTTTTTTTCTACATTTATATATATTTCTCTTCAATTTCTGTTTATGTTATTTCACTATATTCGCACAAGAGGCCACAGAAAATGCTTTTATCGAGTTTCAGTCAATGGATTACTTCAGAAGCACTGTATGTAACCGTTTTTTTTTTTAAAGTTCGACAGTAAGTATCTTCGTATGTCTGCTGGTGTTTTTTTTCCTCGTCACTTTTGTTTTTAAATTTTTTGTTTTTTCTTCTTTTCTTTTTTTTTTCAATAATTCGCTAGTTTTTTTTCTTCTTAGTGTCGTTCATCTGTTGAATAGTTTTATTTGATAACCGAATGGAGACACTAATAATAATGAGTCTTTGCGTGTTTTTTTTTCTTTCAATCTCTAACGTAACAAATCAGTCAGTTTACTTTTTTTTTTTGTTTTTAAATTAAATTAACAAATTGATTTTCGGAAACCGTTTCGACGGTTTATGTTTCGCATCTTTTGCGTGGTGTACAATTTCAATAAGACTGTTATTTTCACCTTATTTTTTCGTTCAAATACAATGTTTATGTGTTGATATGGATTTTCTGTCTTTGAATGTTCACTTCTGTGGGTTTCACTGCATTTGAATTTCAACTGAATTTTTTTCTAGTTTTTAAACTATTCGTTTTTTATTTAGGTTTTTACACACAATATTTGCAATGATGACAAGAATTAGGTGGACTAAAATAGTCGTTATATTTGATTGATTATTCTTTTTTTTTTTCCCTTTAATTACTTTCGAATTTATTGTTTTATGTGTGATTTTAGTTTTTTTTTTTCTTTTTGACGAGTTGAGTTGGTGTGTTTATGTCTGAGTCTCGCCGAAATATGAAACTTTAACGAAATTGTAAATTTTTCTGAACACAAAACCAAAAACAAAAAAAGATTTTTTTTTTTTTTTTCAAACGAAAAAGAAAAAGAAAAAACAAAAACAAAATTAAACGTTACGAAAAAAAAGAAAGTAAAAAAATCCGAATACGAATTTGAAATATAAAGCTCTTTTGGGGAAAAAAGAGTATTGTGTGTGAGAGAAAGAAAAAAATGTGAGTGTACTTTCGATGGATACGCTACAATAATTTTCAAAAGACTGAAATAGTTGAGTCAATTAATGCCGGTTTTATACTCATGGCTCCCACTACACACCATATTTTCATTTGTTTTTGATTGTGCGTCTCTGTTTCGCTTGCTTTCACCAAACTAGTGTGACCGTGTACTCGACTGAAAGCTAAACTGAGCACATCGATTGAGCATAGAGCTCACTCACTCATTTGATGTGAGGTGGCCCGCTATAATACTCATTTGCCTTTTACATTTGTATCATATCGATACAAAATAATATAGCTCATTCTGTTGATTTGACAGTATGAGTATATGGTAATGCGCTGAGCATTTGGCACTTGGCATAAAACAATATATACCATACACATGTATTTGGATATAAATGCAAATATATTAACATACAGTGAGAGCGTAATCAGACAAAAACACGACAAACATTTGACAATGCAAAAGCATGACACAAAACATACAAATACGCGCGCACAATATATTGCATACATCTATGCGATGAGCACAAGTGCGCGCAATTTTCGCGTGCAATTCAAACGATTCAAAATAACGAAAATGAATTTATGAGTTTTGTTGTGTCGTCGCATGTATATGAATATTCCGAATTGAAAAATCGTTCGTCACAATTTTTGTCTCTTCCGAGTTTTACAACAATTACGAATGCATATAATTTACAAAGCAAATGTTATGGCATTGCATTTAAATTGACTGCATAATGACAATTCAAAGTGAAGGAAAGAAAGAAAGAAAAAAAGAAAAAAAGAAAGAAAAAAAATCAGTGAAATGATAATTTCTTGATTTGGTGAAAAAAAGGGCAAAATCATTATCAGCCGGCGCCCGTTTTTTCTTTCTCTTTTATTCTCGCGTATTGCTTGATTTGATTGCTGGTCAAAAGAAAGAAAGAAGACGAAAAAGAAAACATAATTCAACAACAAACCATTTCCAAAATAACCCCAAAGCATTTTACTATTTAGCAAAATTCACTTTTCAATCGGAGCCCGCACACAAAATTAAGCACACAAATTGCCCATTTCGTCAGACAAGACCATGATAGAAAGCCCAGACAAAATAATTTACAAAACAACGATGCAGCTAATCAAAAACTGTCGACGGGCTTTTACAATCGAACTAGTTCAGTGGAAACGAGGGGCAATCTAACGGTTAAAATGATTTATTGATTGAGCATCGTTTGATATCTGATATAAAGCAATAAAAAATGTTCGATATATATTATCGTATGCGATTGAAATTTATGCAGATTTTTTTTTTTTTTTTTTTTTTTCATTTTCTTCATTTGTAATTTGTAATTTGAATGTTAGTTGTTGAAAATGGTTTATTACATTATAAGCCCCTTGTATGATTCATATCCGATTTGATTTGATCCGATCCAATTTACGTGCTTGTAATTGTTGGTGATCCAAAGTGATTTGCACTCGTGTACATTGTCAAGGGAAAATATTGTATAACACAACATCAAGTCAGTGCGATTCAAACGGTTTCGTTGTTATAATAATAACAGCGATAAGTCATCAACATTGTGTTCATGCAATTGAGTGGTCGCAAGTGTATTTATTTTTTTTCTTTTTTTCTTGTATTTTTTGCTTTGGTTCTCTCTTTCTTCGCAATTCGCTCTCTTTTTCCATTATGTATTATCGACCAATTCAACTTAGAATGGATACACACATTCATTTCGTCCAATATTCCAAAATTTATTCAATTTTTGTTGTTTTTGTTTTTGTTGCTGTTGATGTTGATGTTGATGTTATTGCCATCGTTATTTTGTTTAACGAAAGGAAATTTTTAGTAATTAACACTCGAGCTGTTTTGTTTCCGAAAATGAATGTGGCCGATGAATCTTTTGATGATGAATGATTTACGTCAAACTCTGAATGAATGAATCAGTTAAGAGTCACTCTAACAGAAAAAAAAAAAAAAAAAAACAGTTTTAACCATTTAAAATCCAATGTGAAAATTAAATAAATTAATTTACGTCGACAAATTAGTTGCTTGAATATGCATTATCGAGTTGGACGCTCACTTTTTTTCTTCCTAAATCAATTCATCAACAGACAAAACGGTGCAATTTGGCATTTGTTTTTTCCTTTCAATTCAAATAAGATACGATTGTTTTTTTCTTCAAATTTTCCATGTAAAAACCTATACATTTGATTCTACGTATAAAATTTCCACTAAACAATAGAAACGATTGATTTGATTTTCGATTTGATTCGTGCAGCAAATTTCAATCTTTCAATCATTTTGATGAATAATAATGATGCATTTTGCAAATGTTTGCAGCAGCTGAATTTTTTTTTTTCTCTTCTTTTTTTGGGTGCAACGATCATGTGCCAATTGATAATTTAAATTCAATGTTTTCATAAATGAAAATCTATTGACTATACAATGTCTTTTAAATTGAACAGACATGGAAAATATGCTCTTTACATTTCACCAGAATTTAATCATAAATTCTATTGAATGCTGTATATAATTTGAATAATATTTATACAGCCTGTAGGCATCCCTTTGATAAATAATGTTTAAAGGCCATTGTCCGGTGCTTACCTTGACGCCAATTCATTGAATTAGTGTTATTGTTGTTATTGTTGTTGTATTCGAATTTGGTCCGTGAATTGGATCGGTAATCCATATTTCAAGTGACAAGTCAGCCTGCCATTTCATTGACATTCAATCTGTTTTCATGTTGCTAGTATGTTTTTCACACACACACACACACACACACACACACACACACACACACACACACACACACACACACACACACACACACACACACACACACACACACACACACACACACACACACACACACACACACACACACACACACACACACACACACACACACACACACACACACACACACACACACACACACACACACACACACACACACACACACACACACACACACAATTTTCAACCGACACAGACCAAGAAAAAGCAAAAAAAAAAAAATGAAATTAATTTGTTTGGTTTAACACTCACAAAATCCGAGTGCCATGCATGAACTTTATGAATAATGTTATTTTTTTTTTCTCTCTTTATTCGATTACTTGCATGACGCTGCGTGTGATTATGCGGTTAAACTTTGTTGCAAAAAGTCAAGCAATAATGTATCATGCCTGAGCACTAAAAGGTAAATCACGAAAAATATTTAAATAAATTATGATGTACTCATGAAAATTTGTGGTGTGTATGTGTGTATTTATGCGCGGTGTTTTATCGATATTTTGTCATTGGAATCAACTATCTCTCTCTTTCTATTTCTGGGAGCATACAAATTCCCACTCTTTCTCGCTTACTCTCCATGTCCATCTCATTGCAAATATGATGCTCATTACTTGCATGCGAGCGCTTATGTTGTGTCAGTGCCAGTGCCAGTGGTGCATCCGAATAAAGGTCGGTGCCGCGGGCCACATTCCCAATCGTATTCTATTCAAGTAATTCTGAGAATCCTTCAATTTAAATATCGTCTTGAAGGGAATCGGAAGTTTTGTGAACTTGATTCGAACTGAGAATGACAATTATTTTTTTTTCTTTTTTTGTCTTTCTGTTTCTTTTTTTAAATTTTATATTTTTCATTTTTGGAAACTTTTTTATCCTTCATTGGCCTCTCAAAAGCGCTTATCTAAGTCGACAGAAGCTCGTGTCGCTTATGCGCGACAATTTTTTCTGCTGGTTTTTGTTTCTGTTGGTTTTATGTTTTTTTTTTTTTTCATTTTGAAATATATGCAAATGAACGGAGAAGCGTGATATAATTACATTTGGCTCGATCAAGTACACGCACGATCGTCGACCGTTGATTTATTCCAAATACGTTCAACACTGATGTTGTTGCTACTGTAAATAAAATGTGTATGTTTTGCGCCAAGTTCTTTTTTTTATGATCGAGGAAATGTACGAAAGCATGAAAATGTGTACCGAAACGAAAATGAATAAAAAAAAAAAAATTTACAATTCCAAATTAAATGCCAAATTGTTTTTGTTGTTGAAGATAAACTAATCGATAACACGATCATGGTCGCGTAGAACTTGCGCTACTTGCAATTTGTTGATTTTCTTTGTCTTTTCTCCTATTTCTCTCTCTCTCTCTCTTCCTCGTTCTTTTCTATGTAGCATTCAGAATGCGAAAACTTCATTTGCATTTGAAATTTCTTTGTGACCTTTTTTCATGTCTATTTTTCTCTCTCTCAATGACCAAATTAACAAAACAACGATAATTTCTAGAACATCTTCTCTTTCTCTCTCTCTCTCTCTCTCTCTCTCTCTCTCTCTCTCTCTCTCTCTCTCTCTCTCTCTCTCTCTCTCTCTCTCTCTCTCTGTGTGTGTGTGTGTGTTTTGTTCATATTCCTATTTATTGTCAAAATTTTTGGACAATTTTGGTCTCTTTGCCAGTATGTTATTTGCTTGAGCTGTCGAGCGCACTTATTTGTTTCAATGGAAATAAACAATGCCATTTGGGCAAAACAAAAGCAAACATAAATGTCAATTTCACCCGAAAAAAAAGCACATACACCTATCAAAAAGACGTCAATTTGAGCGATAGGTGAAGGTTTTAGGTTTTTTTTTTTTTTCAATTTTCATATGTTTTGAATGCGTTTCATTAGCAAGCTCGTAATATGTGTGGATCCAGTCTCAGTTCAGAGTGATGATTTTATGTTACCTCTCTCCCTGTTCAATTACTATTTATTCATTTGACACTGTTTTTTCTCTTCTTCTTCTTCTTTTTCGTCTTCGTTTTTTTTTCATTCAATTCATTTGAAATTTGCATTTGTGTACACGATTCTCTCTCATACTGTTTTAACTGTAAAGCGGCTGTACAAATATTAAGATATATGATTGTTATTAATATTTCTATATGAATTAAGTCTCTATTGTGCGTATGTAGAATTATTGAAAAAGTGAGAGACAGAAAGAGAAGAAGAAATAAACGAAAACAAAAACTTAATCGTATGGCAACAAATAGGCCTTGAAATTTCAATACCCGTGTTCTTTTAAGAGATGAAATGAGAAAAAAAAAAATCAACAAAATCAAGTATCGTGCGGTTTGCTATTGGCCGATCCATTATAAACGGGCATTTATTTAATAAAATCATACAATTTTATAGACAGGCAATGCCTCAGGTGCATTGGTTTATGTATGTTTTTCTTTTTACCAGAACTCGTGTAATAAAACAAATCTGAATGGTTTTTATGAAATGAATTGCGCCAAATGTGAATATTATTCATTAATTTTTTTTCTCTCTCTTGCCATTATTCCATATCTTTCATTCTTTCTTTCTTTCTCTTCTCGTTCTATCTTTCTTTATCATTCTCTCTTCCTATCTCTATGTCTCTCTCTCCCTCTTTCTCTTTTTCTTTCTTTTCCTCCAACCCGCCTCTCTCTATCTCCATCGCAATCTTGCCCTTTATCTCTCTCTCTCTCTCTCTCTCTCTCTCTCTCTCTCTCTCCTCACTCACTCACTCACTCACTCACTCACTCTTGCCATGAAATAAATTCGATATTAAATTATTGATATTCGAGTTGTTAGTTGTTTTGAGTTTTCTATGCGGAATAATGTGCGCACATTAAGCATTGTCTATGCTGCAATTTTCTCAAACAAAACTTGAATCAATATTGACATACATACTTGTTTTGATAAAAGAAAAAATCAATTTTTCTCTTCTCATTAAAAAAGAAAATTGCAAGAGCGCTTCAGCTGTTGCCATAATGATTCAATGTGGAATTCTTCGATGCCACATGCCATTGTCAAAGAGACATTTCATTTGCATATAAAATGACGTTGCATGACATTTTCGATAAAATGGCATCATCGTAAAAAAGAAAAAAAAATAATTAATCAGTACAATTAAGAAAACACCTTACCAAATAAAATGTCTGAAATAATGAAACACGCTGTTTATTTTATTTCATTTGGAAAAAAAATCAGTGATTTTTACGTGTTTGTGCTTCATGCATCAAATAACAAATAATTCTTCACCAACATGGTAAAATACCAACATATTGGTTTAATGAATTCTCTTTTTCTTTTTTTTTTTTTTTTTGTCGTCGCTTGCAGTATCGTTCAGCCCTTCCGCTTTGGGTCATAACTAATCGCAATCGAACAAACTGGCTCACATTATTACCATTTATAGTAAAAGACACAAAACAATAATTTCCATGCAAATAGACATCATTCAAGCCGCAGGGAAACCTAAATAACCACGAAAGATTGTAAAAAGATAATTAATTTAGTGGCAAAGAAGAAAAGAAACGAACGAATGAACGAAGAAAAAAAAAAACCTCACACATACACACACATTATGCACAATATATGTTTTCTTATTCATATTTGACAGCAATGTTGTCGTTCTACATTTTATTGCGCACCTTGAACGAATGCGATTTGGAAAAATGACAAAAACAAAAACAAAAGAGAGAAGTGATTTTCGATGCGATGTCAATTTATTAGTCATCGTGTTGCGTAAATGACAAATCTGACCACAGCTAATACATTTAACGAAATTTCATTGACGAAAAAAAAAAAATTCAAGTGAAGAGAGAAGAAAAAAAAAAAAAATGACGGAAAATGTGTGTTATATAAACAACAATTAGAATCCTTATGGTATCGACAATATCGACTATAGAAGATTAATGTCTAACAACAGCGGGAAAAAAAAGAAAAGCTCCAGCTTTGCCCAACATTACGACAAATGAGCTAATCGCCACAACAGCGTAGAATGAAATGTAACAGAAAATTATGAAGTTGAAAAATACATGAGCCACAAGTATAATGTATATGAAACCCTATGTTATGCACCGCAACCTTTTTTCTTTTCTTTGTTCAACCATATTTCTATTGCGATTTCTTGTTGTTTCCATTTTTTTTTTCAATGGTTTGCACTGAATCGCACCACCATATTATACATACAAACATTTGTTTGATGGAAAAACCGCGACGACGACGATGGCGAAATGAAAAGAAAAAACGAACAAAAAAAAAACCATGAATTACTAATCAAGTTCAACCCAATAAAAATGGAGATTGAGAGAGAGAAAGAGAGAGAGAGAGAAAAAGAGAAATAAAACGCCTAACAAATCGACGTCATTGCGATGCGATTTCTGGAAAATCACTAGCTAAGCATTTCATCGTTGACGTCATTCACACCTAATTCAAAATAGCATTAAACATTTAGCACATTAGGAAACAGTCTTAACAAACAGTAAGCTTCTTAGCGCTTTTACAACAACCAATTTTAGCTATTGCTCCTTCTCTCTCTCTTCTCTCCTCTCTCTCTCTCTTTCTCTCTTGCACTCTTTTGCTCTGTCTTTTGCATTTCGTCCACTAAAGAAGCCACTGTGAGTCATTGTCGACAAGAATGATGGCGCGGTAATTGTTGAGCTCCGTCTTGATTTCAGTTTTATAATGGAGCTTTTAGACACAGAAAAAAAAAAAAGAAATAACGAAGAAAACAAAAACAAAATTCGAAACAAAAACGAAAAAATTCCTGCATTCGTGTGAAATAAGCCGAGGTGTGATTCAATTGGTTGCAATGAATTTGCTGTCATAACATAATATATTGAATGACATGCGAATAAATGTTAAATTGGCATACAACATCGAATAATTGCTTTGCAACATAAATTTCTCTCGATTTTCTTCACACATTACATTGCATTACAATGCAATGCAGTGCATAACTTATGCAACTGCAGTCATTCTTGAGCACTAAACAGCATATAAAATATAATTTAACCTGCATAATGGCCATTGACCTTGTACTCTTCTCTCATTTCCCCATTGACTTTGAAAGATGATCATCAAACATCATCTCAATGGAAAGTTATTTAGTTTTCATTGTAAAGCATAATGTTTCCTGAATTTAAGCGATGAAGATTTCAAATCAAATGGATAATATTTGTGTTCGAGAGAAAAAAAATCGCAAAAAACTTTGGTTTTTGTGCTAAATTATAAATCGTCAATTCACATAATGATAGAGACAAGAAAATGTCTTCGTTTTTTCTATCTTAATGCTTATACTCGCTCGACGATTTCTTTCTTTCTATCTTTCATTCTCTTTCAGACTTTTTGTCAGTCTTTGCACATTGTCTCTTATGTTTCGTAATAAATTGTGTGTCATGGACACCGAACAAATTTACTGGGGCTGATTTAAGCTGTAGAATGACAACAGCGGGCACACACACACACACACACACACACACACACACTATTGCTATATGCTTACTCATATATAGAAAAATCGTCTCTTTATATGCAATTGAAGGATAATTTAGTCAGAACTCGGTTCAAATTTAATACAATATCAAAACCAGTGTATGCTATGGTGGCATAGGAGACACACACATTTTTGCCAAATGCATGTTGCGTTTGTGTCATTCATTCAATTCATTCTCTTTTTCTACGAATTGAATTTCTATGATTCAGAATTAGAATCAATTCAAAGCGATAAAAATAAAAAAAAACAAAATAACAACGATTTTGTCTTTTCTTAATTTGGCTGTGGCATTTGAATTATTTTGTTTGTTTTCTGTATGGGTATGTGTGGAAAATTCAAATGACTAAGCGAAAAAAGAAAGGAAAATTATTCATTCCGGTTGATTCGATAATTTTCCGGTTTGACATGGGCTATTTTTGGCTGACGGGGGTGTCTGCTCATTTTGCTAGAATATTCAATTCTTGTATGTTTCTTTTTTTTCTTTTTGGATTTGTAAAATGTATTTATGGAATTTGTTGTCGTCAGCAAATTTATTAAATACTCGCCGATTCATTCTGAATAAATTATTTCCATGTTATTACCGACAATTCGAAAATAATCATACATTGGAAAGAAAATAGAAATGTCGTGATAAACGCAAAATTCCATTTAAAAAAAAAGTAACAAATTGTAATTAAATCAGTCTCTTTTCACTCCAAAAGAAAAAATTAAAACGAAAAAAACACAGCAACACCAAAAATCACAATTTCCTGTGCGAAAATCAACGATTTCAAAACTAGAATGACCAGCTGCGAAAGTTGCGAGGTTGCAAGAGAAAGAGCACAAATTAGAGGAAAACAAGAGCACTTGAACGTTTAGACAGAAAATAAACAACAACAATTTCAATACGTTTCAATTGTTGTTGCTTTTTTTTTTTGTTTATTATTATTATAAATCGGAAGTAATTGTTACGAAGGTTGAATTCTAGCATTGTATCTTTAACTAACACAATCGAACGAAAATAATCATATTTTGCTCCTCGTTGTCGTCGTCGTCATCGTCGCCGTCGTCGTCAATAATTGTTATTCGTACTCGACATGATTTATACTTGAAATGAATTGAGATTCATAAACGAAACGATAAATAAAATCCACACACTTATATTTGAAGTGAGAGTATGAGAGAAACAGATAGAGAGCAAGAGCGGGAGTAAGAGAAAGAGTGAGAGAGAAACAGCAAGAGTGAGATTGCAATAGCGAGAATGAAAGAGAGAGAGAGAGCGATAGTGAGAGAAAATGAGTGAAACGAAATGTGCGCTTCTCTCGAGCACTCGCACTCGAGCACTTGGTTATAGTGCACAATTGCACGCATACATATGCTGGCAGTGTATTGACCAAAATTGTGATGGCAATCAGGTAGTAAGAAAGAATATTGTGGTCTCAGTGTAAACACCGTTGAGCATATTTAATATAAAAATAAAAAAAATGTCCATGCAAATAGCAAAACAACAAATCAAATTGAAAAACACACATTTCAAACAATCGAATTCATAGATGCGGACATGCTATTGTAATAATGATTAGCTAAAAACGAGCAATTTTTCAAGTTCATACAAAAACAAAACAAAACAATAAGGGGCAATGTGCGATATGCGAATGCATCATTGATATTACTTGCCGTACACACTCGGCCACAATACATATGTTAGTGTTTCGATTACAATTTTTATTACTTTATATTTAGACAAAGAAAACCAAAAAAAAAAAAAACAAAAAAAGCAAACAAACAAATACAAAAACAAAACAAAACGGCAAGCATTGATTTAAAATTATAGGGGAAACATTTGGTTTGGCCGAAGCTAAAATTAAATGGTCTTTAATCAAAGCAATGAAGAAAATCGCTAATTTTCACCTTACATCATTGTTGCATGTGCATTGTGCACACAATGTGCATGTACCGTAACCTTGGTTTTAATATAAAACAATGCTATCATGATATTCGCGGTTGTGGAAAAGCAAAAGCACAATAAAAAATGAAACGGATTGAACCGAATTTCGACCAAGCTTATGGGTGAAACTAGCACATGTACATTTTGCAAAAAAAAAAAAAAAAAAAAAAAAGAAAAGAACCAGCACCAGCACCATCGTCAGCACCAACTGAAATACATTTTATTTACAAATATCAAACCTTGCCCTTTCACAACGTCGTCATTGTTTTTCTTCATTTTACTTGGTGTGTCCTTTTTTCAATGGGATTGTATTCATTGAATACGCATAAGCAGAAACATGGACATTTTTTTGCTTTTATCAAGCATACTTTAACTGTCTGTATTTTAAAATCATTGACATAATTCATCGTGTGCATACTGAAAGAAGTGAAGAAAGAAAGAAAAAAAGAAAAAAAAAAGGCGCAAATAAAAAGTATAAGTAAAAGAACAAGAGAAATAAATGGACTTTCACAGCAAGTTGTGATAAATGTTCCATCATTTAGACGGACACACTATTAGAATTCATAAGCGAATGTATTTTGTATTTTGTGACCGCAAACATTATGTATGATCGGTTATATTGAGTCAATGTTTTTTTTTTTTTCTGGAGGTATTTTCCGTTGAGCTGAAGGCTTGAAGCCTGAATTCGATGAATGAATAACTGAATGAAACAGAACTTTTGCGTAAAATTCAATGCTCATGTTTAATGTCAGTGTTACATTGTTCGTCATAGAAATGTTTAGCATAAATTCACCTTGAGTCGATGCCAAATTTTACTTGAAACAATATTCAAATCAATACAACGAGAGAGAAGAGAGAGAGAGAGAGAGAGAGAGAGAACGAGCGGGAAGCCACATCATACACATTGAATAATTAAATATAGTGTGAGTATGCGTGTACATGTGCTTTTTTGTAATTTATTAATTTAAAAATGAATTAAATGAAACGTACTCCAAATATGAATCAATGAATCATTTTTCAATTGTTTTTAATTTTCAAAGTTGATTGAATGAGAGAAAGAGCGAGCAAATGAAAATAAAATAGATAGTAAACAAATAAATATTGTTCTTTTCCGGAATTCTCCAGTTTTACCAAACAAAATCGCACATATGTGTTCTACTTTTACACAAGTACAATCATTATCAATTGTTTTTGTTTTTTGTTGGTTTTTTTTTGCGACATGAAAAAAAAAACCACCGAAATAGTCATTTTTATTTTCATTCCTATCTCAAATCTTTCATGTTTGTTTTTTTTTTTCAAGAAAGAAACTGTTTGTTTGTCATCAGTTTGTGCTGTGAGAATACACGGTTGCTGATTTCCGGAAAAACAACACGTCGCGTGCTTACCGAATGAAATGCACTTTGTTGTTGATTGCGGTGGAAATTGAATCAAAATATTGCGGAAAGGAACTGATTATATCATACATTTGACACAATAAAATGTATGTTTCATGGCAAAATTCATTGCGCTATGAAATTTATGGGCTTTTGTTAAAGAAGCGTCTAAAGTACGACAATTTGTTTTTGTTTTTTTTTTTTTCTTTTTCGTGCAATTTCATGAATATATATAGTGAAAATGGTTGTCTGACATTCTCTCGATGCTATTTAACTGCTACTCAAAAAGTAAGCATTTGTACAATTATTGAGACATAATAATAATAGGCGGCACTCATCAGTCAATACACTAATAATTGCTTTCCATTTCATTAAATTTCATATTATTCGTTTTATGAACCAATAACATATTGGATATTTTAGCTCACTAAATATTGTTTGCATTTTCTCTCGCTCTGTCATTATTGTTGATTCGTCTTCACACTAGGTCTATCGATAGAAACAATCAAATACGAATCGTACCCCACACAAGCGCAACACAAAAATTTATTTCGATTAACATCGAGAGTATCGAATTGAGTGAATGAATTGTTCAGTACAGGCGACAAATGTTGAATATTGAATACGAAACAGCTGCATGATCTAAATATAAGTGAGTGACCTCATTAACTGTCATCAGTATGTCGTGCAAACATTATTTTTCATGTGCTTAAAAACTTCTTCTTCCAATGTAACTAATTAAAAAGAAAATGATGCTTTCTTCGCATAATTGTCACAAAAAGAAGAAAAAAAAAATCGAACAGCAACATCGAGCAAACTTAAATTACGCATTCCAATTTCAATTGCTATCCAATATTTAAAGACAGCAAAATGAATTTTTTTTTTTTTTTTTTTTCTGCATTTTCATTACAAATATTCGATTACATTCATTCGAATGGACAAGGACTTCTCTTTTTCTCTATCGCTATAAAATGCGAAAATAAAGCGATTTCATTTTAATTGGCAATTGATTGGATCTATCGCATTTGACGGTCACAAATTAATCAAAAGAATCGCCACATTTAATAACTGCATTGTAAAATATAGGTAAAACAAATTCAATATGTGTCGAATGAAAAGTGCTTTGTCATAGAGCCATCTGGTTGAATTGAATGGTTACGCGCGCGCGCGTGTGTGTGTGTATGGCATGTTTTTGTTTTGATTAAATGAATGATTTGGTGTTGATTTTTGGTGAAATTTTTCGGCATGCAAAATTAATTTGTTTTATTTTTGATGAAATTCGAAATTTATTACAAACATTATTCAATGAAACCTTGATGATAAAGTACAATCGATTCAAATTGTTTATTTGTTCTTTAGTGATTTTTTGAGAAATTTTTGGTGTTACATATTATATTGTTCACTCTGTAGTGTATTCTGTTTGCACATGTGTGTATATGCGTTTTGTTTCTGTTTACTCTTTTGTGAATGCTCTGAAATTGCAAGTAAATGTTCATGCCATGCCAATCAATTGTCGGAAAAATCGTTTATATGGCTTTAATGCATTGTTATTGTTATTATTGTTGTTGTTCTTGTTAAGCACTTGACTTGGAAACAACTGACCGATTTAGTAATGGGTTTTTTTATTCTCTGTATTCATCATTCTGTTCATATGCAACCACAAAAATATCAAGGATATTTTTAAGCGCTTAAAATTCGCTGAAAATGCCAGAAAACAAGAAATAAAAAAAAAAAACCTGCATCAAAACCATATCACAATTGCAAAAGAAATAAAAAAAAAAAAAAAAAATTAATTAAATAAAAATGATCATTAAACGCTTGCCCCGACCATTTGAATATACTAAAAACAGAATCATCATAATCATTTTGCTATGCAACATATTGTTGTCTATGGTTTCATCATGCGTTTCGAAAGCAAAAAAAAAAAAAAAAAAATAATCAAATCGACAGAAAAACATACAAATGACACACCTAAATGTTACACAGGATTTATGATGTAAATGGTGCAGAAAAATGTGACGAAAAGCACACAGGCCAATTTCATTGTTTAATTGAATGTGCGTCACAAAAGAAAAAAAAACAAAACCGCATTTCATCAAAAAAAAAAAAAGAAAAAAAAAATGTAAGTCAATGAATTTAAATTGTTATTCTCGCCATCAAGAAGCACAAAAATAAAACCAAAGGAAATGTGTGCTTTCCATCAACAATTTCACATAAATGAAACATTATTGTGAATAGTCATGCAATGAATAAGTCAATAATATGCTCAATGCAAGTGAGCTATTTTGGTTGCACATTCAAAACCACCCAGAGAACCTAAAAGATAAAGTGCTCCTTCGTGTTCTCCAAAGAATGTTTACGTTTTAAGTATTTGCATGGATTTGTGTAATATACGAAAACTCATTCGCAAGCATGCCAATGAAATTTACTGCATTTTTTTTCTTGTTCTTGTTGTTGTTGTTCTTCTTCTTCTTTTTATTCTTCATCGTCAATGCACACAACGACTACATGAACGAATAATAAAAAAAAAACACATCCACATTTATAATCAGTAAAAAAAAAAAAAAATGTATAAATAAAATGCAAGTATATATAGTATCCATTACAAGTGGTGCATTCGAACGCCAGCAACAAGCTAAAATGAAAATTGCGACAACCGCGCGCAATTTTAGTATTAATCTCATTCGGAAAATGGGTCAAGTTCATGCACCTTGTTCGGATGTATGTTCATTCGCGTCATTCGTTCACATTGCATTTTATACAGATCCGTATAAATGTGTGTTTCGCAAATATACTCGGCGGCGCACACGGACTCGATATACTATAATATGAGAGAGATATTTGCATTTGACATTTTGAGAGTGCGGTGCTGTTTTCGCACGTGGGTATTTTATATATACATGTTATTTGCTCATGTAAACAGCACCCGAACTCGTTTTAACCGATCATATTCGCTAAATTGTTAATAAAATGCTACATAATAAATTCGCGCCAAACAATTATTTGATCAGTTTTCGTATTTTTTTTTTTTTTTTTTTTTTTTTTAATTCGATCAAATGGCGGGAGGGGGGATGGTTGTGTCAAAGTTTAAATTTATTTTTCGCCATTTCTATTCTTCATTACATTCCCTTATCCAATTAACATCTTTATACCCTTCATGGAAAATGCAACAAATTTATTTCTCGACGTTATATCACATTCGTTGAGCAAATTCCATTGAAAAAAATAACAACAAATTGTACATTCATTCTGACCTATTCATTTGCTTTTGATTGCAAGCTCACGTAACCAGCAATGCAACAATTAAACAGAAAAAAAAAAAATACCAAAGTGTTCCTATCTTAAATAAATATTGCCATTTTATTACGCTTTTGACAGTTTAACATAATTTCACCCTGTCGAAATGGTATTTTAAATTATGCAATTGTATTCGATAGCATCGGCATTGAAGTGAATATTTATAGCCAGTTTTACGCATACGAAATTCATACACAGACTTTTTGTTTTTTTTTTTTTTATTTTTGTATTCTAAGAATGAGAAATGAGATTGTCGATTTCAGAACTAGCTTAAATCGCACGAAATGTAGCTTTGTAATGAATACAAAAAAAAAAAGAAAAAAAAAATACTAAATAAATAAAGCGGTTGCCATTTCAAGACCCTGGACAACAAAACACTTTAAATGGACTTGTTCCTTCCGAATTGAATCCGGGGAAAACAACATGAAAGAAAACAACAACCACAACAACAACAAAAAAAAAACAGCAACAACAAAGTTGATTTTTAATAAATTATTCTCGTTGAGTGTAAATACACGTAGTCAATAAGAAAGAGGGAGGAATGCAGAGAGATAGAGAGATAGAGAGATAGAGAGAGAGAGAGCGAGAGAAGGAGAGAGAAATAAAGGATAAGTGAGAGTACGTGATATCGGGAAACAACGAGAAAACTCGAAAAAACGATAGAGAACGACAAAGAATTAGAGAGAAAGAGAAAAAAATAACAGAAAATGTACGAGGATGAGCGAGAAAGTGAGTCAACTTCGCATCCATTTATGAGTTTGTATGCAATGAATATGAATAAATTGATGTATCTCACAGCATGAAATGAAACGAGCGATTGTGCTTGATCATCTGCACACAAACAAATAAACTTTTAAGGTTATCGAACACACCACAATAATAATAATAAAAAAAAAAAAAAAAAAAAAACAATAATTAATGCTCGTCAAAATACTTATAGTTAAATGAGTTGTTTTGTTTTGAATATATATTTTTGTTGTTGTTGTTGTTTTTGCTCATTCATTTCGGAACTAAAATATAAAAATAGCTAACCGTCAAACAGAGACGACATCTGATTTAAAATTGAGAAAGAGAGCAATAAACGGAAGTTAAGTGATGCTTTGAGCTCAGAAAACGAGACTGACCTTATACTAGTCATTTTGTAAATAGACAACAACAATGAATATAAAATGTTTGTGCGGGAAAATACACAATATTGATTAAATTAAATGTGCCAAATCGGAAGCAAACAGAAATAGAATCTCGCACTCAGTGTACTTGTGTGCTTTTTTGTTTATTATTATTTACAATCATAGCTTTTTATGTGTACGCCTCTCGTCTAACTTGACACTCAGTTCCTGGTTTTAGTTAAACCACATTTTAACTATGCGGAACTAGAATTTGTTTTTCACATCGACTACGACTTTGTTTATATTCAATTTTTTGTTTTTCCTTCTCTGTTTATGACAATTACTTTGTTTATTTCTTTTAAAAAAAATCATTAATCATAAATCATATGTACTTTTTTGGTCGACAAATGCTTTAAAGCATATTTGCTCTCATTCGAATGTGTTGATTTCAATTATCTGTTCTAATGAACATCTTGAAAACGGTCGATTGTTTTTGTATTTTGTTTGGCATGGAAGGCCTTTTCATTGTCTTCAATTGAAAATATTTACACATATATTTATCATCGCCAAAAATGGACCTGAAAATAATCGACTTTTCGATTTCTTCTTACAATTATAATGCGAGCTTTGGAATAACAAATATTTACTCGCATTAATAAAACAATTTCAACATTTTCATAGAAATATTCATTGAGATTCTGGATTGAGATTACATTTGGAAAAAGAAAAAAAGAAATATTATTTAGAAATAGTTTTTCATTACAGAGGAACAAAAAAAAAAAACTAAAACTCTATAAAAAGTTAAGCGATTGATTAAATAATGAAAAACTGTTTGAATAAAAAGAAAAATGTAGAAAAAATTAAGCGAAATATTACTATGATATGTCCACAACTAATCATTTCCAGAAAAAGACACTCACTTGATATCGCGCAATAGCGATCCAAGGTAATTGAATTAATCTGAAAGTACGAACAAATACTACATTGAATTGAATAGATCTATCATTGACACTTAAAACATAAAAACAATATAAATGAAGCGAGCGAAGGAGAGAAAGAGAAGACGAGAGAAAGAGAGGACAAGAGAGAGAGAGAGAGAGAGAGGGAGAGCGGGAGAAAAATGGAGTAAAAAGAGTCTAGAGAGAAATGACACAATTGAGAAGAATGAAGCTAAATTCGACAAAAAAATGAAAAACAAAAAGTGTCAAAATCGATCAGACAGCACAAACAAAGGGCCATGAATAATGATAAATACTTGAAGGAGTACAAACAAAAGATTGGAATAGTAAAAGTCGCGGAAATTATGAAAAATGCTTAAAGCAGAATAATAAAAGAGAGTGGAGCAAACTCGTTCAATGCAAACATATACTTTTTTTATGCTTTTTTTTTTTCTTTTGGTTTTGCTTCTTCTTCCATTGATTTGTGGATTAGATTGTGATTAGGTTGCTACAAATTACAAATATATTGACTAGTTAAGTTGTTGAGTGAGCGTTAAGCTTAAAGTAAACACAAAACATGTGATGCTTAGTTGTAATAAAAACGTAAACACATTGAATTTGGCATTTCCTTTTTTATTGCTATCAATAATTTGTTTACGGTAGTTGTTAAACAACAAGATATTTTTCACTCTTTGTTTTTCTCTTTTTCTCTCCTTCTTTTCCTTCTCTTCTCCACATTTATCTCACTCTTGTCTTACTGAACTGAAAGATTTAATCGTAAAATTATCAACACTTAAATTGATTGTGTTTTCATTGCACAAAAGAATGCTCTAAAACAAGGCAAAATGCGAGAAAAAAAATAACAATAACAATAACAACAACAACACATACATACACAACAATCAACATGCTCATATTCATACCGACAGACAGTCTGGCATTGAGATCGAACGTAACGAATACGCGTAGCATATAACAAGTATTATACGTGCTAAATGATAAAAAGCCAACAATGCAAGTAAATGAGCGTGATTCGGATGAATTTCTACGTAGCTTTCATTTGATGGTCATGGTATTACACGATTAATGATTCGATGGTATGGAAATTTTCATTGTGTTGTCATCATTTGTTTCATCTCTTTCTTTCTCTCCCTCTCTCTCTCTCTCTCTCTCTCTCTCTCTCTCTCTTTCTCCCATTCATTTAAATCATGGTTTTTTATAAAATGTCATCGTTGCTGTTACTGTAATACACATTTACATTTTGAAGAAGTTGACTAAAACGGAGGTAGATACAAATTAAACTTGTTAATTTAAGGTAAAATTCCATGAAAAATTCAGGCAACAGGTAAATCAGATGAGATCGATGTGCGATCTATAAATGACCGTCAATATGGTTTCTTTAATTCGTTTATTTTCCTTTTTATTTAGGCAATTTCATTAGTCCTTTCCAAGCCACAGGCACGGTATCTTTTTATCAGAAAATTCGAAGAGATTGAGAGTGAACAAGAGACAGAAACAGAGAGAGGTGAGAGAGGTGAACAAAATGTAAGTAACATGTGGCGCTTTATGAATTGCCGCCGCCTCGAAATGATATTCTGAACAATCACGTAGCATTGATTTGTGCTAAATGATCGCTTATTGATTGTATTGAACTATTTGAACTTGATTGAATGCGGTTAGGTTCAAGGGAATAAATATATATATATATATATATATATTGTTCAAGGAGCGGCAAAATCCAATCGTCACTTTTTCAAAAAAAGAAAACCCACTTTCTCAAATTGACTTGTAAGCTAATCATGGCGAATGTCCCTGGGTAATCTATTTTTTTTTTCTTCTATTTTTGATGTAAAAATAGCATGAATAGAAAATAAATTTCTAAAATGGAAATGAACGATAAGTGCTTGAAAATATATGAAAAATTTCTTCCTTCATTTGCTCAAGGAGATAAAAACAAATATTGCATTAAAAATGGCATCAAATATTGAAATATAATAATCATTTGAGTGCTCTTTTGCACCAGCCAGAAGAAACGGCAATTTTCATTCACACATTAAGTATGTATGTGTCTAAGAGGAAGAAAGAATGAAGAAAAAACGCAAACTTGAACTTTTCATAATTTAAATGTGAGTATATTTGTTTTTATAAAAGTAAACAATAATTGAAAACATAATCGAAATAACAGAAAGAAAAAAAAAAACAATTATATATTTATCATGTCAAATACATTGACGAAAGAAAAAAGGTAAACAATTGCGTGATTATACGTTGCAAAAAGTATGTGATAAAATGGATTTAATTATCAATTACACTGAACGTTGTGCGACGTTTCAAGTTTACACGAAACTTATTCAAACTTAAATCGTTAAACAAAATAAAAGCGAATAAGAAAAGTTGTCAAAAGATGGCGTTAGCATTTGAATTACTTTTAAAATGTAAATGCATATTATCTTGCATTGTATGATACGAAAGTAAAATTTTATTCAAAATGACGGACAATGTTCAGAAGATATAAAAACAAATTGAAACATTTCAATTGATTGTATTTCTGTAAATGAATAAAAAGAGAAAAAACAAAACACAATTCGAATTAATCGTTTCATTTTCAACAAGTTTATTGACCATAAAATTGAAATCGATACAATAAAAGGGGAGTGCAAAATATAAAAAAAAGTATTTAAAACCAAATAAAATGTAAAAAGAAAAGAAGTTTAACTTCGTTCTATCTAAATGTTCAATGTAAAATGTAAATTGTCAAAATGTCAAAATGTCAAAATGTAAAATGAATTAATAACATCCTATCGAAATTGATTTTCGATTTAGACACGATCACGATGTCTATGTTGAATATGTTTTGTAAGACTACTCTTTGATGCCAACTGTATTGAACAATATTCGCACATAATTTCTTTTTGTCCCATATGAGTAATTTTGATATGACGTTTTAAATTGTCCATACGATGATGTACATCTCGGCACATATGGCATTGAAATTGTCGATTTTTACATGTAATCTGATGCTTTTCTAAATCTAATTCATTTGAAAAACCACGACCACAAGCTGAACAATGTAAATCAAAGTCTTCAGCATGTAATTTAACATGTTGATTTAAATGTGAAACTCTTGTAAAACGTTTATCACATACATCGCATGCATATGGACGTTCACCGGTATGTTTTCTCATATGAAGTTCCATATTTCCAATTGAAAATGTCATATAAATGCATTGATCACACGAATATCGTTTTGTTTTGCAATTTGTTTCATGTTTTTTTTGTGAAATTTCATCGGAAAAACCGCGTCCACATGATTTACAATGAAAATCATAATGAACGGCATGACTAATCATATGACGATTTAAATCGGTTTTTTGTGCAAAACGTTTCGGGCAATGTATGCATTGATGCGGTCGTTCGCCGGTATGCGTTAGCATATGTCTTGTCAAATAGCTTGGACGTTTACATGTAAATTTACACAAACTACATTCAACCACTTTAAATGTATCCGATGATTCGGTTATCTTTTTTTCACGTTTTTTTCTCTCTTTTGGCACTTTTTCATCATGTTTCTTTTGCGTTTTTTGTCTTTGTTTTGGCTCTTTTTTTCGTTCACATTTTTGATTCTTTGGCTTTTTTACATTTACACCATTCGTACATTTATCAATTGATGTAGATGGTTTTCGTTTTTTGGTTATTTTCTTCGATGGCATTGATATTACATCATCCGGTTTCTCTGGGTTTTCTTTCTGTAAATTCACTTGAAGTGCTTCAATATTAATTTTTTCTTCAACATATAATTCTTCAACTTGTGGCACAGATCGTTGATAATCATCAAAATGATGTGTATCATCGATTTCTACTTTTAATGTTTCAAATAATTCCATTTCTTGATCCATTCCATTATTTGTCTCATCTTCGGATGATTCATTTTCCGATTTTACATCAACAATTATCGGCAATGGCATGTGCTCCACATATCTATCGGTTTGTGTTGATGCATTTTTTAATTTTTTACCAACACTACTTGATGGTCGACCGGCCTTTTTACGCATTTTCTCACTTATTATTTTAACTTGAAATAGAAAAAAAAAAAAAAAAAATTTGCACTTGTTATCAATTTAATAATCGTGGTATAAATTTAAAGCTTGCTTTGTTGTTGTTGTTGTTTTTTTTTTTTTTTTTTTTTTGTCTTTGGAAGAAAATGATAAAAACTATTTATTCGACAAATGACAAACGTACTTTGTTTATGGTTGTTTTGTGACGTTTCATTTGACGTTTCATAGTGTTACCGTGCACATTTTTCAACATTCAAGTGAAGTTTGTTGGAGTTTGGACTTTTCGCACATTTATTTAAAATGCATTTTCAAATATTTTCTTTCGTTAAGACTTAAGATTAACATTTATTTCCATTTAATTTTGTAAAAAAGTGGAGCGATTTTATTGTACTTTTTTTATTCAAGAAGATTTACATCCTCGTTTTTTTTTGGTTAAAAAATACATAATTGATGGGGTATTTAAAGGGGCATTCATCCACATCG
Organism: Resseliella maxima; assembly: GCA_029041755.1. Lineage (NCBI taxonomy): Eukaryota > Metazoa > Arthropoda > Insecta > Diptera > Cecidomyiidae > Resseliella > Resseliella maxima. The sequence goes on along the minus strand of JAQOWM010000073.1, from coordinate 1,667,866 downwards.
ATAGAAATATACTTTTATCGTGAAAATATTGAGATTTTTTTTTATATAATCTCGTGATTTAAAGGAAAATGTTCGGCAATTATGTCATTATATTTAATTAAATACAATTGTTTCATCAAATTAAATACAAATTCTCCATAAATTATATATGTATATTTTGACACGAAATTAACGTTATTTTGATGTAAAATAAATTCGTTCTGAATGTTTTTTTTTCAGCTCGCGATCTTCTGTTTAAAAGAATGTGTTAAATCCTGATTTGTTTTATTATGTTTTGATGAAAAAACGTTTATATTTTTATTTTGAACAACAACAACAACAACAACAATCATTTAAAGACCATTAATGCCTTTCAGCGTCTGGTCTGTTTTGTAATGGTCGGCCAACAACAATTCTCCTCCAACATACCCTATCGAGGGCCAGGTCTTCAGTTTCCCTATTCCAGTCATACCCTCTTTCATTCAAATCATTTTTTACCTCATCCAAATATCGTCTTCGCGGCCTACCTCTACCTCTCGGTGCATTCACTTCCGCATTCAAAATTAACTTTGGCAAACGATACTCATTCATACGCTGTACATGACCAAACCATCTCAACCTAGACTTTCTTGCTACTTCATCAATCGAATCCACATTCAAATCTTCCCGTATTCTTTCATTCCTAATTCTATTTTCCCATTGATCCCTACGCGACACACCCGAAATCATACGTAAAACTTTCATATCAGCCACCTCCAAACCATGAATTAAATTATTTGAATCGACCCAGCTCTCGCTGCCATACATGATAGTTGGTCTGAAGATTGACCCATGAATTTTTATTTTGAGATCAAATGTATTAAGATCTCATCCATAAAAGATCATTTATTTAAAAAAAAAAAAAAAAAAAAAAAAAAAAAATCACATATTTTCATTTGAAACATTTTTCACTAGAGCGTACTCATCTATTTTATAAATTATTGATTATAATATGCGAATGTTATTTTTTCTTTAAATTTAACCTTGAAGTCATACTTACTCTCGTTGAATTAATCTCGCACTGAATGTCTATATTTGATCATGGTTTAATGGTATGAAATTGATATTGATTTTTTCTACTTTTTTTTTTCTTACAAACACAAACATAAACATTATTAGTATTATGTCACGTGTTCGTTCTTTTAGCGTATGATGAAAAAATTTTTAGAAAAAAATTGCTTATCAAAGTTCAAGCACTTACGAGCGATTTTTAAATATTTTTATGTTGTATTTGATAAGCATTGTTACAAGATGTTTATTTGTTTATATTAAGCGTTTGTTCAGTCACGATCAATCCTTTAATAAAACAATTCAAATTTCTACCATTTTTCATTTTGAATTGTTTGACAGCGAAATATTTTTGTTTTTTGTTTTTAATAAATATTGATATAAAATGAAGCATTTAATTGTAGTTTCTTGCTTGCAAATGATTTATTTTTCTGTTACTTCAAGTATGGCCGGGAAATATTGGAATAATTTTTAAAAATTTGTGAAATAATTTTAATTTTTGAAGTTTTTTTTTTTTTTTAATTAAAGTTGATTTGATTGCTGCAAATCTGTGAGTGCAATGACATTTTAACATTTGGAAAAATTTCGTTAGCAAAAGCATTGTTCTTAAAATGTATAGACGTTTTTCGCAGATTTCTATAGAATAGAAGAGGGTAAAGCGTCTTTACCCTTATCTTCAAAAAAGCTTTCAAAACACTTTAAATCGTGTAATGTTTCCTATATGCTATATGTTTCTATAGCAATGCTATAATAGCATCATACATTCGGTTTTGCTATTTTTTAGGCAACCTGAGCAGCTCAGTTGGCTAGCGTCAGTTGCCTAACGGTCGCACAAAAAACATCACAGCACATAAGTATCCTTGCGTTCGATGCTCGCATTCACAATGCAGTGAGAAACGTTGTTTGTGCGTCCGTTAGGCAACTGACGCTAGCCAACTGAGCTGCTCAGGTTGCCTAAAAAAAAAAACAAAACCGAATATATGAATAGCATTGTTTTAGAAAATTTCTTAACATTATCAAATTGTAAATATGGCCTTATTCTAAAAGGATGTAATCAAGATACTGGATGCAGTAATATTTCTTCTAGAATTTGGATCCAATGTTAATGCAGAAAATATGAACAAAGAAACGCCACTGCATCGTGCTGCTTATTTTGGTAATTATTTTTTTTTTTATTTATATTTTCAACAAACGTATTTTCAACAAATGAAAAATCATTGAAATTGTTTAAATACATTTCTAGATCGAGTTGGTGCTGCGAAAGTACTTTTAAAACATGAAGCTAATGTTCATGCAGTTGATGATGAAAAATTTACGCCATTGCATAGTGCTGATTCTCATTGTAATTCATTCAAATTCGTAATTAATTAACTAATCATTGAAATTCTTTGCCTGAATTCCATTTTAGGCAGCGTTGGTGTAGTTAATGTACTTCTAGAACATGGAGCCAACAGAAATGCCCGTAATAGTAATGGAAAAACTCGATATGATATAGCTGTCTAATATGGTAAATATTTGAATATTGTTTTATTCGTTTAACATAAGTCTGACAAGTTTTTCTTGACGCTAGATAGTTTGCGGGCACTTTTTTGAAAATTTTCAAAATTTCATGAAATCGCAAAATTTCAAAAAAGATTTCATAAAAATAGCCAATTTTTTTACATAATTTTTATGCTATTTCTGGTCAGCTTTTTATAAAATCTTTAAAATGATAATTTTCTCATTATTATTACTAGGTTATACACAAATAGCAGAGATTTTGCGGGAGTGAATTATACTTATAAAAAAAAAATTATGAAATATGAAGGCGATTGTCGCGATATTTTTATTTAAATAATAATTTTTGTGCATTTAATGTATAAATAAAATCGTTTACATGCAATTTTAGAAATGAAATCAACGAAACTTATTTCTTATTTATGATATAGAGAAATAAACGCTTATTTTATACAATAATATAAAATACGTTATTATTTTATTTACACAAGTTGTATGAAAAATATGCAACTACAAAAGTGAAATGACAGTATAATTAAATAGGCAAGATGTATCCATTGCAGAAAGTCTCCGCGTTTATTTGTGGATAACACGCACTTTTTAATTTCATTTTATTAACTGGCACATTGAATGTTATTATCACTTTTAGTTTTTTTCACGTTGAGTGGGATGGCTCAGAACAATTCCTCCTCAGAGGGGTAAATTGTTATATTGGCTCAGAACATTTCTCCTCACATTTTAAAATTAACTAGAGGTTAAAATTAGCTCATAGCCCATTCTTGTGATCTAGCTTGGTGGCTAAATTTGTGTCAAATTAGGTACTTTTCGCGTATTTTCTGTTTTTTCATAATAAAAAATTGTTCAAAACGTCATAATTGTTAGAATATTAGTATTCATTTCTACGGTAAATTGGGTCAATGAATCCACATCTGGTGTTGAAATTACTCTAGAAGTTCTTAAAAATGTCAAAAATGGACGTTTTTTATATTTTGGCATATATTTTTCGAATATTCGTTCAGTTTCGATATTTTTGAGGTTATTAACTAAATTTCATGACTTGGTTCGGATTCAGCGCACAAAAATACATGGGAAATGATCAATTCATCAAGCATTAGGGTGCATCGAATTTTCAACAATTAATAAAATCAAAACGTAGATGAATTGAGTAGATGAAGCCTATTTTCCAATGGTCCTCCCTTGGAATGAAAAATTAGTGAAAAAAACAATTGTGCAAAATCGTTCCTTATATCGCCATCAAATCCTCCTCCTCTAACCCCCCAAACCCATTATATATTCGGGAAGCCCGTAAAAAATGCTACTTTTTATGAGAACACGAATTTCTGTGTAATTCTATTTGCATCTAATTTGTTGCAAAACAACTTTTATTCATGCATCAACATAGAAAATTCAACAAAAATGCGCATAAGATACACAAGTTCAAGAGAAAAAAGCCTCAATATACAGACCTGTACCTGCGCTATCTGAGTATTTGCTACTGATGAATATCTCAGATAGCGTAGGTGCAGGTCTGTCACTATATGAGCCAACTTGACCAAACCAGTGGGCAAATGTGGTGTTGAAAATTTTTGGCATATTACAGTGAGATTTTCGACTTAAAAATATAGATGAAGCAAACTGTCATTAGCTGCTGTAAACAAATATGTCACAATGATAAAAATAAGAATACAAAGCAACAATTCTGCTTTATTCCAATAAATCTCAGCACCTATTTTAGATGGCTCTGATGGTCAAATGTTCCCAAAACTCTTGGATGTATGGATGTAGTAGGGAGAACAAGGGTAACCGGAGTTTCCCCTGTACGTTGCGTAGGTCACTAGACCTTTTACAAAATTTCCCTTATGTCTTGGAGAGAGAGTTTGACAGCCTATTTCCCCATAGACACGAAGTTCCATTTTTAATGTGTGACAGGTGGTTGTTGTGGAGATATAGCATTGATAGTCATATTACCCGACATCTGTCTGTTTTGAGTTCGAGGTGGAGACTCACCGTCTAACGCAGGGAATCTACCAGATCTCTTAGTGAAGTTGAAGATATTGTTTATATTATAACTATTTACAACTTCAGAAGGGTCCAGCTCCTCGTGTCCATAGACTGCACATCGAAGGTCTGTTAACCCTTTGCATTTGCATAAGAAATGAATCGAAGTTTCGACATCTCTACCGCAAAATTCACAATCGGGGTCATCTCTTACTCGTATACGTTTCAGATACGCGTTTAGTTTTATGTGACCCGTAAGGATGCCAATTGTATAGCTCATTCTGAGTTTATTTAGAGTAAGCAAGTTGCTGGTAATCTTGGCACTTGGTGAGTTTAAAAACTCTCGCGCTATCACGCAGCCGTTTTGGCCTCTCCAAAATAATTTAATGCTGTTTTGTAACCAATTGTTACAGTGAGCCCTACCCGTTTTATCAATTAATTTAAGAAACGGTTCAGGACCCTCCATTGTTACAGAAGAGCCCGCTCTCGCTAGAAGCCTCGCTCTTACTAGATATTCATTCTTTGGCGATTTCACCAGTGTGATCTCTCTTCTGTTTTGAATCTGTATTATAGTATCAATACAGTTTTGTACCAGTTCTGACTCTACCGTATGGTTCCCAAACAATCTCAATGCATGAGAACTGCTGGAATAAATTCTAACTGGAGTGTTGCTGAGTTCATCTTTAGCCACCTCGATGCAGCAGTTTAAGATAGCAGCCAACTCAGCCTGCGCAATATTTGTGTTGCTGCCCAAATATCCGCAGTGACTCAAACTCTTACATTTATTTATACCCCGCTGTCGAGCAGTGTTAGTTCATTTACAGCATTGAATAATGGAATTATATTCAATAGATTGGGATCACACATTTTTTTTTTAGTTTCGTAGTAGCATTCTTTTGCCGCCAGTTATTGTTTAACAAAATAATAAAGATATCTAAGCTGTTGAACATTTTAATTGAATAATTCATTCATTTCCAGCGAAGGAAAAATTGGCATTTCATTCAAAAAGAATATCAAGTGACCAAAAACTTTTTGACACTTTGAACGTCAACAAGGACATACGGTAACTTGCTGATTTCATGAACAAATTCCTGAATATCCAGGCATTGACTGTTCATCTTCAGGGATTCTTCTCAAATTGAGTTTTCATTCACACGGATAAAATCGAAACCGCCTTCCTACGAAAACATCCATGAATTTGCTCAATATTTATTTCACTTTGCGAGCAAACGATGACCGAATCTATGATTATGATTATGATTATGACGATGCAGAACTGAATGAATGAATGAATGAATGAATGAATGAATGGAATGATCACACTACAGAAAAAAAAATCGTATACCCATACATTTCAGCGAAAATCCAATTCGACTAATACTCTACAAATTGTGTAGATTACATGAAAATAAAGATGTAATTTACATGGTAATAATCTACAATTACAAAATGTAGATTATGTATCAAAGTAATCTATATTCCAACCCAGCCACTAACTCTAATTTTAAATCAAAACTGCTATAAACTTGGATATTTTTCAGAACAACGACGTACAAATACTATTACCGTTTTTAAAAATTAAACTTAAGTAGTTGAAAGTGAGAACAGACAAACAAAAAACATTTTTTAAAATAGGAATGATTAATTTAGGACATTGAATAAGTTACGACAAATATTTGTAATTGTTGAGTCAGACTTTAATGAGTACAAATTGATATTCCAGTAATTATTCAAAAAAGAGAAAAAAAAAAATTAGCCAAAATATGAGACGGTGAGTGTTGATTATAACATCAATTTGTGTTGTGATTGTTACAATCATTTTTATATGTACGGACACACAACATTGATAATTAAAAAACAAATCTGTCGCTGAAAACCATTTAGAATATTAGGTTCAAGGATACTCAATTTGTTCACTTGAGTAATATGCTTAGGGAAAAAACCCCATTATCAAGCGCATTTCAGTTGATAAAACTGATCTGTTGTGTTGCTATTGACAAGAATATTTGTTTGTTTTTTTAACGCACTGATATTTTTATTAATATATTATTTAAATGGTCTTCAGCTTACATTCAATCACGATTGATCGTTTAATTCGGTGATTCAAACTTGTAGTGAAATAAAATGAAGAATTTCGTGCAATTTTTTTACTTTCAAATGATTTGGTTTCCTGTTAACCTAAGTACAGACGATGAATATTGAAAACATTTAAGAATAATTTAATTTTTGGTGTTTTTCTTTCAGTTAATGCTAATTTGGCTGCTTCAAATCTGTGAGAATAAAAAAAATGTTGAAATAAGTTCCTTATATCCTTTGTACAACAATTTAAATGAAATGTAATAAACAGAAGTGTTAAGAAGTTATCAAATGCTTCAAATGGTTGAAATTTGCATAATTTGATAAAGGGAATTGCAATTGAGTGAAAAGTTTGAATGATTTTCAAAGTTACAATTTGTTTATGTTCTTTCAGTAACGAACAATGAATCTTATTTCAAAGTGCAGCCTAACTCATGAAATTCTGAAAATCCTCAAGTTCCACGTTTTACAATACAAAAACCATTTCATTGATTAGATGACATTAATCAGTTGACTCACAATGATTAAAACGTTCGAATTTCTTATTTGAGTGACAATTAAGAAATTTCAATTCCATTGAAATCTCGAGACAGAATATGAATATTGTTATTCTCTTTTATGTTTCAGAGACGAATATAAGGACTTTTATTCTGAATTTGGCCGAAGTATGAATGTAATTAAGTCCAATATTAATATAAAAAATGATCTTGGTGAAACGCCACTTGCATTCGCCAGTAAATATGGTAAACACATGTTGCTAATTTTAATTTTAATTTAAGCTAACAAGATTTAAGTTTATATTCGATTGACTGTATTTTTTTCATTCTTCTTCAATTTTCTTCGATTGAATTAAATTCTAGGCCGAGTGGATATAGTTAAATTTCTTTTAGATTATGGAGTAAATGTTAACGAAAGATGTGACTTTAAATGGACTCCATTGCAATATGCTGCTTCTGGAGGTAATTACCACCAAAAGAAGAAATGAACAGTTGCGAGGAAAAATGTTATGTATAAAAGTTTCATAAAAACATGTTATTATTCAGTGTATTCAACATACAAAAAATACATTCAATAATAATATTTTTTCACGGAACTTTTCTACATAACATTTTTCCTCGCAACTATTCAAATTTCCTTAATTATTTCGTTATTCAAATTTAAATTCTATAGGTCATACAGATGTAGTCAAAGTACTTTTGGAACATGGAGCCAATGTTAATTCTGTTGATGAAAACAAATGGACGCCATTGCATAACGCGGCTTCCGGTGGTAATTATTTTAAATTTCCCGCAAAGCAATCTTGAATATTATTATTTCAACTATATTCCAGGCCATTTGGAAACGCTCATAGTGCTTCTAGAATATGGAGCTAATGCATATGCAGAAAATATCAATAAAGAGACACCACTACATTGGGCTGCAATTATAGGTAATTTCGATTTCCCAATAGAGTACGACATTTTTTTTTTCAGAATTTTGATGTTCGGATTTGTTTCTAGGTAACGTTGATGCTGTGAAAGAATTACAAGAACATGGAGTTAATATTAATGCAACAAATAACGATAAGTCAACACCACTACATTGGGCTGCTGAGGGAGGTAATCAATGCGAGTTTTCCACAAAGTAAAGCATCTTTGAAAATTCATAAAATATTTTTTTTAGGCTATGTTGAGGTAATCAAAGTACTTCTAGATAATGGGGCCAATGTTAATGCAGAAAAAGAAGACAAATCAACACCACTACATCGTGCTGCTGAGAAAGGCAATTATCTCACATTTAAAACAATTGAAGAAATCTCTACAATTGTATTTGTTTGACTTATGTTTTAGGCCATATTGATGTAGTGAAAGTACTTCTAGATTATGGGGCCAATGTTAATGCAGAAAATGAAGACAAATCAACACCATTGCATCGTGCTGCTGAGAAAGGTATTTTTATCTTTTAATTTCATACTAAAGCGAAGAAATTATTGAAATTCTGTCGCTTGAATTCTCTAGGTCGAGTTGATGTAGTAAAAATGCTTCTTGAACGCGGAGCAAATGTTAATGTAAAAGAAGAACATAAATGGACACCATTGCATCAAGCTGCTTTCGGAGGTAATTTTTTTTATTCTTTCGATTTTATATGAAATGAAAAATTCCTTGCAATTTTGTTATTTCGATTATTTTTATAGGAAATGTGGACGTAGTAAAAGTGCTTTTAGAGCATGGAGCCAATACAACTTTACGAGATATTGATGGAGAAACACCTTATGATACAGCTCTTCAAAAAGGTAACATTGAACATTGACTTCATTTTTATTAGTTTCAAATATTCAAAATAATAATTTTCTACTATTTTCACTAGGTGATAGCGAAATAGCGAATATTTTAAGAATATTTCAACAAAACAATTCAAACAAAAATGTTCACACGAACCGAAGACATCATTATTCACATAAATAGGTTTCATGGTTGAAAGATTAGAATTTAATTCAACGAAATTACGTAACAGTACATTTAATTGATGATCTTTTGAATTTGAATATTTGCATTTTGACATTTAAAAATCAACAAATTTCCCACATTTATTCACTTGAATTTATTCTGAAAATAAAAGACATTTTTCAAAATATACTTCAATATGTTAATGTACACATCTGTGAAATGAGAGCATGAATATATAATAACATTTCAGTTATCAAACAGAAATAATCAGAGCAAACGGTATTATTTGAGAATGTTATATTTCACTCTGAAAGAGGATTCGAATGGAGTAGAGAAACTTAGGACCTGGCTCGAGATAGGGTGCGATGGAGAAGGATTGTTAAGGGTCGACCATTACAAAACGGTCCAGACGCTGAAAGGCAATGGTCCTTACAGTTTCACCGCTTCTGTTTATTCTATCTCTCTTACGCCATCTCTAGTCGAGTACGTGTGAATTTAAATTAATATAAAACAAAAATGAAATTTTTCTATCACGATTCATTATATAGTTTTTCAAAGTAATTTTGATCTAATTGGTATTTTTTGACTATATTTCCAAAATTTACTTTTGACGAAAGTCATTTATGTCATTTTAATGTTTATTCTTGAAAAATTTTAGTAATTTTAAATTTTGCACTTGCATCAAAAATTGCGAGTCCGAGGCCAAAATGGTGTTGGGCAGGAATGGAAAGATTCAATACACAGAGTTATGTTGATTAACTGATGGAAATTCTTTATTCTTTGCAATTGTTATTGATTAAACAGTGTCGATAACATGATGGTTCACACTGCATCCTCCCCGATCACAATATTACATTTGTATAAATACCAAACGCAAACCCAATGCATGACGATGTCCTTGCATGCGTATAACCGAATTCTTACGCGATAACGCTAATTATGTATTAAATATGCGGTACGAATTAACAAAGTATGATATAGAATATATCTGTTTCACTGCATTAATTATTTCAGCCAAACATCGTATCGGCTGAATTTTATTTGTATGAGGGGAAGCAATCCATTGGGCATTCGTAATATAAACAATTAACTGAAAATTTGAACGAATTTTTATTATTATCTTCATGTTGAGATTTGATCTATACTTACATGCTGTTTTCACTATATCATAAGAGGGCTATATCTGGAGAGTTTAGAGTCTAGAATAATTTCGGACGCCATCTATCGTATCTCAGCAACATATGTTGACAGTTTGACAACAACATGTTGCTATTGAATGTGATTAAAAATTCGGACAGATGTAAATATTCATTTCAAGCAATGAGCAAAAAAAATCATTCTTCTTACATAGTTTAGATGGCGTAGGCATACTTCCGAAGCTTTAAATACATAATAATCTAAATGAAGTATATAGCTCCCTTACTATATCATCATTCGAATTCGAAATGTATTATTTGTAAATAGTTAAACTTACGATTGTTTCATCGAAGTCATACAAAAACAGAAAATAGAACATTTTAATTTTACATTGTGAAATAATTCAAAATTACAGTCAAACCTCTCGATAGTGGAATTGCAACGGTCAAAAAAAAAGTTCCGCTATCTGGAGTTTTCCGCTAAAGAGAGTTTCCATTAAAAAGAGGTTTTAATATAATTTTTTTACCATTTTCCAGTATCTGGAGGTTTTTATTTTATTTTTTAGCTCAAATGAGTTTTCAAATACATTTTTTTTATCCTTTATTCAGAATTCAATATTCGGTATAATATATATCGCCGGCCAAAAGAATAAGTCCATTGTCTTATCTTGAGTTTATACAAAATCAAGAGAGAAAACAGCTACCCTGGTAAGCAGTCTATATAGCCCTGTACATTTGTATGTGAGTCTCCCGGTTAAGTGCCATCTAAATGAACAAACATAAATTAGATTCACCAACATTTGATACTGAATCTGAATAAAAATTGATTATGTGTAAAAATAATTAAATATTTATGTACAATAAAATATTTTTCATTATTAAATTATCGAAATATAAATATTTTTGAAATAAAATAATAAAAACACTTCATTGAGAAATTAAAAATACAACTAAAGCAAATCAAACTATTTATATTAAGTCTCCGCATGTTTATTCGATTGGCGTTTGTTGTATACATGTACTGGGTATACAATACAATACATGGGAAAGCTTATGTCAAAACTGTCAAACGCATTGTTTACATTTTATAAACATAACCTTAGTGTGGATCAATTTGCAACACGATCTGAATTACGGCATAATTGGTTTAATTTAGCAAATAAAATGTCACTACAATTGTTGTTTACCGTTTTGGACAATATGCAAACAAATAACAAAATGTTCGATCAAATCAATGGAATTCGATTGACAAGTAACGCAATTTGTTGTTTCTTCCAAAAATAAAATATATAAAAGAAATGTACAATCATTGTATTTCAATTCAGAAAATCAAAATTCACATTTTTGTTCACTATTGTGTGTGACTTCAGTAAATTAAATAAACTCTTCATCAATTCACTTCGAATAGATTTATAATTTTCATATTACAATAACAAATGAAATGTCAATTTGTATGGAAATAAACACACTAAACAATATGCGGTTATGTTTTCAATGAGTATACAACTTATGTCAAGTCAGTGTCGCCTGAAACGATTACACAGCAACTACACAGTAAAATAAAATTGAAATAAAACAACGGATTGTTGTCGCTCAACAAAGAATTGGTGATTGTTGTTTCTCCCGAGTAAAATGTTTATAAAAATATTGTTTTAGTTCATAGCACGCAAAATGTTTTTAATTTTTTCGAGTCAAATATTTTTAAAGATATATTCTAATCTATTTGGGTTTATTTTTAATCCATTCGGATTTTTGACTATAAAAATCCAAAAAACTAATTAAAAAATTCTTTTGGTTTTACAGTGTAAGCTTTCCCATGTATTGTATTGTATACCCAGTACATGTATACAACAAACGCCAATCGAATAAACATGCGGAGACTTAATATAAATAGTTTGTTTTGCTTTAGTTGTATTTTTAATTTCTCAATGAAGTGTTTTTATTATTTTATTTCAAAAATATTTATATTTCTATAATTTAATAATGAAAAATATTTTATTGAACATAAATATTTAATTATTTTTACACATAATCAATTTTTATTCAGATTCAGTATCAAATGTTGGTGAATCTAATTTATGTTTGTTCATTTAGATGGCGTTCGGGAACGTGTTTGAATTTTTTTCCTCACTGCATAGCTCCCTAGGAAAACAGCTGAGCTGAAGAGAGCAAAGAGGAATAAAATGTTTGTGAATATTCTAAATTGAGCGAAATTGATTCGGTTTTGAATCAAATTCCAACAAAAAAAATTCAAGATCCGCAAAAATTTTCAACTATCTGGAGGTAAAACTTCAACTATTGAGAGGTATTTTTGTTCGAAAAACTCACCGTTAAAAAAAAATTCCACTAAGTGCAGGATTTCCACTATTGAGAGTTTCCATTATCGAGAGGTTTAACTGTACTATTCAATGAATTCATGATTTCGATACAATTTTGATGAAATTAATAAAAAAAATGCGTTAGAATCTTTTATTTGCTTTAAAAATGTTTATTTCCTCATTTATTTATTTATTTTTTTTCCAATAAATTATTAAAGAAGGAACTGACTAAGCTCGAAAAAAATGACAATGTGGCACCTTCATTCATATATCTGATTTTTGTGCATTGAGACTTGGTTAAAAAAATCATGACATTTTGAGACTTGAGGCTTGATTTTGAATTCATGACGTTTTGAGGCTTGAGGTTTGAATTTCAAAATTTTCCATTACCACTAATTCTAGGATGCTCCCAATTTACCTCATAATTATAATTCCAAAATGCGATCAATGAAACATAATTTCCTTTATATTCACATTTATAATCATTTTCTAATAAAGCTTTAGCAGTAGTTACACATTCTACCAACAGTTGTGAATCTCCATCTCCATCTTGGTCGTTTATTTTAATTTGTATTTCTGTATCTTTGGTTAACGAACTAACTTCAAACAATTCTAAGAAGTAAACGTCTGTACCTTCTATTACTGACGTTGTAAACTTCAGTCCACGAACGAAAAGTTCTACATAAAGGTCACACGGTGAAGTAGATAGATTTATTAAAGGGATCGAATCACAAGGTCGCTTACTATCTGGTAGAAATTCACCATGTGCATGAGTGAAGATGATAGTCAACCCACCTTCTTCATCTATAAGAAAAATGATGAAAATTTAATATTGTAGGTACAATATTAAGTTTAAAATCAAAATCAAAATGAAAAACAAAATTTACCACTGTTTGGAATTTGTATAGTGCTGCTTTCTTTTGTACATAATTGACTCATTGATTCATCGAATGAATTTTCAATCGCATGTCGAAGTGTTTTCATATAATTTATCGTACACAATTTTTCTTTGTCAGAATTAGCGTGAAATTTTTGACCAGATTTAACATCTTCAATGATTGAAGGTGTGCCAAATCGTTGTGGTATGTATTCCATACATTCTTCAATTGTTTCATTATTATTACTGTAACCGTTACGATTATATGGAAGGGTAAAAACAGTCAATGCTTCAGCTTTTGCATAGTATGGGATGCTGTCAGATATTATTTGAATATTTGTTAAACGATGAAGAACAGTACGTATTAGAGAATATTTGAACAAAGTTCAAAAGGTCAAAGTCAATGAAATAACATTGGGAATATTTTGAATGGAATTTCCGATGTTGAGCTAAGGGGTAGACATGGTCCAATAATTCATTTAGATAATTGATAACTAAATATTCAGAATGTTTCATGGTGTCAAGATTTACCGCGATTTATAGAGATTCATTAAGATTTTAGTGAATCCCCCTAGTGGGGGGAGGGGGTGTACCACATGAATTTGTATTTTTGAAAATCACAGATATCAAAGAATTTACAAAACTCAATCAAATCCACGATTCTTGTTCTTGTTTTTTGACAATACCTAATGTTTTATTACTTCACTGCACACAATGTTTTCATTGCATTACAACTTAAGCATAAAAATAAAATTAATTGCCTACTAGGCAAGATTTTTAGAAGTTTGATTGTATGTGTAAGAATAACACACCGCAGAACTGAATAATATCTGCATAAAAAGAAGACAACACAATGAAATCATTAATTGCTTGGTTTATATTTAGTTTCTTACAAAATAACTATCATTTATTTAGAAACCGAAGCTATGAAACAGAAAATTTGCTACTCATGGTGACATCTGTATTTTGTCTATACAGTGTACCGAACTACATGAAACGTTCCATCAAATGAACAGGCTGTTTCTACCGGTGGAAAAATATAGTAGCAGAGTACATGTAATTTTGTATGAGAGTGTACGTCAATGTCAACTGTTTCTGGGGTCTGTTAGAAACACAGAGATTTATTGAGATTAATTCTTTTCCATTCTCGTGTCTCCCCCCAAAGATGTTGAGTTAAAAAAAAAAATCGTAAAAACTAAAAAAATAGTAAACGGTAACGTAATACATTTAATGAAATGATAACATGCTATCAATTGGAATGTTTTTCATGTTCCGACATTCAATAAATTAAGGAAATCAACAGCTCTTTTGGTTGCTGCTTTGTTGATTCTATTCCGATTTTTTTCTCGAAATGAATCCATTCTAATAGATCTGAATCACTTGGCAGAATATTCAAGGGTAATTCAATTGGTTTTCATTGGGTCAATCATTTTAAACTTTTTTCGTTTTTTCGACGTCGTGGAGCAAAATTATTATGAACTGCACTGAATGACTGAAGTTAACTGAAGAATGTTTGTATCATCGCTGCAATATTTTTGTTATAAAGTCATTTGAATTACACTGTCATCAAAATTTGTTTTGAATTTTTGATTATGTTTTATCGATTATATGTATAAATATGTATTCAAAGCATACGTTACACTGAGCTGTTATGATCCAGCTAAATAATATTGTCGAGATAACTTTGGCCGCTGACACGATGTTATATATAAACGAAGAAGAAAGAAGAATCAATACTTAGGCGATTACAGGTTTCACGGCAATACAATTGTAATATAATTACGTTACATCGTTAATAATATCATTTTTTTGTAATAATAATATTCTTAATATCAAATGATCGTTCTTTAATTTCAGACAGAAATTTCTTCAAAAATTTCAGAAAAACCATTGCATTTTTTTCGAAAATAATGTGAACATTTCCGATGTTATTGAAAAAATTTCCATTATTATCGCGAAAAAAAGATATTATTAACGATGAATTAAAATTTCGGATCCAAAAAAATATCAATTATTTGAAATTAAATAGCATTTGTGTTTTTTATCTGTCATGAAGCTTGTAAGGTAAGCAGTTTGCTCCCGGTCTATTACACATTACAGTAATACCTCCGCTACAATTGTAATGTGTTACAGCATTTGGAGAACCTGTATAGGCGATACACGAAGGAAGAAGCACACAGCAATGAATTCTTATTTCTTTTTCGTTTATATACAACATCGTGTCAGCGGCTAAGCTTATTTCAACAATATTTTTTAGCTGGCCAATTAAAAGCTCAGTGCAACATCTGAATCAAAAAAATTGAATATGCTTAAATCCTGTGCATGCCACTTAATTTTTTCCATTCAGGTGTCTATTTAATTATCTGACTAGTTGAGTATTTTAAGACAAAAATTTTATAAAAATGTACAAAGCAAACGAAGTTGAAGATTTACATTTCGTACATTTGAGCAATAAAATCCCATATTAATAATGGATTTAGAATATTTTGATAATAAAAATAGAGCTTTTAACATCCGTAGAGCAGTACATACCGTAGTGTATCCAATGAAAATGTTGTCACAGCACCTAATAAAATATCCATTTAATTGTTTCCATGCTCGAAATGAAATCAAAACATTTTTTATTTCGACAAAATCCTTTATTTCTTTTTGTTGAATTTCTTTTCTTTCTCTATATGAAACATCGTTCAGTTTGCAGAATTCATTTGTTTCTTATTTTTTTTTTTTTTATCTTTTCATTTTCATTTTCATTTCGCGTCACATGAATTGTTTTAATTCTTATTATTAAATTGTAGTCGTTTTATTTTATCATTCTACATATACAACTTGATTTGGTGTAAGTAAAATGAATTTCTAAATCTGTTTTCTTTTTCTCTTGCCAGTTCAATTCTGTGTGTGTTTGTTTGTTTTTTTTTTTTTTTTTGTATTTCTTTTAATATAAATGTATAATAATATTTATCTATAAAAAAAGAGAAAGAAAAATATTGCACGTACGAATATGTTTAAGTTGTGTTTCATTTTTTTTCTCTCATTTCAATTTAACATAAGTGTTTGAGAATGCGAATTATTGGAAAATGTGTTTTTTTTTTATTCCATTCGATTTATTTAATTATTTAATGTTTTTTTTTTCAATTCTTTCTTATTCAATGCCATGTGAAACGATCATTTTGAGTAAAATGTTGATGCTATTTCAAAATGTATTGATGATGCTTATTTGTGAATAGTTTGTGAAAAATGAAATGAGTTTTTTTTTTTTTTGTTTTTAAATTTCCAAAATGATCGTAATTCCATTCTCTTTATCTGGCTTAAAATGTTCCATTTTGAAAATGTTCACACATTTTTCATTTCTCACATTTGCTCGTTGACCGATTTTGCGCGAAATATTCACCTGTCAATATCATTACCAGCAGTTAATTCACTGAAATTTCCAAAGTATTTGAATAGTTAAGAATAAAATATTAAAAATTGCGTAGATTCATTTTGTCATTTGTGTGTGTGTTTATTCTTTTTTTTTCTGCATTTTTCATTTTTTTTTTTTTTTTCAATTTTATCTTTGCTAAGTATTACGTATGCTATGTTTCATTTAATTCGTACAATTTAACATTGAAAATTAATTAGTTATTGTTTGTTTTTTTTTTTTTTTTTTTTTTGTATTTATTCTTGTTTAATTCAATAATAGTGGTAAGCTTTTTCCTGTCTCATGTTCTTCGCCGTATTAATTTCGGTCAGTATTTTTTCTTTCTTTTTAATCTTCGTATAATTATGTACATAATATGAAATGTTGAAGAAAATGATGCAATTCCACAACACATTTTTGGAATAGCATTTATCAATTCCAAATGTTTATTTAATTCCACATACACACAGAAACATTATGGTCAAATGAATGTTTGACTCTTTTCTTTTCTTTTCTTTGCTTGTTGTATGTGCGTCATCTTGTTGTTGTTGTTTTTGCTTTTCTCCGTATTCTTTTAAATCTAGATGCAATTTTTCTTACTACAAACGTTTAGTAAATCATTTTTCAATTGTTGTTGTTTTTTTTTTTCATTGAGATTTGCATTTAATTTGTTGCTGTTATTGATGTCATTCTAATGTTCCTTTTTTTTATCTTTCATTTTTTGTATTAAATTTAAAAAAAAAAAAAAAAATGCGCACAAACTTATCACACACCGAGTGTTTCGTTTTAACCACGTATTTATACCAATAATAATTATACATATAGAATACGTATTCTATTCCCTTTTCTAAATCCATGAAATCCGCTTAATAAATTTGCATTAAATTCCTAATTAAGTGCTGTGTCCATCACTTTCACATGCTTTGAATTCATTTCATGCATTAATAATTGCATTGTTTTTGTTTTGTTTTGTTTTGTGTTTATCGCGTTTCAATCAATTATCATGCATTTTCATTAAATATTTAATTAATAGTAAAGTTTACCCTGTGAGTTCTTAGTATGTGTGAAAGTGTTTTCGACATCTGTTTTTATTCAAACTTAATTGTTGTTGAAATTTTTTTCTTTTTTTTTTTTTCTTTTTTGCACAACAATAACTGGTTAACACGTGCAAAATTGTCCATCAAATTTTTCTTGTGATTGAAAATTCAATGCATTTTTCATTTCATTTGTAAGAAATTGAATATAGAAAATCATATATTTGCTTACAGTTACAATGTATCCTTATGATTTTCCCTTTCTTTCTCTGAAAATTCCAATCACATTTTAAATGAAAAAAGTAAACAAAAACTCATCATCTTCTCTTTTGTATATCATTAGATCAACTCTGCGATACAATTTCTCAAATAATTTCACTAAAAAAACAAAACGGAGATTCAGAAAAGAAACATTTCTTCTTTTTTTTTACTTATTTAAAACATATTTTGTTAATTGGTAATTTCCAAGACATTGGTTGAGTGAATTGTTGGTGATATTTGATAATTACAAAAAAAAAAAAAAAAAAAAATTATATTTTATTTCAAGTCACTTATTGCATGGTATACATTCGATTTGAATTCGTGGAGGTGGACAACAAAATGGTAAATTCGTAAATTGTTTTTAAAATTATTGAAAACGATGAAATGTTTCAGACACAAAAAATAATTCGTGAAACATTGTACAAACAAAAAAAAAAATGATTTGAAGAAACTAAAAACGAAAAAAAAAAGAATAAAAATCACAATAAACTATCGATTAAAAACATATACAGTAATGATTCGATTGAATTAATATTAATAAAAAAAAATCTAAAAGAATTAAGCAAATGAATATCGCATCCATCATACGAATGAATTGAGAAAAATAACGATTTCTTTTTTTGTTTTTAAATCAAATTAATGTTGAAGCGGAAATAAGAATTTGCGAGATGAAAATATTTCTATCAATTTTGAGCTGATAATTTTACGTTGCTCATCAATATTTGAGATTGAGATAATCATAGAATTGATTACATTCATGGTGAAAGAAAAAATAAAAACAAAAACTAAAAACGATAATGAAATCTTTGATCACCGATGATCAATCGCAAATACGAAATAAATATCAAAATTAAGTTGAAGAAAAAGGTGCAGTGGAGTAGGTAAAATGGGCGAATATATTTACTTAAATTTCTAGGACTGGCTAGACCCAATTCGGCCCAATTGTTAAGTAGGTAACAAAGTCGTGTAACGACTATCAGCACCGATTTTTTTCTCTTTGAAATCATTTGCTCCTTTGTCTTTCTCTCTCTCTCTCTCTTCTCTCTCACTCTCTCTCTCTCTTTCTCTCTCTTTCTCTATCCCTCTCTCTCCCTCCTTTATCCCCAATTATCGTTTTCGTTGTCACTGAACAATTACTACAAAACTAAAATAAAAAGGAAAACTTCCATTTATCTAAATTCCATAAATTGTTTCATTCTACACTAAACTGAAAAACGAATATCATTCTCAGCTCTCAATTTAACTAAACAAAATTAGCCATATATTGAATATATTAATTATAGAAAAACGAAAAACTTATTTGCAAAATGTCCAAAATGTTGTGTCGATATGTTTTACAAAAATATATATAAATTTATTGTTTTCAATACACAACTACTAAGGGTTTTGCTTGCATTGAGATAAACTTATGGCTTAGACACAAAACCAAACAGAGAGAGAGAGAGAGAGAGAGAGGAGAGAGGGAGAGAGAGAGAGAGAGAGAGAGAGAAAAGCTAAAAAATAAGTACATGCAATTTCTTGATTTGTGAGCAATCACAGTTTCTCTCTTTTCATTGTTTTCAAAATACAAAAAACAAACTAATTGAATACAATTCCATGAAACTAATCGGCTCGACTCTTTTTTCTCCATCTTTTTTTTTATGGCAAACAATAAACAAAAAAAAAAACTTGCAATTTACAAAATAACATCGAAATAGTGATCCAAATCATTCTCATTCACTCAGTGTAGCGTTATCATTTGCTTGAGAGGTTTTCGCTTAAAGTTTAATTACGTTCGAGCGAAGAAAAAAAAAAAATTAACAGTATACATACATACATACATACATATATTTATTTATAAAAAAAAAAGTCGAAAAATCCTCTAAAAAAGAAGTCTAAAAATTAAAACGAGCGATAAAACTGAAAAAAAAATGTCATGTTTATGTTAATGCTTCAGTTAATGTAAACTCTTCTTGAGAAAGTGTCATATTTCATATCTTTTTTTTTTCTCATTGTTTCACCTCATTTGCAAATTACTTTCATTTTTTTGTGTTTTTTTTTTGTTTTTTTTTTTTTTTTTTTGGTAAAAATTTCCCACATTTTTCAATTCAATCTTCTATTTTCTTTTTGCGATCATAAAGAATTCTTATTAATTATTTCAATTCCCAACTGTTTTACTTTCTCTCATTTTAAATAATCAATTTCTAGGTATAATTGTTGTTTTATTTTTTATTTTTCATTTTTCATTTCTTTTTTCTTTCAGTTTATTTAAATTTAACGTTATGGTTTCTTTCTTTGCACGTTTAGAACAAGTTAATGTGACAATAATACAATTACGTTTGATTAAATAAACACTTATGGTTTTAGACACACATTTACAATTTCTCATGAATTTCGTTCTGTTTATTCTGTCACTTTGAATCCGTTTCAAAAAGTGTTTAATGCAATTTGTGTGTGTGTTTTTTAGTTTTATTTTTTCAAAATTTTTCAATTTTTCATATCGAATTTCGTATTTCGTATTTTATGTATGTTTTTAAGAAAAAGCACCATTTATCTGCGAACAAATTTCGCCATTAGGCTTATGTAATCAGTTTTAAAAAGGAGCACCGATTGCGCATCATGAATCATTTCCATTTAATTGACACAAGAAGAAATTCTATCAAGTTCAAGATTTGTTGTTGTTGTTGTTGTGTGTGTGTTAAAATGGAGACAAGTATTGAGTGTTTTCATTATAAAATGAAAAGATTTTATAAGGAAAATACATGATTTAGAATTCCATTTGGAATTTCTATATTTCATGCTTTTTAGAAATATGAAAAATGTATCCAAAACAAAATACAATTTGACAAAATGCGTGTCATTGATTAAAAGAGAGCCAAAGATTCAGTAAATAGTAATATCATCCATCACAATGATTGCCATTCACCATTACATTTTCATATTTCATATGCACAAATACACGCAATTGCGCACACGCGCACACACACAATACATCTCCACTAACTTAATTCATTAGCCATTTGTATGAAAAAAAAAAAAAATCAAAATTAAAATAAAAATAAACCATACAAATTTCTTTTTCATTTACTTTGGACACTAAAACAATGATAGAGATATCTCCATGCTTGACCCTACCGAGGATCAAACATTGAATGATGATTTGAAAAGAATGCCAAGTCCGATGCAATATAATTTTGTCGACGATGATGATCACCATAACCGTATGGATAATTTGGACTTGGCATATGAATGGTTGGCGGACTGGAAGCGGCAAATGCTTGTGTTTGCTGTTGAACATGTTGCTTTTCGAAAAAATCATTCGTTGTTGGAAAACCATAACCGGCCGATGAAAAACCAGCATGTTGTCCATATGCAGCGGCCGCTGCATGTGTTGCATAAAATGGTGGAAGATGTGGATCAACTTGTGTGGTTGGTTGTCGTGTTGTCTTTTGGAAAAATTCTGGCGGAATGGGTGGATGCGTTTTTTCATAAAAATCATGAATATATAATGGTTGTTGCATGGCCGCTGCCATAAAATTTGGATGATATGAATTCATTGAATTAATTGAATTAATTGAATTCATTGGCATTGATGCGGATGGTGTTGATGGTGGCGGTGTTAATGAATAATTATGATTACCAGTTAAATTGCTAACCGAAAATGGATGATTATTTAAATTCATTGGTGGTGTTTGAGTTTGTGGACTATTTGGCGAATGGAGACCAGGTGGCAATGATGATGTTGGATAACTTGAGCTTGAATAGTGCGACATGAGATTTGTTGTTGGTGTTGATGCACCATTTATATCACTGTTACGACTTCGATTGTTATTGCAACGTAAATCGCTTGAATTTCCTAACATTGGACTACCTAGAGTGGATGTGGCCGATGATAAATAATTTGATGAATACAAACAACTATTTTGAAATGGTGTGGATTGTAAATGTTCAACACCGCTAACACCACCTGTGATACCAACACCACCGGTGCCACTGCCACTGCCGCCACCTCCAACACTGCCGCTACCGCCGACAACACCGCCACCACCACTGCCGCCGCCTCCGCCGCCAATCATTGACGGTATATCAAGGCGACTTTCACTCGATCGTATACTATGTACAGACGACGATTGTTGCCCACTTGATTCATGGTTGTCACTTAAACTAGGTATTTGATCGACTAGTGATTCAAGACCGGACAAACTTTTAGCTGATACATCATTCATATTCTGCTTATTGATGTACGCATTCAATTCATCTGAATGTGAATGTGAATGCGAATGTGATTGCTGTTGTATGTGATGTGATTGGAACGGATTGTGTTGGCTTTGGATATGCTGTTGCTAAAAATAACAAAAGTAAAGAAATGAAAATAAACACAAATTACACAATACATTCTTACGACATAATCAAGATGGCAAATTGTGTACGACACATAAATAAATACGCACGCAATTTGTGGAAAAATACAAAACAATTGATGTGACTTATGGTTTGGAATTGTTACCTGTTGTTGCTGCTGTTGTTGCAAATGGAGTTGTTGTTGATGTTGCAAATGTAATTGGCTCAAGTGTTGCTGCTGCTGCTGTTGTTGCTGTTGTTGTTGCTGTTGCTGCTGTGATGTATCAACGCCAACGTATGGTGATTTCTGAGCATCAACATTTGCGGAAGCCGCTTTTTGTGTATCCACTGAAAGATATTGTGAATTTTGTGCATTCACACCAATGGAAGCCGGTTTTTGTTGCCAATGATGTTGTTGTGATTGAGATTGCTGCAGCAAAAAGAAAAAAAAAACAACAACAACGATTGCATTACATTCATTAAAGGTATTGATAAAGATTCATGCGATTCAAATTAATCAAATGGATCTTACCTGCTGAGACACATTAAACGTATTATGATCATTCCAATTGTCATTGTGTACACAATCTGTTGCATCAAAATCAGCCGGTGCAATGCTTTGTGAATTTGATGATGGTGAATTTGTGTCACCATTACCAGCAGCCGCATTCAAATGTTCAGCCGTTGAAATGGCTGCCGATATTTCCGACGATAGATTTGAATGTGAAAATTGTTGTGGTGAATCGGCGGCATTCGTTTGTTGTGGATGTTCATGCGTTTGAAATGCTGTCTGTTGTTGCATGCTACCAAAATTTCCATTCATTGTGCATTGCATACTTCCATTCATATTTAACGCATTGTTGGCCGACATTTGTGAAAACATACTCATTGATTGTTGTTGTTGTTGTTGTTGTGATTGCTTTTGAGTTTGTTGTGATTTCGATGGTTGACCAGATTGTGATTGTTGGCTTAGTGCCGGCGAAAACATTGTTCGTTCCGAATCAAGTGCCGTTTCATTGATAATACTCTCAATATTTGCACTATTTGCTGGCAATTTTGTTGGAATTATTGAACCATCCATGCCATCCATTTTAACTTTTTTCGGTCGGCCACGTTTTTTCTTTGGCATACCATCATTCATTAATTCAGTTTCTGATTGTGATGTATTTTGTGATCGTCGTGGTACACTGATCTTAATATTTTCTTCACCTTCGCCGCGCACTTTCTTTGGTCGACCACGTTTCTTTTTCGGTGCTCCCATCATATCACTATCACCACCAACGCCACCACATTTTCCACTAATCATACTTATATCTGTCATATCAGACGGTTGATGTTGATGCATCATATCCGGCATTGAAATTCCCATTGAATTTGGATTCGGTGTAAAACGACTTACACTTAATTTATCCACTTTATTTCCATCATTATCTGAATAAAAAGAAATAATTTGAAAAAGAAAAAACAACAATTTGCGGTTAGCATACGTGACATTATTTCAACAGTGTTTTTTTCTGCTATTGTTTTTTTTTTTTTTTTTTTTTTTGGTTGCAATCACTTACCATAAATCGCTTTCACATTTTTTGGATCGGGAAACACGCACTCTGATTCATCAATGTGTGGTATTGAACCGTTTAAATAATCGCGAAACTTCTTTAATGCCACATAAAATGGAACTTTATCAGCCGCTCTTGGTAATTGTGCACACCTCGCACTGGACGACGGCATAACCCACATGTACTAGAATTTTTTTTGAAAATTTTCATGAAAAATTTCTATAAATTATAACCAAAGCTACAGATTATTTTGTTAAACAAACACATTTCATGCAAAAATTGTCAAAATACTATGCATATTTCATATTAATGAATTTCAAGCAATTTTATGTCATTGAATACGGGGCAATATTATGTCAAAGTTTATTAATTCATTTAAACGTTTTAAGATGGAAATACTGCAATTTCCTTGAAACGATTAGAAATAAACATGGATGGCAAAAGCGGATTTGCGAATGTGTCATTTCAAAAGAAGATAAAGTCTCACAAATTTATTTTGAGAAATTCGTTCATATTTTTCATATAAAAAATCAAAATGAATATTTACCGTATTTGTTCCATCAACACATTCCGGTTGTCGGCCAAAATTAAACTCTTTTTTACCGGAGAATACTTCAAAAATGAGTTTGCCATTGAAAACGGCAATTTTTGGGCGATATCTTCGGAGTTTTTCATGCAATAAATGGCTACCTTCTTTAATTTCTTTTCGCGTTAAATCGGCTGAACCTTTTGTTGCACGTTGCACCATATTTGTAAATCCAATACCATGATCAAGTAATTTAAAATCTTCTTCGGCATTCATTTGTTCATGCGTTAATCCGGATAGATAAAGACATTTCCAAAAATGATTGCCTGGCCCAGCATAATGATGACCTCTATATGCGGCAAATAATCCCGGATTGATTCCAATCTGTTGGTCAATTACACAATAAATAAATGGAGAAAAATTGCAACAACATCAACATCCACAACAACAACAAAAAATGCAATTATCAATTCAATTAGTTTGAAAAACGCAATTGAACTATTTGTAAAAACGTGATAAAATTTCAATTGTTCTGAGTGACAAAGACAGAGAGACAAAGTTCGATTGGTATGGACAAAGGAAGAAATTTTGAATTATAATAAAAGAAAATGGGAATATTACACTCACTATGATAATATCTAGGTTA
Source organism: Resseliella maxima (assembly GCA_029041755.1). Lineage (NCBI taxonomy): Eukaryota > Metazoa > Arthropoda > Insecta > Diptera > Cecidomyiidae > Resseliella > Resseliella maxima. The sequence goes on along the minus strand of JAQOWM010000073.1, from coordinate 1,642,772 downwards.
TTAGCCAAATGATCGGGTAACGTTCGTTTTGACACTTCTTCTTCAGACATTCCATTGAATCGATCATGTTTTTTACGCTCTTTTGTCATTGGTTTACTTATAATTCCCGGTTCATTGGGTATTTCCATTGGTATATTTTGCCTATAATCCAAAAAAAAAAAACGGATGAAAATATTGCAATTAAAATATGATCACAAGAAGTCGAATCCCGTTTGAATTGATAAAATTGTTCAAAATGTTTACCCGTCATCGGTGCGAACTTTCTTTTTTCGGCCGCGTTTCTTTGGCGTAATTTCGCTAATCATTGATGTTTGCGTGTCCATTGGACTATGCAATGATGGCATCAATACATTTTTCATATTTGGCATTGACTCATTGCCATTATTCATTGGATTATTTAGCGAAGGATATCCGCCCATTGCATTGCCCACATTCGATCGCATTTGTTGTAATGCCAATCCAAAGCTGCCCATGTTCGGCATATGATGATGATTTTGATGCGGCGATATTGAATGCATATCTTCATCAACAAAATTATATGGATCATCCGGTTGCTGTTGTTGTGGCGCTTGTCTCGGTTGCTAATCAATATAAAATGAGAATTAAAAGGAAAGGAAAACAAACAAATAAAAACAAATGATTATATATGGAAATAAATTTTATTATCGCGAAATTGCATTCAGTAGCGCGCAAAAATAAAATTGGCAAAACAATTGAAAAAAAAAAAATTAAATCAAACAAAGAATATTGACTGAAAACAACAAAAACAACAGTATTCAGCTCAGTCAAAGAAAACAGAGATAAAGAGATAGAGAGAGATGGAGAGAGAGAGAGAGAGAGAACTAGAGAAGGAATTAAGACAAGTACTTACATCCAGTGAACTGGGCGTTCCGGGGGCTGATGAAATATTTGAGTTTTTCGTGGATGGAGTTGCTGGCGAGTCTAATTGATATGGCTTGAATGGTGCATTCTATCGAATAAAAGAAAATACATTGTAAGTGTCATTTGAATGATTGTTTCATTTTTATTACATTTGAAACTTACCTGCATCTGTTGTTGCTGGTGCTGGTGCTGGTGTTGGTGCTGGTGCTGCTGATGTTGTTGTTGCTGCTGTGATTGTTGCACATTACCGTTGACTGGTGGTAAATACATTGGTGAATATCTGATTTTTAAAGTAATTAAAGATACATTTGTTAGATGCACGAATTAATTGTAAAGATTTCATCTGGTTGAGCCTTACAATTTATATGGATAATGCGATTCATTATCTCTATGAATTTGCATATCCATTTGGTGTTGCTGAGGCAATTGGTGTGACGGCATATTTTGCTCATGTGACATTTGCGTTTGCTGATTGTACTGATACATCTGTTCATCATATTGATGCATTTGTTGTTCGGCATTTTGATGTATGGTATTTTGTTGTTGTTGACGTTGTTGATGCTGAAATTATCGCACAATTAACACATTTTCCAAAAAAAAAAAAAAAAAAAAAATGAAAATTCAAATCAATTTTCCAAAACAAAAAGTAAATTCATTTCGGTTCAAGTTTTCAAACAAATGTAAGAAATGTGCCATTGATGCATATGCATACCTCTTGATGTTGTTGATGATCAACATCGCCGAATACATTACTATCTAAATTAGGATTTGTATTTGCTGTATTGCTTGTATGAAGTGAATTTGAATCTTTTTGATCATCGTTGTCAATACCCGGTATAGATCGCGAATCATCATTATCGGACGTTGCTGAATTCGCATTTTTATCACAAAATATTTTATCGAGTTCATTCACTTCATTTTCACTATTCACATGATCAATAATGCTATCATCCTGTTCGTGCAATGCATTATTCGGACTATTTTCTCTTAATGGATTTGTTTGCGATATATTATCATGAATTCGTTCATTGTATTGTTCCGGCTATAAAGAAAGACAATTTGTATGATGAAGAAATGTCAAAAGAGAAAAATAAGAATTTCTTCTTTTGAAAATCAATTACAAAAAATTGATTTGAATTTAGATCGTTACTCACCGATGGATGATGTGATCTATCATTGGGCGATATCATAGCCTTAATGTGATCAATAGTTTTATGACTGGTATTATTATCATTATCATTATCATCTAGTGCATCAATAAGTGTATCATTTGTGACACGATTTTCATCATCCTCAACACTGGCCTTGTCATTGTCATTGTCATCGGTTGCCATTTGATTTTCATCATTTGGATTGTTCGCGCATTCATCAAACGATTCTAATGCAACTGGCATATTTGCATCGGTTGCATTCAATGAAGCCATTTGGATAATCAAATATAACTGTCTATCTTTCACTGTTCACGTTTGTCGGCTTGTTTCAAATTCAATCAATTTTTTTTACTTTTCTTTTTATTTTTAATTCGCGAATTTATTTATTTTGCGTATTTTCCTTCGTATATTTCTCTTTTTTGGTGTTTACAACATGAACTAGAATCGTTTCAATTGATATCAAGCGAAAAAATTCGGCTTTTCTTTGTATTCTGTACTTGTTATTTTGTTTTAAGTTTTTTTTTTTTTTTTTTTTTTTTTGTTTTTGTTATTTTTGCTTCGACTAGCTTTTCTGTTCAATAGATAAATTTGGTTACGTGTACATTTATAAAACAAAAGAAAACAACAAAAAAAAATATTACGGTAAATTGTTTACTTCAACGATAGCGAACGTCAATGTTATCAACGCATTTAGTGTTTAATCACAATTCTTTCCGAATAGTTTTCTGCTTGTTCAAAATGATCGAAGTTTTGTTATTTTAGTGCGTTGGGTTTAACAAATGTGAAGTAGATTCTAGGTTTGGGATCCCCATGTGTTTCTCCTTCGGTTAGTATCTCTCTATCTCTCTCACCCTCTCTTCCTTACACACACACACACTCGAACGCGCGCGCCTCTCTCTCTCTCTCTCTCTCTCTCTCGGTCTCTCTTCTACTATTCAAACTATGGTGTACGCATTGTAACAAACATTTAGAATTTGTAGCATTGTCAATCACCAATATATACAGTGAATCGACATAATTTCACATTTTTTCGATCTATGGGCAAAAGCTTACGCTTAGTTTTATTGATTTTTAGCATCATTTTTGCTGTTCGCCATTCATATTAATTCATTTTCTCACTTGAGTTTTTGGTTGGATTTTTCTTTCTTTTCAATCTCCTTGTCTCTCTTTCTATTGTGTGTGTGTTTACTAATCTTTCGTTTTTCCGCGAAGCAAAAAGTTTTGTTTTTCTGTTGTTTTTATTTAACAACGATGTCAGCAAATAACAGCAATTGTTTGCATATCATGCAGAAGATCTTTTCATTCAGCTATGAAATTTTTCCATGCGATATGTATCTCTCTACTACGCTATCTTGCTCTCTGATATATTTTACAACCGATTTATATTGTTAACGCTTTTTTCGTTGTTTTTAAGCACTTCAATGGGAAATTTTTTGTTGGGGCGCATTTAGTTGTCGTTTGCGATGCGTGATTTCGAAACTATGTGAAAGGGAAAAAGAGAGAGAGAGAAGAAAAATATAAAATTAACAATAAAATTTCACACTTGATACATCAATAATGAGAAGGAAATATAGAATAACGACCAAGAAACACGAAAAATGCACACGTTTCAGCTAAATCACCATACATGAAATACATACAAACACTCATATGCACGCACTCGCAACAATGGAAAAGAGGTGAAAGCACACACGCAAACATATACACACATACAAGCTGAGCTAACAAATGACATACGCATTGTGGTGTATGCAAAAATTACTCGCAAAATCTCTGGCCGTTGGCATGAGTACACACTGAAATGGTGAATTGCGGGTGCAAACAACGATATCGACGTCAACAAAACAACAACAACAACAACAGCAAAAAGAAAACAACAACAACAAATTGAGGACAAAGAATGAGGAACGGAAAAAATACTTAATAACATAAAAAATGTGTCCAGCCCAATAACAACCTGCTACAGTTTGACAAAAATGCACACAGAGAAAACGAACAAAAAAAAAAGAGAATGAAATTTGGCTGGCGCGCACACCATCATAACCACCACCGTCGATACAGAAACTGATTAATAAACAAACGAGTCGCGATCACGACAAAACCGAATCGTACACAACACATTTTCTTCAATTTTCTATTCTTTTGCTCTGTATGTCCTTGTGTGTTTTGTTTTAATGCGTCCCTTTTGATGTCATCGTTTTATATAAAAATATATAAATATTATGGTTTTATATGCTAAATTCCACCATTCCACCAAGAATAATCACCATTTGAAATAAGAGTCTAAGTGCTTTATCTATCCTTAATTTCAACATGTATGCAATTCATTAATTTTCTTGGTGTCTAATTTTGTCAATCAGTCAGTATTATTGATTACTTTTTTACGTGAGTATCAATTGGTTTTTCTTATTTTAATATTCTGCAATCAACATGCAATTCACTATGTTTCAAATTTGTTTGTGGTTACTTGTCTTCGTACTGGACACATGCAATATACACTCTTAAAATTTGATTCTAATTTGTATTTTGCTCCTTCTCACACTTGCTGTCTACCTCTTCCCCAAATCGCTATCATTTTCTTTTTGAAACTCTTTCTCCCAAACTATTTTTTCATCTCTTTCTCTCTCTCTCTCTCTCTCTTTATCTCTCTCTCTCTCTCTTTCTTTCTTTCTTCTCTCTCTTTCTTCTCTCTCTTTCTCTCTTCCTTCCTCCTCCTCACTCTCTCCCTCTCTCCCTCTCTTCCTCTCACACTAACTCTCTTTCTCTTTTACACATTTTCTGTCTAAATCTCTTCATCTCATTCTCTCTCTTCAGCATTTATCCTTATTTTCACTCCACTCACTCTCTCCCCCTCATTTTTAAAAATTCTAATTTAAATAAACTTGTTCTTTTTTTGTCTTTTTCTTTCATTTGCATCTCGTTCTCTCAGTTTCATATTTGCTTTGTATTGTCAAGCACCTTATTTTTTCACATAAGTCCATTGTTGTTGTCTTTTGTTTTAATATGCTTTTGTTTTGCATGTATTGTTGTTGTTGTTGTTGTTGTTGATGATTTTTTTTTTCGCTTACTTTACTATGTCGTTGTTAATGTTTTTATAAATATATATAAAAAAAAGTTCGTTGTGATGGCGTGCATGAGTTGGGCCAAACAATTGTTTGCTGAAAAGGATTGCCAATTTTTCGTGTTTACATCTTCGAGATCATTTCTCGGGGAAAAAAAAAGAAACAATGAAAGAATCAGAGAGAATATGTGAGTGTGAGTTAGTCTGCGACATGTATATAAAATTCGTATAAATTTAGTGCCAATAAGACTGACCGATAGAAATTAAAAAAGAAAAAAAAAATTGACGAACGAATCGTGTGTTTAGCAACGGATGCGCGACCTCCTGTGCAAAAGCAGAGAAAAACGCACCTCACGAACGACATACAAAAAAAGAACGACAACAACAAAAAATACTGTATGCCTTTGCTCCTTTAATTCGAACACTAGAATTAGCGAGCGAGTCTTTTTTTTTCTCTTCTTCTTTATTTTCTTTCGCGTTATTTATTGCACACACATGTTTTGCATCAAAAACCTGTAAAAAAAGAGAGAAAAAGAAGAAGCAGAAGAGGACTGAAAACGTTTTTTTTTTTTTTTTTTTGTTCACTTTCGTGAGTTATACATAAACAGATTGTTCGTTTTTATCTTCTTTTTTTTTGCATTTTACTCTTTATTTTTCTGATTGGCTTAGTGTCCGTAAACTGTGAAATTGCAACGAGTGCTGTTTCCTTTGGAGAAAAAAGAAAGTACGCACGAAATTCAAATGAGCGATTTGCAAACAACAACGACATCATCAAAAAAGTAATAATAATAATAAAGAATGGGTTGAGTGATCCTTTTATTGTTTGTTTTTTTTTTTTCAGAGAGTAAGAGTGAATAAGTGAGTGAAAGAAAAAAAAAGGGATGGAAGAAGAGGTTGAGGGACAGAGAGAATAGTAGCAAACTAGTGAGTGATCGTGACGATCTAAAGTCGTTTTTGGCCAACCATTACAACATTAAGAAAGACCAGTTTGTGTTGCGGTCAACACAAAAATAGCATAAATACATGCACAAAAGCCAATAAGAAACAGAAAAAAAGCGCGCACACACATCACGCATTTGAGCAATAGTGATGATTCTGTATTTGTCTGTGATGAGTATTATAATTATTTGGCTGGGTCACTGGATTGCGGTCGAAGTCTTTGTAGTATTTCATTTAGTGCGCGCTCTTTTTGCTTATATGTATTATTGTTGTTGCACATTGAATTTCGTGGTCGGATTCTATGTGTCACTTCTTCTTCGAAATGTATTTCAATTCTTGTTTTTTTTTTTTTTTTCAGTTTTTATGGTCATCTCGACCTGTTGTGCCTTGTCACACGACACTCTGGCAGCAATTTTGCTTCTCCATATCATCTTTTACAAATATTACCATATTTTGTGCTTTTACATTACGATACACATGCTCATGTGCACAACGACGGTCATATTGAGTTTTGCGCAAACAAGCATTGCGCCCTATGACTTTTTAGCTATCTAAAACGAATGATATGATGATGATGATGATGATGAGAGACCATCTCTTACCATTTTTAATTGGCAAATATGCATCAATGCACTGAAATAGCAAATGATTGTTGATATTTTTGTGTGCAACTGCAATTGGAGATACGCATTCATTTTTGAATCGAGCATTTCATTCTTTTGTATGATATTTGATTACTAGTGCGTGCCTTATTGTTTTCACAACAATATTTTTTTTCTATACTTCTCACCCACTTCCTCCATTCTTACTCCTCTTTTTGTCGCTTTCTCACTCTCTCCCTTTCACTCTCTCATCCTCTCTCACTTTGATTCTCCATTCAACATATCAAAGGGTTGAAAAACAACCATATAAATAATGAGCGAAATACAAATTTTTATGACAAATCATGAAAAACCGATTATGTGAATGTCGATCGGGAGAAAAGGATGGGATTTAAAATAAAATTCAACCACAAAATTGATGTGAACATGAACACATTTTTCTACATGAACATTTTTATTCGTTCTTCTTCATTTTTCTATCTCTAATTTTTCTCTTCAATTTTTTTTTCTTTGATAAAAAAACGAGAAAAAAATTCATATATTTTTTTCCTTCATTTGTTTGTCTCTGATTCGAATATTGTGTCGTGTGACTGGATTTGTTTTTTCTTTATTTCGTTTTGGGTAAAATTGGAAAATTTTCGTTTATTTTTATTTCATTTCAATTCATTTCATTTTAATAAGTGGGTTTGTTTATTTAGTTAAAGATATGATTGGTGCTAGCAACGGAAAGGGTTGACGATACAAAACAGAATCGAAAAACAAAGAATGAATGAAAAAAAAAAAAAATTCGCTTTTCACCCCACACCATCATCATCATCATCATCAATTCAATCGAATTACAAAACCTACCGAAAAAAAAAAACATTTTTTATACATTTCTATGTTGGAGTTTCTCCATCTTTTTGTTGATTGAAAAATCATTTTCAAAACGAGAATGACGCCAGATTCAAAATGAAATTGTTTACTTTGGTCTTGTTGTTCGATGTGTAATTTTGGGGTAAACTTCTGAATTCAGTTGACAAGTAATTTAAAATCATGTACACACAAGTTACGTTTTAATTGATTTCAAAGGGCTCTGATTATTTTTCTCCACATTCTTCTGTGATATTACATGTTTACATATCGATCGTTCAATTATTTAACATTTAACAAAGAAGAGAAGAGAGAAAGCAAAAAAAAGCTGGAGAAGAAATTAAAGTATGACTCTCTGTGGCGGTATCCTCACAAAATCGGACAATTTTCTCGAGAGAGTCATCTTGAATTTGGTTAACTTTGCGATGCTTGTATTACTAAAAAACAAGAACTCACAGACACACACACACACATACAAAACACCACCACGAAAACCAAAAACGAAACAGTACAACAAGAAAAATAAAACGAAATCGAAACGAAATGATAGAACAGGAATGAATAAAACACAAAAAAAGTTTTGATATCAAAAACTACAAGCCAAATCTATCGAATCGAAAGAAAGAGAGAAACCAAAACCAAAAAGATAACAACAACAACAACAACAACAACAACAACAGCAGCAACAGCAACAACAAACCAAATTCATTGAATGCTGAAAATTATTGGCGTGCATGCATACGATCGAATTTAGCCTATTATATTTTAGTTGTCGTGTACGTAAATGATTTTCGATTATGTATTGACATAAAATTACATTGGCTGGTATATATCACAGACACACGCATTTTAATTTATTTATGTGCGTGCACGGCAACAGCAATTTTCAAATATGGAAAATGGTAATGCTTAAATTTCAAAAAGCGAAGGAGCAAAATAAACTGTATATGCACGTTAGAAAAAAGAAGAAAGAGCGAACGAGAGAGAGAGAGAGAGAGAGAGAGAGAGAGAGAGAGAGAGGCGAAAAGTATCACCAGTACCACTAGCACCAGCAGCACTTTGTTGTGAAATGGTATTAAATTCATCAAATGCTTTTTATCTCTGTGTCGTTGTCTCACTCTCACGGTCCACAAAACACATAATTCCCGTTCGTTTTCATTTTATTCATTTTTTTTTTTCGTGTTTTTCTTCTCCGACAGGCATCAAAAAGTGAGTCTGAGTCTGAGTGGTATCGTTTGCCACTTAAATTGTTTTGATACCATTGCTTATGCTTGTGAAAAACACATGTTTCAGCTGATGTTAAAGAAACACGAAGATTTCGTTGAAAATTTATTGGTGGCCATGGCTTAAACCAAAGCAACATTTTTACAAAAATCTTAAACATGTCGCTGTAACGACTAAGTGTTATTTGCTTTTTTTTTTTTTTTTTTTTGCTTTTGTTTTTAGTTTTATTTCATTTTGGCGTTGTTTGATGCTCACGACATGCATATACATATATATATTTTTTTTCTGCGCCGATTTTAATAGTACAGTTTAGCCCAAAAAACAACCGTACTCACATGTGAGTGGCGCACGGAAAAGTTGGAGAACAAAAGAATGCTGCTGTCTCGTTTGTCCACACACTGCACGTTCTCTCACTCTCAAATATGCACAGAAAATAGTGTGTGCATGGCATGAACAGAGTGTGTATGGGACATGAACAATAAATTCACCAAACTAACGCATATTCACCCATAGTCTCAGTTGTGCACATGTACAACACAGAATTTAAAACAAAAAAAAAAAACAAAAAAAATCGAAAAAGCCCACACGAAAGAGAGATAGAGTCGTGGTGTGTGCTCGGTTTGTACGCACATGTACATCAACATGCACTCGTTTCCACATCGAATGAAAATCGGTATGAACGTATTCATTTACGAAAGGGCACAGCAATAGCAGCACACCAACTACAACAACAATAACAACGATAAAAGCAACACAGCAGCAACGGCAACATCGACCAAGAGAAAAAGAAGAAGAAGACACACAGTGAGAGAGAGAGAGAAAAAAAAAACACAAACAAAAAATAAGCAGCTTGAGCCAGGAACGCATATATAGTTCATATTTAACAGCACGCAACCAATAACAGAGTTCCAAATAAAATAAACAATAGCCGCATTTTTTTCGGCGTTATTTTCGCAATTTTCTCTTGCTTGTTCGTTGAACGTTTTTTTTTTCATTCTTCTTCTTCTTCTTCTTCTTCTTTTTTTGCCATTCGTTCGTTTGTTCATTTGGTTCCTTCTTTTCATTGTCGTTGATGTTATGTTTTTGCCATAAATATGCAACGGCAACCAATATTCCATTTCCATTTGGGTGCGATGCATGGGATGCATTAGTATCGCCATATGAACACGTAAATAAGCATCAGGCGCCTTTTTTTCTCTCCAGATTTTTGTTCAAAAAGTCCAATTGAGTACTGCAATGTTATTGTGAGGAAGAGAAAATAAAATCAAGTTGGAGCGCGAGAGAGAGAGAGAGAGAGAGAACGAGCAAGCAAGTAAGTTGAAGGGTGAGGAATCGAAGGTGTAAAGACGAAGGACAAAAAGAGAAAGGAAACGAAATAAATGGTGATATACTGAGAAAAATGTTCATACAAATGTTCTTACATTTGGTGCTGAGAAGGACACTCGGAATTCCGCTGAAAAGAGCAACAGTGCAGACCTTTAAATATGCACTCTCAATGTTAATAATTATAATTGTGCGCCCTGTTCTGCTCTCAATAGACTGAAAATCGTATAGAATGTTATAGAAATAGATCACAGCCCTGAACTTCTCAAGCAATTCATCATAACGAAATGGCAAAGCGGCCAAGAGACCGAGAGCAAGATACACGGAAAATGATGATTATTAAGAGAGACGAATGAGGGAGAGTGAGAACAATTGCAAATATGCCAAAGCTCGTACAAGTATATAACATAAATGCACATGAAGTACATATTATTCTCATGATGATGTATGTTTTATGGTTTCCACTTATATACACACGCCAAATAATTCCTGCTGGAGTGCATTCAATTATTATCTTTTGTTGGTTCATTTTTTTTTACCTCTTACTCCCACTCTCTAGCACTCTCTTTCTCTTTCCCTCTTTGTCTTTGTCTCTTTGTCTCTCCAAACACATTGCAGAATCGAGCAGAAAGTGAAAAAAAAAAAAAAAACATAAATAAAATGCAAAAACAATTCTCAATACAAACGACACAGCTCCAAAAAACAAAAACAAAAAAAAAAACCAAATGAGAGAAAGAATGCACGCGAGAGAGAATGAACGAATAACAAAAACAGAATTGGAAAAAAAAAAAAATGAAACGAGAAATAACGGTGGCGTTTGTATTGCAATTATGGTGATTAATGTAATAATTAAAATTACACATCAACCATAATTTGATTATTGGTCGTAACAATGTTTTATTTTTCACAAATTATATGCGCATTTTATGAGCGCGAAATGGGAAAAATGGTAAAGCATACACAACAAAAGACGTGGAAAAAACGCCAATGAATCGCGTAAATAAGGGCATAATCAAATGACATTGAACATGAGAGGCAATTGCGTACGATTTTTCACCGTTCATATTCACCTCCGTCGGCATCGTTGTCGTTAATGTTGGTGCCTTTTTCGTCGTTGTCATCGTCGTCATCGTCGTCATCGTCGTAGTCGTAGTCATCATCATCATTATTGTCGTTATTGCCGTTGCTCAAGTGTCATCACAGGCATACGAAAAATTGGTATAGAATGCAACAAAACCAAAGTTTTATGAATGGTGTAATGGAATGTGCATGTAATTCGGCGATGCAAACATCGTAGCATCGAAACGATACTACCATCATCATAACCATATAATACACCAGGACGGCCTTATATTATCGTCAACATTGTGAATTTGTAGTATATTTTAGTAGGTTATTTGGCTGGAAAAGTTTTGCTAACTTTCTAACAATAAATTAATTTTTGTCGGGACGATGAATCCATGTGAAAATGTTGTTTGCGCATAAAACTGGGTGAACCTGAACTTGAGAGTCAGAGCATCGAATTATTTTCAATAGTTAGGAAATGGCTGCAGCAACAGTGAATGCAACAACAAGAAAAGCAATGATGATGATGACACATGTACTTTTAACATTAATGGCCATTTTATTGAATTGCACACACTGTTGGCAATGCAAATTTCCATCTGCAAATTACAAATATGCAAATACGCAACAATTTTTCTATTAATGAGCACATTTTCCCTTGAACTTTTATTGCATGCAAACTGCATAATAATCGTCTTGTAGCCAAACAAATTTTGAACGGACAGATTGAATTTTGTAGAGTGTGAGCAACGTAAAGAAGCTTTCAAGATTAAATGCTCACACACACACACACACACACATAGGTACAGGAAATGGTTTTATAAATGAAGAACAACGAAATTAATTTCGATTGCAGTGAGGCCGATTAATCTTCATTGTTCTTCGCTAAATCGAAGCAATAACAACAACAATAAACGAAAATTGATGAGGCGGCACGAGAAAGAGAGAGAGAGAAGAGAAAAAGAAAAAGAGAGAGAAAGAGTGGGAGAGAGAGTGAGATGGCCGTCGGTAATATGCTATAGAGATTTGGAGACGCATACACAACAACAAATAGAGAGCTAAAGCATGACAGATGGAGAGAAAAAGAGCGAGGAAGAGTGAAAGAGAGGTAAACTATGTGTGCTTGCATGTACTTTATGCGGCCGGATATAAACGCACAATTACATACTATTTTGGATGCACTGAATAAATAGCAATAATCCATAATAATTATTATTTATCGAAAATGAGCGGCGCGCACAATAGTGAGATAGCAGCTCAGAGACCGTTGGTTCAAACACAGTAAGGGAGAGGAGCAGGAGCGGGGGGGGGGGGGGGGCGGTGTATGGGTGCGAGAAGGAATGAGTGTATGCGAAAACTTATGAGCAATCAAGCAACGCACAGTGGCATTGCTAGATTCAGTGCCAGTGTGTGCCCTGTATATAGGCAACAGAGTACGTATGTAAAATCGATGTGCATTGCCATGTATAAATATGTGCAATAGATACAGAATGAGAAGCAGCGGGTAGCGACGAAAACAACATGCCAAACAACAACAACAACAATAATAATAATAATAATAACAACGACGAAGACGACGGCAGCGGCGGCGGCAGTGGCAGCAGCAGTGAAGGCGACAACGGTTGCCTGCTAGCATTTTGTGCTTATGACATTATGTGCTTTTGGTTGCACATGCGATTTGGTATATTTCGATATTTCGAACGCTTTGCTTAGTATGGCACTCAGCGATAATTTCTGTACACAAACACACCGAACCATCCATATATAAACAAGCCACTATGGACTTTATTTTCCAATTTTATTCTATATATTTTATATTCTCTCCTATATATTTTATTTTTCTATATATTTTAAATATACATAGATATTTATATACATAAAATTTTAGTCAAATCTTTCTGGTTATTTCGTTGTTTTTCTCTCTCTATCTCGCTCTCATCTCTCTTTCTCTCTCTCTCTCTCTCTCTCTCTCTCTCTTTCTATCTCAGTATATTTCTCTCTTGTTATTTTGTTGTTCGTTTTGTTCGTCATGTCGTTACGTCTCTCGCTCAAGTTCTGTCATTTCGCCCCCCGCTCACACTTTAGCCGAACTCTTGCTGTGCACTGGCACATCCGAAGGATGCAACAGAAAATAAAAGCAATGAATGTAGCACAAGCGAATGAGCGATTAGTTTGCTGCTTGCACAGCATTCAACAATCCGATTTTCATCTTGTTGCGTGCACTTATTCGTTTTGGCTCATTCTCTCTTTTTCTGTTTCTATCCTTGTTCTCTCTCTATCTCTCTCTCTCTCTCTTTCCTTTTCTCTCTATGTCTCACATTCTCTCAATCTATCTATCTATCGCTCTATCTCATTCATATTCTCAATTTTCTATATCTCACAGCTTCACTGCATGTACAGAGATAGAGAGAGAGACTTTGTTGCATTATTGTTATTTGCTGACGACTATTCTATTGTTATCATTGTCATTTTTTTTTCCCTGTTGTCGTCTTTCGTCTTTATTCCATTTTTATATGGCGGCCCTTTTGCAATATTGTGTGCCATTTTCGGCGCTTTTTGTTCACTACATTGAACTATTGTAATGATTTGGTCCAAAATGTGGCGCCACCTAATATTTTTTTGGCTCAAGTAATCCGAATCTAATTGAATGGTCATCGGAAATGTCTGCATTGCAAACGAAATACACAAAAGATTGAAAGAAGTGCACACAAATACAGAAAGCATGAGACAGAGAGAGAGAGAGAGAGAGAGAGAGAGAGAGAGAGAGAGAGAGAGAGAGGGCTAGAGACAAACATACCAAATGTGATGCTCGATTTTCCATTTGAAATTAAATGGAATGTGATTATGACGAAAGGAAGGAAGGCAATTTATACCACAAATTAGAAATGTATTTATTTCGAGAATATGCAAAGTTACCGATATCATATCAATATGTGCGATGTGATTGCAAAAAAATGAGTATGTTTACTTTTGATTAATTAATAAATTATAGCACATAATTTTCAACCGAATGGCCGAATTTTAAACGCCACCATATGCATTGTCATTGACATGCAATACCGGCATGTGACCACAACTTCTTGTGGTGATTTGAAATACACACACACACATACGCACACATAATTATAACGTAGATTATTTATTTTTAGCCATTTTTACATACGCACATGCACTACGTATCCTTTTAGGTTATTGGTCACAGTCGGGAGCATGTCATTCATATTCGAATCTATGATGTGAAATTGTTGATCGAATAACAATTTGACAACAGCATGAATTTTCAATACATACACTACAAATAACTTCGATTATTATGCTTTTCTTTTATCATGAATATAACAAAGTAAATTGTATATTGAGTTGTCACGTTTATATAACAGATATCCGAATATACTATCAAAAAGTTATAGAAAATTCATTTGGTTCGTGCTGTGGTTTTTATGTGAATAGAGTAAAATAGAGAGAATATGGGAAAGAGAAAGGCTGGAAAGAGAGAGAGAGAGAGAGAGAGAGAGAGAGAGAGAGAGAGAGAGAGGCAAGAGAGCAAGAGAGACAGGGAGACAGAGAGAGAGAGAGAGAGAGAGAGAGAGAGAGAGAGAAAGAGAAAGAGAGAGAGAAAGAGAAAGAGAAAGAGAGAGAGAGAAAGAGAAAGAAAAAGAGAAAGAGACTGAGAGAGAGAGAGAATGAGAGAAGAAGGAATGAGAGAGAACGACATTGAGAAACAGAGAAAGATAGAAAGAGAGAGAAAAAGAGAGAGAGAGAGAGAGAAAGCAAAATTTTGAATGAGAAGACATGATCTGATGTCTCTGTATGGAAAAAGATGAAAATCGAATTTGTTGCATTTTATCTTAGTTGGTCCCCAGACAAAACGTCATGTCCCACGTGTGTGTGAAATAATGTGAAGCATGAATTTATCGAAAAAGGTGGTAACGATTATCATCACGAAAGAACAATGTCTCAAAAAACTAAAAACAGTGCACGTTGAAAATGACAGCGGATTTTCTTCGAATTTTCCATCATAATATACACAGAGAAGGAAGAATTGAATAGATGAAATTTCGGCCAAATCATTCCATAGCCGTGTGTTCGTCATCAAGAATGAGACCGAGCATTAAGATGAAAGAAGCAAGAGAAATAAACAGAGAATGAGATGGAACAAATGAGAAACATACAAGCATTCTGATTGCATACAATCGCATGTGACTATCGTGTTTTTGGGCTATTTTTAAAACGAAATAATGACGATAAACACACACCGACGACGACGAATTATTATTCGTAATTAGATTATATATATATATACATATATACGGAATCTTTTTCAGTTGTATGTTATTTTGTGTGTTTTGTTGTGTTAAATTGTATATCGTATTGACGTTGTTGTTTGCGTTATATAGTGGCGGGCATTTGCATGTGAACATTTTTCGAAGGTATCAAAACGAGTAAATGATTCATTGTTAGAACGCAATCTTGTGTGTGAGTAAGTCCGTATTTCGGCAATCTCTCACTCTCACTCTCTCACTCTCTCTCTCTCTTCCTCCCCTCTTTCTCTTTCTCTTTTCCTCGACATGCCATTTCTTACCATAGGCCAAACTGAATTGAAAAGACAAAAAGACGAAGGAATATAAAGAGAAAAAAAAATCGACTCGGTCGAATACACTGAAGTGAAACGGTTTCTCAACTGTATTTATATATAAACAGCGGATTCGAGAGAAAAAAGAATATACGTCAAAAGTAAATAAAGCTAAAGCGAGGAACAGCAGCAGCAGCAGCAGCAAACATTTATTGTGCAAAACTACAATCAGAAAATATACATATAGAGAGCACATGAAATGAGAGTATTGTTTAGTATCGTTTCCCTTTGAAAATTCTCGAATGCGGTTTTCAGCGAAATGATACGACACCGACGACTCTCATTTCTTTTTGGTCTTGAATTCATTGGCTGCTTTTTCGTTGTCGCTGTTGTTGTTTTTGTTGTTGTTGTTGTTGTTTTTACTGTCGTCGTCGTCGATTCAGTCGTCGTTGTCATCGTCGCCGCTGTCGTCTTTTTCTTGTCGCACTGTTTTCCTCCCTCTTCTGGCTCTTAACTCAATTCTCACTCACTATTGTCATATTTGATAGTGTGATTGCCTAGAATTTCGCAGTGGTTAGTTTAGGTAAATTTAACCGCACAACAAATGGGTGCCGAAAACAGCATAAAAAAATAAGAAAAAAAGAAGTATAAACGAAGCAATTAATACATAGTAACACCACCACCGACGACACCACGCGATTCGCGTACGAGCCAAAAAATCGAAAAAGAAGAAATATGAAATAAATGTAAAGAATGAGAGAGCAAGAGCACGAGTGCAAAGAGTTTTTTGTGTGTGTGTGTGTGTGTGTGTGTGTGTGTGTGTGTGTGTGTGTGTGTGTGTGTGTGTGTGTGTGTGTGTGTGTGTACGGATTTCGTTGGGTGTTTGAGTCTGGTGTGAGCGCGCTCACGCTGCCTTCTTGGCCTGTGTGTGTCTGCAATTTTATATACTTCGTCGTGTGTTTATAATATTATTTTTTTTTTTCTCTAAAGAAGAAGTCCCAATCGCATCTACAATATATACATTGTGTTCAGAGGGCTATACGGCAAAAGAGCGAGAGAAAAACGCAAATCAACACTAACAATAACTACAATATCAGCCTGTTTCGACAAGCTTATAGCGAGAACAAGAGAGGGAGAGAGAGGTGGGAGTGAGAGAGAGAGAGAGAGAAAATCAAATGAAATAAAACTGCTGAAATGGTTGAAGCTGAGAAAAACGAACATGAATACGAACAGCAACACCAACAACAACAAAAATATAAGAAAAATAAGAAAAAAAAAAAAATAAAATAAAATAAATGAAAAAGAAGAAGTAGTGCAAAGGCGATGTAAAAATAAATGTATACTATAAGCTTATATGTAGCATTATATGTAGTATAATAGTTCCGTGCGCGCACAAACGCACTTAATCGCTGCTTCTTTTTCTTTCTTTCTCTCTCTCTCTCTATCGCAGTTTTTATTTTTTCTTAAATTTCTGTATCGGTTTTTTTCTTCTTCTTCTTCTTCTGTACCGACTAAAATTGAAGATTCAATTCACCAAATGAAAATGAGAGAAAAAAACAAAAACAGAATCAACAAAATTCTACTCTCGATCCAATGAAATTGTCCATTGAAAATGCAATGCCCAACAATAAAATAACAACAAAGCAACAACAATTATTTTTTTCTAACCAATCATTTGCATTTATGCGAACACCACGGATATTTTTTAGTATGTGTGTGTGTGTGTGTGTGCGTATCAGTCATGAGAAAATGAGACCAAAATCCTACAACAATATAAAATGTCAAAAAAGAAGCTCGCCATTCTCTTTTTTTGGGCATAATGTGCGGATAGTGTGTGCATATATGTATATATGTATGGTTTTTTGGTTAGAATTAGTCGACGCGCGCGAAACATACATCGATAGCGTGTGACGAAGTGAAAAAGAGACGAAACACATAAACACACCACAATATTTTTACAGAACGAATTCCTTTTTTTTATCGTCATCAACAATTCAACTGTCTTTGTTGTTGTTATTGGTTCTGCTGTTGATGTGTTGTTGTTGATATTGGTGGCGGTGGCAGCTGTGGCAGCGGTGGCAACGAGGGTGGCGATGGTCCTTTAGCCCACCAAAAAAAAAAAAAATAAAAAAAAAAAGTAGTTATCGCGATAGAAGGGCCATCGAGATTTAAAAAATAAAAATGAGATCGAGAAAAAATCAAAATAATATCACGAATGATGAGTGGATGAAAAATTGTGCGAAAATAGCATGAAAATTCTGTACTAAAATGACCTTAGATGGGCTATCGATGGTCAAAATCCACAAAATGGAGTTGGTTGCATCGCAAATTTGAATAACAAAACATCCTCTAAGGATAAACTAACAATTGCATCGTTTCGCTTCGTTTCATTCTCTTTATCTAATATCATTTTCACTAAAACTCCAACCACATCGACACAGCATGGCAAATTCAAGATGAAATCATTTATGTATGATTCATAATAATAATTACTCAAGCGAAACAATTCATTTGTTTTACACTCATAAGCACGCGATTATCTCGCATGTATTTAAACAACTCAATGACCAAAAAAAAAAAAAAAAAAAAAAAAACGAAGAAAAAACTGACGCAACGAAATGAAAACAAAAACAAAAAAAAAAAATCGTTAAAAAGAAGATGACAAAACGATAAATAACACTGGAAAACACCAAATTTCAAATATCCGTACAAAAAGTTTTCGCTCTCATTTGCATATGATGATAATTGATAAATTGATGTTATTTACCGTCTATTTAACAATGCATCTCATATCCTTTGGACTCGTTTTTATTGTTATATGTATCCGATAACGAGTTTTGTGTGCGTGTGTGTGTTTTTATTTTTTCTTTTTTTTTTTATTTTTGTTCTTTTCTCTGATATCTACACACAATTAAAATTAACTCTCTCGCTATAACTATGTTTGAAGCGCACAACAATACGACAAATGCACATGCACAATATATTTCTTTAATTTGATTCTTTCATTCAGATTTTTTTTTTTCATTCTTTTCTTTTCTTTTTGCATAAAATCTTCTGTGTCGTTTGTTTTTCTCTTTCATACAAACATATATATACACGTACACACTCTTTTTAGTCGTAATTGTTTTCAATATATTATTATTATTGTTGTCCGAGTTTTACCTGGTCACTGTTTATATTTTTAACACAAATCTTTTGTCCGTTTTTACCGTTCATTCCCGTCTAATTTCACCCGATTCTCTTTTTTTTTCCTTCTTCGATTCTGATGCACTTGTTATTATTCTTGTATAAATATCCGGAAATGTTGTGTACTATTTAATCGCCTATATTTGGTTTCTGTTTTTCTTTTTTCGTTTTTGTCAATTTTCAAATGAAAATTAAGTGAATTCTTTTGATTGAAAAAAAAAAAAAATCCCTAGTAAATTTGCGCTTTTGGCAAAAAAAAAAAATGCTTATCGTTTGCTACACTTTTGCACACAAATTATTCGCCTCTCGAATGTGTATGTATCCTTTGAATTTCGATTTTGAATTCAGGGCTTTGCCGATTCTTTTTTTTTTCGGCTTTCAATCGAGTATAATCAGTTTCACTATCGTAGCCGCATATTTTTCATAACACTTTTCCACTCAAAATATTTTTCTTTTCGTTCTCGATTTCAAAAAAAAAAAAGAAAAAAAAATGAAAAAAAAATGAAAAAAAAAAAATTACGAAAACTGACCGAAAATTTAAACAAATTTTTATAACATACACATTTAGCAACACAAATTTTCAGCTTTCAGAACAAAACATCAAATCAATGAAATTAACTCGATAAATTTATTTTGTATTAAAGTACTTATCGGTAAAAATCTACAGAAAAAAAATAGAAAAATAAATATATATATTTTGACTGTTTTTGTTTTTTTTTTTTTTTTTTTTGTTTTAATTCGGTTTAATTATTATTAAATGTGTCTTGTTGTTTGTGTAAGCGGATAAAATGGTATTAAAGGTTTTGTTGGTTGAGTTCGATCTTTTTTTTTTTAAATGTCTTATTTTATTTATTTATTTTCTTTTTTTTTTTACTTGTTAATTCTCTGCTTAATTCGTTATTCCGTGTGTGTGTCGTGTGTAGTTTTAAAATTTTTTTCTTCTTACTCTCATGTTCGATGTTCGTTCTCTAGCCTCTACATATATTGTGTATTTCACTAAAAAATACTGAAGTCTGTACAAAAAAAAAAAAACACACTTGGTTTTCTCTAGTGTGTTTTGCTTAGATGATATTTACACTAATACACCGAATACCGCTCATCGACTATATTTATATGCACAGGCACAACCATACGCATTTATCGTCTGTAGCATGTATGCTAAACACATACATAAACACACAGCGAGTGGCAAAACGGGTCGTAATCGTATGTATGCGACTCACAGCCGAGCTCATTTGGTTTTGCTGGCTACATGTTTTCGTTTTTCGCTCCGCTCTTCGAATGTATAAATGTTGCGTTCGTTTTGTTTCGGTTTATGTGCGCTGCTAATAGGCGGCAACGAAAGATTCCCGGATTTTTCCACAATTTAATATATCGAATCAAATTGGAAATTGGCATTAAATTGCATAGAAATTTGGGTTATATTCAAAACACGGTTTTTGATGGCATTGCAATGGTTTATGGTTTATTTTTTTTTTTTTTTTCTTTTTGGGTTTTTCAGTGAATATGCATGCATTAAGATGAAAAACAATAAAAAAAATGAATAAATAAAAATGTCAAAAGTTTCCGTTTTTCATCCGTCCTATTATGTGTATATTTATTCAATTTTTCGTTGTTCTTTTTGCTATTTCTCTCCTTTTCTCTTTCTCTCTTTCTTCAACACAAACACACACACACGCACACACATATTCTCTCTCTCTAGTTCGCGTTCTTGATCGCCCGCTCACTCGCTTATTCGTTTTTATTTAATGCTTTAACGCTAAGCTCATAACGTGTTTGTATATCTATATCTTTTCGATCGGTGCGTGTGTGTTTCAGTTGGTCTCTAGCGCGCGTTATAAATTTCATATATAGATGTGAAAGATACTTGTCGTTGTTTTGCTCCCATGCACGCGCACAAACACTATTTTAATGGTTTGTTATCATACATACATGCTGACTATACTATCCAACCCATGTCAGCGGCATCCGTTTAGCACCGAAATTACGATTCCTTTGAAACGACATGAATAAACGAAGAACCAAAAATGAAGAGAAGCGAAGAGAAAAGAAGAGAGGAGAGGAAAGGAGAGAAGAGGTGGAGTGAAGAGAGAAAAGAGGAAAAAATGCGCATTCAAACAAAGGCTATTACTCAATACTATGGCATAAGGATATATACGTGCATAGATCTATATATATATAACGAATCGTATCAAGTGTATGTTGTCAAGTATTTGGATGGATTTTCTTGGCATATTTCACATTTTGACATGGGTAGTCTAGGAGTCCGTTTTCAGTCCGAAATGTTGCTAGCTAGTTTTAGGGCGATATATGTATGTGATGCATACTGTTGCCGCCGATGTTCCAAAAACAAAACGAAAACCAATGAAATCGCACACATTGGAATCATCACCGATATTCGTACACACAAATAATATACCAGTCACATTTTATTCGGACTGCTATCGATGTATATAACACGAAATATTCTTTCTTTTTCTTCTTTTTGGCTCTGTGTCGATATTCTGGCCTTTCCTGTGTAAAATAGATTCGAATGGCGATATGAGTCTCATGTGGTGGCAACTATGACAACAACACATTATGCGTGCTCCGCAACTTTTTTTTTCTGCTTTGTCTAAATCTCTCGCTCTCTTTCTTACTCCCACACATTTATCTCTCTCTCTCTCTCTTTTTCTCTCTTCAACTATAAATCTTTCACTCTCGATCTCTCATTTTTCTCTTTCTGTTTCTTTCTTTCATTCTTTCATTCTTTCATTCTCTTTCTCTCTCTCTCTCTCTCTCTCTCTCTCTCTCTCTCTCTCTGTATGTATGTACGTGTCTCTCTCTTTCTCTGTCAATTGCTCTATGAACGGGATGCACACGTGTGTGTATTTGTATTTTGAAATCGAACGAAAAAAAAAAAGCGATGAATTCGTTGCTTGCAACCGCGCTATGCTTGTCGTGAACCTGTGAAACCAAAACCATGCAAACAGCAGTAACAACACGAGGGAAAGGGTGACGAAAAGAAGAAAAAAAAAAAAATTACCGAAACGGATTTGTTGCTCTCGTTCTCGCTCATTCGCAACACTTTGATGCAATGACAATTTTGTATTTTGTTCTACTGTGTAACTCTTGCAACGAAATATTGCCCTGAATGAGTTGCTATGCGCGCATTGCTGAAATGCACATTTTACGTTTTTCTTTTTCTACTTCATTTGTTTAATACGATTAATGCACATTTCGTTCAGACTCATCTCTCGATTGTTGATGTTGTTGTTTTTCCTTCTTCTTTCTTTTCCGCCCTGTCAAATTGATAAGATAAGCTCAAAATATTGTTGATTGTTGAATTGAGAAAATGAATGGAAAAATATTCAATGCAAAATTTGGTTTATACAGTTGATTTGGTTGCAGTTTTGCTGATGTGCGCGAGCAAGCGAACTAACGAGATTATCATTTATACTGAGACACGCGTATGCGTTGTTTTGTGTGTGCTAAAATTGTGCGATATTGATGGTGTACATGTGTGTAAATGTGCGAGGGCGAAATATACAATTACAATTGCAGTTGCGTTGCATTAGTAGTTGCGCTATATGTATCTGTGTCTCTGTATCTGTCTCTCTCTCTCTCTCTCTGTGTGTGTGTATGTGCGCAACCATGCGAGTATGTGTGTTTGTGTTTACAAATGTATTGCGATCAAAACCCATTGCACATTTTGCATTTATAAATTAAAATTTTTTGCGTCACTAGCATTGTATCATATCGCATGTGTATAGCAGTGTAGCAAAGCTCATTCACTCTCGTTCGTTCATTCGTTTGTTTGTTCGTTCGTTCGTTCGTTCGTTCGTTTCTCACTCCTTACGATTTGAAAATGCTCACAACATTTCTATCGACATCGAAACGAAAGCAACCACAATAAATTAAATGAAAATAAAAAAGAGAATTCGAGCCAATCCCATGTTATGTCAAACTCATGCGCAATAATTTTATAGAACGTAAAAATACCGAAAGACATACAAACCAACAATGACGACCACGACAACTACAATAAAATAAACTAAATATATATATATATGCGAAAATCGAATCAGAATATCGAAGTCCAAGTGTTGTCTTTGTTATTATGACTCGTTTCGAATGCAATGGCCAAATACAGCTGGGATCACACATTCGGTTGTGTCATTCTGACTGCTATGTTAATGTTGATGTTGCAATTGTTGTATTGCACTTGCTGCAATTGTATTCAATCGCGTTGAACAATCGGTATTTCAAATGATGGTGTTTCATTGAACGACTTACTTCACTTGGAAATCGTTTTAATTTTCGGAATAAATGGACAAAATGATTAAATTTTCACACAAATTTTACGAATAATTTAATTCGATTCTATAAGTTTATTTCATTTCAAACAATTCTACAACATTAATAGATGGTTTACTGACAAGTTTGATGGCCTTAACTTGAATAATTTTGTTTTATTCGATTGAATATTTTTTCTTATTTTTTTTTTTCTTTTCATTTTGATCAACTGATTTTTTTGTTTTTGTTTTTTCTCTTTTGCGAGATCAAAAGAGAATTCAATTCCACTATGGAATTGACCATGATTTTATGTAGATAAAACAGTTATGTTATGAAGAAACGTTTTTTTTCCTTTTAACGCAAACTAATTCTTGCCCGAAATGAATTTGGACAGAAAATCTTGTGGTTTTGGTTCGACAGTATCCTTCCAATATCGCATCATATGTGTCGGTTGCTTCCATTTTTCTATAAATTCTTGTAGCTCCATTTTACCTTTAATCACTAACATATCTACGATTCTAATATCTTCTATGTCCTTATGCTTCAAGAATTCTTCGCGCACCTTTAATTTACATTGTTCCTCTGACTTTGGAAGATTGTTTGTATCCACTGCGAAAAAGAATTTGCACAGAAACAAAATACTTTTATTAGATTTTTTGTTGATGTTTATGAAATTTCATTTTTTTTTTAACAAAATAACCACCAAAGAAACTTTAGAACAAAAAACAAATTAAAAAAAAAAAAAAATTAATTAAAAACGAAAATAAACAAATTTTTATAAAAAAATCTAACAAATTTGTTCGTAAAGAAAATTTCATATTGGATTGAATCATCTTAGATATCTATGAAAGATATTTCCGTTGATTAATTTCTATCAATTTGTTAGATTTTTCTTTCTTAGATCTTTTCGATTTTGTGCTCTGTCTATAACAAATATTCTTGTTTTCTTTATTACGTTGGTTTTCATTTCAATATCGAACACGACTCAATTTGAAACTCAGAGAGTTCCATATTAACAAAATCGGTTGATAAATAAACAAAATCAAATTGTTTATTATGCGCACGAGAAGTTTCAATGAATTTTTCTTAACTAAATGTCCAGAATGGCATGAACAACTTTAAAAGTCAATGTAATTCTGAGATTTTCCAACAAATTACTTCGAAAAAGAAGAGAAAACCATTTGAAGAACAATCAATACTGGAACTACGATAAGGAAGTAACTTGTAACAATGGTCTTTGTTAAATGCGTCATAAATGAATTTCAATGGAAATTTTATGGGAAAAAAAAAGTTGAATTTTTGTTTCAAACTAACATATGTATGGGATTTGACGAATCCATGCTTTGTAGAGATTCAGGACACGTCGTCTGGCTTCACTTTTATTCACCGACAGAAGCGGACGAACTTGTTGTACGGCTACTTTAGCTGCCTCACGTCCCGCTGTCATTCTTATTGATTTCAATTGATATCCGAAATTCCCTCTTTGGTTATCTGCAAAAGCAAAACCAATATTTCAATTATTAAATGCATTATAATTTAAAGATTTTATTTCACCAGCAGCCAACTGAGCACAATATTTTTTTACCTTTTTTTCTACGTATTTTTATTCACTTAAATTATATAATGTTATCGTCAATTTATTATTTGACGTTCGAAACATAAAAGTGTTTGACACATTGAACATTTCATAAAATGACAAAAACACACATGTGTTGTGATGAGTAAATATGATTTTATTTTTCTTTGCCCGAATCTAATTCGAATTTCGAAAATCATGGCAATACTAGAAAAATTAAGTGATTGAAATTCATGTGAATAATTGTTTGAATTTAGTTTGATTGAATGAAGAAAAAAAAGAAAAAAAAATTATAAAAAAATACGATAAAATTAATGGATAATTTTCTAAGGAATTTCGAGCAATTTCAATTGACATTTCAAAAATTGAATATCGAAACAACATATTATATCTCAATTGTCAATTTCAATTGCGCTTGCTCGAAATGTCAAATTCGTGTTCGCTTATTACATAAATAGGAAAATACGACGTTTTGTATCGCAAGGAAAAACCAATAAGGTAATGAGATTTATAAAATTTGTTTTTATCATATTTTGATATGTGTGTTAATTAATTAAATGTTGTGATTTGTAGGAAAACACAAATAATCAACTATGTTTAAAATTGCATTAAATGGTGCATTAAATGCACCGCAATCGGCTAAATTGCTTGGTAATTTTATGCAAAATGGTTCGATTGTCACATCAATGCAATGTAGTCCAGCGTTAAAAAATTTTATTCGCGGTGAAAAAACGATGCAAGTCGTCGATCCAGCAAATCCACCACCAAAACCAGGCTATTCACCATTTGGTAATAAACAATCATCAATGGCCGAATGGGGCGTTGCACGTTTAGATGATTTAATTAATTGGGGACGAAAAGGTTCTGTATGGCCATTGACATTTGGTTTGGCATGTTGTGCTGTTGAAATGATGCACACAGCTGCTCCAAGATACGATATGCATCGTTATGGTATTGTATTCAGAGCTTCACCACGTCAAGCTGATGTTATTATTGTTGCTGGTACGCTCTAGGGGCTGAGAACCCTTTATGAATATATATATTTTGTAGATATTCAGAATATTCAGGCGATATTTAAATATTTATGGAATATTTGCTAGATTCAAAAATACACACACCATAGCCATAAATATTTGAAATATCTATGAATTCAATTCATTTTTATCAATAAGTTAGCATTTTTGAATATATTGTTGATGGCAAAATAAGTATTGCTTGAAATTGAGATTTGGTAGCTGAGATCAAGTCAACATTCAACATGTCGACATTAAAATCACATCATGGAAGGATAGGAGAAAAGAAACACAGCATATTCCAAACATTGGTGAGTATTTTTTCTTTCCTTTACATTTACATCATTTACACATTTCATTTCATTTCATAGTATACCGTTTGTAAAATATTGTTTGCATTGTAACACAAACGATAGTCTGTGCGACGGTAAGAGAAAATGGGAAAGAGAAAGAGAATATGTATATCTTTTACGCACTGAAGTACGCTCAACAACTGAACAATGATACACGCAACATGATTTACAAAGCAATGTGTATGTTGACCAATGTACCAATCAATCCAGATTTTAATCGGAAAGCTACCACATTAAGACAACGTCGTGCAGCAGTAGCAGCAGCAGAACAGCAAAGAAGAAGAAGAAATTTGGCCGGGGCGTCCTCTAGGGGAGACAGGTAGGTATTGAATTGATATTGATGAAATCAGATGAAATCAGATGAGATATAATTGATAAGTTAGTTCAAGCGTATTAATTTCAAAATGTTCATTTATTTGTATATTTCTCTTGTAGGTAGTGCTGGCGGTCACAAAGTACTATTCTATAGTAAGTTTTTTTCCCTTTTACAGACACAGGAGAATGCAGTATGATCTCAACTACCAATCTCAAATTTAAACAATATTTAGTCATATGTTTAGCATATTTATGATATTTAGTATATTTATAAATATTCACAATATTCACAATATTTACAATATTTGCAATATTTGCAGGATATTTACAATATTTATTTTTATTTACTTTCGTCCTTTCCCCCTTAGGTACGCTTACAAATAAAATGGCACCAGCCTTACGAAAAGTCTATGATCAAATGCCCGAACCACGTTATGTATGTACAATCAAATATTGATTTTGTTTGTTTGTTTGTTTGTTTATTTAAATTCATCAATTAAGAGATTTTTTTCCAAATTTAATTTTGCACCCATTTCACAGGTTATTTCAATGGGCAGTTGCGCAAACGGTGGTGGATATTATCATTATTCTTATTCAGTTGTACGTGGTTGCGATCGAATTGTTCCAGTTGATATTTATGTACCTGGTTGTCCACCAACTGCTGAGGCTCTTCTTTATGGTCTTCTTCAATTACAAAAGAAAATCAAACGTATGAAAACACTTCAAATGTGGTACCGCAAATAGACAAAAAAAAAAAAATTCATTTTTTTTCTTTCTGAATTTTATTCTGTAAAAATAAACATAAATATTAAAATAAACAAATGGAGTTTTTGACTCAACATTTACATCTTGGCAATTTAACATGCAACATTCATATTTTGTACATATAACATTCAAATTGAGTCATTTTCATTCACATTAAATTCATTTTATTTGAACCTGTGGCGCATTTGGACTAAATTTCGATTATTTCGGCGCAATACGACGAATTATCTATATATAGTTGAAGTACAACGGCTAACATGCTGATCTTATGTATATTTTATGTGAATGGAAATGTTCTTCAAATGTAAAGAGATTATTTTTTCCCTTTATAAGAATCCAGAATGAAAGAGACACTCGGAAATGAAAACAATTGCAGCAAATTTTTTTTTTTAAGTATTTTTCAATCTATGAGATAAATTATGACTCTATGCAGAATTCTTGTCGATTTGCATATAACCGACTCGAAGAGAAAGACGTAAGTGTACAAAAATACCATGCAGACGATGACGATTGAAATATCTGTGAATACCAAAGTCTTTATAAAGCTCTGTGTCAATCAATTATGTACTTTTCTCATCAATTTTTTTTAAGAAAAATTTCTTATCAAAATTTGGATTCTCAAACTGCGTAAAAAGTACTAAATAAGTTTTATTTTGATGGAAGAATTAAATCGAGATTTTTTTTTTTTATCAAGAATTGATCCTCGTCAAGATTTTGCATCAAAAAAAAAATCCAAAACATTTCTTACATTTATAAAATTGTGTTTATTTTGCATGGTTTTTTAAATAGATGTTAAGCGGTTAATTGTTGACAAAATAAAATGTACATTTTCATAAAAAACCATATATCAAAATGATCACAAAATCAAATTATGATTCCGAATTTGATGAACCGAAATGTTAATTTGATAATTTTGTGTTCATGTATTCTCATGTATGTATCTATGGATGTTATTCAAAGTAATCCTTGTCGTTTAAGATCTTCATATGTTTTCTTATTCACTACGTTCCCCAGTGAATCTTCATATTCTTCTTCTTGTTCAGGTATCCATCGTTCGCCTTGTTTTTGTGTCTTCAATTTTTCCCACACTGAAACGAATAACAAACAAAATTCCAGATTGTAAAAAGCAATTCAAAGTTATTTATTTGTTGTGATTAAGCATTTTAACTTACATGTAATTGCATCTTCAATTTGTGTGACATTGGCAAAATGAGCTGTATTTGGAATACCAAGACATCGCATACCTAGTGGGAAACAACAATAGAAAATGAACATAAATATTGTAAATATGCTACAAATGTACTGAATATCATCATAAATATTCTAAACATATTGACTAAATACTGTTTAAATTTGTAAACGCATACCATGAGCATGTCGCCACTCAGCAAAATGACGTTGAAATGCTTTTGGTCCTTTGTACGTATAATTTCCGCAAATTTCACAATTATAACTAATATTTAAACCGTGCAATTTGTATAACCAATATGGAATTGGTTTTCCATCCCAACCCAATGGTAAATTTTTTGGATTATATGGTACATCATCAGCATCATCCTCTTCAACATCTGATTCACTTGCTTCAGCATCACTATCTTCACGTTCACCATCGGTACGAGCTTGTTTACGTTGTACATTCTCTTTAGTTGCACTTCGATGCTCTGATACTAATTCAGCATAACGATATAATTGCGCTTCAAGTGTTGCAATTTCATAATTACGTGCTGCATCACGTGTATTTTGTCGTCCAGCATTTTTCTTTGCCATTAATGATGGATCAATATTTCGTTTACCTTTTGTTGAAAATAAACGCTGTGCACGCTCTTCCAATGTTCCACCACATTTAATGCCCAATGCCATTAGAGCCGATTTTAAACGATCCAAACCAAGTGATGCCAATTCTTCTGGACTTGAAAATGCAGATAAATCTAAATGCGCACCCGAATGTGTCATTGCACTTTCTTGTTCTTTTGGCCAACCAGGAAATTGACCCGCTTGCCATTGTTGTTCAAAATTTTTTTGCACTTGCTGTAATTCAGCATCAATATCCAATAATGGTCGCACTCTTGTTACAAAACCATGCAAATAATTAATTAATGTTTCAAGATATCGTTTGTATTCCATGTTTTTACGCTCTTTTGGTATATCAAATACATGATCGAATGTCATTAAATAGGTAATATAATCGGATTTTTCAACGTTACGCAAATTTAAAAACATATTGTAGCACTCATGAAGATCTAAATAACGACCAAAACCTTCTTCATCGCTAAATTCAACCAGCAATGAACCACTTTCAACGTCAGCCGATGTGCCAGCATACACTTTTGACAATTCATCAAATTCAACTTGTAATGGAACGCTCACTTCATTTGGATGCTTTTTATAAAAATCTTTAATTTGCTTGAGACGCGAATAAAATTCACTGAATTCATTTGGGCCGGACAATGCAGCAACTTCAGTTTTTCGTTCACCATCTTTATCCTCGTACAATTCACGCAATGATGTTGTTGCATTAATATACATTTCCAGCAATGATTTTAATCGATGCTCGGATAAGATTCGCTCACGTTCCTAAAAAAAATCATAACATTTAGCACAATTTTCCAATACAATCTGCTATCTTATTGGTTTATCAATTTTTTACAAGTAAAAACTTACCGATGATTTTTTTGTGGCATATTCATCGACCATCAACTTGACAAGCCTTTCGCGTTCCTCGTGGTATCGCCGCTGTTGTTCCAATATTGTTTCCATTTTGAAATAAATTATTTGTTTGATGAATTACTTCAATTTTACTTTAAAATTCAATTAATTCATTGATACAAAACAAATTGCAATCACTTGATTCAAAACATTCTGCATGTGAGTCAATATAAAAACATCAAAATATGTTGAAAATTGTTTGAACGGCGAATTATGGCAGAAAGTGTGACATTTGTGATTCAAGCGAATGCCGACATCAATAAACATTTACAATCGTTTTTGTGTTTTTTTTTTTTTTTTCGCGGAATCGAGTTGCCCGATGATATTCATCTCCCTCTATTGACAAAAAAAACAAAGTAAAAAAAATGAACTGCATTACCCAATTGTGATTCATTCATTTATAGCAACATGTAAAAATACAAAAATATTTAAAAAAAATTGTACTGTTGAACATTCTAAATTTTGATTGAATGTGAAATTAGGAATTGAAAACTAAAAATGGAAAATTAGAAATTAGAAATTACAAATTGGATAATTGGATATTAAATACAATATATCCCTTGTATAAATATGCAAACAAAATGAAAAAACAGGATTTTTATTTGAAGAAAATATTCAAATCGAATGTATTTGTGTGCGAATATTTCAGAATAACGGTTAAATTCGTCAGTTTTACCAAGTATGACCAATGTTGAAAAGCCAGTGACACGCATTTCTCCCGGCTCCTAACATCAGTCGACGAATATCTTTGTAGTAATTTACCCGAAAATTCTGCAGGCACATTCTAAGAGAATTTGGCACAAAACTTCCGAAACTAATGATAGCCAACATACCTACCTACCTGCGAGCATAACCTTGAACGAATTTTTTTCTTCATTTTTTAAATTTTTGCGTTACTATGGCTCGAAGTTGTTAGCTATGAACAATTTTGTTGTAGTGCTTTTTTGCGAGAATTGGTGGAATGGTTGTCAATTTCGCTTCTTTAAAAGAATTAAAAATCAATCATTTTGTTGAAATACTTGCAGAAATACCAATTTCATCAAGCGAATTGAAAGAATTTTTGTTTGACTATAATTGTCGCCCATTTTGTAGCAAGGATATTCGATTAATTTGAGATTTTCTTAAGGAATATCCATCTATAACTAAGCTCATATTTATCAGCATATCGAAAACAATTATAAATGAAAATGAATAATAGTTTATAGGAATTATCGAAGCACTGCTATCTTTAGAAGAACTTGATATTTCTGTGTTAAAAATTGCAGTGAATCATGCGGTATTCGCGAAATGTTGCAAAGCATTGAAAAATTTTTGTTTAGCAGTGGACGATAATTTTAGTTTTGATCGTTTTATTGCAAAATTGGGACCAAAATTGCAAGTAAAAATTGTAAAATTCAATGAATCGAAGAGGTACGATACAACAATTGTAGACGGCACACTTGAAATCAACAATCAACATACGATGGAATACATCAAACAAGTTACACGCTATTGACACGTGATTTCCGAAGAATTTCAATTTTAATACACTTTTTTACCACATTTAATGCTTTAATAGAGTTGAAATTCCCTTAAAAACGATTTTTGATTTTAAAAACTTATGATTTGATTTAATTTCTCATTGAGAAAAATGGAATAAAAATGAATTAAGATACAAGCGTGTATTGTTAACACCAAAATGGTAATTCGATTGTTTTATTATCCCTTTGAATTTGGAAAGTTTAGTTCGAAAAAGGATATCTCATAGCATCAAATATGGTAAAAAATCTTGAATTTCTTCAACGGAATTTCGAAATACAGGAGATTCTTTCAACCCCCTGTAATGAAAAAGCCGCGCTAAAGGAAAACGTCGATTTCCATGAATTGCCGTCCTTGTAATTTGAACTTACGACTGTCAGGTAATTTCAACTTGCATTTGTTTACATGCATGAACTCTTTGTAAATGGATCGTAGCATCCATAGATCTTCCAAACAAAACATTGGCGGTATGTCACTTTGTGTTACACAAAGCGTTTGGCGTACTGCTCAGACCATTGATTGCGTACTGACAATTTCTTTCATTAGTTTGCTAGTTTTTTTCATTTCGTTTCAAATACATATTTTAAAAATGTCTGATAGGGAAAAAAACAATGCGTTTAAAACGACCTTGTGGTACGCTGGAGCTTTCGGTTTCCGAGTAATATCATACAGGTTGCTGCAGAAGAAAATGAATCAAAATTGTCAAATGAAATTAACTGACAAATCTAAATTTGTTATTCATAAAATATGTATGTTACTCAGAACATAATCAATATATGACCGTTATAATTTTCGATATTTCAATAAAAAGCCATAAATGCTTGTAAAAATAGGTTTTTCAATAAAGAAAACATTTCGATAATGGAAAACCGGCCGTACATCAAAATGGTTGAAACAATCGTGACTCACTTGTATATGATCCGCTGCTTTGTCTTCCGTTTGAATTGATATCTAAACATCAGCAGATTATTCTCATTCATGGGAATCAAAATCAAATAATATGTAAATTTCCAGTAAAATAAATCAAAAGAAAAAAAAAAACATTTCAATCAATTCTATTTTTAATCAATTTATTGTGTTCGATACAGCCTTTGCGATATTATTGTTTCAGTTTGTATGAAAAATTGTATTATGCACGATAACCTAGATCATCAATCGGTTTTGGTGAAATTGGTCGATCAATTGGTTTCACATATGGTTTTTCTGATGAATTTTCGTAGTTTTTGAGAGATTCACGATCTGTTAGAAATTCTTCGGGATATTTTTTCAGGAAATATGTCCAACACAAATAGTTTTTCCTATGAACAATTCAAAGTTATTATTGTTCATGGTCTAATTGTTTTGCAAAATTTACCCAGTGTCGGTGGCAGTGATATTAATTAGTTGTCGCACATAGAAAACGGGATGATTTTCTAACGCATCTAGACTGTCCAACATATTTTGATCGACCTCGTAAATTTCCCCATTCACAGCATTTCCAACGTTTGGTGAGTCCACTAAAAATGGAATATTGTAACGAGTTGCAATTACCAGAGGATATTTATCATTTGTTGTTCCATTTGCAATAAAACGAGCCACTCCATGATTTTGATCTTTAAGCAAATAATGATTTGGCTGATTGATTTTTAATGTTCCATAAACAAAAACCATGAAAACCTGTGTCAATATATTAAAATTGAAAAGAAAAAAAAAAAATGCTTGAAACTTTTTTTTTTAAATGAAGTTCTGGTCAAAATGCCTGTTTTTCTATTTAAATAATTGTCTGTTATTGAATGTGAAAAGTTTGAACTTGAATTATAAATGAATCTTTGCAAAATGATAATACATAATATTGATAAATAATTCAATATTTTTTTAGATTATAAAATGTACACTTCAATAAACTAATCCGATCGAAAGTGATTTTAAATCAATTCCAGTGAAAAACATGATTGAATAAATTTTCATATCATTTTCAGTTTCATTGATCCGATTATCGATCGTTTACATTGAGACTATGAAATAGAGTATTGTTCATACATTCATTCATTCATTCATTCATTCATTCATTCATAACATAGTCAATTTCTGATAATTTTTCGATGTTATTGTACGATAACATTTTGAGTTCATATTTGATTATGCAATATCTAAGAGATAAGATATTACTTTACATGAATTCATGAGCAGATATTTCTATCACATAAATAGTAATCAAACATAATAGATCCATTGCATTTGACTTGGACAATATTCATTTTCACTGAAACAATTTTTAATAAAACAGAATTTAATTGGGATTTACAGCATCAATTTGTTTTTCTTTCGATGAATAATCTATAGATTTTATTTTGAAACAATTTATCACTGTCGGATCCAATAATATTCATAATCTGAATTTCTCATCTTTTTTCATATTTTAAAAATTTAAAACAAACCAAAAACTTGAAGATAAATTTTAAACATTACACAAATTGTTCAAAATTCAAAAAGGAATTCCGTTTATTTACCATAATGTTGGAGAAAAAAAATAGCAGTTGTTTCTTTTTGATAAAATTAAAATAAAATAATTGCGAAAAAATTAAATGCACATCAAGTCGTGGATAAAATAATATTATCAATGCAGAATGTAAATGATAACAAAAGAAATCTCTTTTTATATATATTCAGCTGAGCTGAATGATTCCAAATGTTAATCGAATTTGAAATTGTTTATACATTGAATTGTGGCAGAATATATGACATGTAGTAGTGTCACGATAATTGACGTTTTATTGACATTCACAATGGCCGTCTCGGATTGAGTTGCCCGATGATTCACTCTCTATCTATTGATATGGATAAAGTAGAGATCTATATAAGAAACTGCATTATCGAAAAGAAATTGATTTTATTCATAGAGCCAAAAGTTGAAAATAGCAAAACGTTCAACGTTTTTGAATTTGGAAAAAATTAAACGAAGAAAAAATAAAAATGACAATAAACATCTGAAATTGATTCTTTTATATTTACAAAAAGAAAAAAAAAAAAAAAAACGAGCAAAGGAAATAATTGGCAATAAAAAAAGCGGATAATAACCATGTAATAAAAAAGGAGTTTTTATTCGGGACATTTGGTCGTTGATCTTAGGATATTGTACTTTCATACAAAAAAAGAGAATCGAGAATAAAACCGGTTTCTAAGCGCGAGTCCATTTAATCTCAATTGTTTACAGTATTTCACACAGTATATGTTTGATGCGGTGCAAAATCTCCAAACACAACGAACACCACACGAGTTTCAGTGCATCGCATTTGTTGTTCACAACAAGAATAAAATACATAGCGAATATAAGTTAAGCATAAATATTGAACGAAATGTGTATATGATTTGTATTGTATAAGTTTATGTATGTATTGGTAATACTACTGTTTTTGGATTGCTTATGCCACCAACACGGCATTATGAACGTAGTTGTAAATCTACAAGTTGTAACGATCAACAAAATATTATTCGTATAGTTGATTTTAGTGTCTTGTAGCGTGCCGCAACGCAACGATATGATTTTGACGTACTCTCTGTGCAAATGATTAGATTTCTTTTCATTTCGATTTGATTTTGTGTATACATAATTCTTTCGTTCTTTAATTTTTTCTGTTGTTTTTGCTGTGTGTATTCATCTCATTTGTTCGTATGTTATTGTGTGTATCTAACAATTTGTTTAGATTCTGTTTTTGTTTATACAATTGTGTGTATTTATTTAATTATCCGGTATGATGATTGATGATTTTTGATTGAAATAAAAATAAAAAAAAAATTGCAAATTTATCGACATTTTTTTTTTTTTTTTGTCGGCCGGGGATACCTGGAAAAACTAAGCATCAATAACACCAATAATAACAACAATTGAAAAAAAGAAGAAAAAAAAAGCACAACATTTGATCAAAGTCAGGTGTGAATCAATTTCAATTCAAGTGTGATTACATGTGTATTTTCAATTCAATAAATTGTGTAACCTACAGTGAAATATTGTGTTTAAACTTATCAAGGAATAGAGATAGTGAAAAATATGAATAATTGATAATACTGCATTCTTTTGAATCAAACACACATTTTAATACAGTTTTACCGTGAATAAAAATCCAAACACAAAACTTACATTATTACGCGTTTTGAAACAACCATGCATCATAAGATCAAAGTGGATTAAACTAACATTGATTTAGATTGTGGAACGACATATTTTAAATAGAAAAGTGAAAAAGAAAACAACAACAAAGTAAACACTCTCACCGGAAAGTTATGCAAACAATTAATTGGTGAATTGAAAGAGAAAAAGTAAATAAAAAGGCAAAAAAAAAAAAACAAAAAAAAAAACCAAATCGTTCTAATTAACCAGAAAAGGATTATTATTGAATTCAATTGATAGCACCGCCTTTCCGTTTCGATATCCACACCTTAGCGACACATTTATAATCTATTTATATAAAACACGTTTGATTGGATATATCGACCGATCAAACATTAAATACAGGTAATTAAATGATTATTTTGTCGGCCTATTGCATTTGTTTTTTTTTTTTTTGTTTCCCATTTCATTTCATTTTTATAGCAATTTAATCAAAACCAACAAATGAATATTGTTGCAACTGGCTATTGATATCAGCCACAAGGCATATAATATCAAGTTAAATGGACGATTTTTCTATAGAAAATAAACACACGCACATGCACATGCAATATATACACTCAACTATAATACAGTCAAACAATCAAAAATTGATATGTTATAACCGCGATACAACAATGATTTTTCACCTTTTTATTTAACTTCTCTTTGTTGGCGACAGACAAAATATTTTCTATTTATTCCGCATTGGAATTCGGCTATAAAAAGAAATCAGTTCATTTGCTCGGTTCTTTTTTATTTTCACACTTGATATGTCTTCATTTTGGTTTTACTTGCATTTATGATAATCACTTTTTCCAATGTGGCATTCGTTGCAAAGAGCATTAATTTCAAGACATTAACGCCATCTATACGATTTATCAATGTATACTGACTAAACCAACGGAAACGGCAAAAAGATACGATTTGTCGTGTGCATTCTGTAACGGTGTACATATGTGCAATTCAGTGTAAATATGATAGAAATTGCTTGAAACGTAATGTCGCACGACTTATTCCGTAGTACATTAATCGATTGATGATGTACTTGACAACTGCATGGGAGTCCACTGTATGAACTTTGACAAAATTGTTTGAAATTCATTCAAATTCACACCATACTTGTAGAGATGGCGTAAGAGGCAATGCATTTTTTCGCTAATGCCACTTCGCTTTTTGTTCCTTCTTCTCTTGCTCTCTCAGTATCTCTCTCCCTTTTTCGGTTTATCTCTCTTTTTCTCTCTCTTTCTCTCGGTCTCTCTTCCTCTTTCTCTCTTTCTCTCTTTCTCTCTCACTCACACTCTCTCTCTCTCTCTATTTCAGTCTCTCTCTCGTTCTCTCTCTCTCGTTCTCGCTCTCTCTCTCTCTCTCGCTCTCTCTTTCTCTCTCTCTCAAAGAGATACAGATCTTTGTCCCCATCTCACCTTTCAAATAAGTTGTTCCATATATTCATTTGTTCTCGTTGCAAATAATAAGAAAGAGAGCGAAAAAAATGGATAAATAACAAGCATTCCCATTGTATGAACTAATAACTAAGTAATGATATCATTTATCATTGTTTAACGCATTAAATTCATGAAGCAAAAATATTACATCAAATGATATCGCTATCATTTTGAGGAAATGTTATAACATCAAAATCTAGTTTATATTTTGATCAATTTTTTCAATTCTAAGAATGATACAAGATCATTTCCTCACCTAATTCCAAAATGAAACATTTCGATAAAACAAAAATTAATAATAACAACAACAATGAAGAAGAAGAAACATTCGGTGTGCACATTGATTGAATATGTTCACAACTGGGAAATGTATGAATCATATTGATCACCAAATCATACACATCTGGGTTATTTTTTCTTAAAAAAATTTTTCACTGAAAATATTTCGCCATAATATTCTTGATTTAGTGCATTCATTGAAAGAGTATTTATTATTTTGATGTTGAAAAGACCCCGAGAAATTATTCGAAAAATACAGGGAATTGGCAAAAATGACAGAATAAATAGAGTCTCCTGCGCAAACAATCATTAAATATCGTTGATTCTTCTTTGTTAAACTGTCTTACGGGTGCAGCATAAAATCCAACATGGCATTACAGCACACATACGCTGGCAGCAGCCATTCTCTCTGTTGTTCAATAAATGTTGTTGTTGTTATTTTTGGTTTTGATGCTATTGCAATAGCTGTTGTTGTTGTCGTCGTCTGCCGTTCATGCATCGATCAATACATGCATTGCATTCACGCGTTTACTTTCACTCATACACGCAAAATCAAATAGTGTTTTTAAAAATTGAGAGTAGAATGAACGATGTAAATATAAACAGAAAAACATGAAAAACCAAACAATAAAATCCATTGTAGCCGAACATCAACGTATAAATCATCAGGAATTGAGTGTATATACATTTCATGATAGAATGGATGCATGTTCTATGTCCGTTTTGTGAAAAAAAAAAAAAAAAAAAAATTGTAAAATTATCCAGGCATATCTGCGCTGTGCGCAATACAATGGATATCTGTTTCATTTTAACGCTCGATCGCATCGGAGTTTGAATCGCTATTTTTCCGAAAATTTATGTTTGTAAAACGTCTGGGTCGTTTAAGATGATTCTTTCTATGTTTTGTTTTGTTTGGTTTTACATTTTCTGATCTAAATTTGTAGTTATTGTTTCGTCCTGCGAAAAAGATAAAGGCAAACAAATAAAACCAAAATGTATTTTGTGTTTTGGTGTTAAGCCGATTGCGCCGTTTTAGCACTAAGCATTCAACACACAATATGCATTGGTTTGGATCGTATTAATCAGTCGTCGTGCATTTAACGGAAGAGTGAAAAAGAAACAGAGATACGAGCATTCGACTGAACTTATGTCCTAAAATGTGATTTGGTTGGCTTTCGTTTTGGTGATAGTAATAACGACAACAACGACAACTTTTATCATGACTTTTTCTTTTGCCAACCAATCGGTTTATCTCGATCTCTTTCTCTTTACTTTTTTGTCTTCTTCTTTTTTTTCTCTCTTTTTTTCTCTCACTTTCTCTCTATCTCTCTCTCTCTCTCTCTCTCTCTCTCTCTCTCTAGTTTGTGTCTTTCTTTCTCTCTCACTTTGTCCCTCTCTTCCTCTCACTCACTCACTCACTCACTCACTCACTCTCTCTCTCTCTCTCTCTCTCTCTCTCTCTCTCTCTCCTTCTCTCTTTCTCTCTTTCATTTTCCCTTTCTCATGTTTGGTACAGTTCGTTTAGCATCTGATGACAATGTTTCGTTGACGTATTTTTTTTGTGTATGGGGTCGTGCCACTAGTCTGGTTTCAATACGACTACATTTAAGTACAAAAATCAAAACAAAACAGCAAAAACTCTGTTTACAAAATGATGGTAAAAATTACAATATATGCATTCACTATACATATATAGTGTATATATATATTTATGTGCAGACAGTATCGAATTGAACGAAACCAAATGAAAACGAACCAAATCATCATGCAACTTATTGTTATGACCGTCGCATATATGCACTTAGCCTTCTTTTTTTTTTACTTTTTTTCGTTTGCTCTTAAAAGTGAATAAATAAAAAACTTGTTCATCTTTTCTGTTGACTTTTATCGTTGTCTCTTTTGATTGTGCAAACAATTCATGTTATCCCTTTTACTCGACCTAAATGAAATTAAAAAAAAAAAACATACACACACACACACAATCTTTCTTCAATTGCACATTCAAAATATGATGTGTGTACAAGAAAAACGTGTGCTTTGCCAAGTCGAATGCTGTTACTATCGCTTCAATATGTGATCGCGTCGTCATGAAAATGTGTGCATCATATATATGTATATAAATATTGTTTGTTTGTATAACACAGCATAGCATACATGCGAGATAGATTGAAAAAAGTACTGTGTGTGAGCACCTCTGACTCTCTCGATAGATTGTTGCTGCATATGCTCACACATTCAATACGAAACGTGCATACAAAAAGCGCATTTTTTTTTTTCAACAGAAAATACGAAGAATTGTGTAAAGTGAAGGCAAAACATAAACACACACACACACACAGACACACTGTCATATAGTAGACTCTCACACATTTACCAACAGACATACAAATGCGAAGCTAAAACAACACCGCATCAGCACTTTTATAGATGTTGATTTCATTCGAAAGAGAAAAAATTGAGCTTGTATATTGTATGAACATTAAAGAAAAAGAACAGAACAAACGATAAAAACAACTGAATATATCGAAGTTTTCCTTTTTGTTCAAATTAACATGAAGAAGAAGAAGAAGAAGAAGAAGAAAGAAAAGCAAAAAAAAAAACTCACTTAAAAACCTATGCTCAACAGTTCCGTCGGAGCAACAACATTTTTTGTCTTCCATTTTTGATATTATATATATGAATTTTTCTTTCCATTCTGATGGAAAATGGCTTTGTTAATGCTCACGTTCGTTCTCATCGAAAGAAAAAAAAAAAAATAAAATAAAATAAAACGAGACAAGAAGAGAAAAGAAAAAAAAAAATCCCCCACAAATGCATATGGTCTATTGTTTAAAATTTGCACTGAGATTGCATTTAATTTTCATTTTCGTTGTTGTTGTTTTGTTGTTTGAATTGAAGAATGGTTGAGAAAGAAAGTTACCAGCACATTATTCCATTCCATCTCTGTTGTTTTTTTTTTTCTCTTTGAATTTTTCTTTCTCTGCGCTCGATGGAATATTATGAACAAATTACCGCCGAAATTGTGTATTTGAGCAACAAATATATGGTAGTCAAGTCTTTGTTCAACACCGAAAGTATGTGCATTTTCGGTTGAACGATGTAAGAAGTATAAAAAAAAAATGTACCGCATTTTTTATGGAGCTACTTTAAATGGATTTTTTTTTTTCGTTTTCATTCGCCTGCATCAAATTCATTTGTTTATAGACTGATTTAGTTATTTTTTTTTTCTTCATTTATTCTCGAACGTCTCTCTTTCTCTCTCCTACTAATTTTCGTTTCTCGGTCGTACTCTCTTGCTCTCTTAAAAATATGATCTCGTTCACTGATGCACAAATCTAGACGGGTTTTGTTTTTTTTAACTGTTTCGTTCATTCTTTGGCCATTATAGTTCATTGTTCTGGCTCGAGAGATTGCGCTCTCATAAAATTCTTTAACTATTTTTGTCTTATTAGATGTGTTTGGATTGAAACAATTTGTATGTTATTTTTTTTTTTTCTTCTTTTTCTAATGTTCTTTTCTGGTAATACCATCGAAATATACAAACGAGATTACAAGCTCCACTCTATTTTTGGTCCATTTGATACGGCGCATATGCACACGTTTCATCAATTCATTTTTCATCCATAACGTAATACACGATTTTCAGATTCTCAATAGAATCAGTCTGTTTTGTATGTGACCAAAGAAAAAC
This sequence comes from Resseliella maxima, assembly GCA_029041755.1. Classification (NCBI taxonomy): domain Eukaryota; kingdom Metazoa; phylum Arthropoda; class Insecta; order Diptera; family Cecidomyiidae; genus Resseliella; species Resseliella maxima. Next base: position 1,601,852 of record JAQOWM010000073.1, on the reverse strand, counting down.
TATATTAATTTCCAGTTGAAAGAACAAAATCTCTGGGTTTTTTGTTGTATTGTTTTCTTCACATTTTAGCAACAATTGTTTGCGTAATCCATGAATGATACTCAACAAAAATGAATTTTGACATATTTTACGTTGTTTCTCGAGTTGTTTCGATTTTTGTTTTTCTCACTCAATTTGTGTGTTTTTTTTTTTTTTTTTTTTTGTTGTTCTCGCATGTTTTGTGAGAAATTGAATTTGTATCTACTTTGTGATTAATGGATTCCATGGGAAAATGCAATGTGAATTGATTTTGTTCGCATTGTCAATTTTATATTGCTATCGATATGGTTTGATTGCATGCAGAAATGGTGAATTGGCCTCGTCACTGTTTGGATCACGCATAATTTTTTTTTTTTTTTTTTTTTTTCGTTTTTTTCAATGGAAAATTCGATTCGGGCGATAGAAGAGAGAAAAATAAAAAACAACTAAAAACAGCTCGTTGTTGTACGATCAGAAATGGGTGAATATTTATGTGTGAGAGTTATTTTATGGTGCGACATCTTCTAGTTTTCCGGCATTCACTAAAATGGCTTTTGGTTATCATAAAACATTGTACCCAATGCCCATGTCCAGCTAATGCTAATCCAATATTTATTACTTTATTTTCTCGCATTTTGAACGAGATATTGTTGCCGTAGTGCTTACTTCACTCAAAGTATTTTTTTTTTCTTCTCTTTTTCTCTATTTCTTCTCTCAATCACACAAATTATTATTATTCTTTTTGTTTCGTAAATCGATATTAAATACAAAAATTTATGATTTGTTGTGTATTCGATTTGAGCCATATTTTGTTTTAAGTATTTGGCCATTCACTTGGATTCATAATTTGTTGAATAAATTAAAGACCATGCAAGGCGATTTGAGAATCGGTGATTTTGTTCAATACATTTGACTTTAAACATACACATATGCATGCGACACACAATCAATGTTACTTGCTTCGATGTTGTGTGTGTGTGTGTGCACGGCGCAAGCATAAAATTAGAATTATCGAAAATTATACGTGAAATGGCCAAAGCTGTCAAAATGCGCGAGAATGGTTTAGTGGTTAATGGCTTGTGAGCGATAACTTTTATATTCTAATATAATCCGTAAACCGGTCATGCCCTTTATTGACAATTTTCGAATGCTCACATTCTCGCTATTTCTTGCTCTCTCGCCTCTCTCTCTCTCTCTCTCTCTCTCTCTCGGCTCTCTTTCTCTTGTTATTTCTCGCCTTTGGAAAATTATTGGATTTATCTTGTTGCCAAATCGCCAGCCGTGGTGTGTCTTTCTTTCAGTTTCTTTCTCCCTCTCTCTCTCTCTCTATCTATCTTGCTCATTCTTTCGTGTCACTTCTGCAGGAGAGATAACGGTGTGTGTGGTGGGCCCATTAAAATGATCATTTTTCTTGATCACAACACGCGATATCATAAAGCCTTTTTTCCTTCACTCGCATCATCACTATCTCTCAATTTACACATTTATGGCAAATTCGAGAATGGCAGCCGGTTTCTTGAGATTTCGTAAAAATGGTGGCACTTATTTAAACAAAAATAAAAAGACAAAAAAAAAAAAAAAAAAAAATAAAATTTCTCTCATGATTAATCTCATTTTTATTGTCTTGAATGCTTGAAAATGCATAAAATGATCGAAAAGTTATAAATATTTTTCCTCACATCGTTATCGAATCGAAATGTATTTAGTGCTTTAACGTTGTCATTCATTTGTCAATCGATTCAGGCGAGCGATCATTCGATGAAAAAATGCAAAATTCAATAAAAAGAAAAACACGCAATGTGAGTACATTTTCTTCACTTTTGTGTTGAATTTTTACAGACAGAAAGAAGAGAATAAAAAAAAAAAAAAATAAATAAAACAACACCGGGAGAACGGATACACAACTAAGAGAGAATATTGATAATGGTCAATTGAATGGATCAAGAGAAAGAAAAAAATCTCAAGCAAAAAATGTATATTAAAAGAGTCCATCGGTAAACAGTGAAAAGATAGACTGGAGAGAAGACAGAAAGAAAGAAAGAAAAAAACTATCTCGAAAACCAGATCAGCAATGTCCGGTGAGTAAGTAGATCCCGTGTGTTCATATTGTGGTTTAAATAAGATCGGATGCGCTTCGCATTAAGCATTCATGGAAGAAACGATTACGTGTTCACGCAAAATCGATGACTCAAAACAACAACAAATACACTGTGCGACAGTAGAAGTTCTACTTTAAATTCATCCCGTAATTAACTGACGATTCTTGGATATTGGACTGATTTTATTTTTTTTTTTTTGTGAAAAGTTCATCCGAATTAAAGTAATTACTGAGAAATGACTATATGCGCGTTTTTTTTTATCATATTTTTCATTCAGTTAACAATAATCCATATGACATTTATGTTATTTAGCCGTTTCTATGGAATTGCATGTTGTTTTTGTGAGAAGAAATAAATGAAGATGAGAAGAAAAAAAAAATTCACAAATCACAAATTGAGCACTTCTTTCCATTTTAATTTCCATTTCTCTTTTTTAACCGGGAAAGATTCACTTCATTATTCTCTTATCATGCGCATTGTTTGAACAATAAACAATGCAAAATAAAAGAATAAAGGAAAAAAATCGGCCAAATAAAAACAACAAAACACGCACATTCAAACGCATACAGCAAGAGCAGCATCAGCAGTAGCAGCAAAAAAAAAAAGCAAAAGTTGATCTTGACTATAATTAACGGCAACCGCATACAAAACCTTACGCATAAAACAACAACTGAATGAAAGAAAGCTAAAAATTCATTTTCGCTCTTCATAATTTCCATTTCTCTGTGTTCCATGATTTCCATTTCTCTGTATTCCATTTCATTACGCATTGAAATCAAACAGAATGAACTGGATCTCTTATCAATAATGTACGTAATTAACCATCGAACGGTATTGAAACCCATCAACACAACACACAGCCAACCAATTTGAAATTGGTCTGGTGGCCGCAAAACAACTGTTGGCGATGAAAGTTCTCTCAGCATGGCCATGTATCTTGAACAGTTTTTCTTTTTCTTTTCTCTCACTTAATAAACCACAAGAAGAAAAAAAAATATTGCTCATATTCATTAGAGGCATATTATATGTGTGTTATTTATTTTTTTTTGATTTTCCGCTGTGCCGCCAGACACATGATAACAATATATAATATGAGTCATATTTTGGCCGCAGCATATTCGATCGAAATCAACATACAATGATTCACCGGTTTTTCGATGTCTATTTGCATTCAAATTAAATAATGAAAATGTTTAGAAATCAAATTACGGAATAATAATATGGAATTTTTTTTTTTTTTTTTGTTGAATCATTGATATTATAGTGAAATGGTCCAATTTCTATAGATTGAGAACAACTGAATGTTGACTTGATTCCGAGAAGAAATCATCGAGTGAGAGAGAGAGAGAGAGAGAGAAAAAAAAATACTTTATTTTCTCCTCACTTCATTGGAAAAGAGTGACATCTCAACTGAAATTTCATTTAATGTTCATTGTCCGTGATACAATTTATTTCAGCAACACTAATTAAATGAACCCTTCACTATAAATACGTGGCATGGAATATAAAGTAACAAACAATGAAGGAAAAAAGAAATATCACGAGGAAAGCAACAACGACGAATGAACAACATGATAACAAATTAAAATTTGAAAGAAAAGAAACCAATTAATTTTCTGCCATAATATTTGTGTATTGCATTCATTCAACGCGAAAATATGTCAACGGTGCGTGAAAATCCCCGGCTGTCATGAGAATAAATTACTCGATCAGTGAACGAATGATAGAGCCGACCCAAAGAAGTAGAAAAAAGTGAGAAAAATTGGCAAACAGCGCATTGCCAAGTTGGAAAAATATGCAGTTCGTTGGCTTTAAGTTTTTTTTTTTTTTTTTTTCTTTTTTGCTCATGCCACACACAAAGCTTTAATCGGCCTATATAGCATTGCATGAGATTCGTAATTTGCAGTGCGCAAAAAGTAAAAAAAAAAGTAAAAAAATAAACAACAAATCGCGTGTGCAAGCAACGCTTAAAAAAACTACAAAGCTAGTTGAAATGGTCACAAAACATTCATCGAAAAGATCAACAGTATGCTGTAGAGAATGAGCAATTTCCCATTGAAAAATTGAGTTTTGGACAATAATTTCAAACCAAAAATCATTGAATTGGGTACGTGCGCCAAATACATTAGATAATAATAAAAGAAATGAATAATGACGAGTAGAGCGCATTGTTGAAACAGCGCCTGCCTGAAATCGCACGCCAGGGAGTGATGCATCAATTGTATTTTCCGTTGAAATATCAAAATTATATTAATGGCGCTTTCATAACAATGTAAAAGTGTGATTTGTGGCATATTTAGCACGAGCAGCATTGAATGCCTCACCGTCAACCGAACTAATATTAACCAGCATTGGAAAATGTTGCAATCGAATTTAATTCCATACTATTAGCATGGCAATTAATTGATCGCCACGATGCGATTGGCGGTTTAACGCCTTTTTTTTTTTGGCTCCGTTGTTATTTTCGAGTGTCAAATGGTGAAAATTGAATTTGATGAATTTGGTAGATAAAAAAAAAAAAAGAAAAAAAAAAAAGAAAAAATCGAAATGTCAATGAATGCGAATCGATAGATATGTGTTTACAATACGCGACATTCTCATGGCTTCAGTGAAACTTAAACTACCGCTGTGTTTGGAAATGTTTGTTATGTATTGGAAAATTTGCTCGGAGTGTTGAATGTTGATGCCATTTTGAAATGTGAATTTCTGCGTAAAATATGTATTAGCCCACACTTGAAAATTTCTTCGAAAAAATGGCATTTACTCAGTACTCGTGCTCACACCGCAACGTAAAAATTGTTTATTATCAATCCATCAGAAACGAAAGGAAACATAAACGATTATGTGAAATTTGAGAGCGTCCCAGTGCCACTGACTGACTAACTGCCTGACTGACTGTTTGACTGCTGACAAAACCATTTTTAAATACACATAATTTAGCCCAAAACGAAATAGGTAATGCTAATGCTAATGAATTAATTGATGTCCTCGTAACATGAATATGTCACTTTGTTTGTCTGAAGGTGCATTTGTTTCGTTTCATATCGTTTCGTGTCGTCTTTAGTCAAATTGTTTATTTTTTTTTTTCTCATTCATTCGTTTTATTTTTCATTGTTGTTTCTTGGGTATTTGGGTTTGCATTTCAAATTAGCAGAAGTCATCACTTGTTATTCGACCCAGCCCATCATCACTACTTGGGAAATGTTTTTCGTCTGCTTCATATTTATTTGAAAAAAAAAAAACAACGACAACGACAATTTTGCTCGTTCTCTCATTTCATTTGACGTATCATAAAATGAATAAGAATAATAAAGGGAACCAAAATTACATTGGCCTTCTTCTTCTTCTTCTTCTATTTTACTGTTGTCGTATGATTTGTGTTTGGTTTCATTTTGCTTTTCCTGTCCCCATAACATGTGTACACACAATTGTAAATGGTTACAAATCGACAGTAAATATAGAACAAGTTAGTAGTAAATATTGGAAGAACAAACAAACATCTGAACCAGATACATGCATTTTAGCACCTCTTTATTTTGTCATCTTCACACGCACACATGGTTCATTTCTGTCTCGATTCCCATTTTGCTTTCATTTTGTCAATGTTAATATATGAATATGCATATTAGTTTTTAAGAAACAGCACGTCGATTTGCTTTTTAAACTTACGATTTCTCTAGTTGACATTTTTTTTTTCTCCTTCGTCGTTGTCTTCATTTTGGTTTTCTTTTTAATTCCCGAGTCAACCATATACGAAAAAAAGAAGAAAAAATTAAACAAAAACGACATTTATATTTATGGGTTAAATAAACAGATGCATATTTTGTGTCATTTAAATGGATACGCTGGCGGCGCAAATTTATGCGCTTCTTCAACTAAATATGCAATTTTATTGTTGTTGCCATTATTGTCGTCATCGTTGTCATTGTCTATGTTGTCGCCATCGTAATTGTGTTTTAAAATTGCGCGCGTAAATTCACTCTTACTTTTCCGCATCGGTATTTTCTATTATTACAACAATTTATAGTTTGTTGGGCACGGCACATGATATGAATTTTCGATTATGCGGCAAACATTTTCGTTTGTATTTTACTCAATCACGATTTATTCTGACGACATGCAAATGGCAGATTCATTAAAGGGATCGAATCATTTGAAAGTAGCCCAAAAACGATTTTTGATTTTAAATTCAATGATGAATTGTGATGAAAAATATCAAATAATGATGATTTCTCAATAGACTTAAAGAAGAAGAATGAAAAAAATTGAAAAAGAAATGAATTGATTTGATTTGATTCTTCGAATATAAACGATATTTGCATATTTGATGAAGGCGATAAATAGCGATCATCGGTGATAATTTCGATCATCGTGTTATTCACAAAACTTTTCGAGGTTTTTTTTTTTTTTTAACTAGACTTCTGTAGAAGACGAAATTAAATGAATATTTAAACAAATAAATAAAATAAATACCAGAGGCAGGGTCATGATTTATGTACATTTGTGCGTATTTTGTCGTCGGTCGTCGTGTTTATTGACCATTTATGCTAAAAATGGTTTGCGCTGATTTCTTTTTGTTTATCACCAAACCATATTTTTATGGCCTTATTAAACCACATAATTGTGATGATATGATAATCAATTATAGCGACCAGAATAGTGCGGCATATGATTTTGTTTCACCTGAATGAAGGTAAAATTTGAGTAAGGGGAAAGAGAATGGCAGAGAGACAGAGAGAGAGAGAGAGAGAGAGAGGGAGAGAGAGAATCAGAAAGAGGGACAGAGAGAGAGAGACCAAAGAGGGAGGGCGAAAGAAAAAGCCAAAGGGAGCGAGAGTGAGATAAAGAGGGAGCGACTGAAACTAAACCATAAACCGAATAAACCAATTTTTTTAATCAAAGAAATGTGAAATATTTTTTGTTCCGTTTCTTTTGAAATTCATTTCTGAACTTATCAGAAATTCAATGGCATAAAATCAGCGTAATTTCACTCGATGTCACGTTACTTGAAGGGGAAACGCTTATTGCCCTGAAGTGGTATACTTTGACGATATTCGTCATAATTTGATGACTTATCGTATTACTCATTCTTACCTTTCGTTGCTTGCATAAAAACTCTTTGAATAATAACATTGAATAATATCAAAAACCAACAATCGACAAAAACCAAACAATAGCCAAAGCCATTCAAATCCGTACAATTGGTAAAAATGATTATTAAGCCGAAAATTTAAATGACCATTTTCAGCAAACGAACGAAAAAAATGATGACAAATGGAAACCTAAGTACTGATTTCTTGACAAAAAGTAATAAAATATATTAGTTTTCTAGCGTTTTTTTTTTTTTCAACCAAAAATCACACGCATGTGTGACTAATCGCAATGGTGCCATTGTCTTCGTTGGAAAAAAAAATTTGATAATGACAATGTACGCAAAATGTTTCAGCTTTCAACACGCGTAATTATTTGGCCATTTTTTTTTTACGTCTCATTTCATTTGTTATTTGGTTGTGGCTCGCCAATCATTTGTTAAGTTAGTATTATTCTTGAATCAAATAAGTTAAATCATCGACAAATAACGAACAATTGATTACGAATAATAATTTGGCGCATAACGATCGTAACCGGTGAATGCGGGCGATTATTCGTATTTCACACCGTAACAACCATTTTTTCTTCGAATGTCGTTTTTTTTTTCTCGTCTTCTTCTTTACCAAACAGGTTGCTGTTCCGTCAATCACTTTAAGGCTTACACTGTAAGCACTGCCACAGCTTAAAATGCCGTATGACAATTGCGTACGAAAAAAAAAAAAATAATAATTTTTTATTTGTGTTTAGTTGAGAGTGTGATTTATGTAGCGTGTCACGATCATATTGCTATGTTTCACGTCACAATGTGTATTGTCGTCGAAGCCCATTTACATTTTAAATGCGCTCTATACATTTGCTATTCATTCGGTTTTACTTCACAATTTTTGTATGAATAATTTTATTTTTTTTTTTTTTGCTCTCTTCGTTCAAACGCGGCAAGATTGTATTGTTGTGCGATTATGTTCTCTTTTCAAATCGAATTAAAAGACGGAGCACACTGAAATACTCCGCTCGCGCACACTTGGCAACAAAAGGCATAAACCGTGTCTGAATAATACTGTAGAAGGAATTAAATTAACTGAAACCAGGCATACGAATGGCAGTTAGTTAGAAAGAAAGAAAGAGAGAGAGAGAGAGAAAGAGAGAGAGAAAAGAGAAAGAGAGAAAGATAAAGAGAGAACGAGACAGAGAGATCATGAGTGAGCGCATTTATATCGCGCACAAGTGACGGTAGCAATAGGCCCGACCAAACCACAATGAACAATGTAAATGCAGTGCCATTATGTCTACAGTAACCGAATTGACACGCAACAACTGCGAACTAACCAAAGAGTAATTTATTTAAAGAGAAAGAGCAAAAAAAAAACTACTCACATTGTAAGTGTAGCGGCAGCAGTAGTGAATGTTTGTCGAAGAAAATGAAAAAAAAAAAACGCGACAATTTATAAACGCAGCAATCTGTGCAAGTTTAAGAATCGACGTACAGTGTATATGTATACACATAATCTAACAATGTCAAACAATTGCATTGGCTGAATAAACACGAAGCAAAACAAAAAAGCACTGTAAAGTCGCACACAGTGTTGGGCTTTTAATTCAAAGCGCAACATTGATATGATTCAATAGCAAAATGGGTGGAAAATATATATCTGAATTCTCTCGCTTTATTTGAAAGAGCATCATGTCGATTATCAAATGTCATACTACATTGGCCACATCAAACAAATTTTGAATCATTTGAAAGATTTTTCGTTGTCATGTTTTATTGTGGTGCCATTCATCGATATTCACATGGTCGCCACTTTTATTCACCGACATCCCGATTCTTCCATTGCACATTTATCGCTTCGAATCAGAACCTTGTCAACCGTTTTTCTTTCTGTCTTTCTCTCTTGTTTTGACTGCAACGTTGCAAAAAATTTATACCAGCAATTCAAAGAACGAATGCACTACACTTAGATAAAAAAAAAAAAACACCAAAACAATTGCACACAATGTAATGTGTAATGTCCAATACAAACCGCAACGGATCTTTTTTTTCCCTTCATCTATAACTTGTGATTATTTGCCATAAGTTGCTTTCATGCCATTTTTAACAACACATATTTAAAGCGTACAATTAATAAATCTTGTTTCAAGATTGATTTGTGTACATGACATGCATTCGACTTACTTATACACGTACCCGGTCAGCCAAAGGATACAAATGAATGAGGAGAAGAAAATAAAAATTACAAGTTGATTTATTAAATCGCATCTATTTTTATCTCCTTTTTTTGATATCATTTAACGATGTCTATCGCATTTATCGAAGCAAATTAGGCAGAAATGAAAAAGAAGAGAGAAAAAACCAGAATATAGAGGGGAAAAAATGTAAAAAAAAAAAAAAAATAGAGAAACAAAACTACTTTTTCTTGCACACGCGCGCATGTTGACAGCCTAGAAATAAAGGAAAGAAATCATCGATAATGGCATATGCTATGCGACTATGGACAAGGTGTTCAATGCGATCATTCATATGTCATACGCGTTTCATTGGAATTCAATGAAAGAGAGATAGAGAGAGGGAGAGAGAGAGCGAGAGGGGGATGGTGAGGAAAAAGGAGTTTTAATTGAAATTCAAGACAGCATCGCATAAACATCTTATCTGGAAAATCGCACTTTTGTTTATATTCGGATAACATTTGTACAGATAAAATGTTTATGCTATCTCTACTGCCATCATGTCACCATGTACGAATAAATATTTGTTTTCAATTTTCAAAAAAAAGAAGAAGAAGAAATAAGAACTTCTTCCTGACTTTCGAGTCATTAATCAATACTATTGACTGAATACATTGAATTGAAAGCTGCAACTGCAACTGCAACTGTAATTTGGCGGTGGCGTGTGTGCGTATGTACAAATGTGATGATTTCCATAAAAATGCATCGTGCTTCGACGTTGTGTCTCTGATGCACATTTGGCACATCTGGTTATGCCGCGCAGATTGCTTGCTCAGATGCATCGGTCGGAGAATTGAGATTCGTGTGCGTATGAAATATCAAAAATGAACGAAATATGCAATTTGAGACGCTCGACCATATAGAACGCACGAACACATCCCAACTGAAAATAAAAGTGTTTTTTTTTTTCTTTCTCTGGTTGATATTTTCGCTTCGTCTCTGTTGTGCTCGAGTTTTTATTTTCCGCCTCTATCTCTCTCTCTCTCTCGCACTTTCTTGTTTTTCTTTTTTTATAAGATATGTACATACGTGAAACGAAAATAAACCATATGCACATTCTAAACATATTATCTCGACATATAGATTTAAGTGGCTTTTTGTATGCACACGAACTCTCTCTCTCTCTCTCTTTCCTTCTTTCTTTCTCTTTTCCACGGTGCTATTTTTAAGAATAAATTTCATAATTTCATTTTGTTTTGTTTTTTAATTTCATTTGCTGTGCATCTTCGTCTAATAAACAGAATGAAAAGCAACGTCAAACAAAGTGAAGTAAAGAACAAACAAAAAATCACGCACAAAAATAAACGCTAAAGTCAGAAGAATAAAGAGTTCATGTTCTGAACGCAACGCCATGAAATGCATAAAAATTGCAAATAATTGTGCAGTCTCTTTGGCTGTCAAAATATGCATAAAAAAAAAAAAATAACCGAATGGCATATCGTCGTAAAACTGGAATTGAAAATTTATGACCGACAAACGCAGATGCTTGAAAACCAGCAACTGCACACACACACACACAAAATCCACCGTTCAATTTTCATGTAAAACAATCGAAATCTGTTTGCATTTTCATATGCACGATGATCGCTCACAATCTGTCAATATTCGCCTGATGTGGTAACTTGATCCGGCCGTATGATTGTGAAATCATTATGAAATCATTTAGAATGTGATTGTTCGGTTTGGTTTCATTTCGATTTGAGTTTATGTTTTCTCTCCCTTATCTCTTTTACTCTCAATCTCTCTCTCTCTATCTATCTCTCTTCTCTCTCTCTCTCTCTCTCTCTCTCTCTCTCTCTCTCTCTCTCTCTCTCTCTCTCTCTCTCTGTCTCTCATTCATTGTGTGTAGATATCTGTTGATACAGTTTAAGTTACGAATTGAAAGCCATGCAATCAAGTTTTGAAATGCCGTTTGATATTTTTTTTTTTCTCTTCTTTTTATTTGTGCTTGTTCTCTCTTCTCGTGCATATGCCTCATGCATCAATAGATTGTAACATTAGCGCAATGAATTATCGAGTGCTCGAGTATAATTTTTCGACTCCGGAAACTTTGAACTGTGTGTCGATAAATTGCGGCAGCATTAAGAATAATAAACAATTCGGAAAACAACAAAATCTCTACTGTATATAAGAGCCAAAGAGCGTTGAAATGCCAGACGAGCGTCTGTTCTTATATTTGATCGATAAATTTTGAGAAAAAAAAAAGCACAGCGAACGCGCGCACACACTTCGACACACGCCAATCTTTCCGAATGACCGAAAATAAACGAAATGGCAAAACAAAACAAAAACAAAACATACAAAAACCGTGAAAGAGAAATGGGGAAATGGCAAATATAAAATTGCATCAACGGCGCACGGCGTTCTGACAATACACACAATGGAATACAATGAAAACGGTTTAAAATTAGCATTTAGATCAACTCAATGCAATGGATTGAAGAAAATCTACTGAAAGAAATTGCTATACTCTCATTCAAATACAAAAGCAAACGAGAGAGTGTGTGTGCGCGCGCGCGCTCACTTCCGTATGGATCGTAAATAGCGCAAAATGGCTCACTTGGAAAAATATGAAAAAAAACGAGTAAAAAAGAAAAACGAATCGTTTCGGCTTAATATTTATCTAAAGCCTATAAATAAAGGCAATGAACACATACGGTGGTGATGGAAAACAAGGAATAAACAAACACACGGCCAACCTAACGGAAAGAGCGTTTTTGTTCTTCTTCTTCTTCTTCTTCTTCGTCATCATCAGTCAAGTTTCTCAAGTGTGCATGTGGTCGTTGTGCTCAAGATGTTCGTGAAATACATGAAATGAAGACAACAATATTTATAACCAAGAGAGAGAGAGAGAGAGAGAGAGAGAGAGAGAGAGAGAGAGAGAGACTGAGAAAGAGAGAGAGAAAGAAAGAGAGGGAGACAGAGAGAAATATGAACAAATCCTTCTGAAAATGTTCTTTTCAAATTGAATCAAATCTTACTTGAGTTTTCTTGAAGACCATTTAATAAGATCGAGTACTGCTTTTCAAGTCTCGTTTTTTTTTTTTTGTTTTTTTTAACGACCATTTTTGGTGAGTGTAGTACAGCATTCTTGGTTGGGTCTCTCAATTATTATGATTTACTGGATTTTGCTGTTAAGCAAAACGTAATAAGAATAAGTGATCGAATTGAGCGCGTACCAAACTGATTTGGCATAAACGAGCTTTATTTACTTTGGTCATTTTCAAGTCACTTTTTTTTTTTTTTTTTTTTTTTGGTGTGTGATAAGATCTCCGAGTGCAGCAGAGAAAAATCTGGCACAACACTAGCTGATATTGTGCTAAAAGGAAAGGTTATCATTGTTTCCCTTTCTTTCATCTTCATTCTTTTTCTGGCTCACGTGCTGGTCCACTGGTCTTGCGATATTATAGTTCGATAATAACAAATTGCTCGGAGTTTCTTTCGTTTTAGGACGGTGTGGTTGGATTTTGTTTTTTGTTTTCAATTTAATTGGATCCACTTTGAAAATTGTATGGTGTGTGTGTGTGTGCGTGTGTGTGTGTGCTCGTTGATTTGTACCTTGTGTATTACATCGTTCAATAAAAATTGCATTGCGATCTATGTGATCGGTGTGATTGTCGTTTGTGTGCTAATTAGATCAATGCTAGTGCAAAATATCAAATGTGCAAGCTGTTCGTGTGTCGATCCGTCTAATCGCGCACCTGTCATCATCGCATTTCAGTTATATGCACTCCCAGCCAATTTAACATTGTAAAAGCATTGCAATTTGATTCGAGCGAAAATACTTTATTTTGATCTCCTTCTTTTGCTGCACTAGCTGTTTCTACTTAAATGCGGTTGCGCTGCTGCTTTTGCTATTTTTCTATCGTTCAACTTCTATTTGTACACGAGTCAACCGAGCAACAAGTCCTAATGAATCAACATTAGATGCTTTTTTTTTCTTTTTTCTCTCTCTCTCTCTCTCTCTCTCTCTCTCTTTTCTAAAAGTGTGTTGGATGCCCGCAAAGAATGTGCGCACAGCACCCATTTATGTTAAAAGAAAAAAAGCCCGTTTTGCATGTTTCGTTTCGCCCAAAACTGTACACACTCATTCATTCTGCTCACACATATAAATATTTAAAATTACAACAAACCGTGCTTGATATTTCCATTCACATGCTTTCCTATTTTGAATTGCACAATTCGGTAATATTACCATTTCATTCTACCTGTTCGGCATTAAAAAGAAAAGAGAGAAAGAAAAAAAAAAAAACCTGTTCAGATGCTGCATTTTTCTCAACTAAACTGCATTGATCTCGCCTCTCATGTCTCCGCTGCTGCTGCTGCTGCTGATGCTGAGGCTGTTGCATTTAATTTTTATTTGTATTTTTCAAACCCGAAATGTTTCTATATTATAAATGACTGATATTTGCAATCATGCTGTGCCTACTTTTTTGCTATTGCACTTGTTACATTTATAATAAAAATTATAACAACATTTAACACGATCATTATTTTAATTAAATTTATTATTGAGATTTATTTTTCATTCATCATGTTTATTGTGTGTCGTTGTTTTTACACATACTACGTTCTTACAGCTCTTGTTGTTGTTGTTCTTTTTTCGGTTGAATTTTTGTTGTTACGGATTTTTTCGTTTTTAATTTTGTTTATTTTTCGAATTTTGTGTATGTTTTCATTTTATGATTTCCATCAAAAAGAGTGTTGGCAATTGGCAATTCGTAGAAATTATTTAATGCAATTTACAAAAGTCATGAAAATTCCTACGAACAAAACGAGGAATAACTTAGTCGAATTAACACACTAATTCGTTGGCAAATCGTTTTGCTCTGTGCACCTTTTTTTCCTTAGCTATATTTTGTATGTATTTTGCTATAAATTGAATTTTTATCATCAAGAATCATTAGGTTTGAATACATCACGACTGGACGAATATATACAATATTAGTATCTTTTTTGTATTGTTTGTTGTAAATGCATTTGTTGCTTCGGGCAAATTACTAAGAACATAGATTTTCTCTAGATTTATCGGCACACAAAATTGCCATATCGATCTATGTTGTTGATGTGATTTTTTCTTATTTTTGCAACAAATGACGCGAAGAAGGCAAAAAAAAAACACAAAATTGTATATAGATTATTAATTTATCGAACCATAATAAATCCATGAGATCTGCTTGGGATCTCTTCTATGATTCACGTGATTGATCGTGTGCGGTAATATTCTCGGTTATGCAAACGGTGCATAGAAAACGAGAGAGAGAGAGAGAGAAAGAGTGACAGAGAAAGAGAAAGAGAAAGAGAGAGAAAGAGAGAGATAGGGAGAGAGAGAGAAAGAGTGATAGAGACAGAGAGAGAGAGAGAGAGAGAGAGAGAGAGAGAGAGTGTGATAGAGCAGAGAGACTGAGATAGAGAGTGGAAAGAGAGGAGAGAGAGAGAGAGAGAGAGAGAGAGAGAGAGAGAGAGTGATCGAAAGAGCAAGAGCGAAAAAAAGCCAAAGCTTCAATTGTGTGGCCAAGAGCATGAATCGATATCGTATAATTTTTCGTAGTTTTCCTTCACCTCGCTCTCCATTATCGTTAAATTGCCTGATTGATTTTCAAATTGCGATGCGATCGAATTGCATTTTGAGTATTTTGAATGTGAGCAACACAATTGCATAATAGAAACCTCTTGATGGGGTTTTTGTTTTCAATGATTGTCGGTTATTTGAAAACAAAAGCTTCATTTATTTCATTTTAAATCAATGTTAGAAAATAACAATATAAACCGCGTACACAAAACACTGAAAAATCTCTTAACAATAGAATCGACAGAACATCAATTACATAACACACAGGTACAGTTTGAATGTTAACAGTTATTTGGTGTTTGTGGTTTTTATTCTTTTCTCGCACAAACGTATCAATTAAGAAGTTCCATGTGTTGATTTGTATTTCTTATTTTATGCAGATTTTCGGTATGGAATTTCGTATGTACTTGAGAAAAAAAAAAAAAAAATTAGAACAGAATATTTTGTGAGTAATGAAATCATCGTCAAAGAATTTTTACCGTAATCTTTCTCACTATTTCGTCATCGTCGTTGTTGTCGTAGCCATAGTAGGTGGTTGAATTGCAATAGCATTTGAAGAATGTTGAAATTGGTGATGGTTTTGCTTGCCGTTAGAATTTTACCATGTGTTCAAGCCACTAATGGCATTTTCATGCAGTCTAATCATAAATTAAATATCGTTCTAATTACATCGGTGAGTGCTTTACGCTTTAAGTGCTTTAATTGTGATACACATACAATGAGGGAAACACCATATTCTCAATTTGTTACCGTGAAGCACTTGCGATCGTCATCATTGTGGGCCGCGTGTGAACCAAATAAAAATGGCAAATCGAAAAGACAACAAAAGCCCAAAGGCCTTTCAACTGCTCACTCAGTTTACACATTATTACATTGTAAATCAAAAACAAAAACAAAAACAAAAACAAAAAAAAAAAAAAAATACAACAACTAAGCGAGAGAAACTGTAAGAAAGTTGAGAAAAAGAAAGATATATTCTTCTGATTCACTGCGTTTTGACACCCAACAAATACAACAACAACAAATATTTTCTTCTGATCACACTCAATAAATATTATAATTAAGTTTGCCGTTTTCCTTGCCACAAACCATTCATTTCTTATGAAAATGTTTCCGTTTTTCTCTTTTCAGTGTGTTCGTTAAATGCGCCAACAACAACAACAACAACAACAACAACAATAACCATTTTTCTTTCATTCATTCTGTGTATGGGAATACAGTGATTTGACGTAAACATTGCTGGCCGCGACCGATTTTGCATAACAAGACCAAATGTGTGTGTAAATATCCATGTTGTATATGTTGCATGTCGTTGGATAATTATAAATTACCAGCATAAATTGAATAAATAATGCTAAATTCAAATTATTATAATTAAATGTGGAATAAACAACAAGCAAATAACAAAAACAAACGTTAAATTTGAGTGCCTTGAAATTGATCCAGCCCCATTTTGAAATTGATACACACGGTAAAACAGTTAGCCAAGACGAACGTCCTAAAGACTTACAAAGAATAGAAAGACAAGTAAAAGCAACCATAACAATTCGAGTATTGGGACCAAAATCAGTGTACCAAGACGCAATGGAAGCGCCACAGAACAAATCAACTCAACTATAATCCGATCAAACATTTATTCAGTCCGAGAATTGTGAATTTTTTTTTAAACGTAAACAACACTTACCAACGCAACGCTAGAAATACCGTGACAGAGAGGAAGAGAGAGAGAGAAAAAAAAAGAATCCAGGTAATTAACACTTTGAGTATAAAAATCATGCGGAAACAAATTTGCTTTAGCAAAGAAATTCATGTTTCTTACGCCATCTCTACGAGTAAGGTGTGAATTTAAATCAATATCAAACAAAACTGTGAAAGTTCATACAGTGAACTCTCATGCCGTGGGCAAGAACATCAACGATTGATCAATGTACTACGGCATAAGTCATGCGATGTTACATTGCAAGCAATCTCTGTCATATATACACTGAATTGCACATACACAGTTATGGAATGCAAATGACAAATCGTATCTTTTTTTTCGTTCCCGTTGGTATAGTCAGTATACATTGATAGATCATATAGGTGGCGTCAATATCTTGAAATCAAAGCTCTTCACATGTAACATACAACGAATGCCACATTGGCGGAGATCAAGACTGAGAAAACAAAACAAGAAGAATTATATCTAAATACGCTTTTACTCTACTTTTTTTTTTGCTACAATTGATCGTCATTTACATCTGCGGCTCAGTACCGATACACATAGAAATAGCCATGCTAGCAAACCATGTATAAAGAAGAAAACATTCACAATTTCGCATTGTAAATTAAGTGAGCCAATGATTTTAACATTTCCCACAGAATGCAGTCATTGTTGTTTACTGATTGTCGGTCAATCGGTTGATTTACGAAATTGACTCACTTTTCACAGAAGATGCATCCACAAACATTGACAATTTAATTGGATAAATTCATTTAAATGGATGTTTTTAACATTTGTGTGAATGCGTGAGATTTTCACTATTTTCAAATCATTTTACTAGTGAAATTACATCGAGATCGAATGCCACTTTCATGCAATTATTACCACAATTTTTCTCAATTCACTCGATTTCATTCGAAAAACTTCTCGATATTTATACTCTGAATGAGATATACACAGTGTGTTTCTTCAAATGAAAAAAAAAGACAACAAATTGAAATCAATCTATTCAAATTCCATTTATTTTCGATTTTTTCATATCATCATTTCAATCCAAATTTAATTAAATTTTTTGTCAATTAGAGGAAGGGAGAGAGAGAGAGAGAAAACAACATTTATTCGAATTCTATGAACTAAACCAACTTGGGAGATCTTTTAAATCCAATTCCATTTGATTTAATTTGAGTTAATTTTAACATTTGATTATTCATATTACGTGTCACTCGACTTAAATTCCATCACGTGTGACAATAATTCATTTTATATCAAACTATACGTCAAATAATCATTTTAATCAAATTATTTTCGCGTGGCAAATATAAATAAATAATCAAATATATGGTATAAATAATATAATAAATAACAATGCAACAAACTTAAAATCGAAAATGGAGCGAAAAAGAGAGAGACGGAAAGAACGAAAAATCGCGAAACCGAAAGAGAGAGAAAAAAAAAATCGACATCAGAATTGTAGATTTATTTGACAAAATACGAGAACAGAAAGTGGCAAATAAGCCGTTCTCAAGGTGATGAATAAAGTGACTGGGGCGTTTAAAAGTCGATTTGTCATAAGTTTTTGATTGTGAAACAAGCAATATTGTTTTGTGATTTGAGCTGATTATTGGTTAGTGAACGATTTACAACGATAGAAATAACATAAGCCGCCTATTGTACCAAATATGAGCATTCAAAAGTTGGCGCATCGTTAAACAAGTGCATTCATGAATTTTCATTGAAAATCATGGAGACATCGTCGAATTTGACGATAACAACGATGGCGTTGTCATTTCATTTCATTTCATTTCTCCAAATGTATGTTTTTTTTTCCATCAGCACAAAGTGGAACACACGGTGTGCGCATTTTCCGTGCATGGTTTTTTGTCGTTGTTTGTGAAACGGATCTTGCACAACAATAAAGTGAAATGCACGATATCACCGTCAAAAATCTCAGTTGAGTAATGTAATCTTACAAGTGCAACATTATATTCAACGCTACACTGATTCACAATGCACAAAATATTTTCTTTTCTGAGTTGGTGCTTAGTTTCTCGACAATTTTGCGATGTATGCAATGTGACATTTTGTGCGGTCAAACGAAGAAATTCAAGTGCAAAAATCGTTTGCCATTGTTTTTCTATAAATATTTTTTTGTTTGTTTGTTTGTTTGTGGTATGTGCACGATTTGAAAATCCACGATACGCTTAGCACATGCTAACAAACGGTACACGATATGTGCATGTGTCATGTATTCAAATGGATTTGCCGTTGACTGTTGTTGTTGTTGTTGCTGTTGTTGTTGTGATTGCCGTTTTCATATATAATCTACGTTGAGAGAAAATTACGGTTTGTTTCGAGGAAATGAAGGAAACGATGCAACCTCAAGCATACAGATAACATGATAATAGCGTGACGTTATCACAAACCATAGTCGCACAACAATGCAAATCAAAATTAGAAGAAAAAACAAAACAGCAACAACCGTACTCATTACACCATTCAATTGCATTAAGATTTTGTGTATTTTTTTTTTTTTTTTTTTTGTTTTGTCTACGACACCGAAACGAAATATTAAGTGAATTATCTGCCACAGTCTTAATGAGATTGTTGCAACCAAACAACTAAATGAAATGGCATAGCAAGCCAAAGTGCAAGGCGAAACAAATACATCGTTTCAATTTGTATCTATGTTGAACACTCACAACATTCAAAACACCAAACACATGTTCACCTCAATATTTGTGGGAAAAAGATAGACAAACCGTTCACCGTTCACAAAATGTTCGTTCCATTTAATTCGAATATCAAATATCTATCTAAATAAATTGAACACCAAGGAAGCGAAATACAAAATCAATCTACAAAACAATAACTAATTGTTTTTTATTTTTATTGTTTTTTTTTTTTTTTTGGTTAGAAAATCATAAATAACCAAACTGACTTCCGTATGCGAAACAATGAATGCAAAAAAAAAAAAAAATAAAATACAATTTCACTGATTTGTTTTCGTTTCCAAAAGCCATTGGCCACAAATCCGTAATCCATAAATTAGTGCAAAAATATTTAACCAAAGACTATTTTCAATTTGCACACTTACCATTGTTGTTGTGTCAATTATTGTGATTGACATCAATAGGGTAAATGCGATTAGATTGAAGTGAGAATTTGCGTAGTGCCGGTCAAATTAAATTCCAAATATTCAAATTGAAATTAAGTACTCTCAACAACTAGACAGCGAGACAACAAGGTGTCCAACAATAACAACAACAGAAGAAGAAGAAGAAAAAAAAAAACAATATCCAAACAGAAAAGAAAAAAATCACATCACTTTTAAGGGTTCCACTTCAAATCTCACAAGCAGACACACATGCTGTTGAAATGTGCCTTCAATTGTAAATGTAAATTAATTCGATTCACCGATTTGGCGATCAGTTCCATGTCTTTGAACAAAGAACAAATAAAACAGTAGCAAATAAAAAAAAAAAAAAAAATTGAAGAATTTGCATTGCATTGAACAAATCAAATAGCAATTTATTTTCATACAAAGAAAAAGAAGAAGAAGACGAAGACGAGATGATGACGATGATGATGAAAAAAGACCATCAAAAGACATACACACACACACACACAAAAGATACAATAAAAAGCGAAAACGTAAATTGAATGAAAGCAGAAAGTAAAAGCGTAAAACGGCAATCGCATACGTGCAAATTCGCAACGTAATACTGAATACTCACCATTTGCTAAATTGAATTTCTTTACGTACGCTTGCCACATTGTCTATGGGTTTGTTTGCCAGTGTTCGCATTTCAATGAGCCGAAACTGAATGAAAAAGAAAAAAAAAAACATTTCAATTGGTATTTTCCGGTAAAGTTAATTTCAGTTAGCCCCGCGTAAACGGTTCGACACTGTCATAAAAAGAGAAATTATTTGATAATTATCATTAGATGGTGCTAGTTTTTGCACTCTGTATTTCAATTTAATCGCATCGTCTTCAATTCGTGCGTGCGTTTTGTTTTTTTTTTTCTTCGTCTTTAGCTCATGTGTACGAAGTTTGATTGTTGGTATATTTGTTATATTCATGTGTGCATTTGTATGCCGTGCTTGGTTTTTTTTTGTTCGAGACGGTAATTTCGATTGCGCAAACGAAACGAAGAAAAAAAAAAACCAAATCAACAACATGTAAAATGATTCCACGCGGAAAATGATCAATTGTTTTTTTTCCTCTTCTCGATATTTTTTTTTTGTTTTTTTTTTTTTTTTTTTTTTTGTTCATTCCATAACATAGATATATCTATGTCCAATGATGATGTTTCATGACCATTGAACGGCCATAAATGAAATTTGAGGGAAAAAAACGATGAAAAAACAAAACAATGTAATTGTCTTATTGCTTATGATTGGGAATTGAACAGACAAGCCGAAAGACACAAGCATCCAAAGACAATGTTTAAAATTTGTGAATGTTATCACTTTACAAAGGGTCAAATTGAAGGACTGAAATATACGCAGCATGAAGCATTTGCTGTGAATTTTCTGGATGATAATCAATACCTCAGATGATTTAGATGGGAAGACAACAAACCAAAGTGATCAATTTCCTGCAAATTAGACGCAAAAACATACCAATATGATCATTCATGTAATCATCATCGATCCGATCAATTGAAGGTGAAAAGTTCATATTGACCATCACGTCACATTCATTGAATCCGTGATTTACAGTCTTGCTAATAATCGTTACCGCATTTTCTCTCACTCTCTCCCCCCCCTCTCTCTCTCTCCCTCTTTCTCTCTCCCCCTCTCTCTCCCTTTCTCTCTCTTTCTCTCTATCTCTCTCTCTATCTCTAACTTTTTCCCAATTTTTCTCTCCTGTTCTCACTTTATCTCATCCACTCTCTGTGCGCTCTTCCTAATTGCACAAAAAAAAAAGTTGTATTTTTCATGTCATCGCGAACATTGAACCGAATTGTCAATTCGAACAAAAACCAAATGTGACGATAAGAGTAGAGAAGAAAATGAAAACAAAACAATAAAAAAAAAACCGCGCGTCATACACCAAATGATCCATTGCACAACAGCAAAAATCGGTAATGTGCAATTGTGTGCACGTTACTATTGTTAGCGCAATTAATAAAAGATGATTCGAATGGCGTGAAAGAGGAAAAATCATAACAGAAAATTTATACAGCGACAGGAGAGGAAATAAAAGCCAACGACCAAAACCGGAGACATGTGATTCGATTATTTGGTTGTTCGCTTCGGTGTGATCGACCACCTTATGTGAATGTGTGCTGTTTTTTTATTCGTCTTCTTCTTTTTTCGTGCTGCTGCGTGAACCGTTTCGTGTCTGGCTGCAATTTCTTTTTTTCACGTTTAGTTTGTTTTTTTGTTTTTCCTTCTTTTTCACTTCTTTCTTCTGTCTGTATTTCTTGCGTGGTTAATTTGTTTGGGCCGGTTGGTTACGCACCGTGCACAGCTCGCAATGAAAGTGATTCTCATTAAGTTGACTTGGCAAAAAAAAAAAAAAAAAAAAAAAAACTTGAAGTTTTAATTGAAATTCACGTACAAAAACTAACGACAACCAACCGAGAATTTACGCACATTAAATTGGTGTGAGTGGCCGTGCCAACCACCTTCCGTGGTGAATGGTTTGTCGTGTCAATTTCAACAAATGTTGCGTATGATACGATACGTTGTGACAAAATTATCATTTGTGGGGCTCATTTAAGAGAAATGTAAAGAAAAGAAAAATAAAAAAAAAAAAAATGAAAAATTGATATCCATTCACTTTGACAACAACTTTTCGCTTTAATTTGGCACATTATCACCACTGTGTGTGTATATCAGAAAGGAGCAAAAATCAACGGGCTGTTTATATGGGTTGAAAGATTCATTGGCTTGAACATACCACAAATGTGGTTGATTACGGAAAATTTCAATATGCCTCGTCAAAACATCATCATCATCATCATCATCATCATCATATATCAACAATATCTTTGAATTGAAAACACACACGCGACTCTGACTTTGATGCAATTTACTAAACCGGAGTAATCTGTGCAAAATTCTATCAATGCAATTGAATAAATGAGAGAAATCTCATTTACTTCGATGAATTCAATAAAGGTAAACAAAATTGCAAGCACAATTGAATGTCACACAATCATTTTCATTCCATTTGGTGACTTTCTTTTCTCTATTCACCAATAATCACTGCTAATATTATACCATATATACACTTTATTATTAGCATTGTAAAGTTATTTGCCGGGGTTTCTTTCTAACATCGACTCTCGATCTCTCCTTTCTCAATTGTCTTCACGGTACACTTCGTTCTTCCAACTTCTAATGGTTTCTATATTTCTTTTTTTTCTTTTTTTTTCTTGCGATTTTTGTTTTATTTTTCTTCTTCTTTTTTTCATTTGCTTGATGCCATTTGCTTGATCACAATATAAAACCACATTACTTTATAGATTATGTGAATTGTTTGAATAAATAAGATAGAAACGATTCATTTTTGCTTTTAACGTGTGCATACACTGAATAAATGTGGGCACACACATAAACACACACGGAATGGCGATTCTACTGCTCTTTCTCTTTTCTTTTCTTTCTCCTTCTCCACCATTCACTCCATCGGTTTCCAAGCATTGATTTTTATTTATTTCTTCTTTTCACATTGTTGTGTTCAAATGTTTTCTTAGCCATTAACTTGCAAATTTGTGACTTTTTGTGCATCCATTTCTTTGGTATCAACATTACGGAAGATGTTCATAAAAATGCGCGAAAACAAAGAGAAAAGTTTTTTTTTTTTTTTTTTAAGTAACACACAATGAAAACTGTCACTATTTTCGGAATCGGATTATGCGAATGATCGTCTTTAAAAATTGGTTTCATTCATTTTGGCATTATTATTGTTTTCTCTCATTCTTTCAATATGTTTTTATTCCATTTAGGAGTGGCGCCTTAATTAACTCTTTTTGTGCGGTTTACATCCCGTAATTATCATTTCTTTTTATTCTTTCATCTTCATTGATTGTGTGACAATACATCTGGTTCGTGTAATGCAAATTTACCAAATAGAAAAGCTCTTCAACTGAAAATTATCACATATCCATATCAAATATGATATGTTCATTGTCCATTGATCCATTATTGATCGTATTATTTGCCAATTGTTTTTTTTTCTTTTTTTTTTCTTTATTACTCACTGCTCCTTTTTTTCCCTCATTTTATTCTTTTATTCACTGATTAATCAGTTTCGAAGCTCATTGATGACAATTAAGAAATAAAATACACACATAATATACGCCACAATGTCAATGTTGTTTGAAATGCGATGTGACAAAATTCAATAAATCCCCATAATATATTTTTTAGTTCTCTATCATCCAATGTTATCGTTGAACTTTCTTTTTTTTTTTTCTTTTTTTTTTGTCATTTCTCGAATTCATTTTCAACTGGATCGATTTGATAAAAAAAGAAATTGAATTAAATAAGGCGCATAACAAAGTTATAGAGTGATTGAGGCACCCTGCCACGAAATTTATAGCGCCTTTTTATTAGATGACTAAACCTGTTACAGGTCAAACCATTGTCAATTTTTTACTGCATACATGCATGAAGAAAAAAAAAAAGACAAGAAGAGAAAAATATGATAAAACCGATTTGGTTAACATAAATTTCGAAAAAAAAAAAATTCGTTAATATGAACGATCGAAATTGAGGTATAAAAAAAAAGAATAAACCAAACAAACAAACACACTTTGAATCGATGGTCAACAGTCATTTGAATGATTCAGTTCATTTTGAGAGGAAAAAAAAAAAAATAAAAACATTAAACCGAAGCAAACGAAATGGTTTCATATCGATAATATTTATGTTTCATGGCACCATGCTGCTCAATTGCGCTTCGTCTCGGTTTACATCGATATGTAAACAAATCGTACCAATTGAAGCTGCGTCCAAGCGTCCACAATGCAATAAAAAGATCAAAGTGAATTAAAAAAACACACCAAGCAAAAGAATGTGGCCTACAACTGCTAGCTATGGCGAGACGCGGTTACACAAATTTATATGATTTGCATGAAATGTGTGTAAGATGCATATTTGGGATTGAATATATCTTCATTCACAAATTTGTCGATGATCAGTCGATTGATTTTTATTGTTTATTCATATTTTTTTCTTTACTTCTCTCTCGCTCTCTCTCTCTCTCTCTACACTCTTTGATACCAATTCTCTTCGTTCTGATTCTGTTTCGAATCAATAAAGTGTGGCCAATGGTTAGCTTGGACAACCGTAAACGGCATTTTAAGTGATATTCGGAATTGTTCCATTCCAATAATAATTATCTTGTCAATGCGGTGGTAGCGTTGGTGGATTGTGCACATAACATTACAATAACACCTTCTCATATCGATAAATAAGTGTGTATAACAGCATCTGTTATAGAAAACTATCGTGCTATTGTATGTATGTAACTCTCTTTTTGTGGCAAAAGAACAATTTATGACCGCCTTCGGGTTTCTTTTTTCTTCTCTCTCTTGTTATTTTTTTTTAGTTTTTTCAAATAAATTCGTCAGTCGTATCGACGATCAATTGACCATGTTTAGTTGACTATTTTGATTGCTTTGATTAATCCAAATTGACAATATTTTTCTCTCTCATTTAATGTGATAATCAGTTTGAATATTCAACCCAATTTACATGAATTGTTGTGATTTTTTTTTTTTGGTTTCTTTTTGGAAATTATAGCAAAATTATCAAATTTGAGCATCATGTTGACCATATATTTTTTTTTTTTTTTTCATTTCTCGACCATTTCTATTTTTGGCTGAAACGATGAAATTGCTCATTTTGTCTGTCTGTTCAATCCAACAACAGAAGTTGTTCGTTAATTTGAGAGAGCAAAAAAGAAAAAAAAAAAATCAACCTAAACATTATGAAAATTACGGAGCAAAAATACAAATCAACCAAACGCCGACAATCGTGCCAATGTTCGAGATACGGAAACATATTTATTTATTTTTGTTTTGTTGTGTTTTTTTCTTGTTCTCTTCTCACATACAAAAAAAAAAAAAAAAAAAACAGTCGGCGGAAAACATGTTAAATGGGAAGAGAGCGAAAAAAAAAAAAAATATTGGAATATGGACATGACATATCTTAATTTACGATGAATTACTCACTTTCGCTAGTTAGGCACGCACGTTCAATCCACAAACGGCAACTGAAATCGAATTAAAAACAGTCAAAGAAATAAACAGATCGTTCTCTCTCTCTGTGCATTGAGTTACCGCTTGGGAAACTGCTGCGTTCATTAGAGTATGTGAACCTTGATGTGAACGGTGCACATACAAGAGCATAAACTGAAATATTCTTGACTCTATTTTTATTTGTTCATATGTTTTCAGTTTTTTTTTTTGAATTTATTGAACAAAAAATATGTGTTTGCGCGAGCTTAAATCATATTTTATGTCAAGAACTTAAAGCAAAAATGGAAAACAAAATACAGAAGAAAAAGAAAAAGAATAAAATGTCAGAACTGATCACATTCTCACTCTTTTCACTTTTCACTCTATTTTTCATTCTCTTTCTTCCTTCTTTTTTATCTCTCTATCTCGCTCTTTTCATCTTCTCCTCTCCCTCTCTTTCCCCTTTTCTCCCTCTCCCTCTTTTTCTCTCAGAGATTCTCATTTTCTTTCACACAGTTCTATTCCAATTTGATTGGGGCGCTCTACTTGGAGCTCCGATATTGTTTTCACTGCGTGCATGATTAAACATTTATTCTGTTTTATTTCTACGAGAACAATAAAAAAAAAAAATCGCAAATGAAAACAAAGTAGTTTGTTATTATAATTTGCTGGTCGATTGTCGGTGTTTATTTTCATGTCATGGTTAATTTCTCTTCACTCAGTGCACAAATAAATATGCACAATTTAATCAAAATAAAGTTGTTGTACATGCAAAATGGGATGTGTTTCGAAAGAACATGACCGTTTTAACAAAAACAAAAAAAAAAAAAAAAAAAATAAATAAAAACAAAGAGAAAAAAGTGACGGAAAAAGTGATGGAAAAAAAAAACCCAAAGTCGAATGCACAAAACGTGCTGAAACCAGAAATGGAAACGATTGGTGAATTCGCGTCATGAATTTACAAAATCAAAAAAAGAAACAAAAAGAAAAATATGGTAGTGTACAAGAAGTAATTTGGCACACATTTTTTTCAATATGTTATTAAATCGCATGTGTTTTAAGTCGTATGTGTGTGTGCAGTATTCTTTTTGTTTTTCGTTTCTTTTTTTTTTGGCAGCAATTGGTATACCGTTGTTCTTGAGCTCGCGACCACAAACATTAATGAAAAATTCAAACAAAAGAAAAGAAGAATCCGAAATAATAATGTTCGTATCGTGAAATAAAGCTATCGACCAAATAACAAAATAAATGGGGCAATTATGAATGCTTTGTTTCAGACCATTTTCAAGTATATATGTGTGTATGTCTGTGGCCATACATGATCATTTTCAATTTCAGCCAAAATGCGACTACTTTACACTTTTCATATATGTTGAAAATTGTGTTTATACTAATTAAGACAATAGACTTGTTTCGGGGTACACGTCGTCGTCGTCGTCGTCGTCGTCGTCGTCGAGGTTCTGCTTCACTTTGAATTGTCTTCCAGTCTTTTGTTTGAAAGTGAGAAAGGCCAACCGCATAAACTGGTTGCCTGCCATTGGGACAAAGCACAAGCAGCAGCAACCAGCAAAATAGAAATCAAACAAATTATGACCGAGATCGAGAAAAACATCAACAACATCATCAACGAAATCGTTTTTTTTTTTTCTTTTTTCTTTTTTGACACAGAAAAATGATAATTCAGTTCATCAGCATGGTCATCGCCACAATTCTATTGCTCGATTTCAAACAAATATAAAATTTGACATTTTGTCGTTGCCAATAAAAAATTAACAAACGAAACGATCGAACAAACAAACAAAAAATCGCGTACGTTAAAACATGAACACACAATAGCCATTCATATTGTTGATAGAGAGAATAAAATCTTAATCAAGATAACATACGAGATGGCATTTAATACAAATATCGAGCTTAGCGACTAGTAATGTATTGTAAAAAGGTAGAAGTTTATTGTTGTTTTACGTTTAATCGCTTTTGAAATCATTTTTATTGGAGTGTTAATTGATATTTTTTTTTTTTGTTTTTAATTAATTAACAATATATTTTATAGAAAAGGAAAATATAATCTGGTTTGTTAAGACCATGATCTTGAGTGAATTGAATTGTATTCTGGATCTTATTCTTATCATTTTGAAATCGGCTCATCAGTTATGCTTCGGTTGTGTTGTGTGTTCTGGCGAATGTTTTATCGACCTTGGCGAATTGGATTGCGTGTGCACTTTTTATTCTTATTTTTAATATAAATTTTTTTTGTTGTTGTTGTTTTGTTTTGTTTTGTTCTGCAAAGGTCAAATTAGGATTCTGAATGTTGTTTGCACTTATGTCGCCAGTGCATTCGTTTATTTTTTCTTCGAAACGAAATATAAATTGAAAAACAAAATACAGCACTCGACAAAAGCTGAGCGTTCAAATGTGGCAGATTGCATATACAACGACGGCCGTTCATGAAATGCATGCACATTAATTTCAATTCACAAAATTATGCGCATTTCGAGAGACTACATTCGGCCTGCGCAGGTGAATATAAAAATAATAATGAATAAATTTAATTCGTGAGACTGGGTGTGTGAATAGGTAAAATAAATAGAGTCATTGTGCAATTTCACATACACACACACATACACACACATATATATATGCACACGCACATGTCCAGACATCGCCATTTTTTTTTTGTCTGCGTCGATTAATTTATGCCGTGGATACTTGCATGCGAAGGGAGCGCAAATTAATTGTACAAAGTCCGATGTTCGTGCGCATAGGGAGTGTTTTTCGATGAGAACTTGATATCTGATTTCGTTTTCAGACACAGCAACAGAACAATTCTTCTCATTTGATTGCGATTTTCTAATCAACTGGTTCTTTATAACATCATCATCATCAACAACAACAACAATAACAAAAATGTAAAACGAAGAGACCATGCTTATTATCTTAACATTTGACTCAGTTGAAATTGCCTTTTGTGAAGTTTTATGGACAAATAAAACTCAAGCAAATAATAATTACCGATTTTTTTTTAATGATTTCCATTTTTTTCTTCTACAAGTGTATTAATTCATTTTCAATGCTTCCTTTCCATTTTGGACCCGGTTTTTTTTTTTCTCCGATTTTTACTTCCATTCATCTTGTTTTTTTTTTTTTGTCTCTTTTTTGATCCACTCTGAATATTCCATTGTCTGCTCATTGCAATAATTCTTAAAAGATCACAAGTCTGATTTAATTTATCGCGTCATTTGTGTGTACTGCGTTTTGTCTTGATGGATATATCACAACGTTTTATTGCCGTTTTGTTTGCAATGTTGACAATTTTATTCTTGGATTTTCTCTTTTTCTCCCTCATTCTCGATCTTTTTCACATTTGGTCTTTTTTTCGCTCTCTCTCTCGTTCCTTCGGTCTCTTTTCCCTTTCTTGCTTTTTCTTTCTCACTTTCTCACTTTCCCTCTTTCTCTCTTTCTCTCTTTCTGTCTCTCACTCTCACTCTCACTCTCTCTCTCTCACTCTCTCACTCTCTCACTCTCTCACTCTCTCTCTCTCTCTCTCTCTCTCTCTCTCTCTCTCTCTCTCTCTCTCTCTCTCTCTCTCTCTCTCTCTCTCTCTCTCTCTCTCTCTCTCTCTCTCACTCTCTCACTCTCTCACTCTCTCACTCTCTCACTCTCTCTCTCTCTCTCTCTACTCTCTTTCTCTCTCTCTCACACTCTCTTTCTCCCCTTCTGCCTCTTCACTTAAAGTCGCTTTTATTTACTCAACAATAAAATACATACAACTCCAACCTCTGGCCAATATAATTCGAATAATGCGATTCATGTATTGGTGTGAATTGTGTACATACAATGATGCATATTCATGGTTTTACTTATTATCTTGCGAATTTAAGTAGTAATACTATTGCCTAAAGGTTAACTGGAAAACACAGAATAAAAAAAAAATGATATTTCTTCGTATTTATTTACGACGCATGCAAAATCAAAAGAAAGAAAGAAAAAAAAAAATGAAACACACTGTAAATAAAATGGCATAATAAGCAATCGATCGTAACAGCAACAGCAGTAAACAGAACGGCTATTGATATTATGTATGAAGACAATAAAAATAAGACAAAATGAATTATGCAGACTAATGAAGTTGAAAAGTCTAAAGAACATTTGTAAAAGGGATTTATTTTGATCGTGCGAACGAATCGTGTATTTCTATTCAAACACGATTTGATGCAATGAAAATCAATCATTAAATGATTTGAATCAAGGTGAAAACACTGCTCATTTGTCAAATTGATGGAGATTTTGTACGGCACAAAGGTTAACTTCTCTCCTCCATGTCATTTCCATTTCCGCCAGATCGACTTTTACACCATGTTCACAACAAATCATAATCTGTTTGTTTGTTTTTTTTTTCTTTTCTTGACGAAAACAAGAAATGATTGAATTTATTCACAGATGCAACTTTCGAAAAAAATTTATTCATATTTCTGGAAATAAATTTAGATAATGAATGTTTTGTGAATTTCGATGTGACATTTATCAAACGCATCTTCAAATTATTCATCCGCCCGTATATCACGAAGTTGAAATGAAAAAAATGTTCTTCTTTTTTTTCTCTCGATTGGTCAGCGTCTGCAACATCTCATTTTTTTTTTTTTAGTCCTTATCTCATTGTCACACATTTGATTCAAACCAGTCTTTTTGATTATGTTTTTAGAGACACGAAACTGTGTGACAAAATCAGGAAGGTTATGAATTAAGTTTGAAAAAGAGAAAAAAACATTTGCAAAATAAATTATGTTTAGAAAATGAAAATAAATACTGAGAGACAGACAGAGGTAGACAGAGAGAGAGAGAGAGAGAGAGAGAGAGAGAGAAAGAGAGAAAAAAGGAGAATTCATTGAAATGGAAATGAAAATGAATTAATGTTTTGCTGTAATTTGAACTGCAATTAATCATTTGCTATTTCAGGTTTCGCGTTTTGTTGTTTTTCTTCTCTCTCTCTCTCTCTCTCTCTCTCTCTCTCTCTTTGTTTTCTTCTCTCTTTGCTCTGCTCTGTTCGACGCGTTTTCAGCAAGTCAAGCTTTGATTTTTTCATAGGTGATATGAAATGAAAAAGAGAGAAAAAAAAAAATTGATTGCCTTGTCAATAAAATTTCAAGCATGGAATGAGTACGTGAATAATGAGCATTATTTAATGTTTAGTATGTTTGAAAAGTTGTCATGTCTCGCCCAAAAAAATGCGCCAGTAAGAGAAAATGAAAAACAATAAAAATTCACATTTGAATATTTTGATTGATTTGAATTATCGCAACTAGTTAAACGCGCATCTAGTTACACGAAATGCTCATTCTAGCAAAACACACACACACACATGTACACAATTTGGGGGAAAATAGAAGTACGGTTCATACTCATCGTTCAAAATATTTCTGGAATTTGATCAAAGTATTTCAATTTCAAAGCGAAATATCCCGAAAAAAAAAAATCATAATCTTGCATCATATCAGATTACACTTCAAAAAATGTGATTGATTTCACTGTGAGTGGGGAACGCAACGGAAATCCAATTTGCATTTTCTAATGAGTTTCAGATGATGAAAAAAAAAAGAAAAAAAAAATGATGAAGAAGAAGATGGAAAAAAAGCAATTTATTCACACATAACATATTAGTGTTTCAGTATTGTCGGATTTGAGTGAGATTTCGTGCAAATTTGATGAATTAGTTTTTTAGCGAGAGGTGCAAAAAAAGACGCGTAATCAACGAAAAGAGCAGCAAAATAAACCAAATAAAAATACTGTGCATGGATATTTTGGTGATAACAGGCAATATAAATAAACGACTATTTCACATGCCATCGGCACAATTGCCGATCGTGTATATTATTATATAAATAAAAAGAAGATGTGCAAATGTGCACAATGTGAAAATGTAATGAAATGTTAAAGGTTTCGCGTTCGCGCATAATCATTTCGACATTTTGCCAAACAAAAGGTTTCCAACAACACATTGAAATACGAAGTAAATCTCACATTTTCTGCCGCCTAACCGTCGACGATCACTTGTAATTTTTACACATGTCTTTGGGCCTAATTTATGCACTGCACCTACTCTCTCTCTCTTTCTCTCTCTCTCTTCTCTCTCTCTCTCTCTCTCTCTCTCTCTAACTCCCTTTAGCTTTCTCCATCTCTCTCACAACCTGTAATAGTGCAATATTTTCAACAGCTGTGCCCGAACCAACGCCAAATGATGCTGCATTTTTTTCGCACATTCAAATGATTTTTTCGTGATCTAATGAGAGAATGGGAGAAGAAAAGATAGTCAAAGAGAAAAAGAGAGACAGAGATAAAGAGAGACAAACAGACTCAATAAGATGACAAAATGAGAATGACAGAGATAGAGAAACGTGAATGCGTTAGCATTGTAAGTAATTTTGCATTTAAATATGCTGAAGTGGTGTTACTTCAAGACTTATGTGCATAAATCAATCGCAAAGCTTCCTGAATCGATTCATTTCGGTGTGTTTTTCATCGACACATCGTTTTTCCAAAGCACCAAAACTATTTGTTTTTTTTTTTCTTTTTCTTTATGTCTCTATTTTTCGTAAAATTCGACAGCCCATTCGGCGCAATACACCGAACAAACGCAAAACAGCAGCTCAAGCAAAACCAATAGAAAAAAAAAAATCTACAATCATAATTTTGTGCTACTATTACGAAAATCGCTTGTAGTTTATAGCACAATTTGATGTAGGCAGGCAATTTTCTAATCTATTCGCCGTACATCAAATGAAAAGTGAAGAAAATAAAATGAAAAAAAAAAAAAACAACAAAATTGCAACTAAAATATATCCAAATAGACAAGGGAGATCAGTTTTAACACTTTGGCACGTATTGCATTTTCCGCCGTGCTCAATGCTCACTGTGTTCTGCGCTGCGATTTTCTATATTTCGTTTAGTTTTGCTATTTTTTTGTTTTTTCATCTCTTTTTTGAATTGCAATTAATTGGAATGAATATGCGAATTTATTGTGAAATCACGGCACAAACGACTTCATCTAGATCTCGACATCGGTCTCAACACACTGGAAATTAACAAACAAAACCTCTTTCGATGAGTGCATTTAAGTAGCGGAATATATGTTTACAGCAGTGGCCATTTTTTTTTTTTTTTTTAACTTTTCGTCTTCTGTTGTCGGCTGCTGTTGCTGCTACTCTCTCGTCCATATTTAACAAAACATGGATTTTAACACGACATGTTTCGACTTTCCAATTGCATTTGCGATTAACAACATCGATCGGCTGTTTTTTTAGTTTTTTCTTTCATTTTTCAACGTCTCAATGGATAAAATGAATTCCAAAAATGAATTTTCATTTCATTTTTTTTTTTTTTTTGGGTTTTAACTCGATCAAAATTTTTTTTATATTTCTTTCTTCACTATTTTGCATAATTTAAAATGGACCAAATTGAATGTTGTGTAGTGCACACACAAGAGAGTGTTGCACCAATCAACGATGGAACACAAAAAAAAAAACAACAAAAACTATAAACATGCAAAATTAGTTCAAATGCATGGAATCGTTTCGCGAACATTAACATTTTACTGTCTGAATTTGAGTGCAACAAACAACAAGAAGAGATGTTAACTAGAGAAAGAAAGAGAGAGAGAGAGAGGGAGAGAGAGAGAGAGTGAGAGAAAGAGAGAAAATAAAAAGTACAAAAATCCGTTGAATTTTAATTTCTAGTTTACGATATTCCTAAAAAAGCAAATGCTGCTGCTGTTATTGCGGCTTGTTGTGTCTATAGAAAATTTCATTCAATCAATGGGTAAAGAAACTCGTGCATTTTGACTATAAAACGACATGGCGAAATAACGAAGAAAGAAAAAAAAAACATATAATAACGGTGTGTAAATTTGATTTTTGCGCATTGAAGGGCTTGTATTGGTATAAAATAGCCAAATCACAACATGGCATCAGTCTATGGATTGTTTCAATTGGTTGCATTTCTTCGGATTGCATAAAAACCAAAATGCTTGCTTTGTTGGTCATTCTGTTATGCGCAAACAACGACGAGAGAAGAAAATCAGTGTTATCACGATTCGATAATGTGATAAAAGCTCCTAAATCAAATTGGCCGCAATTTTATTAGCTCTAGAAATTTGACGTGCGAAAGCGTTATACTTCGAAATGACTGTTTTAACACCTATTTTAAAAGATTTGTGATCTAGTTGTTTTGTTTCCTACACTTGTTTTTCTTTCTTTTTTTTTTTTTTTTGGTTTTTATTTTTATTTTTATTTCTCAATTCAAATGAACGCATAAAAAATGTTTTATTTTGTTTCGTCGATTCTGGGAGTTAGCATTGTTTGGTTACATTGAAATTTCCAACCACAATAGATAATTTTCAATGGTTCTAGGCGTGTGCATATTCATTCATTGAATAGAGAGAAGACAAAAAAAAAAAAAAAACACCCAACTCATTCGATATGTGAACATTAACTTTATTACCGATGATAAAGATGTAATTATGTGTTTTCTCTGAATTATCACACGGGTTTGGCCCTTTTTGATGTGCGGTGTGTGTGACACAAATAAGATGAAAGGAAAAAAAACCCACCAAAACCAAAAAAATAAATAAAAAGTGAACGCGAGAATTTAACGTACTGAGAAAGCAAACAATTACGCGATACACTGATCTTGAAATCAGTGGAATACACAAGAGAGTGAGAAATGAAAATACATAAAGATACTAGAATAATTATGCATATTTAATGTGTTTCAGGTACAAAGATAAGTGCAACTGTGTGTAAATTGTACAATGTACTGTGTGCCAGTGTACATGGTGGTTCAGTGTGCATGGTTCAATCAGTAAACGCATAAATATATATATATATACATTCAGATGTAGAAAGTGCGCACCTAGAGAATGAAATGCGAGACCGAGTTGAGGGCGAAAAAAAAGAGAAATATATATATCGAGAAACAGGCAACGATCGATCCATCTATAATTTACATAGTTCATTTTATCCAACGAATTATTTAATTCATGCATTTTGTGATGAAATAGAGAGAGAGAGAAAAAAAAAATTGATCAGAAAATGTGTGCGGGAGCAATACAATGATGTTAGTTAAGCAACAAACAGTAGACACTTTGATTCCAGTTGGAATTGTGTGTGAGATAAACCGCAACACACATCTCGAGCCATAGCGCGAGAGAATGAGAACAAGACAACGAACTGGTTTTGATTTTTTTTTTCTTCTCTCTCTCTCTCTTTCTCTCTTATGTATGTGGTCACTGTGTAATGTACAGCATCGTTGTATTACATTTTATAGAACTACAATAAATAAATTGAATATAAAAAAAGCGATCGATCGAAATGAAGGAGAGCAAGGCAACAGCTAACAGAAAAAAAAAAAAACAGAGAAGTTGAACATGAAAAAAATATACGATCTTGATTTTGTTTTCGTTCATACCAAATTCCATGTCATGTTTATGTTTGGCTGTTCTCCTTTGCACGTTCCTTCCCTCACGCCGAATGCCACCGTTCCGATATTCGAACTTTTCTCAACTTATTAAATGGATTTTTTTTTTTTTTTTTTTTTTTTCTTTTAATTTTGAAGAGCGAGTGAGCGATCGAAAGAGATCGAAATTAACTGGAGGTAAGAGAGAAAGAGATCGAAAGGGAGTAAGAGAGATAGAAAAAGAGAGAAAGAGAGAGAGAGACATCAAAAGAGACCACAAGCCACAAAAAGAGATTGGAAGGGACCGAAAGGGAGAGAAAAAAAAAAACTTGAAAAAAAAAACCACACAATCAGCTCGACCTCATATGCTTCCATTAATAGAGTGACATGAAGAGAATCTCTTTTGAAAAATTGATTGCATGCACAATAGAAAAGCGACCCCGATCAAATCATAATTCAGAATTGAAAATTCAATTAAGAAAACCTATTCGAAATGATGCAATTATAATAAAATTTCAATTATCTGCAACGATTCAAATAAATTATATGGTATAAAGAGATTAGAATTTGGGCTGTGTGGACTGATGATGATTGAACTAAGTAATTCAGAGCATTAGAATAAGAATAAGAATAAGAATAAGAATAAGAATATGAATAAGAATAATAAACGATGTTGATCGTTTAAAGGGATTTTAAAATCGATTGCTCAATCGATTTCGGCGACTTGTTGTTATTATTCCAAGAACTATGCCGAACAATATGAGTTAATCGAATGTGAAGGTTCGAATTAAGTATTGGCCACCATTTCAATATGTTTTTATCTTCATTTTTCCATACATTTATGTTGTTATTTCTTTTTCTCTGTTTTCATTCGATCTTGCTCTCTCATAAATTCTGTAATGTTTTTTTCTTTTCTTTATTCTTTTCTGTTGAGTTTCTAGCAGTAGAATGAAATGAACAAAAAAAAAAAAAAAAAAAAAAAAATGAAGGCGACAGCACGGAACGAAATTTATCCGATTAAAACGTATTAAAAACTATTATTTATCATATGTAAATGCATTTTCCACTGATTGAGAGATTGTTTGGTGTCCCGTAACATTGTGTGCGGCATTTGGTTGTCATCGGCATACGACTTAATGTTGTATCGTAAGAGAATAATAACAAAAACAACAACAACAAAAATCATCAAAAAAAATTCACAATGGCCAAAGTCACGATCAATGGACACATTTGAACAACAAAAATCTATACACAAGCACATGTATACATTATTGAAAAATTATCAGCTTTAGATTTGAACACAACAGATTTGTGACATCAAAGCATCAAAATGCGAAATAAATGGATACGCATTAGGTGACATTGTCTATCTTTCTCTTTCTCTTTCTCTCTCTCTCTCTCTCTCTCTCTTCTCTCACAGTGTCTCAGTCTCTCAGTCATTCCCTCCATCCCTGACATAGGCAACATGAAAAATACCAGCAACTGAAAGAAAGAATGAAAAAAAAAGAAGAAAATTAATGAAACGAAGAAAAATTGAATCGCGCTACAACAAAAAGACAGCCTAAGCGCATCAAATGGTAAACGAATGAGCGATCAATAAATTCACGACTTGAAAATGACGAGAGAAAGATAACAAAAAAAGAACATACAGACAAAACATTACAACATGAAGAAAATAAACACAAGTCACCAATCGTCACACCGGACAGTACGAATTTCGAACAAAACAAAACAAAATAACAAACACATGAGTCTAATTTTCGGTATATTTCGGTGTTTGTGTGTATGCGTGTCATGTTTTTCATTTGTTTTTCAGCCGATTTTAATTTATTCTCTCGAAAAGTCAACGAAAAACCAAAACAGATCCCAATATTATTCGGATGTTTATCATAAGAGCTGATCGTATTTGTACGTGTAGATTTTTCCACCACAACATTTTCTCCTTCTTCTTCTTCTTCTTCTTTTCTTTTTATTCTTCATCATCTTTTTGTATATTTTTTGTTTCTTCAGTTTGTGTTGTCTCTTCGTCTTGTTTTCCATCTTCTTTTATTTATTCAATGTCCATAATCTTTCTTATTAACATTATTATTTATTTTGTCTTATTTTTCTTTCTTTCTTTCTTTCTTTCTTTCGTTTTTATAGGTATGTTTGAGGCAACATTCGATAGATATTAAGCAACCAAATGGCCAAATCAACGCTTATGGAAGACAAGAGAGCGAGAGCATTTTCGATTTTAGATTCCAGCACCATAAAAACTGATGACTAAAAATAACCGAAAAAACTCATTTGCGTGAGATGAACATTAATAATTGTGCTGTATTTTATGTGGCATTTTAAATTGAAATCAATTCAAATCATATGAATATGCTTTGCTGTCCACTGCGAATCTTTCATTCTATATTTAATTCTTGTTGATTTCTTTTTTCTCTTTCTCTTTCTCTTACCTCCCCCACTCTCTCTCTCTCTCTCTCTCTCTCTCTCCTCTCTCTCTCCCTCAACTTCTTCTGTCGTTTTGTGTCAAATGAATTTTTAATTGGGTAACGTATGTCGGCCATTTTGATGGCTACAGTTCATTTGCCAAAATTCGTTGGTGGAACCACAGGATGAAATTAACCATAGGATGTTGGCGTCGGCGATCATGCCGAGATATTCTTGTTGATAACATTCAATGCATTTGTTTGTTAACAATGCAACCGTAAGAGCCAGAAACAGAAACAAGAGGTAACAAAACATACAGAGAGTGAGAGACAAGGGGAAGGGGGTAAACAGAAAGACAGAGGGCGAGAGAGCGAGAGAGTAAAAGAGAAAATCAGTCTATCGATCTGCAGTTCCTTGTTTTGCGGTTAATTTCATGACATTAATACGCCTGACCCTGGCTGTGCGATAAAGAATGAAAAATTGAAAATTACATTTTTTAGCCCATTTGCGATGGAACATCTCATTATATCCGACTTCGGTTGTAATAATACTCACTCACACACCATTGATATGTTGTTATTGTTTTTTTTTGTCATCTTCTTCTTCTTTTGGATTAAATGACAATTCTCATCTTCGGTTGCAATTCCATCGACCATTTTTAGTGATACATACACTGAACATTTCGAAACTGAAATGTGCAAATAAAACTAAATGATAAATATTCGATGTTCGGGCAATGGTACCGTACGGGCGTTAAACAAATTCAATGTGAATATTTGTAATGATATTCATGGTTGAATATTGATGTGCTGCAATTTAGCGGTGACAAATAAATTGAGGAGAGGATAAAATGAGCCGATTTGCAGCAATGGTTTTAACTATGGTCTTTTTGTTTGTTTTTTTTTTTTTTTTTTTTTTTTTTTTTTTGGATACAGTACGATCGATGGCCACAGTGCCGACAAACGAAACGTGCTTGCACATTTTACGCAACAAATAAAATCAACCAAAAAAAAAAACATAAAAAAACATAAAAAAACTTAAAAAAAAAAAATACAAAATGCCAGTGCACAAATTCAACTTGCAATGGGTCATTCCGTTGTCTGTTTTTCTTCATTTGCATTCAACGTCATGAATATTGAATTACATATCAGTTCAGCGTAATTGAATGCGCCATATCATGTGATTGTAGCGAGTTTTTATTCTGTCATTATTCCGCAATCATTTCGGCACTCAATCGATTTTATATTTAATCAATGAATTAGACCCTTGAAACGAATCATTTATCTGGCTAATTCATTATTCATTAATATTGTAATGCCAATGTGATAAATATTAAATCACTTAATTGGTTTTGATGATGCGAACAATTCAAAGTGCATTCAATTCTTTCTTTTTTCCACCGAATTTAAGATTTCAATCGGTCGCGTCATTTTTGACAACAAAAACAACAGCAACAGTAACAACAAAAACAAAGTAAATTATCTTGAACCCAAGCCCAACATCAAGGTTTCTACGGAAGTCTGATGGTCAAAATTATAACAAACGAAATGAAATGAAATGAAATGAAATGAAAGAAATGCTTCGCTGGTCCATAAAGTTGTTTACTTCTTTCATTCCACCATTTTTTTTTTTCGCTCGAAATTTTAATTACATGCATTTCGAAAATTCTTTTTGCATTTAATTACTTTGTTGGAAACGTTGTATTTAAGCGACGAAAATGGTGCGCACAAATGGCCCCATTATAAAACGCACACCGATTCTGATACAACTTATGCACCATTACACACACACTCACACACACACACAAAGTGGCCAAACAATCATTAAGCCGAAAGAAATGTAATAATTTGATTTAACAAGCGAACAGCCAAAGGGAAACCAGACCGACTTTTTGCTCTGGTTAGTAATTCCTTTCTTTCCTCCTCCTCTCTTTTTCGCCTTTCTCCAGCCCCAAATGATGTATATTTGCTTGGGATTATTACGACGATTGGTAAATCGTCCGTTTATTTTTTTTTTGTCCGCATCAAGATCGTTGCACGTTGTGTGTGTACTCTTTAAATTGTCAGATTCTTTTTGCGCTTTGTGTTTCTTTGTTGGCGTTTTCTGCTTGAATTTAAATAACAAAATAAGACATGGAGTGGATCAGTAATTGAAATGAAGACATTTTCAAAACTCACATCACGTTCGTTGTCTTCTTGTTGTTTTTTGTCCATCATTGAATCGTTTTCTCTCTCATTTTATCTTTTTCTCTCTCTTTCTCTCTATTCTATCTGTCCAAGTTTGCCTGGATTTTGTTTTTGTTTTTTTTTTTTTTTTTTTTTTTTTGCTTGATTGTGTAATTTGATTTGTTTGTTAGCAAATGAAGCTGCGTTTGCATTCATAAGGTAACATTTGACTGAAATAATGTGCGTGTGTGATGTGCATTTAAAATTTATGTGCACACTTTTGTCATACAAATAACTATCTTTTGGAAAGACTCTTTAATAACCATGAAAAAAAAACAACAATGAGCGAATGTGTGTTGTGAGTACAATACCAAAATTTCAAGCAAAAAAAAAAAAAAAAAAATCATTTACAACCCATTGGTCAATCAGCACAAGAACCATTGAAGAAAAGGCCGCTCCAATAAAAAATAAAAAAAAAAAACAAAAACGATACGAAGAAATTGAAAAGAAATAAACAATTTATCTATTCGTTTGTGAAAAAAAAGGTCAATCAATTTATAATGCTTGAGTTATGGCGGTTATCGGATTAAGACAAACCGTATGCGATAAAATGATATGCAAAACTTGACACATGAAATGAATTATGTGCGCATTCGAAATGATAAGAGACAGAGATTGAATGAGGTGGAAAATAATGCCAGCAGGCAGAAGAGATCCCGCGGACATGAAAGCTTCATCGAATTCTCTTTTATTCGTTCAATCGATTTCTCTCTTTCGCTCTGCTCAAGTGTGCTGTGTCTACGTTAGGTTTTTTGTTTTTTCCGTTCGGTACAATTTCTCTGCGTCCAATTTTGATTATTGAATTCAAATCGGTTTTGCATATTCAATGGCCAATGATTATGCCTCTCGCGTATTTGTATAATTGTTTATTAGCCGCGATCCATTTCTACTGAACTATTATTACAATGTTTTTGTAATCAATGAGTTTGTATATTTTCTTTTCTTTTCTTTCATTTTGTTACGACTTTTGGTTGTTTTTGTTGTTTTTTTTTTTTTTTTTTTTTGCCTTCACACTCTTTCTCTCTGCGTGTTGTCAGTCACATTTTGATATTCAATCAACAAAGTAGCAAATTACACTTGACATTTTGTAAGCGTTAAATTTTTTTTATTCAACCTATCCAACGCATAACTGTCGAAATACCAACCACATGTATATGAAGAGCTCTATTTTGACGTTATTCATTTTATGGTACCAAGAATACAACTGAATGAGAACTCACCGAGATAGAGAAGGTGAGAGAATGAGCAAAAGAATGAGAAAGAAAAAGAGAGCAGAAAGCTGTGAAAAAAAAAATATAAAAGAATCCATCGATTTGAAATGTGTACGCTTCTTATGACAATGCCAATCTAAAATGATATTAATTCAATTTAGCTCATTACATTCCAATAGCATTTATGTTTGGCATGTTCTTAAGAATTGATTGTGCTTATTATTTTGTGATTCTTTTGTTTTGCATCTCTTTTGCGCATTTTAACATGCCACAACATGCCTACTGTCTGTCAATTAATCAATTACTGAATGCGAATGCTTGAAATACAATATTACAATTTGCGCATTAAAAATGAAGCATAAGAAACGAAAAAACCTGAAGTTTTTTCTTCTTCTTCTTCTGCGTTTTCGTTCGATTTTGGATATAGAAATATTTACCGTTAGTACGCGCGCGCTTCGAATGTAATTGATATTAAATGGTTTGACTAGCAAATTTTCGATATTTTTCTTTTTATTTTTTTTTATTTTTTTTTTTTGCGTTCATCGAATGATGTGATTGACATTTTAGCCTAGAAATGATAGAGAATTTGGTGCGGACAAAATGCGCAATTATGCGATTTAACGATTCTGCGAAATATATCGAAGGGAGAATGAAAAAAGAAAAAAACCTGTTGAATCTGATTGAAATAGAAAAATGACAGACAACCAATTCTAAATTGCACGATTTCAATTCCAGTGCCGTCAACTGTTTCAATCAATTTTGCAATAAAATATAATACCTGACAAACAGCCAACGATTCATTTCAATTCAATCGATTTCGATGAAATTCATTCAGCTTAATTTATTGAAATAATGTTTTTTTTTTTTCTTTATTTTTGGCAAACGCTTCGATAGCGATTACGTCTCTTTATCGCTTTCGCACTCAGTAACACAAATATACACGCACAGATAGCGAATACATTCAATATTCCAATTAAAGTCATCACATTTATTGTTTACGTTTGTAAATTGTTGTTGTTGTTGTTGTTTCCCCTCCCTCTCGGTTCGTCGTAGCCGAGATCGTTTCGTAATCAAGAAATCCGAAATTGAAGCATAATTTTTTGCTACGATTTTATTTATTCCAAACAAATTCGACGATTTAAGCTGATTCAAGACAACGACTAAACGAAGAAGCAAAAAAAAAAAAAAAAAAAAATTCAAACGCTCAATTGCGATTGTGATTATGCAACGTGAAACGAATAAATATAAATAAATTTTGTTGATATTAATAGGATTTTTGGTTGGATCTTTGAACAAAATTATTACTCGTCGTTCATAATAATAATCATTTGAAAGCAAAAACAAAAAATGGTTGACTGCTTTTCAATATGGCATGTGATTTGGATTGGTTTTGTTTCCATTCGTTTCGTTTCTTTTTTTTTTGTTTTGTTTGATTCAATTTATTGTTTTAAATCGACATGTCTTTTCGTCTATTCTAACCGAAATATTTTTTTTTTTTTCATTTGAATATGAAAACCAT
Source organism: Resseliella maxima (assembly GCA_029041755.1). Taxonomy (NCBI): domain Eukaryota; kingdom Metazoa; phylum Arthropoda; class Insecta; order Diptera; family Cecidomyiidae; genus Resseliella; species Resseliella maxima. Next base: position 1,559,129 of record JAQOWM010000073.1, on the reverse strand, counting down.
TTGATTTTGTTTGTCGTTAGTTGTTTCATTTTTTTATTCACTTTATCATTTATTCGGATGCTTCGCATTCCATTGGTTTCTGTGTGTGTGTGTGTGTGTGTGTGTATCTTGTTTGAATGAAATTCATGCTGATTTCAAAAGGAGTTACGCGATGCAAAGTTAAAACTCTATCACACCACAAAACTAACAAGCTTACATTCAAGACCTTCGAATTGAATATTATTTGGTTGATGCTAATAAAGAATACAATTACACAATACCAAAACTGAACAATGATAAACCACACAAAACAAGAAAGTGAACAGAGAGAATAATAGATATTAGTATTTTGAATGCGAACCGCGCTCACTCTATATAACTTTATTTTGTTGAAATGAGCAGCGCACACATTTACATCATTTCGAATCGGATTGTATAGGTCTATATTTGTATGAGTGTTTTATCATTCAACAAAAAGGGTGCATTTAACATTAAAACCAACCGAATTCCATTAAAAGATACATTCCGTTGAGATTAAATGAATTTGAAAAAAAAAAAAAAAAAAAAAAAAAAATCAAACACAAGTACAATTGTTTAGTTGTCAAAAGCTCATCACACTGATTGCGATGCGGCTGTTTAAACGTCAAAACTGGAATACAGTCAATTTAAATGAGTCAAAAAATTGTGCACAACAAACTAAACAAATGCAGTTTCAAAACAGGTGTAATAAACGTGCATCGATTGAAAATCAATCGGTCTTCATTTCATTGAATAATAAAAGGCACAAAACAGTTGCTACTTTTTTTTAACTCTCTTTTTCATTCTCCCTCTCATTCTTTCTCTCTTCTTTTCTTCCTCTCCCTTCCCCGAAAACTCTATCTTTTCCTGTTTTTTTTTTTCCTCTCTGATTTCTGTAGTTTTGCAAGCAACAAAATTATTTAATCGTTATTCATAGCACAAAACTTGTCCGAAAATGTTTATTATTGTTATTATTGGTGATTACAGAGTGAGTCCAAACAGTTATTTTGGTGAGAGGTGCAACGTATTATTCGAATAAACAGTTGATTTACTAGGCGAGTCATTGAAACTGGGCAAAATAAGTGGACTTGAATTGCAGGCTTGAATCAGGTGCTGATATTAGCCACATGAAATGTGTGTATATATTTGCCTGTGCCTGACCAATGCTTTTAATTTCAATTTGAAATATAAAACGTAATGTCTATTCGTAAACATTACTGTTAGGTGTGGCACACACCATTGACGCCGTTGCTGCTGTTTTCGTATGTGTTTTTTTTTTTTTTTTTTTTCATTTTTTTTTCTTCTCTCTCTCGTCTCCACATGGATACAATTTGTGCATGAATACAGCGCTGCTGATAAAAACGGGAACACACTCATCTCAATGGCAATAATATAAACTTTTAACGGCGATTAAAACATTCAATGATTGAATATTGTTTGCGAGCAAAATTAAAAATAAAAAAAGAAAAAAAACAGTGCAACGCCACATTGCACGTAATCGATCGGTGATGATGTGCGCACGATACGATTTAATAATCATTTGCGTTTTTCAAATGGCATTCAACACAAATACACAATCATCAAAATGAAACAAATCTTTGGTAGAAAAACTCATTGCAACAATCGAACAAAATGCAATGAGATTCTTCTTTAAAAAGAAACCAATGTCCATTATTAAATGAATGTAATCAAATGAAAAGCCTTAATTTATGCTCAGATTCGTTTCTGTTTTGTTTTGTTTTGTTTTGTTTTGTTATTTTTACGTTTCTCCAATTCTTTCCCTGTGTTTTGTTCTCTGTCTTTCAATAAAATCATTTACCATTTTGTTTACTTTATTGGCATTCGCCCAATGGCTCTTCGACTTTTTGATACAACGGTACACCAATCTCATCTGTTTATTACATTCAACTTAAATACTTTGCATTTGCAAATTGATATCATATTCATGATTCATGTGGTTGATTATATACGTTCGATTGATTTTTGCTGAAATATCAACGGGTGCCGCCGTTGATTGAAATGCAATTAAGTATAAAAAAAAAAAATTGCAACAACGGAAAATGAATTTAGAAAAATAAGAGAATAAGAATCGTGACACTGATCAAAGTCATGCATTTAGTTAAACAATAAATCTAAGCATATCATCGATTGATTCACAACACACAACACACAACCATTTTATACAATTTTATTTGACAATTGTATGACATCCATGCAAAATGCTATATAGTTTCATCTATTAAATATACCGTGCGTCCATTTCTTTTATCATCATATACATACAGTCATCATCACAAATTGAACTTGATATACATGAAGGATTTATAAGCCATTGGGTCGCGATTAAATTCCATGCAAAACTAATTACATGACCCATTGAGTCTGTTGAACATATATACCGCTCCTTTGTTTGCCAACTCCCTTTCGTATCATTTATCACACAATGTTACTCACCTGTTTGCATCAAATTAACTTGAAGAATGTTAATTACGGATACGAACAATGAACAAATACTTGGGAAAATAAATAAATAAATAAAAAGAAACAAATCACAATCTAAATATACCTTTGAGCGTCGTAATAAGAGAATCATCGCTTTTGTCGATGCCATCGTTTGACGATCAATTAACAATGCAACTGAGTTATTTTCATTCTGTATTTTATTAGACAAAGTATTCTCTTCTTCTTCTTTTTTTTCTTTTTCATTTACTGCGCATTTTGTTTGGAGAGCGGGATACAATCATTTAAATGTGAGCGCTCGGTTGATTTTGTCATTAATGTTAACTGCAGAAATGCATGCACAAACCACAAGCACAATTTAAATAGAATAATATAATCAACTCTTTTTTCTATTAAGATTGATTAAAATGATGACAGAGAGAAAGGGGGGACGGAGAGAGAGAGAGAGAGAGAGAGAGAGTGAGAGAGAGAGCGCGGGAAGGGGGTAGACAGGGAGAGCGGAGAATTGAAGGCGCCAGAGAGTGATAGAGGGAGAGAGTTAAGAGTGAGATAGAAGAAAAGAATCTTAGTGATTACGAGAGAGAGAGGAAGAGAGGGAGGGAGAGAGAGAGAGAAAGAGAGGAAAAAGGGGAAAAATTCAACATTTAAGCAAAAGTCGATCTCACAACCTAAGTAATAAAAAAAACCTTTTGATCATTGATTCAATTACTAGCAAAACTTTGAATCATTTAATGATATAGATTAGGCTTTGAATGCTTTGCTTTTTTTCATCTTCTTTAATCTAAGCCCATTTAAATGGAATTGTTTGAGTACTTGCGGTGATTTAATCGCGCGGTCAGCTTTATTTGTGGCCAGTGGCGATGGGCACGCACATTCACGAGACAATTTTCATATGCCCACAAATATGTTAAATTGAATCTACATCTATCGCTATGCACATCAGTTTCAGTTACACACGCAATGCAAATGGAGGAATTTTATTTAAAAAAAAAAAAAAAAAACAATCATTGAAATCTAGTTCAACATTTGTGGTCCATTTCTCGCATTTTTCCATTTCAAGTGACATTAGTATCGCCATTTTAAAATAAAATAGAACACGGTGGAAAAAAATATATCATTTGATTTTCAATGGAAATTTATTTTTAAGCGAGAAAAAAAAAACAAATTTTATTCTAGAAAGTTGATAATCTTGATTATCCATGTTAATATGTACCGTATACACTGTACATTTAAAAATAGATAATCAAAGCGAAAAATCTGAATTTGGATCCATGAAAATAGATCGCATATAAATTGCCATAGATTGAACTTTTCAATAATGTGAATATATCAAAGTAGTTGCTTTAAAAAGAAAGTTAAACTAAATGTAAAACATCTAACCTTGCCGCATATAGATAAAATGTTTATTTATTCTGTAATCTAAGATGTTTGCTTTTTTTTTTTTTTTAATGACGGACATTTTAAAATTGAATTCATTTTCGATGATAAATGTTGGTAGTTGCATTTTGCATTCACAAAATTGGTTTTATTTAAATAACAACAACCATCACACAGTTACTAATTACTAGATAATGAAATTAAAAGAAAAAGAAAAACGAGAAATATCGTGTATATTTCATGTAAATGTGCACATATCAAGTCAGTTTTAAGATCGAAACAAATGCCAAGAAGGTATTAATATTGTTGTAATTAAGTCAGTATTTACAATGGATTTGCTACATGCAAACGGCTCACCCAAGTGAATTTTGATTTTGTGTTTTTTTTTTTTTTTCTTTTGCTGTCTACATTTATTATACGATGATTTACACCTAGTTCACAAACATGAGCATAAAAGCGTATATGTGGTAAATAGTGCAATGAGCGGTGCACTGCGCTCGATTTTTCTTCATTGAATACATGCATACACTGTGGCGGTCATCGGCATTCGCAATCAATTTAATTACGGCCATTTTGCAATGAAACTCTATTCTTTTACCTTTGAAATGAACGATCTCAGCATCATCCATTTCCATTTGAGACATTTCTCTCTATAAACATTAAAATGCATACGAAAACGTCAAAAAAAAAAAAAAAAAACAAAAATTCCAATTTTTATGGGGCCATCCGTGATGAGTTATGATACTAATGTGACATGTACTTGTACATGCAACGGTCATATGTACATAAAAGTGCATTACAATTTATGCGTAAATTTGCTGTGCCAACGGCTCTTTCAATGTATCAAAATGAAACTGAATTGAAATGATTAAGAATGCACATGTTGAGTGGCAATTAAATGACCGTACAATAAAAAGGAAAATGACAAGTGTTAATTTATGGATCAGTTGGTGTGTTCAACATGAAATCATCGCCAATTTTTTAAGCGATGTAAACGATCGAAAATAATCGTTAATTGCTTTAACTTATTATTAGAGAAAAATAAAAAGCAAACGCAATGAATTTGAAATGATACAAAATTCCTGTTTCCTTTTTTTTTTCGTATTCTCTATCACAAGACAAAAAAATATTCAATTCAGCCATTCTAAAATGAAACGGTATTTTTGTTATGCAATTGCCATTTTTGAGATGCGAACCGAGACCTGCAATTGAAAGATGAAAAAATAAAAATAAAAATAAAAATAATAAAAACAAACGAAACTACAACGTAAAATGTTAATTTCACTCGTAATTTAATTAATTAAAGTGACCGAAGCAAATAGATTGCTTTTGAAACGCATGTGTGTCGCGTGTTCACGTATATTGATTTGATGTGTTTGTGTGTTATTTATGTTTTTTTTTTTTGCTTCATCGCATCAACGCTTCTGGTTTGAATTTATGCGACTATTTCAATGGGAATGGACAGATTGCGGTGGCAAGAATGAGACAAGTCGTGGTCATTTGAAGCATGGAATTAGATTGACCAAACACTACCAATAAATAAATCAAAGTTATGAGTACGACTTCATTAATTGCAGTCCATGTGATCGAAAACACACAAAAAAAAGACAACAACCATCGCATATAATGCGTGAAAAAGCATCGTAAACGTGCTCACATTTGAATGGGTAATTGAACATGGTTTTAATCACACATTGCTTGTTGTTTGAACATAGTTTTTCTTTTTTCTTCAACTAGTTGGTGATTTTGCGATTTAATGAATCAAATGGTCTAACACCTGACCGCACACCAACCAGCTGAGCAGAAAAAAAAAAAAAAAGTTTTTAATTTATGAAAAAGTGCCAATGTGACAAAAATGCACGAAATGCCATCAACAGTGTCGAAATGAATGAAAAACTCATTCACTATTTTTGTTACTTCATTTTCACAAAGAGTGGAAACATTGTTTTGATCATAAAATTCAGCTAAATTTTCACTCGATAAATAATTTTGGCTGGTTTCGGACACAAATGATCTCATTATATTTCTCACATTTACCTTCTCGCTTTTTCTTTATTTCGAACCCTTTCTCACTTTCTTTTCCTCTCGCTCTTTCACTCTCTCTTTTTCTTTCCCTCTCTCTTTCCCTTTCTCTTTCTCTTTCTTTGCCTTTCTGGCCATTTTACGCTATTTTAACAACATTTTGCATCATTTAATAAATCATTTCCACACACATTAACATTGTATATCGTACAAAAGCCTTTGAAAGAAAAATGTAATTTTTGCGAGGCATCTAAAATCATTAACATCATGCAATAATTGACCAAAGTCATCGAGCTTGGCCACATACAAAACGTTTTTCCACTTGTTATTGCTCTGTTATTTCATTTTTCCAACATTTTGCACATTTTCTATTTCATCGCCATCAAAATTCACTGAGTTTGATTAAACATATTACAGCGCTTAAAATATATCCAATAAAATGAGTTGTAATATTAATGGCATATGTGTGCTTTCATAAGAAATAAAAAAAATCGCAGAAAAATGATCGAACATGCACATTTCAATCGCTTGATTACCGTGTGTGCAAATGGCTATCGAAACAAAGTGCAAAAAAAAAGAAAAAAAAGAAAAAAAAAAAAAAGATGGTCGATTGAACGAAGTAAATGAGCAGAAGTCTGAATCTTGCACGTAACCGATACCGCACAAGAAAGTGAATATTCAAGCCGATCAACTGAGAAGAAGAAAAAAAAAACACATTGAGAATATAAAAAAACAAAATAACTCATGAAATCATAGGCTTTGAACACTTACACATGTTCGATTACGTGAGCAAACACATAATGATAATAACATAATCACATGAAATTTTCGCTGATTTTCAGTTCAAAGCATGTGGTCGACGATTTTTTTTTTTTTTTTTTGCAAAAATTTGAGACCCAAATGAACACTTGAATGATATCCGCTCTAATCTTTACGCTCTGAATAACAAAATAAACCTTGAATGTATACCATCAAATGTTATTTACGAAAATGAAATCATTTTTAGCATTTTATTAAGTGATAACTGTTATCATGTATGAAACATAATTTTTTCACAAAATTGTTTCAATTTGAAAAACAAATAATAGTCGTTCTGTTGTCATATCTTCATTTGATGACTATGTGGGTCGCAGAATACTTTACAACACACACTTGAGGTGTATTTTTTTTTTTTCGTTGTTTGCCATTGTACATGCTTCAATCGCAAAGTGGATGACGCACCACTGGCGATGAGTATGTCAGAACCATTCAATCGTATTAGTCATTGGGCTACAATGAATTGTAGAGAAAAAAAAAACAAACATACAACAATTTAATTCACACTACAATAATTACAACTGAATGCATTTTTTTGTGCTGAGACTGTTGCTGCTGCTGTTGCTGCAGTTCGATTTCCATCTTGAAAGTCGACCTGTGAAATATCTGAATGTGAATTTTTTCATTCATAATTCAACTCATATATATATATATACATTTTTTTTTCCGCATTACTACGCTATTTACGAGTTCAGTGAGTATTAACGATGCATTAAAAACAATGTGAGAACACGTAACGCACATGGACTTTGATAATAATTGATACATGAGTTCTTTGTTTGTTTGATGATATTTTGTTTTCGCATTGAAGTTTTTTCTGAGAAAAAAAATGGGGAAATAAAATACTCTCGATGCGATTTCGAACTTTCTTTTTTTTTTTTCTTTTACCTCCATTTGTATGTGTGGACCGCCAGACGCTATCAGAACACCAGAGAATTGATCGGAATAAAACTGTTCATTTTGCTTAATGAGCGATCAATACTACACTAAACAAAACCAGTTTCTGTATAGATTATACTCTTTTTTTTTTTGCTCAACAAATGCGATTTCGTTTTTTCGATGGCGTCAATCAATTAACGAAAAGTGTTTAAAATTCGCGTTTTTTTTTGTTGTTATTGCAAATGAAACAAAATATCGATAATTTATTTGTTAAAGCCATTTGTTTTGAATTGTATTCGTTAGGTACTCAAAAGGATCAATTTGCTCAGCGTCTTTCTCTTTCTCTTTCTCTCTTTCTCTCTTTCTCTCTTTCTCTTTCTCTCTTTCTCTTTCTCTTTCTCTTTTGCTCTTTCTCTTTTGCTCTTTCTCTTTCTCTCTTTCTCTTTCTTTTTCTCTCTTTCTCTTTCTCTCTTTCTCTATCTCACTACCTTTCTCTATCTCTCTTTTACTCCATCACTCAGTCTGGTCTATGAACAAAGATCTTAATTTTACCAAACGACAAATTACATTTTCACATCTATAACGAATACCGTTTATGTTCTCGAACGTTGAATGATTGTCGTAAATTTCAGTGAATTATACACGATCATCTGAAGCATTTGCACTCACGAAAATTTATTTTGCGAATAAATGAATGAATGTTTGCAATTGGCATATTAAATGTGTGTACTTAAGGAATGCGGTGATTTCTTTTAATGTACAACACCATTTATTATAATTGTCGGATAGTATCCATGTGTATTTGTTGAAGCTTTCTTCAGAAAAAAAAAAAAAACTCGCACGCTAGCCAATTGCTTTGAATACAAAAAAAAAACACGCATATTGCCCGCCACATAGATTACTAAACAAACATTAAAATTGACGCTTCCTGTTGAATAAGACTACAGACTTGAAATAGAGAAATCAGACGAAAATTATGAGATTTTTTTTTTTTTTTTTTTTTGGTTTTTTGCACTGGACATGCGGCTATGTCATGAAGACGACAATGTTTATGTTCGTTGTAGCGCAAAATAAACCACACACCATAACGCACCGAATAGATCATCGACACGCATTGTTTGTTTCATAATCAACAATTTTTGTATCGCATGTGTTTCTCTTTGAATTTGATCCATGCATACGAGTCACTTCATTCTGCATTTGCAATGCTCTATAGTATTGCCTGTCGTATTTGTTTGATTGGTTGGTCGATCGGTCGGTCGGTCGGTCGGTCGGTCGGTCGGTCGCTTACAGTCGGGTTGGGTTGATGTTACTTATGTGGCAAACGTAATGAATGCCAATAGAGTGGAAAATGATGTCGCACATCTCATGGGAAAAATTGATGGATCCAAATAACAATAAATAAACATATGTTATTGCATTTGATGCGGTAACCAAAATGGACAAATGAACTCAACCAACGTAAATGACTTGAGGTTTTTTTTTCTATAAATCACAGACATAGAGTTAGAGAACATGCTAGAGGTAAGAGCTCCAAAGAGAATGAAAGAGAGAGAGAGAGAGTTAATGAGAAAGGGAGCGAGAGAAAGAGAGAGAGAGAAGGCGATATATAGACCGAAAAAGAAAACGAGTGACAATCAAACCGACACAATTTTTCATTATTTGCCTACAAATTTTCCATTGTGGACTTAAAACCCAAATCTCGGTAGAAAAAAAACCGAAATGCAAAAAAGTATCGAAGGAATCGGGCCGAATTTCAAATATAAAATACTTTTCGTGAGCGCATCAAAAACCTAATGTTTCAATTAATTATAGCTTTACAATATATCCGACAAACGAGAAAAAAAAAATGTTGCAATTAATCACCATCAAGATGAATCCAAGAAATTTCTTTTCTTTTTTTTTCTCTGACTTTTTTCTTATTTTTATTCAAGCGATTTCGAAAGCTGCGTTTTATTTAAACGCAGAAAGTCAAAAGGTTCAATTATATTTAAACATCATTACGAATCACATAAATCTTATATTTCAACAGAAAATAATCGATGATATTTTAGTCAAAATGTCCATTTTATCTGCCGATTGTATTGAGATATGATTTTTTTTCTTCTTATGTTGGCATTTTCTGTGGCGCTGAAGGAAAAACAGTGTGAAATAAATAATATGGATTTTGCATTGAGAGAATCAAATGAAATAAAAAAGAGAAAAAAAAAACCAGCGAATTAGAAGCGATAAAACGGGTTTGACGATCGATTAGAGGTTATTCCTATTTGATGAACCAATAATTTTTGTGCAAAATATCTATTGACAAAATAGTTTCATTGGTGTCGATTTACGAGATTAAAAGGAGTTCGCATCGACAAAAACTAGAGAGCAACGTACAAACAAAACACATACGACATACACAGAGAGAGAGAAAGATAGAGAGAGAGAGAGAGAGAGAGAGAGAGAGAGAGAGAGAGAGAGAGAGAGAGAGAGGGGGAGGGAGCTAACACAAAAAATATGAAGCAACATCGTTGCTTTATTGGAATCGTTTACTCCAAACCGGGCCACATTGTATTTAATGGCGCTCTTTTAAATCCATAATGCAAAAAGCTAAATCAACCGAAAAAGAGCAACATTGAAAAAAAAACCCGGTTACCGTTCGATTTACTGCTCTCTATATCAGATCTATTGAATTTTTTATATTTTGTCCAGTTGACTTTTGGCCACTTTTGCACATCCCATCACATTAATATGCGATTCTTCATCATCATCATCTTCTTCTTCTTCTTCTTCTTTTGGATTTTGCTCTTTCGTTTTTACTTCATTTGGAATTGAAAATTGTTTTAAATTTCATTTTGGACCGTGCTGTTTTTTTTTTTTTTTTTTGATCGTACGTTGATTTCTGTTGCGTTCAGTTCATCGTCATCATTATGTTCTCAATTCTTTCACCGCACCTCTTTCTTGATTCTTTTGGTGTCGCGCATATTGTCGCAAAACATTTGATTGAAACAATATACAACAACAACGGCAGCAGCAGCAGCATTAGCAACAAAACCTCACAATCGTCAATCATAATAACACCAATGATTGTCAATGTTTGTGCGCGTCTTTCAATTTTCAAATAGCGCTCAACATCATTCTGAATGTATATAAATATGTGACGCACATTTACATGTGTATAGAACTTCATATGATCACACATTACCAACTATCGTAATTATACCGTTATATTCGAAGAGAAAGATACGACAATGTATCGAAATTGCTTATTTTGCTGTTTTTTTCCTTCTTCATTTCGTGTGTGATTCTCGGTATTTCTTCTGTGCATGTGTGTGTGTATGTTTCTTTTTTGCAAGTCGAGATTGGGTTTTATATGTCTCTTGTATAGTTTTTACTGTTGTTAATATTGTTGATTAGTGCGGTATGTTGTTGTTGTTTTCCTCTTCTTTTTTTTTTTGCTTGAAATTTTCCTTTGGTCGATTTTAAGCCAACCGTTATCGTGCATAATATGACCTGTATCTGCGTCTGATGATTTTATGTGCTAAACCTCTTATTTTTGTGCTTCAGTGATTTTTAATGGCCATACGCACATTTCACCGTATCAACACTTTTAAAATGAGATCAGTTGTATCTTGGTCTCATTGTCAACTGCGTATCAATTTTTTTTTCTTTCTTCTCTTCTTTCATCATCTCCATCATCTTCTTCTTCTTCTTCTTCTCTTCTTCTTCTTCTTCTTCTTTTTTTTCCACTTTGTCATTAATATCAAAAGCTAAATATGACACCAGTTATAACACTCCATTTTGGGTGAAATGCGAACCATAAAAATCAAATTACGAATGAGCAACACAAATCGCATCATTTCATGGTCATTACTTTGAAATTCGGTCATCGATTTATCATATGCTACTGAAATACGAAATGAAAAGAATGCACTATTTTGAATTTGCAAAGTGCAATTCGGCACAATGAACTACAATGGTAGAGTAACACTTCTTTTTGTCATTTGTTTCTGTTGTTGTTTGCACCATTTTAATATGATTGTTGTTGTTATTTGTTTACCGTCATTTGCACCATTTTTGGAATATAATTGACAAGCCTTTGAACTGACATCAAACAATAAACGATTGCTAAATAGCCCAACGTAAATGCTAATTAATCATTTGAATAGGTTCAATATTTGATTTGTGAAACAATTTTAAATGCGATTTTTCATTAATCGATTTGGTTGTTTTGTATTTTACAAACAAAAAAACACACACACACACACAAGTTTAAATACAGGTTGCACTCATTTCAGTTATTTCATTTTGCCTGTGATCATATGATCAGGCATTTAACTTGTTAGGCATTTCAATTGCTATTGTTAGGTTAATGATTTTTCATTCTTTTTTCGATCGGTTTATTTTGTTTTTTTTTTTTTCTTTCGTTTATTCATTTAGCCAATTCGAAACCTCAAGTGTTCAAGTGCATTGTTTGAAATGGATTTCGAAAAGTGAGCCAAAACATTCCATTGAAAATCTAAACGATTTTCATTAATTTTTGCCTGTTGGCCATTTTCAACAAAATGAGGCGAGAAACGCAATTCCAGTAGCATGACAAATGAAAATAATTTTAAAACTGTTTCAACTCTTGGATGTTTGTTACTCTTTGCGTAAAATCCATTTTTAAATGAAATGTTTAATCATATAATTCATTTGTTGTGAGTTTTGCTCTATCTTTTTTTCAATCTCACTCACTCTCTCTCTCGCTCTCTCTCTTTCTCTCTCTTTCTCTCTCGCTCTCTCTCTCTCTCTCTCTCTCTCTCTCTCGCTCTCTCTCTCTCTCAGTCTCTCCGTTGCTCTTTCGGATCCCGTAAATGTGCAAAAGTGCACAAAATAAACGATGACATTGCTTGGAAATTTGCTAAGTATTTTGTATTTTTTTGCTTGAGCACAAACAAACAGTGAAATTGTTTGTGTGCGACAAATTATGAAGCGTGAAATGAGTAGAAATTAATATGTATGCAAGAAGCAAAATGAAAAAAAAGGCGAAGAGGAATAATAATAAAAAAAAAATAGTCCGTTGCTTTGCTTATTAAAATGGTCCACAAGTGGCGCTCAAGGCAATGTGTTTGTACTATGTTTGTGTGCCTTGTTTCATCCACATTTGACTTGCTTTATTTATAGATCGTGCATTTTGCGCAAGCATCGCATTATGTGTGGATCATAATGCATGGAGCTGTGTTGTGCCTTGTGCGTACCAAAACAGATGAATATTAAAAGAAAACAAATCATTGTTACAATTGTCAACAAACCACTTAATCTGATATTTTTTGCATGTCGTTGTTGTTAAGTATGTATTTCTGTTCTTCTTCTTCTTCTTCTTCTTCTTATTCTTCTTTATTTCGGTGATCTTGTAATTTGTTAGAGAGACATGAGCTTAGCTAACGCTCAGGGAATGTTTCACATAGATTAAACAGATTTGTTGTCGCAAGTGTGTTGGATAAAAATGAAATAAATTTGTCCGTTAAATGCTTTTGATCAAAAATGATGTGCGAGCAAATGAAAGTCTAGCGTAAATAGCCCGCAGTTCTTGCGACTTTGAAACGAATGAAGCAATGACAATAGACTATGCGTGCGTTTGTGTCTCTGTCTCTCTGCGTGTGTGTGTGTGTTTGTGTGCAAAACATGTTTCTTGCTAAATTGAAAATTTTGTCTTGTTAATCTATTCAAGCTGAGTTGATCTGTCTCTGTGGCAAGTTGACTTGATGAAAAAGATTAATTTGTTAAAAATGCGTCAATTGTATGTATGCTTGTGTTTGCGTTTGTGTTTGTGGATTGCAATTGATTCAAGTGTCTGGTTGGTTGGTTGCTTAGTTGTTTCTTCAATACTTGATGAAAAATGAACGGTAAATATTTGGCCGTTTTGCAAAAATTGAACGATTTGTGCGTGCTCAATGAATGATATGGGCGCTGGATACTGGAATTAATTTTCATGCTACGCATTTTATGCCGAGCATTTCGATGCAATCGCATGAATGTATACATTTCAAACTAGATTTTAGATATCAAATTTAGAATGTAAATGACCGAATGGATTTGTTTTCGACTTGTTTATCGCACAATTTTCTGTTCGTTTTTTGTGCTTCACAGCCCATTCGATAAATTGATAGCTACAAACCGTGAATGTTTCCAATTTTTTTCTCTATTTCACACTCAATCTCTCTCTCTCTCTCTCTCTCTCTCTCCTCCCCTCTCACATTGTCTTCCTCTCACTGTCTCTCTATCTATCTCTCTGTCTCGAAATCACTCTGTCTCTCTCGATCTCGTTCCCTTTTTTGTTCCCTCGCTCTCTCCCTTTCTTTCTCTGTGGAAGAATGAGAAAGGTTGTACAGCTAGTACATTTAAGCTCGATGTGTGATGTGGTAATCATAAAAATATGTGGTGTAATCGGATCTTATTACATTATTTGATCCAGTTTAATGGCACAACTTGAACCGTCTGCTTTTGCATGTTTGTTAACGAAACAACAAAAAAAACTGGTGATTTTTGAGATGAAAACAGAAACTGGTAATTGAAAGTGAGTAATAAAGAGAGATTGAGAGCGAGAGAGAGAGAGATAGAGAGAGAGAGCGAAATAAAGAGATTGAAAGAAAGAGATAGAAAGAGATTGAAAGAGAGAAAGAGAGAGATAGAGAGAGAGCGAAATAAAGAGATTGAAAGAAAGAGATAGAAAGAGATTGAGAGAGAGAAAGAGAGAGAGAGAAAGGGATTATATGCTGCAGTAAAATATGCGAGTTCAATATCTGACAGATTGTGAATATTGCGTCGTCAGCTTATGCGAGATGTAAACGAGGTGTTCATGTCAAACTGTCTGATTACTATGTCGACACATTTTATTAGCACCTAAAACTGATATTGGCTGGCTTTTAATTTTTGATTTTTGTTCGATCCGATGAATCTTTAATTGAAACTTGGAATTAGAATTCCATTTTCTCCTAAGAGGTTTTTTTTGTTTTGTTTTTTGTTTTTTTTATTTTCTTGTTCTTTTGTTTTGCTTTCATTATCGACGACGAGAAAAGAAACAAAATACCGTTTCAAAATTCTCCGACTTCGATCAGAATGAAAGAGCACACAATTCAGTGATTTAAATCGATTGGATAAATAAAAAAATGCAAACGATGAAATGGATATGGGAGAGTAAAGAGGGAACGAATAAAAGACAACAAGCAATTCAAATGCAATGAAACGCTGTTCCGTATTTTTTGATTAAATTAAAGGTTCAATTGAAGTTCCAATGCATTAAGTGATCCATTCACATATGTAAAACGAGCATGTAATCAAAGGAATGACGACGACGATGATGATGATGATGACGATAATAATAATACGTGGATTGAATGAAATGTTCTTAATCCAGATCCGATGTGGATATGCCGTTGATCAGCATAAGCACATACGCAACGATGCATTGAATGAAAATAACGACACACTCAAGCCCAGAAGAATGACGAGACCCAGCCCAATTTAATATTAAAATTCACATTCATTCATTCGACTCTCGTCCAATTTTTCATTCATCCGATTACAAAATGATAGAAAATGCGGCAGAATGAATTTAACTCTTTTTTCTGACAATATGTTCTACTTCTCTCTCTCTCTCTCTCTCTCTCTCTCTCTCTAACAATCTCAATTTGAACAGTATTCGAACGTCATTCAGAATAATCAATGCAATGATTCTCAAATAGAAAACCATATTTCGAGTAAATTTCACTTCGAGTAAAGAAAAATACATCAAACGATGGTAATGACGTGCACAGATACTAATAAACAAGATAACAAACATAGTCATATCATTTTCGGGCAAATGCCGACGATGGCGTGAATTCAAATTTAACTTGAGCGCATATCATATGCTGCCGCTGCTGTTGATTTTGATGTTGAATCAGCGGCCTTTTAAGATTCACATGTTCCGTACGAGTAATAAAGTAATTCAAATAAAAATTATCTTGTTTAATTTCGTTCCGTATAGATGTGTGTTGCACGGTAGAAGTTCAATTATATCTATAGATTGCCCCGCGTCGTTTCAATGGCTAATTTGTTTTGAGCAACTGGAGCCGAATAAGTGTCTGTGTGTATGAGAGTACTTCTTATTATTTTTTTTTTTTTTTTTTGTCGAGTCTTGCTTACAAAATGTTACATTTGTTCGCTTATAATTCGGTTGTTCTCTCTCGATCACATTCTCGCTGGTTCTCTTTCTCAATCTTTCTTTCTCTCTCACTCTCTCTCTCTCTCTCATTCTCTCTCTCTCTCTTCTCTATCTTCTCAATCTTCGGAAGACAGTCGTTCTCTCTCATTCCTACTCTCTCACCACACTTCTCTTCATTTCTCGAGTACATTATTTTGGAATGAATATGACGACCGTGCATAGCATCAATTAACATACTTTAATTGTTCACATGGGTTCACCAGAGCGCAGATGTGCTTTGGCTCATTATGGTTTTGAATAACAACGGACCAACAAAAAAAAAGAAAAAAAGCGAATAATAATTACAATGCATTCTTTCGTACACAATGTCCAAAGAATTGTTTCATTTCATCTTCGTGTTGGTGCTGCCTGACCAACTAGAGTTGACTAGCTGGCGCACGATCTTAAGCCACTTGCTGAGTATATATAAAAGATATGACCAAGTGCGTACATGGTCTTTTATATTTTCGATGCATATAATTACCAATGTTCTTTATATTTTTACTTTGGACATAACATTAAAATGACCGTTGTTTCAAATGACATCATTCGGTCGACAATTTTCCCAAACAATACTCTTTTCTTTTTCTATAACGGGAAATTCACCATAGACCAAAAGATTGCCTCGATTTGAAGGCGATTTGTAAATATTTATCCTGATTTATTATACATTGAATTTTAATTTCGATCGTCAGATCTATTATCTAATTTTTTTGGAAATTGAAAATGAAAAACAAACACAACCAATTTGACGACATTAAAAAAAATTACGAAATGGCCATTTTTTTTATGTTTCAACTCTGCTGACATTCCATTCAAATTATTTTGATCGAAAATATCAAACTCATGTCGACCTTTTTTATTTCGTTGCTGTTATTGCTGTTCTTCTACTCTCAAGCTCATTAAATTATTTTGCTGTGTGTTGGTTTTTTTTTTTTCTCCTTTTGTTTTCCCTATATTTCTACTTAGTTTCTTTACTTTAGCCAAAATGTTGAGCACGAAATGAAAATCATAGCCAAACGTAAATAACAATGTCCAATTGAAAATTGGCATTAAATTCAATTGCAATCACAATTTCGTCATCAGACTGAATTGTGCGGCGCAGTAATCAAGCGTTTACAATTGACATGGCCTGTGTGGTCAAATGATTATTGTGTGTCTCTGTACAATTCTCCTTAAACTGTGCTATATGTTTGTGTGTGTGTGTGTGTGTGTGTGTCATATGTGGAAAAATCGGTATAACCTTCTATTATGCGACTAGCAATTGCGATATTATATGATTGTGTGTTGTTTTTTTTTTTTTTTTTTTCTCTCAAAACTTTTTTTTTTCTCCGTTCATTCGTTGGACGTTTATAATTTATCGTGCATATGTTTCAGTTAAGTTAAGTTCAGTTCTATAATTTAGCGCTCGCGCGAGCTTGAGCTTCTGGTTCATGTACTTTGACTTCATATATTGATGTTGTGTGTTGCGTTTTATTTCATTATTTCAAGGTGGTGCAAATGCTAAAATGGAAAATAAAAAACCATTGCAAAAAGAAAAGAGCGAGATATAAATGTAAAATGAGAGCGAATGACTGAGGGAGCAAGATAGCCAAGCGAGCACGGCCATGCAATCATTTTGGCTTGTTTATGCTAATGGTATTCATTTTGTATTGTTGGATATGGTGATGCGAAAACAAAAGAGCACATGTATACATATTCGCACGATGTCGACGCGATCGAAAGAAAAAAAGCTACACAAACGAACAAACAAACAAAAAACGAAAAAAAAAAGAAGAAAAAAAAAAAAAAAATAAAATGACGTGCTAGGCAATCGCATCAACGCAACAAAACAAATGAAGAAAAATTAAGAAATTTCCGAATACAGTCGGCGATCACCATTAAAAATCATCAACCCAAATGGACATGATCGGCGTACGCCGTACATTGCTAATGCCAACCAATTGTTATTGTACTCTCTTTCATTTGAATTTTATTTCATTTTTTTTTTTTTCTTCTTCTTGTTCCATCTTAATTTCACGTTCATGAAAATATTTCCAGTTCGCAAACTATTTGAACGCTTTTAATGCGTAAAAATGTATTCATATTTCTTCATATACATTTCACTCTCTTCCATTTGAGAGACATTAATGGTTGAAAGCGTAAGCGTCAAACAAAGAACAAAGCCAATGGCTTAGCATGTACTCACTCACTCACTCATTTTAAAAGTGATTTTTAAAAGGCAGCAATGGATGGACTTAAATTCTGATTATTAAATTTAATGATGTGTTGAAAATGCTGAATAGAGTGAAAAGCGAAAATACACCGAAATATTGTTCTGTTGCGCAAATCATACATAGACAAAGACTGAGAGTAACAATTTTAAACCAAAGCGGCGAATCGAACCGAGAAAGAGTTGTAAACAAGCAACCAGTTCAAATCATAAAAAGAGAGAAAAAAATCAATGTTTTTTTTATTTTCTTTTTTTTTTCTTGCTTTTTGAACTAAAGTCAAGAATATTAACTATTGTGATTATTTATTGTAGTGTATTGTTCGATTATTTACTCCATAAGCATGACCACGTAATGGCATACACACACACACACAGAAACTGAATCACATTTGCAAATTGTATGTTTCTTTTGGGCGCCCAAACATATCTTTCTCTTTCATTCTCTTGATTCTCTCACTCGTACTTGCAATATACTTTCTGTATATGTGATTAATCACATCTTGTTGCCTTTTTTCACTCTCTTCATATATATATACATATATGTTCTTGCTTCGTCTCTTTGGGATAGTTGGTGCTTATATATTTTTTTTTTCACTCTGTTTAAATATTAATGCCATTTGAAAATGGATTTTAAGCAAAATGGTCATAAAGTCTTGTGTAAAAATGGCAAAATTCAGAACAAAAGAGAACTAACGCTAGCAGCCGATGAAATGAAGTACGCGCGACGGGTGAATATATAGGCACAGACAAAACTTAGAGTAACAAAAATAACAAAAATAACAACAACAACAACAACAACAACAACAACAACAACAACAACAACAGAAACAAGAAAAAAAGTATAAAAGTCAAATAAACAATGCTCAATGGATTGGAATAACCAAGTGCTCTGACAGACGAAATACGATCTCTCGGGGATACGAAAAATGAAAATACAAAGATGTTAGAGAGTAAATGAGAGAAAAGTGTGTGTGTGTGTGAGAGAGAAAGCGATATACACGCGTACGTAAGATGATCATGGAAACAAGCGATTTAAAGAAGTCATCGTTTTGTTGTTCGACAACATCATCATCGTCATCATTGTTGCGACCAATATATATATATATATATTTGTTATTTTGTTTTGTTTTGTTTTGTTTCATTTTCTCGATCGTCTGTCAATTCACCAATATTTATGCCTGCTGGATACTTCTCGTTATGAATCTCATCAGGTTCTAAAGACAGTTCACTTTTCTCTCTAACAATTTCTTCTTTCAATCGAAATTCATTCGCAAATGCATTTGTGTGTACAGCAACAATCGTAAATGTCTCATTCTATCGTTTGTAAACAATTTGAGAAAACTTTTGTTTGCTAACACCTTTTCGTGCAGCAGTTGGTTTTGCAGTTTTTATTCTTTAAAAACATTATTTATTTCATTTTCAATCATTGTTTTATAATCACTGTTTGTTAGCTAAACGTGCAAATCCAATACACGTTTTTCATCTTCTTTTTTTTTTCTATCTCTTCATTTCCCCCCGAAAAGATTTACAGTTTGGCGATGTGAGGTTGTTTTTTTCTCGTATGATGACATCGACATCGAATTTTGTGTTTGTGCATATTGCAAACATTAAATGAATTGCTATTCTTGATTCATTTCTATTTGTGGATATTTACGCAAATAAATTGAACTGGACAACGGCTTCAAATTCGTTATTTTCATATCGACAACAGAAATGTACAAAAAGATGAACAGAACAAAAAAGAAAAGAAGAGAAAAGAAAAGAAAAAAAAAAATCATTTATTAACAAGCCATCTTAACAAAGCAAAAATGCCAATAAATGAATTTGACGATTATTTCATATTTTTTCCATCTCTCTTCCTCTCTGTCTCGCTTTTAATACTTCAAGTGATGTCAATTGTTATGGCGACTGCGTAGGATTTTTTGAGCTGTCCATTCGCTTCTTAATTTGTTTGATGGTACATGGCTGTCCGTCTTTTCCTTGTCAGTATCATCATCTAGCGCATCAACCGTCAAAATTTCAAAGCATACCGAATCAAGGTTATAGCACTTTTCAATTCATATTTACATTGAAACAATGTTAGCACAAACTGTTTCTAATTCTATCTTTTTCTCTCGCTAGCTCTCTTTCTCATTTTCTATTAATCGCTCTCTCTCTTTCTCTCTCTCTCTCTCTCTCTCTCTCTCTCTCTCTCTCTCCTCCCCTCGCTCTTTACCTTTCTCTATCTCTTTTGGGGAAGCTCTCTCTTTCTCATTCTAACACTCTCGATCTATCAATGAAGTTTCAGCTACGCGTCTATCGA
Source organism: Resseliella maxima (assembly GCA_029041755.1). Lineage (NCBI taxonomy): Eukaryota > Metazoa > Arthropoda > Insecta > Diptera > Cecidomyiidae > Resseliella > Resseliella maxima. The sequence continues at coordinate 1,538,855 of JAQOWM010000073.1, read as the reverse complement.
TATGTGTCGATCAATACAGCATTTGCTACTCCATGTTATGATTTGTTTTTATTCAATTTAATGTTTTGCTCTTTACTAGTTGTGTTATTATTGTTTTTTTTTTTTTATCTATTTTGATTTTGATTAACAACATAAAATGCCCATCAGCACATATTTTCGACAGAGAGTAAAAAAACAAAATTATAGACAACAAAAGACATGACGACAACACAGAATAGACAGAGAGCGAAAGAAGAAAAAAAAAAACAAGAAAAATTAAATCCAAATGCATACGATCAAACAGAAATCTCAAACATTTACCCGATTATGACTGTAATTAAAATGCTTTTAGCTAATCTTAAATGGCTATAGATTTTCGTTTCTTTCTGTTGTTCGAATCAGTTAAAATAGAAATGATAAAAAAAGAAGAAGAAGAAGACGTGGAAGAAGAGGAAGAAATATCTATTAACAACACCCGACAAACAAAAGTAGAAAATGAATTTTTCGGTCGCAAATAGAGTGATAGAGTAAGGTAGAGACAGATAGAGAGAAAGAGAGAGAGAGAGGGAGAGAGAGAAGAGAGAGAGATAAAGCGAGGGAGAAAAAGAGATTTTGCCCATTGATGGGATCGAAACATTTTTGGTAATTACGTGGTGGGAACGTAATAATGTTCTCAGTTTATTATTTTCAAGCGCCATAATGCGATATTGACAAAACCGTTGACAGAGTCGAATTTAAAACGGTTAAACTTTTATCGATTGTAATTGAGTTTTGAATCGAATTGCCGATATAGATACAAAGAAGGAATCAATCGTTGCCGATCGATCGTATTGAATGACATTAAAATGAATATTGTTGTTACGTTGTATTTTATGAACTGTCTTTTTTTTTTGTTTTGACCACACATTATGCAAAGACATGCAATCAATGGCCCAGAAGTCCGAACAACGTGTGCCATCCATAGAATGGCTTGTGAAACCAAACACAATGTTTGTGCGTGTGTGTCATGGCAATTATACAGTAAAGAAGGAAAGAGAGGGCGGGAGGGAGAGAGAGAGAGAGAATGCACGCGCGACGATTCGACTGTCGCCATCAAGGGTACAAATCGATTGAGTTGCTAGGCGTTTGGGCTGTCAGCATTTCGACGGCTATACCATTTCCGTATTCTCTTTCGTTTGCACACACTTTACAATTTGTGCGTTTTGCCATTGTGTAATGTTACTTTGTATTTTGCACACTGTCGCACATGAACACAATAACTTAAATATTGGCCTTTAACCATATTGAATTGTTGACAATACGATGGCACGGTTGCACATATACAATTCTCATCATCCAATTCATACGGGGCTAGAAATATGTATAGATATAATTGCACAATCCATTTACGATTGTCATATCTATTTGTCGTTGTTTCTTATGTGCATATTATTTTGTTGTTGTTGTTTTGTTTTTCTTCCTTTTTCGCCTCTTTACCTAACTACTTCAAATATTTACATTTGAAACGCATATGGAAATATGCGATATCTATCACTTTTGTATATGCCCTTCGTGGCGCTGGCAAAAACCCATCCATAAAGTATTCAAAGCCATATATTGAGTCTAGGATATCGATAAGAGACATAACAAATACAATCCATTAGTTGTGTTGTCAATTCTTTTTGAAAATGATTTATATGATTTTTGTGCTGATTCAGTGTTAGTCTATCTCCCGAATTACTTTCATTGGTAACATATTGAAATATGATGGAATAGACCAGAGATAGTTAACTGCAGACAGACTATAAGGGAGAGGGAGGGAGGGAGAGAGAGAAGAGAGAAGAGAGAAGAGAAGAGAAGAGAAGAGGGAAGAGAGAAGAGAGAGAGGGAGAGTAAAGGAGATTGAGCGATTGAGCGATGGAGAGAAAGGGAGAGTGATCAAAACACAAATATTAAATAGATAGGCATCATTGGGCCAAACCAAATGCAGCCAGGAAAAAAAAAAAAAAAACAAAAACTGAAATCCATTTTAAATTGTCAACCAACTACAGGGAGAGGCCCAATTCGATAGAAAACCTATCGATTTTGTTTCATTTCAAGCAGCTTATCTTCCGTTCAATTTATCAGTGCACGCAGGCTCAGTGTGTGCTATGCTGCAAAGCCTATGCACATTAAAAATCCCAAGAATTAAGGATGCAATGAGGAAAAATGCGAAATGAAGTAAGAAACACAGAGAAAGAGAAATAAATAGAGATAGATGCAGAGTAAAAGACAGAAAGAATGAAAAATATTCGAAGGATACGCCAAGGAATGTTGTATGTTGAAAAATTGCTCAAAATATATATGTACATAAACAAAACGATAAAGAAAGAAAGAATGAATGAAACGAATAACTCAAAGAATGTTCAAATTGGCTTTTTGGAGAAAATGAAACGAGAGAGAGAGAAAAAAAAAACGAATAATCAAAGTAGAAAAAAACCAAATTGTATTGTTAAACCATTTACAAAAAGACTGAGAAAAAAAAAAGAATCGTTTTTGTTACAATCTAATGTTTAAGAACATTCATGGTCACTTTTCATTAAAATTCTCATTTATTACTCAAACTTGAACAATGTTATATATATGTTTTTTTCTTTTTCTCTCATTGTTCCTTCTTATTTTTTCTTTCCTCTTGTTTTTAGTGTTTTTTTTTTCCCTTCTTCGTGTACATGGACTCCGTAGACATTTGTCGATCTATACCCTTCCTGTAAACAATTTGAAGAAAAAAGAGGAAAAAAACGAATTCGGATCGAGACTACGGTCATAGAACGTGCAGAACAGACAGACCCATTTGGTTAAAGTTGAAGTGATTAAACGAACCAAGATCGATCATCAAGTCTATATTGCAATTGGCAATCGAATGTGGTAAGTAAAACTTTTCCGTACGGGTTTTTATTTTTATTTTTCTTTCTTACTATCGACATCGAGATTGTCGTGTTTTTTTTAACTTTATTATATAGTACATTAAATGCTTTCGTTTTCTGCAAATTTACTAGATTGGCTTTGTTTATTTTATTTTTTGTTTGTTTGTTTTTGTTAACTCTCTATCTTCTTTGTCTTCAAATGCATAAGTGTGTATGTGTGTCCGTTGGAAATGAATTGAACGATTACGTGTCTATTATGAAAATGTGCACACGTTTTGCCTATAATGTTAAGCAGCGCTGTTTGCTTCGTAGAATATTATTCAATTTTTCATGTACCGATCTCTCAGTTGGTATCTCTTGTTCTATCGTTTTGTTGTCTGTATGCGGTGTGTGTGTGTTTTTTTTTTTCGGGACCGTAAATGGCTTAATTTGGAAATTGGACAATAAAATAGCACCGAGTCAAAGCGATAATTTAGTAATTGTGTTTTTTTTTTTCTTCTTTTGGTTGCTCTTAACTAGCTGCTCATTTACAAGGCAACAACAATAATCAATAGTCACGTCTTTGAATTTCATATCGGTTTTGCAAATGCGTACGAAACAAAATCAACGCCAAAAGAAGTTGGACACAAATTAAGAAAGAGAAACAACGTTTTTTTTTTCTCGAAATATAATGTATACATGTATGAAATTAAGCATTAACAACTAATCAAACAATCGAAATTCATGGTCAATTCACGCCATTCCTGATTTCGATTCGAATCAATCGATCGATCGATCGATCGATCGTTTGTTCGTTCAACGGTGCGCATGCTGTAAGCATTGATCATAAATATTGTGTTAATTATTATTATGGATTTTTTTTTTTCTTCAATCATTTTAACAAACAAAAATGAATTGAATTGCGAAGTTTCATCGATATATGAAAATCTCTTGTACTTGCAAATATAAATTCCAAACAAGATGAAAAACAAATAATCGATTTTGCTCATTGAATTGTTGACAGATTCTTCTTTTTTCTCCTAATTGTTGTCATTGCACATAATGCGAAACCAAAATCTTCAAATTATGAGATAAAAGATGAGAATCTCATGTTGTTTGGGTTTTAATGAAAAATATCTTTGAAGCGAAATGCGGTAAGGATCAAGTTTTTAAATCATTTTTAACAATGTTTTTAGTTGTCACGGCTAGACATTTCATGTCAATTGATTCTTAGTTTTTAATGAAAGCAGCCTCGTTACCATTGATTAAAATGGATTTTCTTTCCTGAAAAATGGATAAAAAAGGAATTTTCAAAAAATAATCGCGAAAACGTATAATTTCTTCCCATTTCGATAAAGAGAGATTCTCTCATTTCCATACGTGACTTTTGCTAAAATATTTATTAATTCCGGTTGAGTGAACGATATTTTCATTATTTTAAGGAACACAACAACGATAAGTGTTTCTCTCTAATTATTTTGCGAAAATGTTTATGTCATAAACGTGTACAGTTGTTTTAAAAGACTATCGAGTTGTTTATAAATCATGATTGGTTTTCAGAAAGAAAAAAAAAAACCAAAGCCAATATTTTGAGTGAGATGTGATATTGAGTGGGATCTTGATAAAAATTATGACATGGCTTCTGAATGTTTTCAAATCAAAACTAATATTGAAACATTGGAATAAAATGCACAAATCCATAAATAGGATCATTTTCTACCTGAGTCTGTTCAATACAAAACAGAATAAATGACACAAATGTTTTTTTTTTTTTTTTTAAAGTTCAATTGACTGAAGAATGTGATGGTATCCTTAAACCGATTTAATACAACAAGTGAGAAAAATCATAAGACGATTAAATGGCTTTGTAGTTGTAATTCTTGTGAATTAGAAATATTTTGAAACGAGATGCAATAATGGCGAATCAATAATTTTCAAAAATCGTTGAAACAAACTCAAAAATGTTGATTTTTTTTTATCTAGAATATCTCCTATTGTGAAAATAAATATTGAAACTTATAGTTGGAAACATGAAAAAAAAAAAGAAATCCAGTTGCTCTGATTATGACCACGGCGATAATGAACAAAACAAAACAAATTAAAACTAAAATGAAATTTTGTGTGAAGTATTGAAATTGAGACTGAACGTATTTAGAAAATCGATCAAAATCAAGCGAAACACATAAACTTTAAATGTAAATAGTGTTTGTTGTTCGATTCTGGTTGATCGTCAGCTGTCGATAGAACACGATTGCGATATATTTTGAGAGAGAGATAGAGAGAGAGAGAGAGAGAGAAAGAAAAAGAACACTGGTGTTTCCGTGATTGTAAATGTTGACGCTGTTGTGCATAAAAATTAACATCAACACCAAATTTATTATGCAAAGGCACACACACACAATTTGCTTATGGTAAATAAAGTACATATTGTGCGTGTCACACCGTGCGCTCACTGCGCATTACCAAATCATTCTTCGGATGCTTGAATGTATATTTTACATCGTTCTGAATTGGAGTGTGTGTATGTTGTTGGTTCACAAGTGAAAATCGTGCCATTAAATCAATTCGCTTTCGATTTATGCGAACCAAATGGGAAATAATGTTCTGGATAAAGATTTATATCGGTTTGTTTGGGTTGAACATTCGCATTTATTATTTATGCGATTTGTTTGGGCTACTTTTCTAACATTTTGTCACATTGCATTGCCAATTCAAATATTTATTTGAAAAACGGTGTTGGTAAATTTTATTTTTCTTCTTCTTTTTCGTCTCTTTTTTTTCTTGTATAAAAATCATGGTTGCACGTTCTATTCATCTAAATGGCAAATGCTTAACAATATAAATATGTTCTTTTGTAAGCCGTGAGCAAACAAATATGGGCGACTGTACGTGATTGCGAAAAATGGATCGATTCCATTCAATGATGTGCTCACATACAGGCACACATACTCACACACAGAGAGAGAGAGCGAGAGAGAGAGAGAAAGAGACATATCAATTGACAATTTCACAGAAACCGTGCACAAATAATTGTTGAGCAACAACAGCTATGCACCAAGGAGATGTAAGAGAAAAAAAAATGTCAACAAAAAGGAAATATTGACTCGAAATTGTTGACAATTGAACGAATGAGTTTGAAAATTAATCACTGACAATGAATTCTCATAATACAAAAAAGCAACGATCACCTGTGTCGTTGTACTTTTGTTGATCATTGTTTTTGTTTCCATCGTTAACAGAACATATCGATAAAACGTTCATTACGTGTTCAACGATTAGAATTCTTGCAGTTGGGCATGTTTGTTTAAGTTGTCAGCAGCAGGACAAATAAATGTTAAAAACAAATGGCTTGATGGAAGAAGAAGAAGAAGAAGAAGAAAAAAAAACTCTCAACTGACACGCACATTAGCAACAATTCCGCTAAATGTTTATGAAGTGAATAGCATTCAAAATCATTTCTTTCATTCTTTTCATGTACATTTGTGTGTGTTTGGTTTTCACATTGAATGCATGGCTTTGGCCCAATGCGAGGATCAAACAAACAAAATGGGGAAAAAAAAGCAAACAGCGAATTGTCGGAATTGCAGTTCACGTACGTGAGATATTTCTGTTGGCGCAGATGAATCGAATGGTGTGTCGGAAGGTTTTTCTTCATTCAACAAGGATTGCCGCCAAACTCTGAACCACACTGAGAGAATATCAATTCGAATTTTTTTTTTTTTTTTTTCTCTTCTCGATTTGTTTTGCTCTATGTAAAATGAATTGTGAATGATTCTTGTGAAATTCCATAAAATGATCAAGATTCAAAGTGCGACTTAAATATTTTCATTTGTCAACGGACAAACAATTGACTTGAATCTTGCCTAGAATTACGATTCGCTCGATATGTTTGTGTGTGAGTGTGTGTGTGTGTGTGATTTATAAAAACTGAACAAAAGTGTTTACAACTAATTAATGGTTGACATTCATTCAATGCGGGCTCCAATAACACACACGATCAGTTATTATAATACTCGATACAATACCCACCGCTCACAATGAAACCGAGAGTACATCAGGCAGTGTGAAGAATTTAAAAAAAAAAAAAAAAAAAAAACTTGTGTAATTAAAACTAAGGTTCGCATAGGTCACAATTTTTTTTCTTTTTTCTTTTTTTCTGTGTCTCTCTCTACCATTTTCATTCGTACAATGGGCCAATACACAATCGAATGTGTTAAATAGCTACCTGGTCATTTGAATTCAAGTCGTTTTTTTTTTTCTTCTCTTCACATCATTTTTTTTTTTTTTTTCGTCACTCAATAATATATTATATCGGGGTGCTTGACGTTTTGTTCAAAATTATGAATTCGCACACGCGACCCAAATTCAACTTAGATGATGTAAAAACATTGCTACTGGATTTCAGAAGGTTGCCACCACACCATTTTCAATGTATCTATAAATCTCAGGTAGCTAACAAATAATCAAGTTGAATTCTGTAGCACGACAGCGATAGCAACAGAAATAAAATCATAAATGCGATTAAAAACTAATTTATTGAGAATGAACTGACAGAATTTATGTCAGAAACACATGAAATTACAAATTGTGCTTTATGTTGATGGTGTTTATGTGTGTGTGTGCATGGGTTTGGCTGACTTGTCTTTTGTTGTTGTTTTTGTTTTTGTTGTTGTTGTTGTACTCAACATTGCATTCTCATAATTTCAGCGCCTTGTATGAAATCGATGCTCACCGTTCTCATGCACATGTTAACATGTCAACAATTTGCAAACGATAAAACAAAAACATTCCGGCCAAATTGTTTCTGAACAGGTCGCTGGTGCAATCATCATCATCAACATTATCATCATTATCATCATCATATTAAGGTGATATAACAAAATAAAACAATCATTTCTGCGGTGGTTTAGCATTTTATCACGTACTTGTGTGCAAAATTTCCGATGACATTTCCACAGGCCTCAAGAACTAGATTTTTTTTTTTGTTTTTTTTTTTTTTGTTTTTGCGACAATCGCAGCGTTCCGTTTTTCCGCTGCGATTTAATTACGATCACAAATCGAGATCATACTGATACTGATCACTCGCTGTTTTATTATGAATGTTGTCAATATTTTGTGCACAATGAACTGAACTCGAAGAATGAGGAAAACACTTAAATGCGATGTTGAGACTCCCTTTCTCTCTCTCTCTCTCTCTCTCTCTCTCTCTCTCTCTCTCTCCGCCTGTCTGTTTCTCTTTGACCATACAAAATGACGACATTCTTAACAAGACTGAAATGTTTGCCGCGAAAAACAAAAAATAAAAATAAATGTGAATTGTGATTTGGTAAAATGCGCTGCTATTCACATTAGAACAGATCATTTTCATTCCATGAGTTCAACGAAAAATTACATACAATTTAGCAGTTGATACACTGACAGTTGAATCATATTCTTACCATTTTTGGCATACACTTTTTTGTCATAATAACTTTTATCTTGAATTGTGATCATTTGGCAAGAGTTATGTGGACAATGAGTGACACAGTGTGTTTCATGTGTACACTTTATTCACTCACATTCTTATAATTTTCTATTTAGATACAGAAAAAGCAACGGTTAAATGATCTCTTTCTCCGTTCACGTTCGTTGACTTGATGAAGAAGAAAGGGAAAAATAAAAATAAAAAATCGTTGCGGGATGAACCGCGATTTGATTTGTAAAAAAAGCGATTCGTGCTTGAATCATTTCAATTATTCATCATTTTCAATTCGATTGTGTATATTGCCGTGTCGATCGATGGCAAAACATAAATATTGTTTTGATGTTGATTTTTCTTTTCTTGGTGATTTGTGCTCTGTGGTCGACATATCGTCGCTCAATGCATTTCATCAATAGCACCTTTTGAGAGGTGGACTTGTATTTAGCTGACAAAACAAAAACACTCCAGAAGCCTAAGAACGAAACAGAACCGATTTGAATAGGCCATGAAATGAACTAAAGAATTGCGATCAACAATGAAAATAATTTACAATTAGACAAGTAACAGGCGTTTTGGTTCGTTGTACGTGTTATGCGCATTTCTCTCTCTCCTTCTCTCTCTCTCTCTTTCTTTCTTTCTTTCTCTCATTCCAGTGTAATGACGATTGATATTGTTTACCGAACTAGCTCGCGAGTTGCTTAGTGGTTTTTAAGAACCGTTTTTTCTCCATTTTGCCGCTAAACATAAGAAAGCAAAAAAAAAAAAAAAAAACGTTTTAAAAAACGAAACCAAAGAGATGAAACACTGCTGAAGCGATTGAACTTTTCAAAAGGTGTCCATTTGTCCGCCTATTTTACTAAGCACTTTTCCATCCTAATTGATGTTCGACGTTCTCCACCGGGTCCATAAGTAACAATCCATAAGCATATATATGTAGATTTAAGCACGATTCATTCTTGAGTGTCGCATCCAGACGACGGAAATTGTTTGAAAAAAGAGACGAGAATAAAACAAGTATGAAACAAAAATAGAAAACAAAAAAAAAAAAAAAAAAAAAAAATAACAACACATTACAATCGATTTGGTTGCTTTACATTTATTATAATTCACCGCATCAAATGCGCTTCGGAATGTGTTTGGCTATATGTTTGGACTCCAATCGCAAGTGGATACTATTCAGCGCTAAAACACTCTGTCGAACGTGTGCTCACGCTCGTGAGCGAGCCTCTTAATCCATATTTGACAATAACAGTACGTTTAAAAGCGTAAATAGACGACAAAAGCCAATTTACGGCATTTTATATTATGAGTGTGTATACTGAATGTACATAGTTAAAGAATGAAAGAGAAAAAGCATAAGGACAAAAGAGTAAAAAGAAATGAAGTAAGAGATCGCAATAGAGACTATTTTGCGTCCAGCTAAAACTGGCTTTGAATTTCTATGTAGCAAACCATAAATTATCATTTTCGACTGTAATTTGTCTCCAATTTTACAACATTGAATAGAACAATTTCGAATTTACGATAACAATTTATCCGAGCTCTGGCGATTTAGCAGAGTGATGCTATGTTCTTATGCTGATATTTTTCGTTTTTGTTTTTGCGCGCCCGATCAAAACACCCAATACTCATTAAGACGACGAGCCAAAATTGTGTTACGGATCAGTTGCCAGCCATTTGAAATTTTATTGCTGCGCGTATATTTCTGCTACAATTTCGGTTGTTGTCGATTTTGTTTTATAGATTTGGTTGTTGTTGTTGTTGTTGTTTTTCTTCTTTTTATTTTTCGTTATTTCATTATCGTTCGTGCTCTGTATATTTACTTCATGTAACGCTCTCGATTACCCAATTGAACACACGACATAGACACAGTGAAACATTCGACAAATGGCATATACTATTTCGTTTCATTCTTCTTATTTTGATGTTTTTTTTTTGTTGTTTTTCGTTAGGTTTTGTTTCGCGGTTTTTTTTCTCTCTCACTCTCTTTTTCCTTACTGCAGTGCTAGACCGAATAAGAAAATTTGCATATGTGTAAACGATTTACAATTCGATTCGATCCCATTTTGTAATGGCATCAATAAAAACATTTATGCAGATTAATGCAAAATAAGGCGTAAAAATAATAATATCACGGCAGTGGCCGTTTCGTTGAATGAACCAACAAACGAACGAACGAATGAACGAACGCTTTATCGAGTGAAATGTATTTGGTGTGATATTTACCACTGAATAAGATCATTTCGATTCGTCTCTCACTCTCATTGTACACACATAATAATTTATAAGTGAACTGGATGACTGTAAGAGACATATAGACGCGCGAATGTCAATATGTTATGTGCGGTTGTCGTAACGGAACACTGTGACACATTGTTACAATTAGATTGAGAGAGCGTTTAAAGCGCAAATTGAATATTTGGAATATAATACATATGACTGTGTTGTACTGTATGTGCTGAATAGAGACCGTTATTTTCTTAGTAAATTGAAACTTTATTTTTTCTTTCTTTTCTCTCTAAATGAATTACTGATTTCTCTTCTCAAGAAAATACAAATTTTTTGCAATTTTTATAATGATGCGAGAACTTTAGCATACATAGTGAGAGAGAGGAGAGACTAGATAGAGAGAGAAGGAGAGAGGGAGAGAGATACCGATTTACACATGAGAATTACAAATTTGGAGCAAATTATTTCGAGGAAGTTATTATTTAGGTTGAGCTGTCATTAATCCTTTAAATGAACGTGTTTTGCCCTTTCTGGACACACGTCCATCACGACCAATCAACCACAAGCAAGGTTTTTTTGGTTAAGAAAATCCTTGGATTGGGTTATGCTTAAATCGGCATTTTATCTTGCCATTTTGGTGAACGATTAAATAATCACAGTGGTTACATACGGATTACTAGACACTTAATTAAGACAAACGAAACATTTAAAATGTGAGTGAGTGAGTGTAGCGCACGCTCTGCTTCATCCTATCTATATATACTATATTGGAAAACATTTCGTATTTGAAATTATGTCAGAGCGAGTATTGAGAAGTTACACGATTCGAAGAAAAAAAAAACACACACGCAAACCATTTCAATGAAATGTAATTCCAAATTTGTTCAAATAAGCGTCCGTGTAATTGAATAAACCAATTTTCAAACGTTGGGGGGCAAACTGTGACATACACATGAAATTCGCAATAAAAAAAACCCCTCCGAATACTAATTTACCAGAACTATTAAAACAGATAATGGTGTTAAATTGTCCCTCCGGACTATAAAATTGAAATTTTGGGGCCGACGAAGAATAAAATGAAAATTGCATTATGTCCATGTTTATTACGCGACCTGGTCTTATATTCGTTTCGCATTTTTCGTTGTTGTTATTTTTTTTTTTTTTGCCAATAATAATGGTTGGTATGTGTAACTATGGAAATTGGTTCGTGCACTAAAACGGCAATGCAAACTGTGTGCATTACACAATGGTCGCTCTATTTTGATCGAGAAAAGCGGGCCAGACATAAAACACATATACTCACATCGATCTAACGATATTTACCAATATTCTCTACGAGCTCATGAAACTATAATTTTTTTTTTTCTCTTCTTTCGTCTGATTTGGACTCTATTTTCCATGTGGATGGATGTTTTAACCTTAGCACACGAAACGTTTGTTCAGTCTTTTCAATTTCAGTGTGGTTATTTTGTTGTTGTTTTTTTTTTCGCATTTCACATTGCCTTCATAGTTCTGTTCAATTCGCCATATGATCAAATGAGTAATGTGCTTAATTATTCATTATTAAATATTTTCGACAATTGAATGTACAGTGCTCGGGTCTTTGTGCTTTCGTGTCTCTCTAGATCGTTCGCACTGTTTAAAACCTCTATCCAGTTGTTGTTGATGTTGTGTGTGTTTTTTTTTTCAACTTCACTTAGCGTATGCAAAGAACAAACGCTTTATGAAAAAAAAAAACTTGATGAAAAAAACTACACTTTGGCAAAGAAAGAAAGAATGAAAGAAAAAAACAAATACAAATGAACGAGAGAGAGAATGAAAAAATACGAAACAATTATGTTTCTCAATATTTTTCCTGTTGTTGGTGATTTTTCTCATTCTGTTTCCATTGTAGAGAGAGCAAAAAAAAAAATGATTCATCGATTCTGGCTGTTCGTAATATGCTTTTCATACATGTACTTGGAGTATGAGTATTAACTCTAGCTTGATGGTGGTGCGATGCTTATTATTATTATTTTGTTGTATTATTTTTTTTTCCTTCTTTCGTTGGCATTTTTGATTATTCAATATGTGACGCAACATTAATTTTATGCTATTATTTACATGTGCTACGTGTATGTGATTAGTACGAATTTCCACAAAAAAAAAAAAGAAAAAATCTGTTTAGCATATTCGATTGATGGCCGAAATGAAGCATATTTATATTGAAGCATCAATGTTACCATTGAACAACAAATGATGAAAGAAAACAACGGGCCCGGAAAACGGTGTCATCATACAGGCTAATTATTATTACCGCGAAAAAAATCTTTATTTATATATACGATGCGTGCGAAAATAATAACCGTTCCTTCTATTGATCTTCATCTTTTGTGTATTCAAACAATCACAACACAATAAACATTAAAAAAAAAAGATGAAAAAAAAAATAAAAAGACAAAAAATACCACGACCAATCAAACTATAATAATAAAGAAGCCTTGATTTTCTATCACAAAAATCGAAAGAATTTGGTAGCTAAGAAAAGAAAAGAAATGAATGAAAAAAAAAAAACGGACAAATGATTGTTATCGATTGAAATTTATGCAAAAAAAAAAAAAACTTTTATCAAGAATGTGAGATTTCAATTGAAATGAACACATTAAAATCGATTTAAACATCGTTTGCATATAGCAGTTCTTTGGAGTGCGGCCAATGAACGGAAACAAAACACCAACCAGAGTGTTGAGGCGAATGTTTGTATGAGGGAGAGATGGAAAGAGAAAGAAAGAGGGAGAGAGAGGGAGAGAGAGAGAGAGAGAGAAGGAGAGAGTAAAAGAAAAGAGAATAAAAAATCAAAGCGAAGAAGTCGACTGACAGCTCGCAATGGAAACAATGGTCATATAAGATAACCAGTTGAGAAGACAAGCGAAACTTCATAAAGAGAGAGAAAAAAAAGAGATTCAACATGAAAAAGGCAAAAAAAAAAAAAATAATATTGTATATACATAAATTTGAGACATTTAAAAGCTATCAAACAAACTAAAACAAAACAATCTGAGAGAGTGAGAACGAAAAATCAACGCAAGCGATTGACTTGTTTTGGCATTGTTATTGTTGTTTTTTTTACTTTTTTGGCTTGATTAAATAGAATCTCGATAGAAGAAGTGAGAAAGAAAAGAAAAAAAAAAAATCAATAGACACCTACCTCCTACTTTGCATTTTAATTTCAAATGAAGCGCGCGATTAATGCGATGTGAATTGTTTACGAATCTTAAATTGAGAGAGTCGTCAACGAGTTTTAACAAGACAAATAGAATAATTTTAAGTGTGGAATAATGAGCGCCATTTGATCTTGTCAAAAGAATAGCGTTTTTTTTTGTTTTTTTTTTTTTTGGCAAAAATCTTGTCATAATCATAAGGTGCCACTGTTTTTTTTTTGCCATGGTGTATGAACTTGCCCATGAATGGAAAGAATATCTTCTTCTTTTTATTCTTTATAAAGAAAAAGAAAAGAGAAGCATCCAGTGGAACAGTGGCAATTTTTTCTATGATTTTTCGGCTTTAATTCTGTCACAATACATTTCCGTTCGATCGCACACTCCAACATTTCGATAAATCGCTTCGTTTTCAATCTGTTTATTTATTTCACTGTGTCTTGATTTTGCCGCTTCTGGATTTTATAATAGTTTCTCTCTTTTTGACAATTTATGAATCGACCTACCAAACAAAATTACAAGACAAGTCAAAATCGTTTATCTGGTTTGTTCCGTTCTCGATTTCTTTGGAGTGTTGTTTGCCCGAAAAATGACATCGATTTTATGATCACACCAAAATTAAAAAGAAGAAGAAGGAGAAGAGAAGTTAACAAAAAAAAAAAAAAAAAAAACGCAACCATTTCAATGGCAGTAATTTTCTCATGAAACAGTCCCGAACCAAGACCAAGAATGAGAGATTGAATTCGATAATGTAGAAAAAAAACCTAATGAACATACATAGAAATAAAAAAACCAAACATTTAATGAATAATTTGGAAATGAAATCAGGAAAACGATGGTGTTCATCGACGAAAATGAAAAAAAAAAAAAAAAAAAAACCAAAAACAACGAAGAAATATACATTCGACAATGATGACAAAATACGAATTAGAACACACTGATGAATTAAAATACACGAGAATCACATGAAATTCAATTTCCCAAACCGAAAAAAAGTAACACAATGATTGAGTAAGAGAGAGAGAAAGAGAGAGAAAAAAAGCAATAAAAATCACAATGTGATGAAAATCGATTTAAATGCTGGATAAAATGGCCGAAGAAAAGACAACCGACAAAAAGGGGGAGAGAAACAAAAAAACGTCAACATGAAAAATGGAACAAGATAATAAGTACGATGATCATTCTATGATCAACAAGAATTGACTTGGGCCTAAAATAATAAAAATAAAAAAAAAAAAAAGAAACGATAAGAGCATTTCGAATGTGATTAAACAAAACGGGAATTTTCGGTTATTTAAATTGAAATTCATGACAATTTAAAGCATTTTAAGTGATTTGTCGACGAAAAATATTGTTAACATTTTATCGTAAAATGTGGAAGGAAATTTGATAGAGAGAGAGAGAGAGAGAGAGAGAGAGAGATTTTGGTAATTTTGGTTAATAAATGGGCCATTTTCAGAAAATCAGTCGTGTTTTGACAACATTTTTTTCTTCATTTGATTCTTTTTTTTTTGTTGTTGTTGTTTTTTCCTCTCGCTGATGTTGAGGGGAGTGTTTGGTATTTTTAGAAATAAAAATCGGGGACATATCGATGAAAAATTGAGACACAAGAGCAAAGGGTAGCAAGCGAACGCATTTATTTGATTAAAAACACACATATATTTTGACGTGAGTGCGTGTTGAGGGGAAAATTATTTGTGGTTTTCATTTCATTTTTTTTTTTTTTTTTGTCTTGAATAAATAACAGTCTATTTTATTCGGAAATCCGCCTTTTGGATATTTCAAATCGTTGCAACGCACGTAATGTTCTAAACGGAAAGACGATCAACATGAGAGATTTGGTGTGTGTGTGTGTGTGTTTTCTCTCGTTCTTCATGAATATGAAACGATGAGTAGAAAAACTAACAAAATCCACGTCCAGACGATTGCTTGTTGTTCGAAAAGTCGAACACGAATCGTTTGGATTGGTAGATAGCAAATCAACCTGGAATCGAAACAAAGGCAAATAAATAAAATGAAATGTATACAATAACATAAGACAGTTACAGCAGCAGTCAGGGTTGATGAATGCACTTCGTTCTTCATTTTTTTTTTCTTTTTTTTTTTATTCTCATGTATTTTTTTCTTAGTTTTTATTATTCTCTTACGTTGTTTCTCTTTTTTTTCGTGTGTTGTTTAGTTTTTCGTTTCATTGTGTGATTTCACTTTGCACAGCGACAATCGATCTCACTGCATTTATGTTTGTGGTGAAAGAGAGAGAGAGAGAGAGAGAGAGAGAGAGAGAGAGAGAGAGAGAGAGAGAGAGAGAGAGAGAGAGAGAGAGGGGAAGAAAGAAAACAATTCGGACGGAGTGAGAGAAAGAAAGAGAAATAAAGAGAGAAAAAGATCATTCAAATAGACATTACACAGTGCACGAAATAAATGCATCAAGCCTGGATATGTACACTGAAGGAATCGAGCCGAAAATTTATATTTCGAAAAAAAAAACTCGAATCGTTAATAAGATGTAGTAGAGATATTAATGTGCTGCCGTAAAATAAATGAAAGAAAGAGAGCAAAAGTAGCAACCGATGAGAAAAGGAGGAAAAAGAAGAAGGAAACAGAAAGAAAGAAAGAAAGAAAGAAATAAATGAAAAAAAACCAACGGAGTACGCATAACCGGTGTATGGGTTTAGTGTCGAGGTTTTACGACTAAACCGTAGATCGATTGCAGCGTTTGTAGCTGTCTTCTTCCTCATCGCGTCGCTGTTATTATTCAATTTATATATATATATATATATATATTTTTTTTATTCCTCAACTCTGCTCGTCCACCTTCTATCTTCTCTGCGTTGAATTCGAATTTGAGTCTCGATGGTTTCTTATAATGGTTTTTCTTGCGATGCATTTCTTTGCTTCTCATAACTTGTGTAACGTTTTTTTCTTCGTCTCTTCGTTATGTTGTTTCTTTCATGTGTGTTGTTCCTTCTTCTTCGTTGTCAGTCGTTTTTTTCTTCTTCTTCTACTACTACTACTGCTCCTTCTTCTTCTTCTTCTCTGTTGGTATCCATTTTGTGCGTGTATTTGAGTTGCATCGTGCGTGAATATGTGTGAGTGTTAAAAATATAAATGCATTCGATGAAGCCAAATGACGAACTCCTTTTCTCTTCTGGTTGTGTTTTCTTCAGAAAGAAAAAAAAAAAAAAAAAAAACAAAAATTGATCTATTCAATTTTGAGCGCTTCTTTCATTGCATTTCGTGTCCGAAACTAATGCCCGAAAACAAAGTAAAAAGAAAAATGTGCATAAAGCAAGAGAAGGAAGAAAAGAGAAATATAAAGAGAAAAATACGAAAAAGAGAAATAGAAAATGTAAAAAGAAACAAACTAAAAACAGTCATGTGTTGTGTTTATGAAGCATTTCCATTTTGGTTTTACCTGAATGTGTGCCAGTATGCGTGCGTGTATTTGCGTATGTGTAAATGAGTGAGTGTGTTGCGTATAGCTCGAAGAGCGGCTACCTGATTTGTCTGGCACTGACTAACAACAGTCGACATATGTACGTTGTGAGCAACGGCTAGTTTGTTGCGTCGTCTCTGAACGATTTTATTTCTTTTTTAGAGAGAACAGAAGAAAATATAACATTTTTATTTGATTTCATTTGAACGCTTCAGTTTATTTTCAAATTGTACTATTTTGATAAATTGCTCGATCTTGTTTGCCGTTGTCGATGTGAAATTATTGTGAAAATTTATAAATTTTTTGCTATTAAAAACGAAATTGGATTGTGTGTTATTTGAAAGAAAAGAAAAGGTGACAAAATAAATATGTGAACCTGAACCTCTACAGCATGATTGAATAGAAATGAAATGAAATGTGATGGTGGTAGTGATGCGTGTGTGAAGCAATTTGTAATGAATTAAGAAGGAAACCCAACATTTCTGTCATATTTGTTTTTTTTTTTTTTTTTTATTCTTTCGTCTTCTTCTTCATCTATCTATTTTGGATTTAAAGTTGGATTAAAGGAAAAACCAAGCATGAATGCATTGTGAACGTTTATACGGTGTAATTGTAGAAAAAAAGGAGCCGTTTTATTTTGTGTGACGCGATCAACCACCTGTGTGATCGCATCAAAATTTTCGTGCGTTTCACTGTTAAATTAAATCAAAAACCGGACGTAAGCACAAACATTGGTTGGTGTGTGTATGTTTTTTTTTTTTCATTGATTTGTGAGTGAAATGTTCGTGGCGATAAATACAGGATTAAACGAAAAATTTGCCGCTGCCGTTTTTATGTTGTTGTGTGTGAAAGAAATGTTGATATAATAACAACACGGTAACACAAAAAAAGAAGAGAAAAAAAAAGAAATTCAGAATCGTGTTCTTAAATGCAGCCATTTCGCCCACATTCAAACGTGATCTCAGTCAATGAAGTGTGATTTTAAAAACATTCACCAAAATTTTGTCAAAGAATGCCGAAAATTCTCAAGAAATAACCCACTGAAATACATTCATCATTTTAATATTGAATCATCGAAACAATTCTATAGTTAAAAGAACAAACATCAAAAGTACTTAAGTCAAAAGACGGTCCAGTTCATGGTGAGAATATATGTTAAGTTAGAATTTCATAAAAAAAAATACACCAACAAGAAACAATAATAATTACAACTATCTGACCGAGAGAGAGAGAATAAAAAAAAAAAACAAAGTGTTATGATCAAAGTCATTTGAAGTGTTTATTGAACTAAAGAGGAACATGACAGAAAGGAAAATTTCATGAAATCGAATATAGAGAGAGAGATAGAGAGAGAGAGAGAAAGAGAGAGAGAGAAAGAAAGAAAACTCATCAAAGCGTATCAAGTAACCGACCATTAGTACGCATTCGATGATTCTATGACGAATATGTGAAAATTGTGTGCTTGTTGAATTGAAACGGTGTTGTTATTTAGCTGACAAGAATAAAGACAAAACAAAAAAAATTCGGTTTTATTTGAACGATATTATCAATGTGTTTTATATGAAAGAGTAATAGTGATTTCGATGGTATGCATGACGTTGACCGACATATGAAAATGTCGCATTACAACATAATACGAAAAATGAAATGCATAAATGAGTACAAAATTTTGCTCGATCATCGGAACAGGTAGCGCAATTCAACCAGAGATTGATATAGTCATAACATAGTTTATACACGGTGCGTGAGTATATTTCATGTCTAAATTTTTGTATGAAATATTTTTATCAAGATATATACCCATCCCGTAAATAAATAAATAAATCAACCAATCTAAAATGCCAAACTGACAAATAAATTGAAGAGAGAAGAATTTCGAATATGCAGCATGAGACAAATCATGTTGTGTGTATTTGAATTTTCTGCTGGAGTATCATTTCGATGCTTTGATGCGTGTACAATTGGCCTGGAGATGGTATATTTGCCTACCACATAAGCAAAATTTTTTTCAACTCACACACACACACACACACACACACACACACACACAAACCCTCGGAATGTTTTTTTTTCCGAGTCATTTGTTTTTCCTGCCGTTTCTCATGTTTATTGTTTTTTTTTTTGTTTGTTTGTTGTAACTTTTATTACTTTTCACGATGCATTTTCTCGATTGAATAACATACATCGATTTTAAATGTCACACACTCAAACGCAATAAAACAAACGAAATATAGAAAATATTTCAATGGCAATCGCCTTAAAATTCTTTGCGTCTATCATAATCGTCTTTGCTATGCACTTTTCAGTTACAGCAGTCGTTAAGACATCATTTATATTACATTTTTTCGTCTCGTCTGCCCTTTGTTCATGTCAAAGATATCTTAAGTACAAACGCTTGAATTGTGTTTTTTTTTTCGAAAGCTATGAAGAATGATTATTTCTTCTTCTTCTTTTTCTTCAACATATTTCTTCCTCGATGACGTCGATTTGTATATGGAAAGTCATTGTTGGTTTTTTTTTTTTTTTTGCTGTGACAGCACTACCATTTTCATCACTGAACATGAAAACGTGCTGCAGATAATGAATTGGTAAATTGATCGATTTGTCTGCATATATGTATGAAACATATGCAGTGCGATGCCCATTTACGATGTCTTGAAAAGAGCACACTTTCAATTGTTCGCAACGCATGCAAAGAGAAAACGGCCACTATTTTCAAGCAAAAAAAAAAATAAAAAATAAAAGAAACAATAACAGCCGACGCACTAAAAAGACAAAAACACAATGGAATTAAAGAGAAGTCGCTGGATGGATTTTTTCTCTTTTTTTTTGCTTCTTTGTTCAGCCATAAAACAATTGATGTCGCGAGCATATTGAAATTGACTGAGCATCTCTGTTTCGCGGCGTTTTTGTGATGCACTCCATAGTTCAGTAGCCATTCAAGTAGCATCGTAGCCAGGACCAGAACTAATTTGATTGAACACGTTTATTGGAACATTTTTAATTTTCTAGGCAATCCCGTTTATTTCATTTTATTTTTTTTTTTCTTTCTTGTTCTTCTTTTCTTCTCATTTCTTTTTCAAGTTCTTTTGTTTTACCCGTTTTTGGTCGTAGGCAGATGCCGAAAGCAAAATCAATTTCGATTAAGTAATTAGCTTTGGGTTTAGTTTTTCGTCTCTTTATTCAGCTTATAGACAATTTTCTCTTATTTTCTCTTTCTTTATTACTTGGCCAACGACAACTTTTTTTCTCAGTTCGGCCGTATCTCAACCACTTAATAAATTCAATCGCAAAATTACTTCTTTTTTCTTCTTCTTCTTTTTTTTTCTTCGTTTGGAGAGATGAGGCTCGACAATACTGATGGCCTGGCATTTAGATTGTAATCTCTAAAACACAATAATATTAAATTGATAGTTTTTCTTTCGTCAAGCCTCAATATCTGAATATTTTAATTAGATCAGCGATCATGTTATGGTCTCTGGAAAAGAAAAAAGGAAATTTAATGATAGAACAATCGAATATCAACAATTTTTGTTTCTCATCTGACCATTTCATTTCTCCAACTTTTTTTTTTCATTTTTTTTCCCTCAAAATGTTTCATCACATACAATTCCGATTTAAAATGGAATGGATCTTCTTCTTATTTTTCTTTCGCTTCTTCTCCCTCTGTCTTTTTCTTTGTCTCTCTTTCTCTCTCTCTCTCTATTTTTGCTCTGATGGTGTGATCATTTGGTAGCATATAATAATGCGGTGCTGTGAACGTTGACAAAAAAGGAATATTTGGGATGAACAATGCAATTGTTATATCGATCAAAATGGTAACATTTTTCGGGATCGATTCTTTTTTTTTTTTTTTTTTTTTTTTGTTCAATATAATACACCAACTGAGAGAGCGTTGGTATTTTGCAAATGAGGCAGCTGCAATGATACGTTGCGCTACATCACATTTATTTCATCTCAACACAGAATTGTGCCGTGCAGAGTAAATAAAATGCAATAATTTATATAAAATGCAGAAGCTCCCACATATTTCCTGCGTTAACATTTATAATGGATGCAATAGAATTTCATTTTGTATGAAAAATTCATTGCCATTAACATTAACGATGTTTTGCATGCGAAATAATAACAAAAACGAAGGCAGCTAAACGAAGTGATATCATTCGTCTTGATTGCATTGTTGCATTGGTTAAAAGATTTTCATTGTGTATTTGCGCTCTATTGTTTTGAACTTGAGCCGATAAATTATTCATTTTCCTGCTGAACTAAAAGACGCGACATAGATCTATTGTGTCCTTTGGCTGCTACACAAATGATTCGATAAAAGATGTGAGAGATGCGCATCGCAATTCTTTATAGTTCGGCTCACCTACCTTGAATCACTTTGATCAAAATGCAAGCACACACACACACACACACACACACACACACTCGAAACTCATTCCAAAATGATGAAGAAAAACGACAACAGCAGTTGACAATTTGATTGTGTCGTTAGAGCAATTTTCAAATAATTCTGAGCGTCAACCGTAAAATTAGTTGACTTAAAATTGAAAAAGAAAAAAAAAAACACAAAAAATTCGAATCAACAACTGGATGGAATGTCGGAGTCGTTGATTTGAGCGTGTGCTGAAAATTCAATCAACGAAATGCCGCCCGTTAAATGGTATTTTGCAGTGATTATTTGCCGACTCATCATGAAAAAACGTACACCAAATTGGCCAGATATCAGATCAAGCACCGGAATCACATGTACATTTCAACGGAATGAATGTGTCTGTATGAAATGTTTGTCGCACGCACGCCACGTACAAAATTGAATATTGTCCCGTTTATTTTTATGACTATATATAATTCAGAAAAGATTTATTTTTAGATTTTCTATAGATATTCTTGTATCTATTTGGCTTGGTCGGGTGCTAATTCTACAGTAAAAACGGTTTTTCAATTAATTTCAGAATGTTTTTTTTTTTCTTTTTTTTCTGCTTTTTGCTTTTTTCATTTTTACGTTGTTGTCGTGTGTTCGTGTCGTCTGTTGTTTTATTCAAAAATAGATGTGCTGAAAAATTTCACATCATTTATTCATTTAGCCTGAACAAATGGTAAACATCATTTTCGTCGTTGTCGTTGTGATTTTGTGTTTTCTTTTTTTTTCTTTATTTCTTCTATATGCACTGTTGTTGTTATTTCATTTGGTATTTGATTGTTGATTGGTTTGGTGTGTGCGGATCATGACCACATGTATTTGATTAGAAAGAGATTTTTTGTTTCTTACTTTTTAAATTATTTTTTTTTTTTTTCGTTAATCGTTTGCATGCGGCTTTGTTAAGCGCCATCTCGTGCCTTGTCGAAATCAATTTATAATTATATATCCCCATTGACAGTGAAGTGGAAGCTGTTTCATTTTCAATTTTGTAGGAGAATCAAATGAAGAAAAAAGAAAAAAAAAAACAACAACTAACAATTTATGTCTCAATTGTTCCATCAATCGAGCGGCATTTGTTTTCGTTCACTTCATTTTCATTTCAAATTCAAAAGCCGAATGAGGAAGAAGGAAAAATTAAATCAAAGACACACACACACACACACACACACACACAATTCGATGAGAATACATTGGATTTGAATTTTGAAATTTTCGATTGTAACAATCAAGGATTTTCAAATGCGCATAATATATAAAACAGTTGGCAATGTTTCGAAATGACTTAAACTATAGACAATTAAGGAAAATATCGATCACTAAATTGTGCATCCAAAAGTAGAAAAGACGGAAAATATACACAGCTTTCACAAAACAAAATAAAAATGAACATGAATTAGACCCAAATAAAATTCAATAATAACAACAACAACAACAACACAACAACCGCAACAATAACAACAAAAAGACAATTGGATAATTTAAAAAAGCAAACAATTCCAAGACAAGAACATGCACTACGGTGAGTGAGAGTGAAAGATATAGACACATTGATAAAACCAATAACAAACAAACTAACAAACAAAAAACCCATCAAATCAATGGTACTTGCAGTATACAAAGCAAAACTAATTTAATGAAAATATAGACGAAATGTTATGAAACACAATACAGGCAACCGTGCGAGCACCACAATAAATTGATTATTATGTGCATTCACAATTTTCTTATATTACCAACTTTCCTTACACAAGCCCAATTCAAATCTAATCTGAATTTTTACGTGAAAATCGCATGCTCTTTTAATGGGAATACACAACAAAAATTTTGCACACAACAAAAACAAGAGAAAAAATAAGAGATAACATTTCAAAGAATTGAAAAAAGCACCCAGACGAAAATTGCGAAAAAAGCAACGAAAAAAAAAAATCGGACAAATTCAAAGATTTAGTTCGTACTGCGCAAATGAATTTCTAGATCAAGATCGATCTTTTTTCTTTTTTTTATTTTCAATTCGGTTAAGAATTCTCCGAAAAAAATGAATAAAGTGCAAAATATTTTTGTATTGCTTGACTGGCGGAAAAATCTATTTAGCAGAACGGTGCCATGCGATATGAGAAAACAAAAAATAAATGTTTTTTTTTTCGTTTTGGCAGCTTGTATGTTGATCTGAATTTTTTTTTTTTTTTTTTATAAAACACCAAAGGAATTTGTGAGTGGAAAAATCAATTTTTTTCTCTCATTTCCTAACGGATCGATAGTTAGCCGTATCCATGCGGCCGATATTTTTCTTTTTCTTTATTGTATTTTCGAACACACACATTTTCTATAAAACGATTTCATTAGCTAATGAAAAGTGATATTTGCTATCAAATAGTGACTTTAGATACAGTATAAGTGTGGTGTGTTTCCATTATAAAATGAATATTTGTTTCGCCTTTGCCCTTTAACTGGTCATAAAATTGCAAATTTTTTTCCGTTGCGACTTATTTTAATTAAAATGAGTGTGGTGCGATATATACATATATATATAAAAAAGTGCATATGCACAAACAAATTTAATTAAAACAAAGAATATAGCGGTAATGAATGGCATTGAACCAGTTTAATACGACGTGTTTCTATTTCAGGCGGTCACCGTTGCACATATTTGCAACAATAAATAGCGACCGAAAGAAAAGAGAGAGATCGAGAGAGAGAGAGATCGAGAGAGAGAGAGAGAGAGAGAGAAAAAAAATGTTTTTTTTTTTTGCATTAAAATTGCAATTAGCGGTTCGATTTATTTATAATTAAGAGAAAGGAATGCGTTTTGCGATTGAAGAGATCGATAGATATTGGTGTGGGCGTTGGTGCATACGGTTTATATTGCTGCGTCATTTTTTGTTTGTTTATTCTTCTTATTTTTTGATGAATGAATTTGTTGTTTTTTTCTCTCTCATTTACAAATCGATTCAAAAAGTTCAAAAAGAAAACCTGAACGGATCAAGTGCAGCATCGTAATGTCAGTTTATGTGCGACATTGCAACGGATCGTTTAAAAAAAAAAAACGTCGCGTAAGACAAATAAGCGCGACTGTAGATTGAATTTTCTCTTACTATATCACCTACACGTTTGCGCGATGCCGAAAATGTTGCAGCCGTGTAGGTTTCATCATAACAAAGAAAGAATGAGAAAAAGAGTAGCAACAAGTGACATACAATTTACACGTTTTTCTTCCAGTTGATTTGTTTTTCGTTCAGTTTATTTGCTTTTGTTTTTTTTTCTTTTTTTTTCTCATTGTGAATGTGCATACTATGCACAGAGTGTAGAGTGCATAAAATCTCAAGATCAAAATGCAATCGGAAGTTGTATTCAAGTGTGTATGAGAAGTGTACTGGCCTACATTCACTGTATATTGCTTGTCATACCGATTAGACAGTGCATACGATTGTTACCGTTCTCGGGCTATTTTGTGAACCTTTTCTGTCATATCCATTGAGTTAGAGTTTCATTTATTTGTCAGATAACGTTGTTCTTTGTTATTTGCTGTTATTACTGGTGCTGTTGCTGCTGCTGCTGCTGCTGCTGTTCTGTGTTTATTGCTTGTTGTTTTCAATTTTGTATTGAAATTTATGCGAAGAAATGAGTCTCAACATTTGATTCCTGTGAGATTTGTTGCAATTGCGAATGGATTACAGCATCAGTTCACAAAATGATAGGCTGATTGTTGTTGCTGTTTTTATATTTGTCGGTATTTTTCACTTGAGTTTTATTCACATGCGGACCACATCTAACGAAATGTGCAGAGAAACCGCACAAAAAAAAGAACACACACACAATGCATTCGTTTTAGCAGCGTATGTGTGCGAATGAAATTGTAATCCATTCACAGTTTCCATGATAGCTGGCATTTTGTTGGCTTCTTAGCAAAGAGACGACACATCAAGAATAACTCAACAATCGATTTCAAATCCATTCAGTTCACAGAAAGCATTGTTCGCATTACCATGTTTTTTTCTTTATAGATAAGTGAAAATAGATATGGTTTGATTCAGTTTAAAGTGATTTTTGTTTTTGAATCGATCGAAAATTGTTGAATGTGCGCTCGCACATCGCTTGTTTTTTTTTAATTTTTTTTAGGTCGTCACATAAACTACAAATTAAATTGTCTGCGATAGTGGCAAATTCACCTACACAATTCAGTAACCATTTTATTTACCCATCTGAATGCGCGTACGCTGGCAAAAGAGCCAAAGCAAGAGAACAAAACAAGATTGAGTCAATCATGTGATTGTCCATTTCGCGTAGCCTGTCGCATTCAATTTTGCCCATCGCAAAGTCGGATTAGTTAACAGCAACCAATTCAGTGTGCACACATAAAATGTCGCCATAAATTATACAAATTGGCCAGAATGATTCTTTGCAATAAAAAAAAAAAAAAAGAAAAAAATGATATTTCAGAAATGAAACGCACACAGTGTGCTGAATGAGAATAAAAAAAAAAACACTGAACTAACGGTCAATCAAAAAAGAAGAAGAAGAAGAAGAAAAAAAAACGCCATGAATTTTGTTAGCTTCATTAAAAATCATAAATGGATAGAGAAACTCAGCGAAGAAATAAACAGAGACTGATATAAGACGCCAACAAGAAATGGAGATCGAAATAAAAAGGCTTGGAAAAAAAAAAACGCATCACATTCGATTCGAACATGGCGATGAGATTCATTTTCGTTTCGATCGATTGACATTATGCTTCGCAAGGTGTTTTTCGCCTACATTCATGATTATGCTTTATCCAAATATTTTCACGCTGTTTGGGTGGCAGACACATTTGTGCGTTGTTACATTTTTTTTTTGTTTTTTTTTTCATTTTTTTTATTCTTGTGGCACTCGCAATACGTAATACTTCCTAAAGTGGTTTGCAAATATAAACCAATATGAAATGTCATTGTTGGGATGTGCGCCCGCTTCCAATTCGAATGCCAATGTGGCAAAATATATCAATTCGAATACAATAAGGTCAAATTAATGAATATTATTTTGATTGCTAAATCAATCAGAAAGACAACAAGGGGGAGAGTAAGCGACATGAAAACAAGTTGTCGATAAATGTCACCATCGTAACTCAATCACCTTCAAGGCATAAATTTATGATGTATTTTTATTTTCGTTGTTTTATTTTTTTTTTTTTTTTTTTGTCGTTTTTGGTTGTCATTCTGTTTGGTAAGTTTCGTGTGAAATTCACAAAAAATCATTTTACATCATAATAATATATGCGTTTGTTCGATCCCAGACAAGCTTATCGGTAAATATTTATTGATAAACATCGAAAGATACGCAATCATGATCAAATCATCATATTTCAATTGAGATTCGATATCGATCGCATATATATTTCAGATCATTGATTGCTGCATGTTTAAGGTGCTTCAAAAATGTTATAAACAAAATTCAATAACAAAACTGAAGAAATTGGCTGGGCCTATCCCAGTGATTCACCATGTAAATGACCATAAAAAAAAAAAAAAAAAAAAATTTCAAATAAGCCCATTAAAATGTTTTCTGTTTCAAGACAAGTTCATTATAAATGCGAACATTATTATGGTCAATGGAATGGAATGTTCGCACCATTTGCATGCGATGAAAATCTTACCATGTGATTTTTCTGAATTATAAATTCAATGGTTCATTGATTTGAATCGGAAAATAAATGAGCCACTATCATGTTCATGAGGTGTTTATTAACAAAAGCTCATGTGCGCGCACACACACACAGCATGTTGCCGTTGTTGATCAGTAATGATACATGGCTGAGGGTAGAATGTTTCAGGTTCATGTCAATGGAATGTGGATGTCAACCGTCGATTTGTGTTGTTTTTTTTTTTCGTTCTTTCATTATTCCTTTTCAAAGCGATTTTCTTTCCATTTCAATTCCTGCTTATCACATTCGGTGTCATTTCATGTAAGAATATATCAAGAATATTGGATTTTCATAAGTTTGTTGTGAAAGTGATGTACGATGACACCTTATCCGGTTATTAAACTGACAAAAGAAGAAACAAACAAAAATTGCCGTCATAAATAACGACCGGTCGACGTCGCCTTTGCACTGCAAGTGTGGCGAGCGTAAATATTATGTTAAATATAACAAAACAAGCAGAAAATGGTATAGTAAAAAAAGAAAAAAAACACACAACCTAACACAACGAAAACTGTAAATGAATATGCATAATCGACAGTTGACTCTGCTTGCGGTTTGACAGTTTTTACAAAAAAAAAAAAAAAAAATAAAAATTAAAAACACGCAAACATATTGGTTGAATCTAGTAAAAAACAAACTAAAAGAAAGAGGAAAAACTTCCAAACCAAAAAGAAGGTGTGAAATGGCATCTAGTGCTTGGCCTATGCATTCATCCAAAGTCAAACGACAAATCCAACGAAAGTACATAAATAATGTAATGCACATATTGGCACTATTCGCTCAATGAATATATGCGAACGCAAAAACAAACAAATAAAGCGACAGACAACGACAAACGAAAACAAAAAAAAAACACACACACACAAACCCCAAGAAACAAATCGAAGCACCGTTCATTCGTTAGTTTTGTTCCATGTAATTTAAGATTGGCAGAAAACATGAAGAAGAAAATGTAAAAGAAAAGTACCCACGTTAGATTTACTTACGGTCATTCCGTATATTCTTTACACCGTGTGGTTTCAGAACATATATCCACTCACACACATACGCTCGCGCAAAACTACGTACAACACTTCAATTACCATATGGCCTGGAAAAGAAAACAAACGGCACAAACACCACTTTGCATTTGATTATTTGGGCTTGATTTCATTCTTCTTTTGTTCTGAGCAAAAGAGTCTGCTCCAAAATGCTGATGTGATGTGG
Organism: Resseliella maxima; assembly: GCA_029041755.1. Taxonomy (NCBI): domain Eukaryota; kingdom Metazoa; phylum Arthropoda; class Insecta; order Diptera; family Cecidomyiidae; genus Resseliella; species Resseliella maxima. Next base: position 1,510,383 of record JAQOWM010000073.1, on the reverse strand, counting down.
TAAATTACGGGCCCGTGAGTTTGGTGCTAATTTTTCATTTCTTCAATTCGGCTCCCACGTTATTTACATGTATCAACCGCAATAACAACAACAACAACAGGCCCAAAATATTCGCATGAACAACAACGTGAAAAAAGAAAAATTCAAACAACAAACACGAGAGAAGAAGAAGAGAGAGAGAGAAAGAGAGAAAGAGAGAGAGAAACTGTGAACCGGCAAAACATCAAGATTTATTATATCAATTAACGGTGACTGAAATTAAATGACATTATTATGCCATAAAATAAATCATGCGGTTATCGCACCAAGTGCATTCGCAACACCTTCAAGCGACTTTATGGTTTGGTTTATTTTTCTTTGTGAAACGCACATTGTTCATCTAATGCACATTTCATTGCATCGATTGAATGCATAGAAATACGAATCGAAGGCGCATAATATATGTTTTCTGTTATTTTCGAAACGCTTAGGCGTCTGCCGGGAGGCTTAGATATTTATGATTGGTAATTTTCAAATTGAATGCAACGAAAAACATCCAAATTAAACATTAAACAACCCCAATTAAGTGAATTTAATGGCGAATGCAATAAAAACCACTGAACAAAGAATGAGCAAAAAAAAAAAAAAAAAAATAACAAGAAAAATAACAAGAAAAACAACAACAAAAACAAAAACTGAATTTCAAATTCAAAAAGTCGTAATAATTTCCGCAATTGCGGCAGTAAATTAATGCTTCTGTATTTCAAACGAAAACGAAAAAAAAACAGATTGTTGTTTGTCTTTATCTTCGGAAATGACAAAACGCACACTCAAAAATGATTCATAGACCAATTTTATAGCCTATGATATAATAATATTTCTGTGAACAAAAAAAAAAAATACATCTATTGTTGATATGATAATATACATTATAATTGGAATTCAAGTCGATGTGTTGAGTCATATGCTTTATCAATGACTGATACATATACTCTGGTCAACATCATTCTATCAATTTTAGTCTTAGTTTTAGTTTCAATTGGATTTTATTGAGTGGCCATGTTCACACAGTTGGAGCGCGTGTGTGTGATTTTGTTTTGCTGGTCGCTTTAAAAAGCATAGAAATTGTTTCTATAACCATATTGGCAGTGAAAACGTGAATAATCCGGTTAAACATAAAAATAACAAGAAAAAGTAGAAGAAGAAGAAGCAAAAACAAACCTATCGTTATCGGTATGAAATGGTGTTTCTTAAGTAATTGAATGTATTAAATCATCTGGCTTGAATTCAAGTTTATTCAGTTATTGATCATAAACATTTGATGCATGTGTAAAAACTATATTCTAATTTAAATGATCAGAATTTTAATTAATGTTCTTGTAGCTAAAGGGGCAACAATTGTTCATTTTTATGTCATTTCATAGTAAGCAATTCTTTGATCATATTGGTTATTACAAATGAAAAAAAAAAAGAAAAAATAAATTAAATTGTGTATAGAAAGCGGCATGTGTATTTATTTTGCCAAACAAAAGGGCGGCACATGCAATTGATTGCAAGCAGCCAACGAGAAACGAGCTAGCGAAACGAGCAAACAACAAGTTCTTTTGGTTGAGCGCCCCCGCAAAGTGTTTTATTAACTTTGCTTAGATCGTATAGCAATTTCCTCAAATGTAAACTGGATTTTCTCGAATGAAAAAGGGTTCACAAAAATGTGTGATTGTGCACAATAACAACAAATTCATCATTTGACGATGTATCTCTCTCTCTCTCTCTCCCTCTCTCTCTTTCTCTCTTTCTCTTTTTCTCTCTTTCTCTATCTCTCTGACTGTCTCTCTAATTGTTTTTGTTGTTTTATTTAATTTTTAAGACGATTTAGATTTGTTTACTTCACCAATCATTTGCACCAACTTCTGGCAAACCACAATAACGCGCGTCGAGCCAACTGATAAATTTATTACTTTATCCCAAGCAATTTTTCATAATTTATTCCAATCGAAATGTCCTCTGTTGCTTGGTTTGAATTTTGTGGCATGTTGTTCGCTTTTTGTATTGCATGATGATTTCAAAGAATATTTTTCAGTACTTGTTTGTTTAGCACTCGCTAGCAGTATGACGACGTCGATGACGACGACGATGGCAAACAAATCGCGCGAGTACACAACATACAAAAAACAACCAACAAGTGCCCGCATGCAATCTCAGCACATTGACACATACACACACACACACACACACACACACACACACACACACACACACACACACACACACACACACACACACAAAATATATATATTTGAACGAGAGATTATTCTGCAAATCTGGTTTGTCTAGTTCTTCATGCAATGCTCAATGTTCTCCATCACCAGTTTCATATGATTACGGGCTTTGTTTTTATTACGTATTATGTCTTTCTTATTCCAGATTGCATACGATCGCCTTTTTTTATGATTCAACTTCGTGTAAATTCTACTTTTCAAGATAATAAACACGCATAAAATCGTGGGCTTTTTATTTCTCACTGACTGTTGCTGCCGCTGATATTTTCTTCACTGCGTACAACACACACTTGATGATCTCTGTCTCTCTCTCTCTCTCTCTCTTCTATCTCTATCTATATATCTCACTTGCTCCCTCTCTCTCTCTCTCTCTCTTAACCACATTGGATTTCATTTTAAAGTAGTTGTTTGGTTTTCTTTCACAGCAGCGATGTTACTTTGCTTTTGCTTTGTTTCATTTCGTTTCTTGGGCTTTTTTTGAAGAAAAAAAAAAACAAAACAAAAAACAAAATAAAACAGAGGAAGGGAAAAAAAAAAGAATCAAATTGTTGCGCTGCCATTCAGAGACTCGTGGCTTTTGTAAATCCGCACAAGATTATTGTCGCTTCAATCGTTCAACTGCATCACTTTTATCATCGTGTGATCAGGCTCGAGCATCATTTCATGCGACTCTTTGGTTTAGTTTGGTTTGACTTGACTTGACTTGACTTGGCTTGGTTTCCCTTTTGAATGATTTACTACCGTTGTGTTTCGTTGTTACGTGCGCTTGTTGTTTTTCTTTCTATTATTGGCAGCACACAATGCAACCGACTACAAGCACATTCATCAGCATCATTATTGTTATTGGCCTGCGGTTTTGTGCGCTCCACTGCAATTCCGTTTGACTTTGTTGTGCCCATATGTGTGTGTATGTGTGTGTGTGTGCTCGAGTCTTTTAATTTTTTTTTTCACTATTTTTATATGCCCTATGCACAAAGCTCAACCAATTGAACAGTTCATGCGAAAATGTAAATAATTAACCACACGTATGTGTACGCATTTTATCCAGTGATTTGTCCACATTGGTTGAAAGTTGCATTGACGATTGAAATGAAAATCTTCAGACCATTGAGGTTTTCATGTAACAAATATCATATTCACAATTTACTTGTTTTACAATCAACAATGATGGATATCCAATGTATACACATTCGTTTCACTGGTTTTTTTTTCTTCTTTTTCTTCTTCTTGGCAACACAGATTTATCATCTCGCATTTCATTGAAGCCAAATAAATTATTCTGATTAATTGAATGTGTATCATGGGTCTGATGATTGGCTAGATTGAAGCCATTTTATTTTCAGTGATTCACGATTCGATGATTTAAACTTCAATTAAATCGACCATTTTGACATTGATTTCCATATTTTTCATCGAAAAATGTCAAAAAAAAAAAAAAAAAAAAATGCTGAGACCATTCGTACTGCATAATCTTAGTATTCGTTGTAGATAATTTAAACCACATTCCATTCTGTTGTTCTAATCAATATCTTTGGGCACAACGACCATTTCATCAATTTATGGCTTTGAACCACATTGATCACTTGGCAAAATCAAAAGAATAATTATGTATGATGATGATGATGATGTGATGATGATGATGATGATGATAATAATAATGATGATGACGCAGTCATACACGACTCATTTGATATATATTTATAACGGGCTGGCTTATCGATTTTACGTTCATAATGCACGTAATATTGATTGGTATGATCGGCATGTATTTGCAAATTGCTAAGCTCCTTGGATGGCTAATTTCAATGGGAATACCAAATCAAGCTGACTATATGCATTGTACAAAACCAATTAAAACCATTTCGGATATGCAATAAATTATTTGAAATGTAAACAAGTCAAAGCTTTTTTGTTCTTTGCTATTTTGCTTTTCTATCGACTGTTGAAAATTGCTTTTGACGTGTCTGCAAGACGCCAAAACTAATCGAAAAAATGATACTGCAACTGCTGCATTTCTATTTCTCCCTTTCTCGTTTTTCGCTGTTTTTACTTCTTTCTTTCTCTCTCTTTCTTTCTTCGTCTCTCTTCCTCTATCCCCTTTTTTCTTTCTATTTTTTTCATCAAATTCAGTAGAAATATGCAATAAACACTTCGCAATCTGGCAAATGGAACATCCATAATTCTTCAATTATTCACACAAAGACATTTTTGTATATTTTATAATGCGTTCGGCTCACAAATGGAAAATGAGAAAACTTATGAATAAACAAGGGGAAAAGAAGAAGAAGAAGAAGAAATGTTTAGAAGAAAGAAAATACATGAAAATTAGTCGTACAAATGGCTAAAAAATCACAAAAAAAAAATACCAAGTATAAATAAGCAATAATTCTCGACAGTCATAAACATTGTTAACTAACGAGAAACTGTATGAAAACTACAAAAAGTGATAGAACAAACAAAAAAAAATCAACTAAAAGCAACAATTTTCGAGTTTGATGATGAGAAAATTCCTCTACCAAAACCAAAAAAAAAAAACTCAGAATATTTGTGGTCGAAAATGAGCAACTTCCGCATGAGTATTGTACACATGATGCTCGAAGGAATCAAATAAATACATTTTAATAACAAGTTATGCACAAGAAGAAGAAGAAGAAGTAGTGGTACTGAACAAAAAAAACGCATACAGACAGGGAAAAAGGTGGTCACAAACGTGCACGCATCAAATTTTAACAAGGGAATCGATTTTATTATTCGTTGTTCGCTTGAATGGTTAAGGTCAATGATACTTGAATGTGAAAGATATGGCCGAGAGAAAAGAAGAAAAAAAAAAAGAATGAAACAGATGTATTAAAGAAAATAGATCCATTTAGAAAATAGGAACCGATCTTGTAATATTGTTTTAATCACATTAGTGTTAACAGCCATCGATGTTGTTGACTGAATGGAATGATACAGTATATCGGTCGAGAAATGAAAACATTCGATTGTAGAGAAAAAGAGAGAGAGAGAGAGAGAGAGAGAGAGAGAAAGAGAAAGAGAAAGAGAAAGAGAGAGAGTGAGATAGAGTGATATAAGTGGGCAAAGGAAAAGAGTTGTTCTTGATATTAGATTTTTTTTTCCGGTCGTTTGTGTCGCGTAAATGTGGCGTGCTCTATCCCGACATCATGTAATAGCAATAGAACAAGTGAAGCCACAAGCCGTTTTTTGTTGCCTCTCTGAATAAACTATTTTCTTTAATGTTAATGTTTTTGTAGCGTAAATGAGAATCTATTTGATCTCAATCGGCATGGATGGTCTTTCGTTACGCTTTGCCATAAGTGTAGCTCAATCGTCATCATTGAAAAAGGAAATTCATAAAACGATTTGTGATTTTTTTTTTTTTTCATCTCGGAATGCCAGAGAATTGAAGAGTTGAGATGGAGAAAAGAGAAGAAAAGGAGTGAGTGGAAAAAATGGTGTAAGAGAATGGAAGAAGGCAGGAAGAATGAGTAAATGAGAGAGAGAGAGAGAGAGAGAGAGAGAGAGAGAGAGATTGTACGACAGACAAAGTGCGAGTGCGAGTGTGAATGAAAAGGAATACTTGAGAAATGCAAAAGATTTTGTGGTTTACCCATACACGCACGATGTTTGAATGGCTGCACATTCAGACTGTGATCAATGCATTTGATTTAGTTCATTTGGGCCGCACAACATCGGCCATTGATCGATCCAACTTGATCATCAAATGAAAAAGATAATATTCGATAAATGAATGTGTTGAAAGCGACAGAATATTGTCGATGCCATATTGTCATTATTATTTAATTCGTGACTTAATTTCTCGATTCACAAAGTGGCAGCAAAAAGAACAATAACAACAAAATGATCAAACATTATGTCCCCATTCAGTGTTTTGCTCCTTTGGTCACTATATCGATACAATTACATTATATTAACTGCTTATTTGATACTTGATGGTCGTTTTTCTCTTGTGTAATTTTGTTTTTTTTTTTATTTTTTTTTTTTTTATCATCGTCGCTACGCTTATGTAAGCACTGGCTTAAACGCATTCGATTCTCATTTCGTTTTCCGATTTGTGTGTGTAGGTTTTTTTCCTCTTCTCTCTTTTTTCAGTTCATTTCGTTAACTATGTAATTTTTCGGCTGTGTTTTTATGTTCAAGAGAGATTCGTGTTTCTTTCGAAAATTGTTCGTTTCGGAAATGGTTTTTAGTGTTCATCATCATCATCAACAGCAGCAATAGCAACAGCAGCATTTGGTACAATCATGGATCGTAGGGCTGTTTTGATCTTTTGTTTTTATGGTTTCGGTTTGTGTTTTTTGTTCTTATTTTTTTTTTTTTTTCATGTCAAATCGATTCTGTTTCCTTTCTCGTTAGCACGATATGCTGTTGCTTTGTTGTTGTTGTTGTTGTTTTTTTTCCTTCAATTCTTTCTCTTCGGTCCTGTGTCACTTTTTGTCGGATTATTTCATCTTGTGTTTTTTTTTCGTGTATGTCTATCGCCGTGTTTTATTCTTAGCTCGAATTCATCTAATTGAGTTTGTTGTTCGATTATAATTTTAAGGTAAAAAAAGCGCCGCAACTTTTTCAATACACCGTCATCGACCAATTTTTTTTTTTTTTTTTTTTTTTTTGTTTTAATGTTTCCTTCTAATTTAATTGAACATATCAAATGGTGGTAAAGTACAAAAGTGTATCTTTTTAGTTAAATTAAAACCGATGTAGTTCAGACATTGGCTTCTGGTAATTATTTTTCGGTTAGTACGATGGAATTGTTCGATATTTTATATGTCGATAGAACGGAAAGAGGTTGTACGCTCAATGAAATCAAAGTAAAAAACAGGAAAAAAATACTAGGCATTTTTTTTTTTTTCATTCAAATTTTAATGTGTGTCGATCGAGTCGCTTGTCGATTAGATCAGATGATCATGCCATATAAAGTAAGATCAAAATATGCACTCATGCTTTGTGTCACATTCCAAGCGCATTGAATTTCAATAGAACTTTGCACTGATCCCATTTTCCATTCGGCCAGAATGAGCGTACATTGAATTCTGGTCTGTTCGGGAATGAGCACATTACTTTGTGTTTGATTGGCCTGCATTCCATGTCGCATTTACGATCTTTATCTTATAAGTACATTCGAAAATTATTGGCAAATAATTGAAACACCACAAGCCAACGGTGTTAAAATAATTGACGCATACTGGCAATTTTCTTTGAAAAGAACCATTATACGAGAGATGGATAGTGAAAGAAAGAGGGAGAGAGAGAGAGAGAGATTCATTAGTGCAACTTGGTAGCCATATGTTTGTGTGTTGTCCATTGGGCCGAATCTATATGCACAAGCACATTTGATTTACCGTTGCATTGAACCATATGAATAACACTCCACCAGCCAACAGAAATAGAAAAAAAAGACCAACAAATTCTTTTCCCTAATAAACGAACGATGATGCATCGCAATTGGTTTATCATGCGGCTTTTAAATTATGTTCAGCCATTTATCACATTTACTTACCGTATTGTGTGTACTTCATATGATTCTATTTCCTGTGCATTTTTTATTTTTTTTTTTTTTTTTTTTGGTTTTTGCTCTTTTACTTCGTCATGTTTGTTTTTTTCTTCCATTTTGAAAGTAGCCGCTAGAAATGTGTTTGTCCAAGTAAACACGATTGCTGTAATTGCATTAAGCGTGGCGTTCATGTTGGCTTTTTACAAACATTTATTAGCTAATTGTTCAGTTTATCAATTGCATTGTATATGGTGTTGAAGCCATCAATAATCTTGTCATCTAGTGCCGACAATGTCGATAGTGAAGAATCTTGAAACAAAAATGAATGAAAAGAAAATAGAAAACCAAAATGAAACTTTCCGAGTGGAAAGTTGAGTATCTTCAGTGGAGACATTTACGAGTACTTTTTTTATTTCTTTGCATCTCAGAGAAAGGAATAGAGAAAGAAAGATAGATAGATAGATAGATAGATAGATAAAGATAAAGAGAGAGACGGAGAGAGAGAGAGAGAGAGAGAGAGAGAGAAAGAGAGAGGTGGATAAATAGAGAGGAGAGAGAGAAATCCAAGATATTATCGAAATAGATAGATGAGATTGTACAACGTATGTGTGATTTTCTATTGAAATAGGCTGTTTTGTATTATGAAAGAAAAACGCATAAATTTCCATAGTAACTCATTTAAAATCGATATTTTCGTTGAATTAGCATTAATTGCTTCCGTTTTCACTTCGAATGTAACGAACAACGGACCACAAGCAGAAACATTAATAAACAAAAATATAAAAAAAACACGCCATTCAATTAAATATTCGCATAATTCAATATTATGTTGTAGACCAGCTTATGCTTGAGCATTGTTTGTATGGTCAATTTTTATGCCATTGTACTGTCATATCTGTTTGGGCTCATTTTCTACTTGGCATCGTGTGTCAAATTAATTTGCCAAATTGACTGACTATTTATGAATTGTTTTTTTTCTTTTTACTTTAAATTTGATATGTGTTGGTTCCTACCTAAAAAATCAATACAAAATTTGCCAGTCGAAGCCATTTCATTTAATGTGATTGTCTATGTAATTTTTCGTCGTTTCTTCCACTTCATGGAATTACACACGAAATCCGTCTCATTCATGTGGCTTTAAATGTTTTTCTGTTGCCATTTTAACGACACTAAAATGGTAATTGTTGAAATTAGTGCTGACAATGAAACATGAAACCCTTTCAGTATCATTTTATGTTTTGAAATTCATTGTCATATACATTTGCGGAATGTCATATTATATGCGTGTGTATATATGGCGATGAGTAAAAATTTAGAGCGAAAATGTTACCCAATCTCCACCAAAAGCAATTTTGCATATTTCAACCATAAAAAATGAAATAAAATAAATAAATTTATAGATTTGAGAAAAAAAAAACAGGAAAAAACAACGCGTACAATCAAACAACGATCATCACTTAGCCATATTTTCATAATCGAAATCGCCTATACAGCAAATTATGCATGTTGCCGAATATTAAAATATAAACCACATAAACATATCTGCATAACGGGCGGTAATTTCATTGTCGATTGTCGCATGAATGATTTAATGCGTTGTCATACTATTACTCGATTCGCTGAATATGTAAAACATTCTTGTGTACTGTGTGAGATAAAAAATAAAACATATGTTTGACAAACAAACAAAAAACATCAATTTGTTATTATTTTTGTTTGAATGCAAAAATTATGGAATACCTGTGCGCATTGTCTTAAACTGAATTTTAAATTCGCACTCATTTCATTGTTTGTTTGTTTGTTTGTTTTTTTCTTTTCTCAAATGTGTGCCTGTGCATGTTTAACATACAATACATTATAAGACTGGAACTAACAAATGTACGTAGTTTTTGAGGCGTTGGTGAAAATGGTTTAAATGGATTTTGGAATCGTGTGTATGTTTATAAACCTTAGTTCTTATAATCAGTATGTCGCCTCTCATTAAACATCTGCATATGCATCGACAGATACGCATTCTTTTTCTTCTTCTTCTTTTTGTGTAACCGATCACGTTTGCAAATATGAAAATAATCGAGTAGAAGAAAAATTCCCAAGCACCACAGGAAACAATTCCAATCGTGCTTAAATGACTACAAGCAATAAAAGAGAATTTCTTTTTTTTTAGTGTGAAAATTATGCAGCTCCTTGCCTATTAAATTCATTCAACATAGTTTTGGCTTTGGGGTATTCCCAAGTGTCAATGTTTCATCAAACCATTTTCATTTGTGCTGTGCACTGCACAAAGAAAGAAACAATTAGCCCATGGACATGAGCATTTTCGGAAGAAAAGCAAATCATATCCGGTCGATACATAGAAAATATATTCCATTTTTTTTTATATGCCACATAAAAAGATAAACAAGCATCACATTCACATAGAACATGCCTACAAGTGCAGTTGTTTTTTTTTTTTAAATCATAAAAACTATTGAACTTTTAGCTATTTGAATCATTTAAGATGTAATAGAGATATCTCTATTGGTATCGATACCATTTCTTAAGTTTTATTTTTTTTTTCTATGAGTTTAGTTAACTTAATTAAGTTAAGTAAATAATTGATTCAATAAACTAATTATTATATTCATTTCTTTCCATTTACAGAACACATAATTCAGAGGAAAATTGAAACAATGAACCAGCCTAATATTGAGATTCGATTGAATTAATTTAAAAAAAAAAAAAACGTAGAAACATGTAAATGTCAACAAAGTGACCAGTGCCTTGTATCAGAAAAGACTTGAAACATTTTGAAAAAAAAACCACAAATTTATACAAGAAAAGAAGTGAACGTATTGCATGAATGCAATAAAATAAACTTGAGATTTATATTTCTCATAGAAATTGATCGAATATTTATGTAAAATTGAAAATAAATAAAATAAATTGTTAAAAATGGCATCACTTCCAAACATAAAATGTTTATTGCCAGCAACAATATGGTATATAATATTTGTGATCCTAAGCATATTTGCCACCGAACATCGCATCAATGCTCAAGCATGGACACAAGACATAACAGCAACACTTAAAATCAAATATGGTAAGTTTCATTCAAACATTCTAAACACTTAATAAATCAAAATCGTGTAAAGGAAGAGAAAAAGAGAAACTTATTACGATTCATTGGTATTTTTATATGCTATAAATCAATGAATCATAAAATTATGATCATCAATGAATCATCAAAAAAAAAAAAAAAAAAAAAATCTAAAATGAGATGAAAAGAAAAAAAAAACACAAACAACTGATACCGAAAAAATGCAAAGCAAATGAATATGTTAATTTGGTTCGGTTTAGTTTTGAAGTCGAATATAAAATTCGCATAAACATTTTTTTCATCTGTTTCTTTTTTTCCATCTTTCGACTTCTTCGGTCAAAAAGAATTTTTAAATAACTATAATCAGAATGATAACTAATTCAATGAATGTTTAATATTCACAAACAGAACAAAAATGGCCAGTATTTTTCGGCAATCAATCCGATTACTTCCAAATTTTGGACCAAGACGATAATTCAATATTGATTGGAGCACGGTAAGTAAACACATTGGCGGAAATTTCTTTGTGGAATTTTTCTCCCGTTTTTTGTTTTGGTTTTCTTCTACGTCCGAGAAAAAGAAAAACAAAATTAATCCAATTTTTATCATTAGAAATGCGATGTACAATGTGAGTCTGAAGTATTTACTGGAAAATCAATCGCAACGATTGGAATGGGAATCAACGCCGGCCCATCGTGAATTGTGTACATTGAAGGGAAAACAAGATTCAGATTGTCAAAATTATATTCGTGTATTTGCCCGAATTGATGATAATAAAATTATGGTTTGTGGAACCAATTCGTATAAGCCATTGTGTCGCAAATATCGAAATGGCAATGGTGGCTCAATTATACAATTATCATCACATGAAGAAGATGCATCTGATGTTGAAATAGCAACAACAAGTGAAAATTCTGTTGCTGTTGCATTGAGCTCATCCACTGAATCATCCAATTCATCGGGTGAAACATTCGAAATGATCGAAGAATTTGATGGACAAGGCAGATGCCCATACAATCCAACACACAATAGCTCGTACATTTTTACAGGTAATGAATAAAATATTTTGTTTAGAAAATGTTAATGTTTTTTAAATTTTTTGATAATTTTTTCTTTTTTTCGCATTGAAATTCTGCATTTTTCAAATGAAACGAAGAATTTTTGTTCAATTTTTTAGTTAAATTGAAATTTTCAATAAAATAATGAGTAAATTTAAACTTTTATTCCAACAGACGGTCAATTGTATTCGGCAACAGCTGCTGATTTTTCGGGCGGCGATGCTCTGATTTATCGTGAAACACAACGCACAGAACAATTTAATGCAAAACAATTGAATCAACCATCATTTGTTAGCACAGTTGAACGTAATGGATACGTATTTTTCTTCTTCCGTGAACTTGCATTGGAAAATTGCGGAAAAACCATTTACTCAAGAGTGGCACGTGTATGCAAAAACGATCGAGGTGGTCCATCATCATTGAACGAACGTTGGACTTCGTATTTAAAGACAAGATTAAACTGTTCGACACCTGGAGATTTTCCATTTTATTTCGATGAACTTCGTAAGTTGAAAGAAATTTTTCAATAATATTTTTGAAAAAAAATTTCGTAGAAATTTTCTTTTTTTTAGTTGAAATATTTGGATTTTACTTCTTTATATACTCTACAGTTCTAAGCTTATTTATCCAATTTTTTTTTCTTTCAAAACCTATTTTTTTTTTTTTTTTTTTTTAAACAGAGGGAACAACGGGCATCATTGAAGGTTTATATCAAGCTGCAGTGAATCAAAAGCAGCAAATCCGAAACTATCATACGCAATCACGAAGTGAAGATTCTGGTAAATCATCTGGATTAAAACAAAGTTCATTAATTTATGCGGTATTCACAACACCACAAAATGCTATACCTGGTTCTGCGGTGTGTGCCTTCCAAATTGACGATATAATCGATACATTCGAAGGTAAATTTTGGTGAAATTTGTGTTCGTCAAAACAGCAAAAAAAAGAAAAAAAAAATCTAAACTTTTGTCTTCTTTTTCTGGAATTCAGGAAATTTCAAAGGTCAAAAGGATGCAACATCAAATTGGTTGCCAATCCCACCATCAGAAGTGCCCGAGCCACGACCAGGCAAATGTGTGGATGATAGCCGTAAATTGCCAATGCCAACGGTGAATTTTGTAAAAATGCATACATTAATGGAATCATCAGTGCCACCATTATACGGTCGTCCAGTATTAACACGTGTCACATTAAAGCATCGTTTTACAGCAATTGCAACCGATGCACAAGTTGAAGCATTAAATGGTGATCGTTATGATGTGATTTTTATTGGTACTGACAATGGGCATGTAATTAAATCAATTCACTTTTTACGTTCAATATCAAATGACAATGGAAATCAAAGTGATTCAAATGAACAATTAAATCCAGATTTAGCAACATTGGAAACGGTTGTTATTAGCGAAACGCAAGCATTTTCACGTAGTTTACCAGTGAAACAAATGACTGTCGCTAAAGATCAACAATCATTGATTGTTGTTGGCAGTGGTACAATTGTATCAATTCCAATTCATCATTGTTCGCATCGTGTTTCATGCAAAGAATGTTTAAATCTTCAAGATCCATATTGTGTATGGGATACAAAAAATCATGAATGCACATCAATCACAACGGTATCATCACATAATCGCATGAATTTTATACAAAATATACGACAATCACGAAAAATGACAAATGAAATGTGCGGTGATGAGAATGAAAATCGTATTGATGCGCAAATTCAAAAGGAAAAAGGCCGAAGTTTATCGCCAAGTGGAAATGTTGCAACAAATTTGGTGACTGGCAGTGAAAAGCCAATTGCACAGCCAAGTGTTGTATCAACACGTGGTACAGTTTCGTCCATATTTCGTGGTCCATCCACATCGGATGGTGATAAAATGCCCGATGAACGTGAAAATGAAGTTCAAGAGAGTCAAGTCAGTTCAAATTTTGATGATTTTAATGGTGACAATGGTTTTGAAGATAACAGTGAACCCGGTTTAGTTGTTCCACGAAATTTTGATGCAGTTCATTCAAGCAATACAAATCAAATGCGATTGGCCAGCCCATTATTTGCAACAGTTGTTTTTATTGTATTTGCCGTTGGTTTGGCATTTGGTTTTATTGTATCAAAACGTTTTAAATTTACCCAATCACCATTTGATATATTGCGTAGTGGAAGCGGTGGCAGTGGTAGCAGTCATCATCATTTAAGTGAACATCATCGAAATCAATTGAATTTTTATGATAAATCAACGGGTGGTGGACGAAATACATCAAGCTGTAAAGATGTAAATTTACTTATGAATGTAATGGGACCATATATTGCAGCCGGTGGCCCAAATAATGTTAATGGACGTTCACTTACAAATACTGGATGCCAAACACCAAATAATCTTGATAAAAAAGATATTCTTGAACTTGAATTTGAAACAAAAGATCGAAGTCATGAATGTAAAAATTCCACCGAACATTTAGATATAAATGATTTAAAAGTGAATGCCAATAATAATACAAATTGTAATAATCAAACGGCACCACAAGCTGTCATTGTGAATTCAACAAATACTGGGACACTGCAAAAAGTTAAAAAGACCTATCTGTAGACAGCCGAGAAAAAAAGAAAAAAAAATATTTACAAAATTCATTCATAAAATGAAATGAAATGAAATTTTAAATGATAAAATGAGAAATGTAAATAGGAATTTTTTAAATTAAAAATTGAATCGACTGTGCTTTATGTGTATTTTAAGGGAATTTTTTTTCCTCTGTAATTTTGTTTATTTTATTTTTTTTTTTTTTCATATGGATTGTATTGTATTTAATGCATTTTATATTAAAAAAGGAAGAAAAACAGATTAAAACATCCAATTTTGGGGGATTTTAAATGAAAATTCATGCATGTATTATTAATCATGCATCACAAAAGCACTACTGATTCACCTCAGTCCTAGATACACCAGTTTAAATCATCTCACAATGCAACAACAAGCAAAAAAAAAAAAAAACAATTTTAGAATGTGTCGTGCCATTAATTTCAAAGAAAATGGTCTATAATCATCCATCTGACAATGAGCAAAAAAAAATGTTCAATCGTATTCCATTTATATAAAAGAAAAACAAAACCGAGTCATAGGATATGTCGACATAAATTATGAAAATTTGTTTGTTTCCTTTTTTCTTGTATTTTATTGGATAAATTGTGAACAATTAACCAGGCAACTACTCATAATCCAACTTATTTAATCAAAATATACAATTTTATCGAGCTTTAAAAAAAAAAACGGAACAAATAAAACAAGCAATTCAAGTTTAATTTGAATGAATAATTAATTCAACAAAATGAAAAAAAAAATCTAAGCGATCAATCTCAATGTGTATTATACATTGTACGAAAAAAAAAAGAAATGACCCAAAATCTATAAACGAATTGAGTGTATTTGCACTCGAACGCTTTGTGATAAATAATGTTATTATTTTTTTTAGATGGAAATCCTCTGCTTCGTAGTAAACTGAATTTGAAAAGAAATAAAAACACACAGAGATAGGAAAATTGAGAGAAAAAAAAAGAGTAAGAAGCAAATGAACAAATAGCGATTGTGTCGAAAATGTTCAATTGTGTTGGTTCTATTTTGTCCGGCATAAGAATCGTATCGATTACGGAAACACATAGAATGGGAAAACGATCATGGAAATTTAATTAAAATGGAATTTAGTATTTGTTTCATTTACGAAAAATACACACACATACACTTCATTCCATGTTGATCTTGGTGCAACCAAAAAAAAAAAAAAAAAAAAAACAAAACAAAAAAAAATAACAAGTTTGTAATCAAAATATCTTGAGATTTTTTTTTTTCAAATCTCAAAATGGAAGAGAAGAAAAAAAAATATGCAAAGTTATACGAAATAAACAATTATTGTAACTTTTCTTTCTGATCTAAGAGAATTTATATCTATAATATATATATATATGTTTCTAATTAGGCATAAATATTTAGGAACAATTCGAAAATCAATTTAAGCACAAAGTCATTATTTTCACCAACATGCAATTCAGTTCGAAGGCTTTGTTGTGGACATTTACCGATTCCGTTCGATTGTTTTTATTTTATTTTCAAATTAAACTCAATTCGAGCTGAAATCAATGAAATCGATCAATTGTTTTCATTTTATTTTTTCTCTGTCTCTCTTAAACACATACTCAAACAAACGAACGGCTAATTTGGTACTGCATGCAAGCAAACCGTGAATGTTGGTGCAGAATCGAACGAAGAGAAAAAAAAAAAGAAAAAAAAAAAAACAACAAAAAAACGAATTATTATTTAAAATGTCGTTTGTTTTGAAAACGAATCAACTATATATCATATGATCGAAAATTATATATACATAAACTGACATTAATTATTATTATTATGTAAATTAAATCAACTAGAGAGTAGTATTAGCCTAAAATGGATGATGCAAGTGAAGATGGACTAGAAGCAGTAGAAGAAGATGAAGAAGAAGAAGATGATAAAGAAGAGAAACAAAAATATAGTTCAAATAATTTTAAAATCGATACGCCGGTGGAATTGAGATAAATTAAAATGAAATTATTAATCATCGAATTGACGAAAAAGTTATGCAAAAAAAAATAAAAAAAAAATAAACGAAATAAAAACAGTCGAAATATCGATTCCCGTCCAAATTGTGAACATTCATTTGTTCATGTCAAATCAATTTATCCATTTTTGGAATTTCATGCATGAATTTAAATGTAAACAATTTGATGCCTTAAATTTAGTACCTCGAAATTTTAAAAATGAAAAAAATGCAAACATTTTGTCTCTTCTTTGAAATTTTGGAGCTAATGTCCAAATGAAAAAACAAAAAAAAAAAAAAAAACACAATACTTCTCGCCCACCACAATCACTTTACTAAACTAAAAATCAATAAATCACCGAATTTTTTCCCATATTCTATAAATGTATTGATTTTGACTTTATATTGTGCAATCAACACGAACAAAAGAAAAAAAAAAAATTTTTTAATCATTAAATGTAGAAGAAAAAAAACAGAAACAAAAAATCGTAAAGAAAAAAGTCGCAAAATGAGAAGAATAACGCAAAGAAAATGAATTTTATGTTAGTGAAAATAAGATAATATGAGCAATGAATGAATGAATGAAAATGTATTTAATTCGAGACGAGGGAAAAAGAAGAAGAAGGAAGCGAAAAAAAACGCATTTGCATATCGAAAAAAAAATTGATGAATGAATGAAAATGTGGTTTTATGAATGAATGACCAAATTTTGGTCAGTGTTAGAGACTCACATTTTATTTTTAAATGTAATTTCATTGTAGACGATTCATTTTTTTTTTATCGCACGCGCCTTTTTATTTCTAATATTTGTTAAGTATGTGATAATTCATGTAGATTGTATAATTCAAAATTTATGCATATTATATCAAGCGATCAATAAAAATTATTTTATTTAAAAAAAAAAAAAAAGAAAAGACAAGTTTTTCAATTTGAGAAAATGATTCGATTTTTGTAGTTTGTTTTATTTTTTATTAAATTCTAGGATTTTTCATCCCTTTAATTCTGCAATAAATTCATAAGCATCTAATTTTTTTTCATCGGGAGGCAATAAATATAAATAAAATACAGGACAAAATGGTAATACATCACCATTTAACATCAAAAATGACCAGAATAACAAAAATATTACAATTTTTTTTGATCCAGCAATGAACAGTTGATATTGAATTTTAAAGATTTTCCTATTATTGTTATAGACTATGATCGATGGCATTGATAACATTGTCAAGACTAATTGATTTCGTTGCATTTGCAATTTGATTTAAATTATCTTCATCGTAGGGTTTCCCGCATAATGTTGATATAACGGGAATTGTTGTTTGACAATTTTGCATTACAAGCACAATTTCATGAATTAATCCACCTTCGACCGTTATTTTTAATTGAATATCTTGTTCTTTGTCATCACATTTCAATTGAATTGATTTTAAAACGGAGAATTTTGGTGTTTTACCAAAACGCCAATTCCACGATTCATATTCAGTGCGAATTTCATTGAGACCTGGATACCAATCTTCTGTTGGATTAATTAATTGAAAACCACGTTGTTTCATTAATAAATCACGACCACCATCATCTAATGTTGATGCGGCCGTTCGTAAAAATTCATAACCAATGGCTGTTTGCAATTGTGGTACACTCACATGACGATTTACATCGATAAGATTTTTCACTGGTGAACGCACCGATGCCGTTGCACGGCTTTCTATTTGCACATTTTCCTTGGCTAATGCATTACTTAAATGTGATTTATTCGTATTCACTAACAATGTACAATGATGATAGGCATTATTTTTTCCTAATTTAGCGGCTGTTCCTGATATTTTATTGCCATTCAATGTGATATCATCACGTGGTGAAATGTCCGCTTTTATTTCCCATTCACGAAATAATGCACGGGTGATTATATTTAAATTGTAATTACGATTGTATCGTTCACGTGGTGTGAAAAATGTTAAATTTATATTGCCACGGTCATGGTAAACGGTACCACCGCCACTATCTCTTCGCGCCAATTCAATATCATTTTGTCGTAATTGTACCACATTCGCTTCGGAAAATCTGTAAAAAAAAATAATATTCGATTTTAAATGAATTTCATCATTTACACAAATAATTTCATATTTTTTTTAAAAACCATGTGCTTTAGAATATTTGAGAGTCTGAAATGACATGAAGATTGTTTTGAAAAATAAAAGATTCACAAAAATTGTCGATAAAATTTAACTCACGGATTTTGATGTCGTCCAATAACAACACATGGATCATTTGACCACAGCATAAGAATATGATGCGTTGAAAAATCAACATTGCGATACAGCCAAGTTTCGAATGCTAAATTTGTGAAAATATCATGTGATTGTGAGATGAACACAGATTTGATGATTTTTTCATCAGGAATGTCTTTGATTGGATGCTTTTTTGATTTGCCATCATGACCATTTGTGTTTGATGTATCGTTCGTTGTTGAAAAATTTCGCACAAATGGTATCAATTGAATGTGATGTTTTTTCGCCAACATTAATAACCGTTTATTCATTTTGGTCAATTGCACTAATATTCGACAATTTTTGTTTTTATCAATTTTTTTTCTTTTCGTTTATTTCTTGTTGTTGTTTTTTTTTTTTTTTTTGTCTGATTTCACTTTCTTTCATTCATTCATTAAATAACGATAAAAATACATTTTAAAACAATTATTATCATAATAGACGTATATTTTGCTACACAATCGATTCAATGGATGAATAAACGTTGTTTCTCTTTGCTGTCTTCAAACTTATTTTTTCGATTGTTCTTTATCATTTCATTTGAAATGTTTCACTTCATTCCTTGCCAAAAATAAAAAATCAAAAAAAAAAAAAATCGGTCGAGATTCGCAATGAAAGAGAATTTTTTTTTTTTGCAAAACCAAATAGAGATCCAATAATAAACACTGTGTTGTATCATACACATGGATAATTTAAATGTTCGACGATGACAGGTATGATGCTTTGACAGTCGCTGTTACGTGAATATCAGCTGATGACATTGTGATCAACACGAATTTTAAAAATTTCGCACAAAGTAAGTTTCGCACAGTTTTTATGCAATCCAATAATTGTTACGTCAATTACAAATTTGTCGTTGAAGGAACAAATCTTATGTTTTTCTGCATCGTTTGCTAAATTGTGACTGTTGTCCTCTGAATAAAACATCAACCAAGAACATATAATGAAACAGAATGAAGAAAGAGAGTGGAAAAGAGAGGGAGAGAGAGAAAAAGAGAGAGAGAGAGCGAGGCTGATAGATTGTAAAGGAAAGAGCGAGTGATTGTAAGAGAAATACTAAGAATTATCGTGAAAGAAAGAGAGCAAGATGAACATTCTCTGTATGTAATTCATATTATTGCACAATTGATGTTTATTTTGTGTATCTATCGTAAATATTTCCTGGTTCGCCGATTTTTGCAGACAAATTTATTTTGATTTTGTTATCACCGCGTCAAAATACCAATTTATTTGTTTTTTTTTTTTACAAAAATCAAAGTAAATATTCAATGCACGCAGTGGCCAAAGTTCAGCAAACCAAAATATATACAAAAACCGATTCAATGAAAAAGCAATACGTCTACATTCATTCGTTCATATTTATATTTTATTCGAATGATACAATTTTGGTTGCATTTAAAAATACATTTGTATACCAAATGATATGTGTTTTTGTCGGTATATGTGCGTGATATCCCGAAGACATTTCGACTTGAATACATTTGTCACTCCTTGTTTTTATTTCGAATTTCGAAAAAAGTGCATTCATCAATGCCATCTGTTGACGAGGCTATTGAAATAAAAGAATTCGACCAGACGAAATATTTTATCAAACAAATGAAAATTCCCTTGGGGATTATGCTTGTGTTTGTGTGTATTTTGCATCCACATTTTGGGGTTCGTTTTAAACAATGCTTTGAATTAAAATTTTTCGTCTCATCTGAATTAGATTCAAATACATTTGGAATTTTCCAAGTTAAAAATTGATCAAAAATTAATATTTGTTTTTCCTTTTATTTTCATCAAATTCATCATGAACTATTCTACAAAAAAAAAAAAAAAAAAAAAAAAAAAAATTGGATTCTGCTCAAGCTAAATAATTTGAGCTATTTTTGATGCTCGAGCAGAAGATTTTCTTCAATAAGCATCGATTATTTGGTAAAAGAGTATTTTCATACCTTTAGCGAAAACTCAAATCATTCCATGGAGACGCCAATAAATTGTATTTTCATCAAAAACGACGCTCAATTTATTCACGTTTACAACACGTGCAAGTTCACAAAAATGAAGAACGCGTGAAGACGGTAATATCTAATGGAGCAGCTTTGGTAAAAAGCCCTTAAAGAATTCACCATTATCGACAAAAATATAAAAAAAAATACAATAAGAAGAGAAAAAAAAAACTCAATGTGTTTCAATATTGATTAAAGATATTTTATTCATGTAAACTTCTCATATTTAATATTCATAGTAAATAGTAATCGTATGTTTGTATATATCTTCTACAATTGCAAGAGATGTTTTTTTTTTGTTTGTTTTGTTTTTATTCGGTCTGTGAGATTGCGTGTGTCTGTACGAGAATTTTCATTTTTCTTTCTTTCTTCAAATTGATTATATATCATCAATTTGATGTGTTATTGCGATTGAATATGAAAAAAACGTAAATGTTAACATGTTCCTTGGTGTTGCAATTTATGGAAATCGGGGGATGATTTTTTTTTTTTGTCGTTAATTTTTTCTATCTTTCTTTCTAAGATGGAGACTAATAAAATTTCGATCCGGAGATGGCAAAGAAAGGATTTTCAAGATACACGTACACGCATTGAGAATCGATTCTACATTTTTTTTTTTTTTTTTTTTTTTTGGCATGATTTTTGTATGCAATGCAAGTGGAATATTTAACTAAGTTTGAGAAATATTTCAATATCTCAAGAATCAAAATGATTGTGTCTGGGGTTTTTGTGTGTGTGTGTGTTTGTTTTTTTTTTTTGTAAATTTTCATTTTTTTTTTTTTCAATCTTTATTGTGATACTCGCGCATTTAATTTAGATATAAATGGTTACTTTATTTATTTATATGTAATAATTACAAGTATTTACTTCACCATTACATTATATTATATAGAATTGTTTTGTGTGCTCTTAATTGTGAGTTTTGGGGCCATTTTTTTTCTTTTTTTTTTTTTTTTTTTGCTCATAATGTGTGTCTGAGATGGCAATGTGATGGGCAACAATGACCACCATCATCATCATTATTACTTAAAATTGGAAAATATTCATATATGCTTTGTTTATGAGTAAGGGGAATACATTTTTTGTTTTGTTTCTTATTCTTTTTGTTTTCTTTGAAATCTTTTTCCTTATTTTTCACATTAAGTAAGAATCAATTCTATTTTTGTTCACCTTTCATTTCTTTTTTTGTTTTTGTTTTTTTTTTTTTTGTTTTTTTTTCTTTGTTTTTAATTCATCTTCACTAAATTTATATAGCTTAATTGTTCACATTTTGACATCTATTCCATGTATAGTTAAAATCACTTAGATACGCAATCTAATGTATGTTTTGTTGTTGTTGTTGTTGTTGTTTGTTTGTTTTCTTTTTCTTTTAATTTTATTTTTGTATTTTTAGAACACTAAATCTCATTTTCACACACAATCATTTCACATGTACATTTTGCATGCACTGAACACTAGTGCAAGCCATTCGATAAATTCAAATGAAAATGGAGCAGTCATTCCAATATGTTATTTGTTGAAACAAACAAACAAACAGAAAAGTTGAGATTAATTTATAAAAATAAAAAGAACGACAAAAAAAAATATATAGAAAATTCCTACAAGATTGAGTACTTAATTTTTATTAAGGGAAGATCAATATTTGGTAATGGATCGCAACGGACGTGTGCCGTCTGTGTGTGATGATTTTTTTTTTTTCTTTCTTCTGCCAAGTGTAGGGCACCATGCACATAGACATCGAGTGACAATTAATTCTTTCCAAAATGGAAAGTTTTCTGCTTTTTTTTACACAATTTTCACGCAAAAGAATGAGTATTTGCAAAATTTTATTCCACGCTTTTGTCTCTTATTCGTTGGTTTTTTTTTCGTTGCCTCTCATTCTTTGTTTGCCCAGCCAACTTCATGTCATGTGTAGTGTAAATTCATAGTTAAATCTGAGTAATATGCTTTATGTTACAGGTTTTCAATATGGATTTTAAATCAAATTTATATCAATCAATTGTTTTCAAACTAATTTTATGCATTTTGAGTATTTTTTCAGTTTATTCATCTCTATGTGTGTCTGTGTTTATGTTTGTGTGAGAAACAAAATTATGATAAGAAAAAAAAAAAAATGGTAGCATTTTTCCAGTAAAACAATGACACCTAAAAAATGGCACATTTATGCTAATCCAAATCTCATTCGAGTCGAGTGTCGCAAATGGCAATGAAAGATTCGAAAAATTGCACGTTTTCATTTTAAATTCCATTTTAATAAATTTTCTTTTCCTTTGTTTTTGTTGGCATTCTGGGCATACTATGATGTAATACATCATGTTCATTTCTTCATTTTATCTTTTTTTTTCCCCCATTCATGTTCATTGAGTTCAGTTTGTTTAAACTGAAAAATATTCAGTTCTCTCAAATTGATTTTCCCAATCAATATCATTGAATCAAAGAAAAATGAAAACAAAAATATATATTTTTTTTTTTCGATTATGGCATTCACTAGCAACTTGCATTGATTTAGCTTAATTTGTATAGCGAACGACATGATTTGTATAAACAAAAAGTGAGACAAAATTATAGAGATTTATTGGACTAAAACCAAATAAATTGTAGTTTAATTAGACTAAAAGAACAAAAAAAAAAAAAAAAAAAAAAAAGAACAAATAGCTCGTAAAAAATAAAATATCTAGATAAATTGCTACAGCTTTTTTGTTGGAAAATCGTGGTGCCATTTTGCTTTGCCAAAAACAATAACTTGGCCACAAAACAATGCAACTGAATGTTATGTGTGTGTGTGTGTGTGTTTTTGACTTTGCCAGCACCAAATCGATTTTCCCATTTTGAGTATTTGGCACAGAAAAGAATCATTTTTTTTTTTAAACAATCAAAATTTTACAACATTATTACACAAGGACATAAATGAGAGAAAATAATGGGCGGGGTGCGATTATTATTTTCCATTAACTACTATTGAGTTTCATCATAATTTTCTTTTGTTTTGTATTGTAATTTCATTTAAAATCTGTCATGAATCCTTATATTTATTTTCACCTAAAAATAGTAAAAAAAAACAAGCACGAGATACGAATTCTGTGTTCTCTCAGTTTTCTCACATTATTCGTTTGTTGTTTTTAGCTGGAGCTGCATGTTTAATAAATTGCCCAGTTTTTCTTGTGCTTCTTTTCATATTTTTTTTTTTTTTATTTCGTCCTTTGCTCTATGCTATTCTAATTATTTGCATTGTGATTACAACTTCATTTGTTATAATAATTTTCTTTTTTTTTCGTCATAATTTGCATTTTGTTATGAATGTACAGGTAAAATTATTATTTAAATATTAATTAAAAGTTGCATTGTTCATTCTATCATTGTTTTTGTGTGTATATTTGTCTGTGTGTGTGTGTGTGTTTGTATCAGCTAAAAATCTAAATATTATGTAAACAATTAATTTGTTCATTGATTCCTCCGTTTCGTATTTCATTCCAAAAAAATTCTCGCTAGTTTTTTTTTTTTTTTTTTTTTTTTAATTAATATTTATCAAAAGTCGAAATGAATCGACTACATTTTTCATTGGAACCAAATTGTTTTGTTGTCCCGGTTAAATGGGGGGGAAAATGTAATTTTTTTTTGCTCCATCAAAAATTTACCATTTTTCAGCAGAGATTTTCTCTCAATAAATTGTGTTGAATAATCGTTTTTATTTGAATAATTTATCATTTGCCCAAAAGTATCTTCCAAAATGTTGTCGATTTTCTCTATATTATATGAGCCAAAATGATGTCTTCTTTATTACATTTTACTTTTTGTGTGAAAATGTACAGAAAAGTTGCACAGCATAGTTTCTGTTTGTTTTCTGTGTGTCAATATCATTTGCTTGATTTTGATCTCTATATTTCATTATAGTTAACATTATTATTTCTATTCATTATTTGATAATTTTGACATAATTAGTGCGGATGGCCGCTGTTTCCTCCATTTCAGAATTTTTATTTTGTGATTAAACAGCACAAAAAAAAAAAAACAAAACTTTATTCAATAACAAAATTTGAGAAAATTGACGATATCTAATTTGATAAAATGTTAATCATTGTTTGAATGC
This sequence comes from Resseliella maxima, assembly GCA_029041755.1. Taxonomy (NCBI): domain Eukaryota; kingdom Metazoa; phylum Arthropoda; class Insecta; order Diptera; family Cecidomyiidae; genus Resseliella; species Resseliella maxima. The sequence goes on along the minus strand of JAQOWM010000073.1, from coordinate 1,485,568 downwards.
ATTGAATTTGTTCGTCTGTATCGAATGAATTTCGATAATTTTGCTCCAAAAATTGTTGAAATTAACAAAAGTCGAGTTTTTCTTTTTCACTGGGGCAGTTTTTTGTCGAAATAAATGTGCATTTTTGTTTTTGTTTTTTTTTTTTTTTTTTTTATATCTAAATTGAGCAGAGAGCTTCAAAGAAAATTATGTGGAGAGGAACAATGAGAATCAAATACAATTTCATCGTTGATTATTTACAGGAATTTCGTGAATTAATATTCATCATTCTGTTTGTTTGAATTCTTTTTTTTTCTTTCTTTTTTTTTTGTACCTCTAGACAGCTTGTTGAGCTAATGAGTTTCTTGGTATCATCGTTCCAGTTTGTTTTCTTGGGGATATTTTGTCCCTCGTTTTCAACACTGTTTCTTGTTTTACGCATTTAGATTTTTCTTCTCCTTGTCACTGGGGTCATTTTATACGTCATTTTTATATATATATTTATATATATGTTATTTATATTCAAAAAAAAACTTATCTATACTTATCGACAAACTTAAAAGCAATTTTGTATTGTTTTATCATCCAAATAATGTTTTTTATTCTTACATTGTTAAGTTACACGAAACTTGTTGTTTGCACTATTTTCTGCCTCTTTCATTGAGTTTAACATGTTCCATTGATGGTTCCCTACCTCTCCTTTTACTCTCTTTCTCTCTCCTTTTACTCTCTTTCTCTCTCCTTTTACTCTCTTTCTCTCTCTTTCTCTCTCTTTCTCTCTCTTTCTCTCTCCCATCTCTCTCTATTTCTCTTCGTCTCTCCATCTCTCTCTATTTCTCTTTCTCTCTCTCTCTCTCTCTCTCTCCATATCTCTATCTTTTCGTCGCACTCCAAACGCCATTCAAATTCTTAACTTGTTCATTTCCTTCTAATTCTTGCACTACAACTATCTTGATGACGAACTGGGTGGTCTTCAATACACACATTTACTTTTTGCTTTCTTTTTTTTTTCTACGTCAATTACCATACAAATTAATTTAAGAGAGTTTAGGATTAGATGACCTGCCGGAATGTTTGATCACCGATCTATCTGGTGGACAAAGCACTTCTGGATGCATTGGCCCTTTTCAAATCAGTCAGTTCAAAAATGATTTAAAAAGTCATTCATCGTCTCGAGAATCAAGCTCCGATGAGAATCCGGATGGTGATATGCTATCGGGTGGATATGGATAATAATATTGATTTGGTGAACCAGATCGCCCGCTACCACTGCCAGCACCACCAGATGTTGACGCTACTGACATATCATGCAAAAACCCAACGTTTTCATTTCCTATTTCGAGAAACAAAAAACAAATAAGAACAAAAAAGAATGAATAAATTTCAATCTATTGACATATTAATGATTGAAAATCATTAAAAAAATTTTTTTCTTTTTTTCTTTGTAAAACGAACGATGTTGATGAAAAAAAAGAAAAACATGATGAAAGAAAATATTTATGGAAAATGAAACAAATTCCTATGAAAAAACTGGAAAAAAACAAATGAAAAATATCAAACTCACCATTTGCGCCAACTGAACCAGCGCTTGATCCATCACGGCACCATAATTGTCGCATTTCAGCACGACGATTTCGCATCAACATTTTATATTCTGAGATGCGCATCTTTTTACCATCAACAATGCATGTTCGTTTTGGTCGTGGCCGATAACGATAATCCGGATGTTGTTCCATATGTAATTTTGATAAACGTGATTGCTCTTCATAATATGGTTGTTTATCGGCATTTGTCATGGCTTTCCATCGTGCGCCCAAAATTTTTGAAATATTTGAATTATGCATGTCCGGGCATGCTTTTAATATTTTACGACGTTCATCTTTGGCCCAAACCATAAATGCATTCATTGGTCGTTTAATATGTGCTTTACTACCACCACCACTAATACTGTTGCCGAGACCTTCTGAAATACCGCATGGTGAATCGCCTAAATTGTGTGCTGAATTATTTGAATTATTATTGCCGCTTGCATTTCGATTACCACGCGATTGTCGAACCATTCGTACTTTTTCTTCATCCATATGACTGCCGCTTGATTTTTGTGAATTTGCTTGATCATGAAAGCCAATTTTCATACCATTTCGATGATCATCATGATCATGATGTGAATGATGTGCATGTGTTGACCAAACATTTAACATATCCGTTTCATCAACCATCATATTACCACCAGCATTATTGCTTACATTTGCCATATCGGCAATTGACGGTGGCAATTGATGATGGAAACCCAATTGTTTATGGTTTGTTGATGAATTAACCGCATTCATTGCTGCCACAGTGGCTGCCTGTGAATATGGCATAAATGCACGATGCAATGATGAGACCACACAATTACCGGAATTATTATTTTGCGCATTGTTATTGCTATTACGTAGCGTTGCTTCCAATGCAGCACTATTTTCCATAATACTTGTTCGCATTTGTTCCGATTTATTTGCACTGCCCTGAACTTGATCGTATTTATTACCTTTGTTCATCTGAATTGAAAAGAAGAAAAACAAAAATGAACATTTTTCGAGCGAAAATATTAATCTTTTGATTTTAGTTAAAATTTTTGTTTTTGCTTTTGTTTTCACAAAACACTATAAGCAAATAATCGGAAATGCATAAAATAATGGAGTTATTTGTATATTTACTACTATAATTGGCAAAAAGTTGAACCAAAAGTAAGACGAAAAAAATCATTTTGTATTAAAATTTCATCAGTACATTTAATACACAAATCGTTATTGCAATCGATTTCTCTCTTTCTAACACATTCGCTGTTCAAGCGTTGCTGAATTTACCCCATTAGCATGCGAAATATCAACTAATCAGTTGAAAATAATATAACAAATAGTCTAAAATTCACTGAGACTTCAAAAATAAGACAATAAATCGTCTTATTCCGTATATAAGATTTCTTTCGTCTTACTTTTGTTTAAAATTGTTGTCGGTGTAGAAGAAAGATTTATCAATATCAAATCGAATGAAAAAAAAAAAATGGAAATGATTACTTACCGAGCGACTCAAATGATTTCCATACGATTGCTTTGGTTTTGACAAATTCAACGGTGCGTCTGAGTTATCGTAGCTTGATTGTGATGGCGATGGTGTTGCCGATGTAGCAAGTCGATGATTAAGTGGTGGCGTAATGGATTTTTCTTTTTTAATTTGTGATGCCATTGCAGCGGCAACTGCATTTGTATCTGGCATTGAATGTATGGCATTTGCGGTGGCTGTCATTTGTGCCAAATATGAAAATGCGGCGGCTGTATCAAATGGTACCGACGGTGGAACGATGGGAAATTGTGCGGCTCGATGTAAATATGGTAGCGTTGGTAAGAATGGATTTTTTGACGCAAGACTTTCAACGCCAAAACCTTGTGAAAAAATTCGATTTTTCAATTCCTGCAAATTTTCTAAACTCAATCGATTCCATTCGGGTTTTGATGTGCTTTCCAATAAACTTGGCGATACATTTGGTCCGGTGTTGCTTGCCATTCCATCATTCATTGCATTCTATATGGAAATTGAGAGAAAAATAGAGAATGAAAATCAAACGAATTAATATTAATTGCAATTTTTGGATCTGGTAAATTAACTAATGCTTTAATAGACAGAAAACCAAATCTAGACTGGCTTTGTTTGTTTTGATCGGTGCAATTGAATTTTCTATGTTTATGCAATGAAAATCAAAGAGAACTCTGTCTGGCGCATTGATTTTCGAAATTTAATTAATGGCCGTATTAAAATCTAGACAAATTTTTCAATGAAAATGTGCTTCTTTTTTTTTTGTTGTTAAATTAACCAATTCCAAATAATCAAATGCTAGAATTCGCTGAACATCGAATCGACAGCATTCGTGTGTTGTTGTTGGTTTTTCTTGTTTTCATCTTATACAAAAATTTTCATTTTGTTTATTTATTCGCACAATGAGCGAATTTTATGTGAATGTGTGAAAAATGTGCGTTGAGTTTATCGTCTCATTTCAAAGGATTCGAGTGCATAATTTTCAGCGACTCCCAATCGATTTTTCAGTTTGTCTCGTTCTTGCATTGCTTGGAAAATTGTTTGCGCTCTCAATGCGCTAAGTTCATATGAGTAATTAGCGACAATTAGTAATGAAAGCTTCTTTGAATTTTGAAATGGATCCAAATGATGATAGAAATTAATGTTCATCGAAACTCATCGTTTCTTTCTTTTTTTTTTTTTTTGTTTTTTTTCTTCGACATTTTCTTTAACTTTTTTGTTGTTTGTCATTTTCTTCGAATTTTTTCTTCTTCTGTTTTTCGGATTATTCATTATTTGTGCACGTAGCGCACAATCCTTCGATTTTGTTGAAAATACACGCGCATCTTGCACAACCGATTGATCTATAGCAATTGACTGTTGAAATGTGTCGCGGAAATCAAATGTGACGCAATTAAAAATGTATATTCAATTATTGAACTGCTTTTAATTGCATCAAATAATAACAAATAGATGGTTTGTTGGCTTTCATTCTTTCAAGCGCATCAGCGATTGATATTGTGCATACATTTTACGTAAAATTTTGTTGTTGTTGTTGTTGTTTTTTTTTTTCTCTTCTGATGAGCGATTATGGCTATTTTTAGTATGAACAACAACAACAACATTGTTTTTGGCACAAGATCATATAATTTTCACCAGTCGCAATGAAAATGTTATGCCATAAACAATATAATCGATTTTCTCACCATGTGAAACAGAGAGAATGAGAGAGAGAGAGAGAGAGAGAGAAAATAAGAAATAAAAAAACTAAAACGACCAATGACACGCTCCATTTAATCGGCTAACAAATTTGAACAATAAAAAGAAATGCCACTTGTTTAGTGTTCATTCGTTTAGGTTGAGTAATGACTTATATAGATCGTCAATGATGATTTATAGATGCAAAAAATATAAATGTCAACAAACAATATGATGAAATTGAAATTTATGCCAATTTTATCGAAATCTACCTTGTTTGTGATTACAAATTTGAAAAAAAAAAAAACAGAAAAAATTTCAATTCAAATAAAACAGCTAATTATGAAAATTTTTTGAAAGAAACGAATAGAAAATTGTCAACGATTTATTTTATCCCGATGATGATTACATCGAATGGAATGCTTGAACTTCCGTGAATGGTTCTATTTTCAGTTGAATGCATTTGTATGCAAGCGTGTGCAATATTACGCATTGTAGTTCCGGTTCCAAGAATCTGGCATAACCAGTCATTATTCCATTTGATATATTTGCACATCATTTAGCGTCCATAGTTGATTTTCTAAATTTAAACTCATTCGCTCATATATACATATTTGCCATACATTGTTTGAACGGCATTATAGTAAACAAATATTCTGGTAATAATTGCAATGGCAAAATGGCAAATGCGAATCATTGAAATTAAAACAAAACGTCCAACGATCAACTCGATCGAAAATGATCAAAGCTTGAATATTTTTGTGTTGAAAATTAACGGACTTTTCCCGCTGTCTCTTTTTCACTTCACTTATTCTTCGACGATCTTAGATAGTCGTT